>BSBM01000351.1:247500-1447500 GCA_027924585.1 Larix kaempferi | reverse complement strand
ACTCACCATAGGTAAGTTTTGTCACCAACTCAGTGCCGAGACACAATAAACAGGGAAGCTCATCCAATACAGAGGCTACAGTGGGGAAAAGTCCTCCATGCCACTAGTCAAGTAGTAAGTCTGGGTGATAAACTAAAAGGTAGGTAATGGATGGATGAAGACAATGAATAATGGTGCCAACACTAGCAAGCCAAGGTATGGTGGAATGATCACCTCTATTCTCCCTAAGGTGGGTCAGACCCATGAGTATGAATAGTGAACTTCTAAGTCTGAGTAGGGACAATATAGTATATATAATAAGATCAACCAGGTCCACATATCTATATGATCGCCAGATCATGACACTAAGTGCTAAGACATGCTATAAGAATAAGTATAAAAGCAATATAACCGTAACACAATGATATACCTACTGAGTCATATGCCTGACTGCTCATCACCTGTACCATCATCTGTCCTCTGAAACTGCTGCTGTAACTCTGGGCACTACTGACTGCTCTGTACAAATGGTATAATGGCTACATCGGTCATCTCTCTGAGTGTCCTGAGACTCAGTCATGGCATGGGGAATACAACTGTTGTCCAAAATCTGATAGTGATCCAATATAGATGCTCATCTCAGCATCTCAAATGTAAGGGAACTGGCTGAATAGTGTACTGGAATCAGAAAAATAATATATGGTAGCCCGGCTACTATATATGTGATAACAAGTACCAATGAAGGGCTTGGTTCGGTAGGATTTGCAAGGGAGACCACGTTAACGGATTCCTCTCAGACTTCAAGTTCCACCTTTGTTAACAACGTCTTTTGGGTAGTTTGATTCTTTATGGTGCGGCAATCTGCGATGAAGTGTGAACTAGTCTTATGGAAATTGCACCAAATATTGGAACTGCGGGATTGAGGTGAATGAGCAGGGGGGTTGGTGGGTGATCCTTGGATTGCAAGGGGAGGGTGAGAAGATGAGGATGCGTTGGGGTTATTGGGAGTAGGACAGGGAAAGGGATTCCTAGACTGAGGATGTGGATTCACCTTTCACTCGACTGCCAAGGCTCTCAGGAATGCCTTATCCAAGGATGCACTATCAAACAAATCCACTTCACGTCTTAGCGAAAATAAAAGATCGAAATTAAATTTAATAGCCAATACCTCCTTAGGTTTGGACACATGCAGCTAGAGGCGGAGCTTGCAAAAGACATCTATGTAGGCTTGAATTGCTTGATTAGGCAGATGTCTGAGGTGTTGCCAACAAGTGAGCAAAGCTTGACGGAACCCTGAGGGATATAACCGATCTCGGAGGCATTGGCAAAATTCCGCCTAGGTTGTGATCATTTGCAGTGGTGGATGGACGTTTTCGCCAAGCTCAATGAAGAAAGAATGGCTCTCTAACTGTGTGTCCCACCATGTCTACGCCAAGCCTTCATGTTAAAGACTCGCAATCTGCAACTTTCGCTCTTCGTCTAGATCCGGGTGAGTGCTGAAGAACGTGGAGAGACTGCGGATCTAGGAATCCACAACTTCTCCATTCATCTAGCATGGATACTTTGCCAATTGGATACGAGTATCCAACTGCATTGGTGTGAGACTTTGTCATTGCTGCATGCGAATAAGCTCATGGAGCACATCACCAAATCTTGTGTTACTGAGGACATGTTGTTTGCTAAGGATTTCGTCTCTGGCTCTGGCCCCGGAGGCATAATCTTCATCCCCTAATGTGAAGCTTGAACTGAGAATGGCCCTAAGGAGGGCGCTTGACAAAGATCTAAAGACTATTGAGGGCACCCTTGCTGAAAGAGCACGCCTAGCTCAAGAACGATGGTGTGGAATCCCAAAAATAAAATAAATAAAAATCTGAACCGGATGGTGTCTTCCAAAGCTCCGAGGGCATCGACTAGGCTCTGATACCAAATGATTTGCCACGGAGAGAATGAGAGATAGCAAGAGAACTCAGATCTCTGTACTAAAATAATGGTGCGTCCTGCTCCATGGGACGCCCCTGTGGCCCAAGGCAACTCTTGGAAGCTCTATCCACTGTCACCTTAGTAGAACCTTCATTTACTTTAGGTCGGCTCTCCTCCAGTACAATGGGGATTTCCCTAAGATAAAACTACTAATCTATATATTAGCATAGATCTGAAAATTAGATTAGTGATTTGTGTTTAATGATCTTCTTTAAAATAAATGGATGAGAACACAAACAAGAACGAATCATGGCCGACCTATCATGGCCTTTGGGCAAACGTCAAAGCAATATTTGATGAAAAAGCTCTCCTTTATGTATCTTAATTGAGCCCCTCCTTTGATCGTGGCCGACCTATAATGCTTCAAATGCTCCTCGAACATAACTTTTCTGCTCCTTATCTCCATCGGTAGAGCGCTTACACACCAGAGCTCAAACCATGCCACTTCGTTCATAAATCAACCATTCAGAAAGCCAATAAGCCCCTCCTTTGATCATGGCCGACCTATAATGCTTCAAATGCTCCTCGAACATAACTTTTCTGCTCCTTATCTCCATTGGTAGAGCACTTACACACCAGAGCTCAAACCATGCCACTTCGTTCATAAATCAACCATTGAGAAAGCCAAATCAACGTAGCAAGGGGTGCATATGAGAAGCGTTTCTCATTACAAGGCCTCATCTTTCTCTGTGTGTTCATACTCAGCAAGACTCCAGGCAGCAAGACTAGCATCCATACTAAACTTCTGCATAGTTACTTTGTATCTTTAGTAAATTCATCGTCAGTTTCCAACTAGGCAAAGGTATTTTACTTCAATAACCTTCTATGCCTGTTTAACTGCTGCATACAGTTCTTTTGAAGGATGCATCCAGACTATGGGCCTTCCACGAGCACTTATGACCGAGTCTAGAACATCCCACCCACACATGCATACTTTGATTGATGATTTAGGAAGCTGAAAGCTGCTACAGATGGTGGTACTGTTGGTTTCCTTACCAAATTCGGATTGAGCATGCTGTCAAGTAGAGCTGGAGATACTTTCAAATCAGATTGGAATGTTGCCCTCATAAGTTCATTAAACATAATCCATTCATGTTGGTTATTCCACCTGCTCATTTTACCATAAGCTCAAACCAGCACGCTTCCCAAATAGTGTAAATCATCTTGCTGCTTTCTGGACCAAGGTTGTCACATCTTGATTGTTATGGATGACCCTTTCACCCAGGTTACTGCCAACGTACAACTCCTCAAAAAGAAACGGATGAAGCTTTCACTCTTATATGCCACTAATGGTATCATTCCCATTCTCTTCTATCTACAAACCCATTTTCAACCATCATATAATCATTTAGCTGCCAATAACTGGGATTGCGGAGACCCTAAGTGCTTGCTGGAAAATCTGAGTAAGCAGCACAGCAGTTCTGAAGGGTATTAGCAGAGTTTGAAAAACCTCCATGCTATCCAAATCAGCTGCTTTGAAACTCTGAGTGTAACTCCTAAAAATGTCCATCCTGGAAATAAGGAAAAATTATTTGGAGATTAGTATCCAGAAAACAAACCTAGTGGCAGTCTGTCATCCTCAGAAAATACCTTAGGGGAAGTTGCCTCAGAAGTCTTAATTTACCAATTCCGAAGGTCAAGGGATCATCTATTTGAAGGCTATACAAAGCAACAAGCCAACAACCCACCTTATTCAAGGATGCATGTCTTGGGAAATGGCCGTCAAATCAGATTATGGGAAGACAGGATACTTGGTAAGACTCCGTTAAATCAACTCCAAGAGCTCAACGAATAGAGACAATGGACGGATTCTCAAAATATTTGTCATCTGTATGACATTTGTGAATGGGAAAGCCATGAATCCAGTCTATGGATAAGCTGTAAAGATTTGAACATCCGACATCAATTAAAGGATCAATGACACATTTTGGTTCACAACTTAAGAGGCGCAGCCCCCTTGCAAAATAGTCCATGACAAAAAGAGGATGTGAACCAAAAGGTGACTCCTACTCTATTAGACCGGTATACCATTTTCACATTGAGAAAGCATGCCAAACCTGATGCAGACAGTTCAATACCTGCTACAGACCCAATCTGAAGCAGATCTCTAGCACCCAAAACCTGCAGACAGTTTAGCACAGCAGAAAATAATTTGCGGGAATGTTCACCACTATTCTGTTACTGATGCGCCTATAAAACAGTGGAGTCGTGGACAGAGTCAGTAAAATGCCCATCAACAGCACATAGAAACTCCCATTTTTCTCATTAATACAGTCTCCCCATATTACAGGGCCGCCGCTGGTCTCACAATTAGTTGCCCTCTTATTTGCTCCCCCTGGCCCCACCTCGAGAAATTGAATAGCGGCTAAGGTTAGTAAAACAGATCCCTAAAAACACTCAGCATAAAAATCAAATTATTGAAACGTGGAAAGCGAACACAAGCTATTGAAACATTAATCAAATGATTACAAGGCCGCCGCTGGTCTCACAATTAGCTGCCTTCTTCTTTGCTCCCCCAGCTCGAGAAATTGAATAGCGGCTATTCTTTGCTCCCCCAGCTCGAGAAATTGAATAGCGGCTAAGTTTAGTAAAACAGTTCCCTAAAAACACTGAGCATACAAAACAAAATTTTGAAAAGTGGAAAGCGAACACACAATCTATTGAAACGTCGAAATATTCTGTTTGGGGAGATACTCCGAAGGTATTAATAGCCGAAAACCTGAGGAAACGAGGAATTCAAGGCCCTTCAAGATGCAACAGTGTACACAATGAAGAATCTTCAGAACAACTCTTTATGAACTACGATTACACAAGGAAGTCTGGACCATAGCTCTTGCAGATTTGGACAGGCCCTTCATAATGCCCCAGAAATGGAAGAAGATGTTTCAGAATTGGACTAAAAAGCTATGCTGCCAATTTTTAGAACAAGTCACTGCTAAAGTGAGTATGGATAACAGTTCTTTTGTATCTAACCTGGAAGGTTTGGCTTGCAAGAACTAGGGCGATTTTTCATCGAGATGTCTTACCTCCAAGAATGGTGGCTTCAAAGGTTTGGGGTCTTCTCATGGAGATAATGCTATCAAAAGGAATCAAATCCAAAATTCTGTTCACCTAGAAGCTGAGGAAAGATTATGAACTACGATTACACAAGGCAAGTCTGGACCATAGCTCTTGCAGATTTAGACAAGCCCTTCATAATGCCCCGGAATTGGAAGAAGATGTTTCAGAATTGGAGTAAGAGCTATGCTGGCAATTTTCAGAACAAGTCACTGCTAAAGCTAGTATGGATAGCAATTCCTTTGTACCTAACTTGGAGGTTTGACTTGCAAGAAATAGGGCGATTTTTCATCGAGATGTCTTACCTCCAAGAAGAAGATGTTTCAGAATTGGAGTAAGAGCTATGCTGGCAATTTTCAGAAGAAGTCACTGCTGAAGCTAGTATGGATAGCAATTCCTTTGTATCTAACTTGGAGGTTTGACTTGCAAGAAATAGGGCGATTTTTCATCGAGATGTCTTACCTCCAAGAATGGTATAGCTTCAAAGGCTTGGGGCCTTCTCATGGAGGTCAAAAAGGGTCAAAATCAAAAGGATTCAAAAATCCAAAGGGGTGTGGTTTAAAAGGGCTCAGTCATCTCGAAACCTAGATACGCAAGCCAAAAAATCTCTCGATTTGGCAATTAAGATTGACAAAGGAAGAATTATACAGGTGCATCTTAAGCAGAAATTGTCACTCTCTTCTTTGATGAAGCCTAAAAAGGCAAGCAAGGGGTGGCATGCACGACGGGGGCAATCCTTGACCTCGAAAGAAAACAGGAAGCAACCTTTGAGTGGGCAAGCAAGGAGGGGTGGCAAGCACGACGGGGCAATCCTTGACCTCGAAGGAAAACAGGAGGCAACCTTTGAGTGGGGCATAGGCAAAATCACCAACAATCAAGCCAAAACCACCAATAATTTGGCTTGGCCTTATTGCAAGGATGGTTGATTACGAAGCAAATGTGGGGTATAAGGCGAATATTGGTGATAAGGAACTTTGGTAATAATTCACCACATGGTTAACCTTTCTCTGCCTCTAGAACCCCAGCTGAATAGGACTATTTATTAAGCTCAAAGAGTAATAGAGAATTTTAGGACAGGCTAGCAATGTAATGTTGAATAAGACTATTTATGGAGGTCAAAGAGTAATAGAGAATTTTGAAAATGTGGTATTCTATCATGCACTGCAAGAGCATAAGGCTTTGGCGGATAGTCTAGCAATGCAGTGCAAGAGCATAACGTTTTGGCGGAGAGGTAGCAAATAAGGCATGTATGCTACAAACCGGAACAATGAGAACAAAGATCGGGCACATTATATTAAGCCATCTCCCATGAATTTTTCATCAAATCATTTGGAACGTGAACAATGAGAACAAAGGTCGGGCACATTATATTAAGCCATCTCCCATGAATTTTTCATCAAATCATTTGGAACGTGTGAAGCGTTATATCATTTTGGCCAAGTGGCAATCCGTAATAACAATGGTAAATTACCTACTTATGGCCTCGACTCTCTGTGCATTACCCACTCTATTTGTTGCAAGCTACAACACACTTCTATGCTGTCAAGATGGAATGGTATGGCGCATGTGGTATTAAGTGTAGAAGGATCCAAAAACCCTCTTCGTTTGCCTGTCTTGTAACCACATTTCACCAGTTTCAGAGCAGTGGAAAAGACATTCAGAGTGGCCCCTCTCAGGCTTGGAGGTGGATTAGAAGTTGTCTCATTGTGCAAAGCGCTGGAATCTCGAACAGAAATTAGCTTGAGAACATGGAAGCCGGTCACGAACACCCCAGAAGATGCACCGTTTGTGAAAACTTGGAGATTCACAAAGAAATCCATAGTTGCAAAAGGCATAATGATGAAGCGCGAGAATGCCTGGCAATGTGCGCGAGAAAGTGAGAAGGTTGGCGTAAAGATTGGGAGCAGAAAAACACTAGAGACACTGAGGTAATCAGGTAATCCAAAGACAAATGATATGGGCAAAGGCAGAGGTAGAAAAACTCAAGGGTAAGCAAATGTTGTGGGATATCAGTGTAGAATCTGGGACAGGCTTGAGGAAGTCGAGGAAAAAATCAAATTGCTCCAAGGAAGAGTCCTGAAGCTGAAATTGGAACAAAGGCTGGGATATGAGGAACTTAGAAAAACGGGCTCTCCTATACCATCTGTTGGATTGCTTGGAATAGATCTTTTGATATGGGAGAAGATACTGTACAACTGAGTGTGGAACAAGCACTGAACCAGACCTCAGTTCGTCTCTCGTCAAAGGTTGGCAGCAAGATGAATACCCCAGCTGGTATGGACTTAGAATTTTTTTTAAATTTCTTATGTTTTGCAAAATAGTCTTTTTAGAAAGGCAATATATAAGGCATTATACAAGCCAAGCAGAGCTACTGATAGAACTAGTAGAATAGCTCAGTATAACTAGTAGAATAGCTCAGACAAGAGGTAGTTTTGCTTTATTTTTGAAAGTTTTGGACTCTTCAACAGAGTTTTACTTCTCAAACTTTGTATTAATGAGTTGGACAGTTCAGCTGCAGCCTTCTTTTAATGCAAAATATATTCAGTTTTGTTAAAAAAACTCCATGGAGGAGGTCCTAAAATCGTGGTGGGAGGATGACAACTGACAAGCTATCCGAACATGAAGCTTTACCATTGACTGTGTGTTGTGCTCTATGGTTGACCAGAAATGCCTGAAATATTTTTAAATTTCTTATGTTTTGTAGTCTTTAGCAAGGCGTGTATAAGGTTTGACACACGCCATGCAGTAAGCTCTATAGATAGAACTCGTAGAATTTCTCAGGCAAGAGGTAATTTTGCTGAAGTTTTGAAATATTTTGAACTTTTCAAGACAGTTTCACTTGTCAAACTCTGTATTAATCAGTTGGATGGTTCATATGCAGGCTCCTTTCAATGCAAAATATATTCATTCCTGTTTAAAAAAAACTCCATGAAAGAGGTCCTAAAATCATGGTGGGAGGGTGACAGGGTTTCTGAACATGAAGCTTTACCATTGACTATGTAAAAACTCCATGAAAGAGGTCCTAAAATCATGGTAGGAGGGTGACAGAGTATCTGAACATGAAGCTTTACCATTGACTATGTATTTGGTTATATGGTTGACTAGGAATGCCATGATATTTGAGGATGAGTAAAACTCCTCCAAAATAAGTATGGTTCACTAGGAATGCCATGATATTTGAAGATGAGTAAAACTCCTCACTTAGGATGCCATGATATTTGAAATTTGAAGATGAGTAAAACTCCTCCAAAATAAGTATCTCTTAGACTTCCAATAATCAGACACTTCTCACTCGATACTATTAGAGTTTCACCAAAATATGTATATCTTTAACAGTTTGATTATAATATAGGTTTCCTAAAACTCATTTTGGGCCAGGTTGATAAGATAGAACGGTTTTTTATTATTTTATTCTTCATTAAACACACTTCTATCTTGATATATTATATAAGTGAACAAGTCTCACCAAAATATGTAGGGTTCACTAGGAATGCTATGATATTTGAAGATGAGTAAAACTCCTCACTTGGAATGCCATGATATTTGAAGATGAGTGAAACTCCTCCAAAATAAGTATCTCTTAGACTTTCAATAATCAGACACTTCACACTCGATACTATCAGAGTTTCACCAAAATATGTATATTTTTAACAGTTTGATTATAATAAAGGTTTCTTAAAACTTATTTTGGGCCACGTTGATAAAATAATAGAACGGTCTTTGATCATTGTACTCTTCATTAAACACACTTTTAACTTGATATATCATATAAATGAACAAGTCTCACTAAAATATGTATATTTTTAACAATTTGATTATAATATAGGAAGATATAGGTTTTTAAAAAAATTTAGGTCATGTTGGTAAGATAATAGAACTGTCTTTGATTATTGTCCTATCCATCACTCCATCTAGTGGTTAACTCATATCAACAATAATAGAAGTGAATTAGAAAAGGTTTCCCCTAAAATCTGAAAATATGCTTAAGAAGAACTATAAAAGCCTATGAATTTTCTCACCGGACTTTTATATTTCATGCATTTTTTTCATATGAAATTATATAAAAAAACCATACATAACAAACCTATACATAATTGTCCATGGATTTTCTCGAGAGACTATTATATTTCATGCCTTCTTTTCATATGAAATCATATAAAAAACCATACATGATAAACCATACATAATCAATTAATAAAGAAAATATGAAACTTGGAAACATTTAACACTTATCCCAAAACCACAATTAAGATTCAATTAATTGAAAGCATAAAAACTATTCATCTTTATATATCTTTTACAATATTTATGCCAAAAGTTCTCATCCAAACATAGGTATTTCCTAGACTTCTAATAATCATGCACTTCCAACTCAACACTATCATATAGTTTAACAAAATTTGACAAGAAGATTTATAACTTTAACAATTTGATTATAATCTAAGAAGTAGTACTTAGCCCAACTCAAAAAGCAAAATAACAAAATATAGGTTTTTTAAAAATTCATTTTGAAAAAGGTTGCTAAGAGAATAAGTGTTGAGTTTCATTATTGTAGAACCCAACTCATAAAGAAAAATATAAGTTTCTTAAAATTCTAAGAAGTAGTACTTAACCCAACTCAAAAAGCAAAATAACAAAATATGGGTTTTCTAAAAAAATCATTTTGAAAAAGGTTGCTAAGAGAATAAGGGTTAAGTTTCATTATTGTCCAACCCAACTCGTACGGAAAAAATAAGTTTCTTAAAATTTGTTTTGAACAAGGTTGTTAAGAGAATAGAACATACTCAGTTCCTGTTGCAGCTGCTCCCAACTTATAAAAGGAAATATAAGTTTCCTGTGATTCATTTGGACAAGGTTGATAAGGAAATAGAATGTTTTTTATTATTCCCTTATCCATCATTCCTTTTAGTGATTAATTTAATAATTTATATAAAAAATGTCTTTTACTTATATTGCTAATTCATTTATATGGTTAATTCATTCATATGTTAAAACTTAAATGTCTTTTAAAGAAAAATATAAATTTCTTAAAATTCATTTTGAACAAGATTGTTAAGAGAATAGAAATGCTTTGATTATTGCCTAACCCAACTCATAAAACAAAATATAGGTTTCCTAAGATTCATTTGGACAAGGTTGATAAGGAAATAGAGTATCTTTTATTATTGCCTTATCCATCACTTCTTTTAGTGATTAATTAATTCATTTATATATAAAATGTCTTTTACTTATATCAGTGATTAATTCATTCATATGTTAAATGTCTTTTATCAAAAATGAGGACTAAGTTTTAAAACTTTTATATTAGTTTAATTAAAAATAATTCATTCATTCATATGTTATCAGAAATTTGCATTTTACTATAAGTGAGGACTAAGTTTTAAAAGTTTCTTATTTAATTAATAAGAAAAGATTTATATGTTAAATATTTGTTTTACCGAGAGTGAAGACTAAGACTCAGTTTTAAGAGTTTTCTATTTAATTAATTAAAAGAGATTTTCCTTGGAGTCTCAAATTAAGCTTTAAGATATCTTATATTATTCATAAAGATCTTTCCAAATATAATTAAAAAATATTTCCTTCCAAATCTGAAATTATGGCAAATGCCTAGAGATATTCTATATTATTAATAAAGATCTCTCTAAACTATAAAGTATAACTATAAGGGTTCACACTGATAAAGATCTTTCCAAATATAATTAAAAATATTTCCTTCCAAATCTGGAATTATGGCATATGTCTAGAGATATTCTATATTATTAATAAAGATCTCTCTAAACTATAAAGTATAACGGTAAGGTTTCATTTGTGAGTGTGAAAATTTTGGCATATGTTTTATATGTTTTCTTTTTATTGGATATCTACTTCATTGTTAGGTAATTTCTTTTTAAAATATTTTGATGCAGGGGCATCAAGGTAGAGCCAGCAATGTGATGCATTGATCACATGTTGTGGCTTGGGAAGAGGATTAGCAGTCCTAAGAATTTGGAGATTATTTTTCAAAGTATTTTAGTAGATAATTATTGTCAGTTTTGTATGCTGTCAATTTCTGAGTTACAGTAGGAATGGTTGGCTGTCTAAAACTCCCTGCGAGGAGACTTAGCCACCTAATTAGTTAGTTAGTTTGTTGCTAGTTAGTAGGGGTTAGTTAGTTATTTTTAGAAAGAATTTCTAAATTTATGTAAGTGTCTGTTAAGGGAGAATCTTGCCAGTGGCCGTTCGAGAAAGAAAGGGGAATTACACAAAGAAAAACGGCAGAGAGACAGAGTTAGAAAGGAGAGACAGAGAGGATAAGAAGCTCGGTGTTGAAGATCAAGTATGTAGACTTTATAGCTAGTTTCCGTAGGGATGGAATGACAATGAAGACTTGTAGATTTCTGAAGTTATCAGGTTCTCTCTGTAAATGATTGAAACGAATGTATCGAGTGTGGTTTTTTTCCTTACAGTTAGAGTGCATACAATATATTTACAGGCATACTGACATTACTCGACAGAATCGATTCTTAGTCTAGTGAATTGTGGTTACGACTGTGTAAGGATTTAGTATTTTGACCAAACCAGGGTTTTATATCCCAGGAGAGTTTTAGGCAGTTCAATGGAACAACGAATACTTATGAAGATCGTTGAAACCCATGAATTTAGTTATTGCCTATAAAGAAATTGGGATTTTATGATCGATTTCAGAATTGCTGTGTATAAAATTTTGATACACAGTCGCTTGTTAGAGTGGATAAACTCTGGAGGGTCGAGATCACGTTGTGTATTGAAGCCAGAGATCCAAGACACGATTGGAACGCATCTACTGTTAAAGAAATTCATGAATCAAAGGGGTCAGACTCGTTTTGTAAGCGAAATCGAGCATTGAAGGTTGAATTCTGGGAACGCTGTGTATTCTTCATTTGTTACGGGCGCAGGGTAAAGAGTGTCACTGTTGAATGGCCGAGGTCACATCGCTTTGGAATGGTTGAGGATCTACGGTCTTGGTTGCATATCGTATGTACACTAGCGCGAGGTATAAAAGCCCTAAAGCTGGGTTGTGGTTCTATGCGTTGAGGCGAGGGCTTTGGAACGAGTGTACAAAGTATTGGTGCTTTGAACCCTGAAATGGATTGCGATGAGCCACGAGCATGTTATGGTTCTGCATGTTGAGGTCGAGGGCTTGGACAAGCACCTGAGGTGACAGCGTTTCGGACCTATGGGAAGTTTAAGGTTTATACCCATAAAGAAATGAGAGAGTCCTATGTGTAAAGGGAGAGTCCTATGGGAAGTTTAAGGTTTATATCCATAAAGAAATGAGAAAAGGAGCCTTTTGGAATGCATGTTAAAAGCCGATAGAAATAGAGGAAAAGCCAAGTTTGGCTGTAGACCAAAGTTAACTAACCTGAAGGAGAAAGAGTACTTTGGGCCAGCTTGGACTCTGCCACCATATTTTTACTTTTATATGGATTTTTTTAAGAAAGATTTGCCAATTAGTTAAGATAAACTTAGGAATTTTCAATTTCAAACTTGTAAATTTTTTGACAAAATTTAAAAAAAAATATTAATTATGAACATTATCTAAAGAAAATGCAAAGAAAAAAATATGAGAAAAAATTAAGTAAAATTGAAACTCGAATACAATTTTTTTTAAATATATTAATGTCAAATATACCTCAAAATGGTAATTACAACCCAGGTATGCTATGTGCATAAACAATATCAAATATGATGTATAGGGTTTATTTGTCAAACAAGCCATGAAGACCATTAAAGTAGACAATGCATGGAGGTTTCCTTTGAAATACACTAAATAGATCTCTACATGGTAAGAATAGTAAAAAACAAGCTATTGCTATGAACCCTCATTTGTTACCCCATAATGATATGCCATACAACTATACTTGAGGCATGCTAAAGACCTAGAGGCCTTTCTCTAGTAGGAGAGTTGGAAACTAGTAAGGGATAGTATATCAAACAACATGCATATATTTCCAATTATATGGTATAGCAGAATTAAGATGTTCAGCAAAATGCTTCTTTAGATAGCATCAAGGAGTATTTTGACGGATATGAACTTTGATGTTAATGAAGGGTAAGACAAGACCAACCACAATAATTGAGTAGTAGGGAAACTGAGGAAGGCGTAGCAAGAATAGGTATTAAAAGTTATTAGGAAGTATAATATATAAGCTTAACGAATTACATAGGAGTAGAGGTTGATCATTTAGAGCGATTACATGAAGAGAAAGTAGAAGAAACATAGAGGTAGAAAAAGTGAGCATGAAGAGAAAGAACAATATAGAGAGGGAGAGGAACTAAAATCATTACTAGCTATTGAAATGACAATGATGGCAAGCAAATATAAAATATGATAACTATCCAAGATATAGATTCTCCAAAAATATGATCAAATTCTACGAAACAATGAAATCAATGATGAAGCTACATATGAGTGAGAACAAACAAAATGGTGTATCCATATGCAACATATTTTAGAATTAAAAAAGGGATATAGAGTCATAGACATTGAGCTAAAGTCATAGTGAAAAAAATTAGCACTTCCTTTCCTTGAATTTTACATGAGATGTGTCAAAAACTAAATGATAGTAGCTTCATAGGGATCAAATTGGAGATAAAGGAAACCTCAAAGGCCATGGTGAGGAGAAGAAAGCACTAAAGGTAAAGGTAAAGGTAATAGGACAAAGGTTGACATTACTTCTTTTGCTCTTAGTTTCATGCAAATTGTTAAATGAGTGTTATAATTATACAAAAATAGAAAGAAAAACACACACTCTAGAGAAAGGCATGGCAATATAGGACTTTAGAGGCACCTTGCCACTAGTGTAAGATAAAAAAAAATATAATCATAATTATATCATCAAACCTAGAGACTAAAAGCACAAACATTATCTAACCCCTTCACATTTCTCAAGATTTATTAGATGTTTCATTGACTCTAATTATTTGTTCTAACCTAATTTTTGCTCGAACATGGATTCCATGTACTTAGATTATCCATACTACATGAATTCTAGTTGCATAATACCCATTCTATATAGGTTGGACCCAAGGACCTTGGCACCTTAATATAGGTGCTTCTCTTGGACAATAGATGGAAGGAAAGTTTCTATGTATCATATTGTAGAGTTTGACACTTTTCACCATATGTATATATGGTGAAAAACACTTTTACCTTGATTTATGTGTTTCTCCAATACCTTGATTTATGTGTTTCTCCAATAGTAATAGTAACTTATGTGTTTCTCCAATAGTAATAGTAAGAATAGTAATAGTAACTTATGTGTTTCTCCAATAGTAATAGTAAGAATAGTAACTAAAAATCCAAAGTCAAAATTTACAACTTCATAATTAATAATATAAAAAAGTTATCAATCAATAAATATACTATATTAAATGTGAATAATAATAGGTTAAAATACATTAACTCCTAAAAATAGGGTAATTATAATAAGTAAATGAGATGTAAAATTGTAAATCAAAAGTCATAAGTTCAAATCCTAACAAACACTTAGTTAAAAAAAAAATATAGATCAAAATGCATTAAAATCAAATATATACTTATCCATGAATAAATTGAGTATGACAAAAAAACGATATTCAATACATTAAACATTAATTAAATTGAGTATGGCAAATAACGATATTCAATACATTTTGATGGTCTTTTCTACTAAGATTGTCTAAGTTTAACTACGGAAGAACATAATCAGTTCATATAAATATGACAATTTTCTACATATAGTTCTCTATAACCCTATATTTCGTAGTGAAATAAAATAAAACGAAATAAACTAAAGCTTTATGCAATCTCATCTAGGTTTTCTTAAATTGATTCATGAAGTCCATCTTAAATGGCGTTGAAGGGAGAAATAGGAAACGGCCTACCTATTTTTATGTACCGTGGTACATGAAAGATTCGCAGCCGCTGTGAGACCTGCGGACATTCTACTGACAGTAAAGCTTTCACCATTCGCTAACCACACGATGTCGGTTTCGCTATCAGCTCAGCTCAGCTCGGGGACTCCACTTGAGAATAGAGTTCGAAACCCAAACCCTGCTCGTTGGAAAATGTATGAATGTACGGACTCCGTAGTTTTGTCTCCTTCACATACCATTACACCACAACCCAGAGCTGAACTTAGCTACTTGTGCACTGCAAACAGATGAAGATTTATCAACCCAAAACCTCCAATTCTCCCCAACCCTTCCATTTAGCATGATATGAAATAAAATAAAGACGAGATCACTGCAAAGATACGAAGATTTATCAACCTCAGACCTTCAATAATCCCCAACCCTTACCAAGATTCATCAACGCTAAACCTCCGATCCTCCCAACCCTTACCATTTAACATGATATGATATGATATGAAATAAAATAAAGACGAGATCACTGCAAAGATACGAAGATTTATCAACCTCAGACCTTCAATCCTCCCCAATCCTCCCCAACCCTTACCAAGATTCATCAACGCTAAACCTCCGATCCTCCCAACCCTTACCATTTAACATGATATGATATGAAATGAAATAAAATAAAATAGAGACGAGATCACTGCAAAGAGACAAAGATTAATTGACCATGAACCTTCAATATTCCCCAACCCTTCCATCTTACATAACATGAAATGAAAAAAAAAGAAAAACAGGGAAATACCTGTGTCATCCTAAATCTTTCGCTGGGTTCTCATGTTAACTGGGAGGGCCGTACTCGCACGTGCAGATATCTATCTTTCAGCTTCCGAAAGCTCGATAAATAAACAAAATAAATGCAACAACATCTCATCCCATCCCAAGCCAAGCCAAGAGAAAGATTAAGACTCATAAAAAATCAGAAACAAAGATGAAACATAAAGAAATTAAAAATAAACAGCACCGACACAGAATTGAATAGAAACGCATCACATCCTTTACAGAGACAAATCTGCAAAAGGAGAAACGAAATAAAGTATTGACGAAACAGAATAATAGAAAGGGGCCACGGCCACGGCCACGGCCCGTTGAAAATCAAATTCAATACAGACGTAGAGCACGCGGCCACCTTCATTTCAAAGATGTAAAACGTTGTCCTCATCAATTTTTTCCAATCCAAATGTTTAAATAGACGGCCAAAGGAGGGAAAAAGCCGCTATCCAACGGCTACATACAAAATGTGTGCCTCCCTCACCCTCCCTTTCTTCGAACCAGAAGCAGAGAGATTCGAGAACAAGCGTTATGATCGATGGACAATATGCTTTTTGGGGTTTTCAGGGAAACTTGAAAGCGTTGAGACAATCTGCTTTTTGTTTTTTCAAGAAAAGTGTTCTTTTAATTTGTCTGTATATGAATTCACTCTTCCCCTCCGTTAGGACAACAGTGTTATGCTCGATTAGATCGTATGCTGTCTTTTCAGGAAAACCCTTCTTTAAGTTGTCTACTCCCACTCAGATAGTTGATGAAAAACCGATAGACTTACGCTACCCAAAAACCACACATTATCGGAGCCTCGGTGAGTTGATGAAACTAACCACACATTATCGGAGCCTCAGAGTTGATGAAACTCCGACAGACTTACGGTATCGGAAAACACACATTACCGATCATCCGACTCACTTGAAGTTAAAAATAAACCAAAATGCCTCGTTTTTCTGGTGGCTTTTTAATCAAATCCGGTCAAAATCGCATATGAAAATTGCAATTTCTGTAATTATGTGATTTCAGTAATCACGATGATCAATACCAGACTAAATGCGTGATTTTAAAACTAACCAAATCGTCGATCGATTTGAGCAACGAAAATTGCTATTTGGGCAATTCTTCATTTGCCGGATTCCGGCGGCCGGGGCGTTTTAGTTGTCCCATACTGCTCTGTTTGATTCAACTTGGCCATTGTTTGAAAAGATGTAAAAACTAGCAATTGCTCCATAAGATGCAAAGGAACATCGAAAGGAAAAATAGGAAGAAGTAAAGTGATGAAATGAAATGAAAAATAGAGTAGTTTTTCTATGTGAATAATTACTTGTCCAAGTTGGGATCCATTGTACAAGTTGGGATCCAATCTCATGATGATCTTCCACCCAATGTTATGAAACTTGATGACTCTTTGTTTATGCTTGGAACTAAGGCCACCATGTTTGTTGTATCATGCACTCTCAATTTTGTATGTGTAGTGTTTTTTGGGATGGTTTAAACATATGGGTGCTTTGGTAGATGGCCCACCAAATATTGAGCTTTATTGGTACTCATGGACACTCAAATCCTTCATACCTTGTAAGGAGGTTATCCTTCATACCTTGTAAGGAGGTTATGTACTCCACAACTTTCAATTTCTAAATACCTAGAATTCTTGGGAGTTTTTGAGCTATGCTTCCATTGAGCCTAAATGTACATTACATTTATGTTAGTAATGTATGGGGAGGCTCAATGAATAGTACCCTTAGAATTATTGAGTAAGGAGATGAGGTTGTTTGCAAGATGAGAAATGTCAACACATGATATATCAGTGATGTATTCTTATGTAAAACTCATGCCCACTTGAAAAGGTGTGTTGCATTGCTCCTTTAGAGTTGGGAACATGTGCTTGTATAGCATTTCTATTGTGTTCTCAAATGATGTGAATTTTGTCATGGCATCTGCAAAAAAAAACCCAAATATTGACAAAAACAATGAACAGATTCAGACCCACTTAACTGTTAAAAATGTTAATTTGATGAATGATTTTGAAATGATGTTTCATTTAGGAATATGATAGGTTTTTTTAATAGGTAGTAGATTGGAAGAGATTCATGAGTAATGTAACCATTTTTGTGTTTTGATTGAAAGAGATTCATGAGTAATGTAAGCATATTTATATGTCTTATAATGTTTTGTCTATGTGTCTTCTACACATGAGGAATTGGAAGAGATTCAAGAATAATGTATCCAAAGTTTTATGTTTTATATTTTCATGGTATTTGGTTTCCATGGTGTAAAACAGTGATATCCAAAATAGTTTACTAGGAAAACTTAACAGAAAAAAAAGAAATTTGTATACAAGAAATTTGAACCAAGGTGCACAAAAGAAGGTAAGACGAAGTTATAATTGAAGAATACAAAGGATGAAGCATTGTTGAAGATTATAAAGCAAAAGAGCTTGAAGGAGACTAAGTCCCAACAATACCAAGTTCTTGGAAAACTTAAAAAATAAGAGGCAAAATGTATTATAAGATTAATATTATGAGAGACAAACCCATATAGTTTTCAATAGCATTATCCCAAAAGAAATGTGGTGGGCCCATTGTGCATGATGCAACCATGAGGCACAATATCTGTAAAATGTTTAGAGAACACCAACCAGTAGCATTTGAAATAAATTGCCTACACCAAAGGAGTAGTGAGGGCCTTTCAAGCATCAAAATAATTGTTTGTCAAACCTTACAAGTAATGTGAAATGCAACCAAGCCAAAGTCTTCATATCATGGGCATTGATAAGGTGACACATACTTGTTGAAAATGTAAATGAAGATATTTTTAAGTTTAAAACTTCACCCCTCACTTAAAAGAAAGGGATGCAAGGGAACACTTGAATGTACCAGGTATGTTTTATACATGCAACACAAATACTACATATGATGCTAGTTGACAAAGTGAGGTAATGAAAACTTGCACCACGCTAAATTTTGTTCTCCATCTCATCCTATAATGCTATGATATGCCTTGGAAGTGTTTGATATTACTTCCAACTATTTCCAATTCAACATACTTCAACAAGTATGTTAAGGGAAAGTTTCGCCCTGAAACTCCAATAGATGGCCTAGTAAAATTGTCCAGGGGTTGAACCCTAGTCCTAGGTTTCATGATTTATTGATGTTATGAAATTTTGTAAACAAAATATTAATCAAGTCACGTGATAAACATATCACATCAGCTGGCCAGCTCTATTTCTTATTTCTCAAGAGAGTTGAGATCTCATGATCTCTATCATTCATAATGTTTGTTAAGTCATATGATTACACAATTACAGCGCTTCCCTCATCTTGCCTATACACGGATACCTTCTTGCCTATGTTAGGGTTTATTTAACTATTTTGTAATCATTGACACATATTTACTTAACCGACCACGAGCTATTTCAACTTGTATAATCAGTAACAGAGTTGTATAACTTTTATGGTTTTTTAAATAGTAATTATGTCATTATGTCAATAGAATTATGGCTAAACCCATGACCTGAGCCAGTTCGGACACTCAAATAAAGCATCGTGAGGGATTTATACAGATATGACTACCCCGATTCATGTTATCCCCTTCGAAGCAAATCTTGTAAAGTCCAGTGGTTTACCTTAAGAACATGCTAGAGGAGAAGGCTAGCCGCAAAGGAATTCAAATTATATAGAAAGGGTAACTAGGTATAAACGAATAAATATGGAAGGTAAAGGAAGGAGTGTTTTATCTCGAAGTCACCAAGTCAATCAGGTTGCGGCTTGTCCTGATCTTAGCAAATAGTTCTTGGTGTATGTCCATCTGCTTGCCCATTGTCGAAAAATTTGCCAATGCTTATTCCAATATGTCTCCTCCATATTCGAATCTCTAATTCTTTTTAGTCCACTTTCCATTGCAATGCCTATTATTCTAGTTTTTAGCTCCATCCTTTAGAACACACCCAAACTAATTCCAAATCTTCCTTCATCATCTTAGACCGAGCAAATCCAGATGTTAAACAACCAATTCTTATATAAAACAAATATAATCTAGCACTTAAAATCCAAGAACAACATTTAAATATAAGAATACAAATAATAACTAAAAATAGGCTGCTCATTTTATTCACTTGGACAAAGCCCTTCTTCTAAGTTTATCGCCTCCCATGTCATGAGTGTTCTTCTTCCTATTCAGAATTGTTAGCCCATAAAGAGTTTGTTTCTTCAATTATTACTTAACAACTTTGTTTGTCCGTTATTTAATAGCATATATGGTATAAGATCATGGATTTAGTATATAAGAATATGGTATAAGAATTCAAAGTATGCACATTTTGTCAAATGCTATTGAGTTTCCTTATTAACTTGCGAGAAAATGTATTACTCTTATTGAATCATAATTTAAACAAGTGTTTTTAACAAAGGTTGTGGATTGCAACAACATACTCAAAATTCAAGGTATGCACATTTTATGAATATGTAAATACTATTTGCTTTATGATGAATAAAAAACACTTACATTTGTGTTGAATCTATCGATTTCCTACACAAACATTTTTATAAATTTTTATTTAAAAATAAAAATAAAAATTATAATATAATTTTTTAAATATATTATAAAAAATAAATATGCACAAAGATCAAGATACACTTTTCCCTTTACATCCCTATTTAAGATACACATCCATAAAATTAAAAAAAGTAGAATGCAATATTTTAGAGCTTGTTAGAAAGAAAGAAAAATATTAATGGACACTTTCTTATCAATATGAATTTAACATGGACTAAATAATGGAAATGTTCAATGTCAATAATGGAGCGTTATTTTTCACTCAAGTATGAAGACTTTTAAGAAACATTTTTTTCAAATTTTGGCATATTATGTTCTTAAGTTTTAGTTTAAGACAAGTCTTTATAATTTGGTAGATGTCAATTATTTTTTAAAAATTACATTATTAAAAAGGTGAATTTGAATGGATTGAGAGAGCTTGGGTTAAAATGTATAAGACAAATGGTATGCCACTTGTTTTTTAAAATGAAATTTGTAGTTTAAATGTATTAAAAGTTTTGGAGAATATTCTATTTCAAATGATGTTGAAGTTTTTTTTCATTTAGAGATAATAGATAATGAGTTTATAACAAATTCACAATTTTTTAAAGATAATAATTAATTAATATAGTTTTTGCTCCTTTTGTTTTTATTGATTTTTTTTGTGATTTTAAAAAAAATCATTTTTCTAAAAAAATATTTGTATTCTTTAAGGTATTACGTATAAAGTGGTAGGTACTTTTAAAGTGGTTACACTTGATTACTGGAGAAAAAAAGTTAGACTTTTACTAAACCTGTTTGGAAATGTGTCTAAAGTATATCTTTCGAACATATAACTAGAGGGCTGATTGTCTCTCCAAGAAAGGAATTTTGTTGGATGAAGGAGTCCTTGAGGTGACTCATTACCATGAACTTAGGCCTCCGGAACAGACATTCCTACATATTTATTAGTGATGTTATCCTCTTTAGTATATCTCAGATCTAATGTAATTAGTGGATAACTCATTTTGATGGTTTATGGACTAAGTAGTGCTATTTCAGAGGTAGTATTTGTCAGAACTGATAGCTTATAGCGTGTTTGAAGTTGAATTAGCGGTAGTTTTTGTTTCCAGATAGGATTGGAGAAGGTTTGGTTCTTAGTTACTAATGACTGATGGTATTCTATATTATAAATTCATTTCATCTAAAAGTTGTTGTAAGTTATTGATGGTTTGTAAATGAAACAATATAGTAAAAAAATTAATAATCAATTAACTAATGAACAATTTTTTAATAATGAACTAATCAAAGAACTATAAATAATTTATTTTAAATTAAAAAGTTATAAATTGATTTCATCGAAACATTATCTTAGGTTATTGAAATTTTGTCCTTCCATTCATGTTCAAATCTCCATGTTCATTTAAAGATGATAGATGATGAGTTCATGACAAATTCACAAATTTTTAAAGATAATAATTAAGTAATATAGTTTTTGCTACTTTTGTCTTTGTTGATTTTTAAAAAATCCATTTTTCTAAAAAATTATTTGTATTCTTTAAGGTACTACATATAAAGTGGTAGGTAGTAAATAAAACATTTTTTTTAGTATTCTATAGAGTGTAATTTTCTAATAATGAATTAACTAATAAACTATAATTTATTAATTTTAATATAATAAACTATAAATTCATTTTAATTCTAATATAATAAATTATAAATTCATTTCATCTAAAGGTTGTTGTAAGTGATTGATGGTTAGTAAATGAAACAATATAGTAAAAAAAAAATAATAATCAATTAACTAATGAACAGTTTTTTTAATAATGAACTAATCAAAGAACTATAAATAATTTATTTTAAATTAAAAAGTTATAAATTGATTTCATCCAAACATTTACGTAGATTATTGAATTTTTATCCTTTCCATTCATGTTCAAATCTCTATGAAGAATATTTCACCCTTACTTATGGGTAACTCAATTACTAACCACAATAGTGATTGGTAATTCCAAGGGACTAGTTTAGATTTGAACATGACATATGGCCTCCTTGTTGACATCATGCTTTTGGTAGATGGTTCAATTAATTGAGCTAACCCTTGGGGCTTTCAAATTCAAATCACATTGCATACAGTGTCAACATGCCATATGGCCTCCTTGTTGAGATCATGCTTTGGGTAGATGGTTCAATTAATTGAGCTAACCCTTGGCTTTCAAATTCAAATCACATCGCATACAGTGTCACACCGAAGAGTTCAACCCTTGTGGGAGACCTCACCAAGAACATTGGTGTGCTCTCGTGTAGGAAAAAAAGTAGCTTCTAGCTTCAAATCCTTATCCACCATTACCACGACTAAATTCGAGTTCATTTTCTGCCAACTTCTTATCCACCATTATCAATGTTTGAGCCATTTACAAATGGAAAAATATTAATTTTTCTTAGCGTTTATCATATTTTTAATAATAACTATTTGAGTTTGGAATATACATTTCGGTCAATGTTTTCAGGATATGAAAATTATGACTTCATCATTATATACTTATTTAAATGTTAACGTTAAGTTAGTTTTATATACTTATTTAAATGTTAACGTTAAGTTAGTTTTATATACTTATTTAAATGATGACACTAAGCATTTACACCAAGTAAGGATAAAAAAAATTTAACTCTCTTTCTACATGAATTTTAACAAGTATATGTACTTAGGTGCTAGTGACCTAACCTGGCCTGGAAGGTTGGTAATGGCAGAAATATTTTGGTTGGGATTGACACAATCATGGGAATGGAGGAAGATTATATTCTCACTGATGAAATTATCCAAACTCTGCATAGGTTTGATTATGCCATACTCAGCAAGATCAAAAGAGTGAATTATACTTCTTCTCACTCATTGGATTTCTGCTATGGAATTGGGATTTGAGGGGAATGAAGCAGTGGAATGGAAACACTACATTTACAAACTAAACTATGTTGGATGCAGACTTACTGGTGAGAATGACAACATCATTTGGGCTAAAAATAATGCTATAGGAAAAGTTACTGCAAATTTGGCATACAAAGCACTTGTCTCCCATAAGGGTATGTATCCTGCACATTGGTGGTATAAGGCTATTTGGAAATGGAAAATTCCAATGAAGATTCAGTGTTTTATGTGGCATGCTTTACAGGGTAGTTTGAATACATGGGAAAATTTGACAAAAAGGGGATGGGCTGGCCCAAGTATGTGTTATTTATGTAAGAACAATAGTGAAACCATTCAACATATATTGGTAGACTATGCCTTCATAAGAACACTGTGGTAGATGGTATTATCACACTTGCAATTGGGACAGACCTGGGATGTGGATAAATTTGTGACTAATTTCTATAGTTGGCAAAAGGTAGAAACTTACCACACCTACCAGCATTGATCTCTTGGCATATTTGGAGGATCAAGAATTTGGCAATTTTTGAAGATAGAGAACTCAGTTTATATTTCTCTTTCAACAATATTTTGACTTCTATCAAAGATTGTAATACTAATGCTAGACAGAAACATAAAAGACAACTTGGTACGTTTATCATTCCTTATCATAAACCGGTGGGTTTTTTTGATGGTTCGGCCATTGATGGAGAATGTGTTGTCGGTGGTGTGATCTACATCAACAAAGAACGCCACATAAAGCTTATGATGAATTGTGGACATGGAACAAATATAAGAGCTGAGCTACTTGGGTTATGGTGTGTTATCACTGTTGCTGCATCATGGGACTACAGGAGCTGATTGTGTTTGGGGACTCCAGGGTGACGATTAAATGGGCACTCAAAGAGTATAATCTAAACATCTTATCTTTACATTAGTGGTGCCACAGAATTCGGGACAAAATACAGCTCTTCAATGACATTTATTTTGAACACATCTACCGGCAATTTAACCAAACTGCTAATTCTCTCTCAAAAGATGCTCATGGAGGCGATGAGGGTATTGTACACTGGACAGAGTACATAGAAGATCAAGTCTGTGATATGGGTAGGGTAAATCTGTTTGAACAATACAAATAGGATTGATCATATAGTTAATATGGGCTGTATTTATTATGATAATCATGGGAGAGCCAGCATAGTTTTCTTTAGTTTTTTTTGTATAAGAACTCCTGGAACTTTTTCAGAACTTAAGTTTGGTTAAGACTTAGACTTTTTTGTACTATTTGATTCAAATTAATGAATACCAGTAGTACATCCTTTTTTCCACTGAAAACAAAAAAAAGGTGCTAGTAAGCCTGGACGACGAACAATAGTTTTGTGTTTTACGAATAACATGACCAAAAAACTCTTCTTATCATGGTAAAAACATATGACCACTACATCCCTTAAATCACAATGGAAACATGCACAAAATAAAATGTAACATTACGAGTGTAGAAAAAAGCAACCAATAATAATATAGTCATTTTTAAACAATTGCAATTATTAATTATAACCTATTTTTATAAATTTACTTTACACTTTTTCTCAAAATAATTAGTATTGTTGCTTATAATTTTTTTAGAACATTTATGTCCGTCTAGTTTAGTTGTAATAGCCTTTAAATTATTAAAAATATAGAAAGCTAGAGATAATCTTTATTCTATATACTTATTTTATTCCATATAATTTTTATAGTTTTTATTTTTTATTTTTAATATTTTTATTTTTAATGTTATATTTTAAAAAGTTTATTTTATATATTTTTTAGTTTTTATTTTCTATTTTTAATGTTATATTTAAAAAGTTTATTTTACCTACTTTATTCCATATAGGTTTTATAGTTTTTATTTTCTATTTTTAATGTTATATTTTAAAGGTTTATTTTATATGTACAATTAAATTATTATATTTATTTAAAAAATAAACTTGATCTTTATAATTAAAAACAACATTTTTTTAATAATGATTGTTATTATAGTGTTTTGAAAATCTTAAATATTTTGGGATTGTTTTTTGGTAAAGATAAACAAATTTTCAAATTTTGAAGTGTTTTTTTGTTTTTTTTTTTTTTTTTTTTTTTTTTTTTTTTTATTATGAAACATTATTATTTTGAAAAAATGTTAGTAAAGTAAATTATTTTACAATAAATTGACATTAAATATTAGTAATGTTTTTAGAATTTTTTAACATAAGTTAGTAAAAATATTACACCTTTTTTGTATTTTGTTGCTTTTTATTAAAATTACATTTTTTTCAAATATATTAAAGTAAATTAAAATAAAAAATATTCTAGCTCCAAGAAGTAATTGTATCAAGATTTTATAAATGAACAATAAAGTAAATTTCAAGGCATCACAAGTTTTGAAGTGTTTAAAATTGTAGGATGAAATAGTTTGTTTTCAAAAAAGTGTTAGTAAGATAAATAATTTTACAATAATTTGGCATTGAATATTAATAGATATTTTTAGAATGTTTGTTAATCTAATTTAGCGTAGATTAATCTACACTTGTTTAGTAATATATAAATGGTAGAGTTGGTAATAATAGTGCTTAAAAAATTTTAACTATGTATTTGTAACATCTATTAAAAAACACAAATAAAATGACATCTACATGTTCATTCATATAGTATTCACAATTATAACTTAGAAATTAGAAGTCTAAGTAATTACAAGAAAGATTAAAAATAATAATAATAATAATTCACTCAGTTACGGTCCCTAATTAAAATCAATAACATATTAAAAAGTAATCAACACTCCCTAACCATAATATATTTAAAATGATAAATGTAACAATAAAAAACAATATTAGAATACAAATACAACAATTACAACAAATTAAATTTTTTGAAAGAGACATTGCCAAAAGACAATATAAGTCTTCACTTTCATATATTCAAGGCACTCTAAAAATAAATTGCACTCTTCATTAATTTTTTTTAATAATAAAATTAAATTATACTTTTAAACACAATCTTAATCTAGAACATTTCACTTTCTTTAATTTATTATTAAAATCAAACATCCCACAAGAATACATGGTGATAGCTAACAATCAATATTTACATTGGAATCATATTTTTTGTTTGAGCAAATCATGGGAGGAGATGATGTCCAGTAATGGATCATGTTAATGTTAGGAAATCATACCTGGAATTATTATAGTAATTTTGTTTGTTTGAGGAGACTATGGGAAGATATCAACTAGTTGTTCATATTAAATATTTTTGTTTCAAATATCCATGGGAAGAGAAAAGTGAATGGCGGTCCAAGAAAATCATGATTGGAAGTATAATTCCAAGGCACACCATTTCAATAATGATTAATGAAAATATATCATTTCAAAAATCATAGGTATATTAATTAATACTTTTTGACACTTTTTCAATACTGAGTGCCATTTTGATATTCAACAAATAATTTTTTTTATCTTCAAAATGATTTTCACTAACAGAAGTGATGATAGCAAGTGCTTGCAAGACCTAAGAGCTATTACAATATACAAAATGTTAATGTTTTAAGCAAGTAATAACAAAAGAGAAGAATGGAAATGTAGCTAAAATACTAAAAGATTAATGTCATCCTTTTATCTAATGCATTGAGACTTTCCATTCTTCAAATTTGAAAATAAAATCTAAAGAAATATTTGAATTTTGAAGAAATATAACATAAGAAATTCAACTAAACTGTCAGCTCCGGCTATTTTAGCATGGACCGCTTCATCATTTTTCTACTTCAACATCAATGCATAATGATTAATGATTGTTGTAAGTATACAAACCTGGACCAAAATAACAAAGTTTCTATTTTTGTTTTACTCTCTTTCCTATCAAATAACATAACAAGTGAAATTTACATACATTTCAGATATGCAAAAGATTTTGGAGGTTGTATTTAAATTTGGAAAATGTGATATGCACAATGTACTTTTCCTCCATGGCCATGTAGAACAAAGCATTATCATCTAAATAGTAAATACAATGTTTAAAAAAAATAAAGAATCACAAAAAATAGATTAGGGAGCAACAATTAGTGCTTGCATCATTTCCACCTCCCATGAAAAGTCTAGCAACATTTTTTGTGCCAGCAACTCACATAAGCCACATTTCAAGAAAGGAAAAGTAACTTTAGATGTTGATGTTTCTTCTAAAATGACTTTAAGTCTAAGAACTCAACAAATGCATTCTTATGGATTTGCAATTTAAGTTGATAATATTGTAGGTTGATGAACTTATTCTCAAATGTCATTACCCCTGGAATTAGTAGTATACGTGCACTAAGTTCCAATGCAACTCGATCCTGAACCAAGAGTAAATCCAACAATTGATTCAGAACTACTAGGTGATAAATGTAACTCCAACAAATTCTATGCAAAGAGGCTACAAAAGAGCAGCCTTGAAATGTTGAAATTAAGGCATACATAGCATTTACACATGGTATTGTATTGCAAATTCATTACCATTCCTTGCACAAGCAAAATAAATAGATGAGAAGCATATAAGAGAAGATTGTTGAACATGAGAAAACAAAATTTCCACAACAACTAAGGTTTTGTGAAATGCCCAAGATTGTACAAAAATGTCCATAGACAGCCAAAACTATTCACAAAATGCTTGTAACATGCTTGAATGCATGTGTTTCATTTTGTTCCATATACATACATTCATACCGATATAGAGCTTGCCTTATCTTTAAGTCATTTAATCATTCAACCCCTCTCTTCCTCTCCATTGGCTTTTGGGGGAATGTGATTTGGGAAGTGCTCAGGTCATTGGGACTGCTAAGCGAAATCATAAGATTGGGACTCCAAGCCACCACTGTGAGAACATGGCTTCCTTGACCTTCGGTCAATATTAAAATCAAGAAATATCCAACTATTGCATTTATGAATTTGGGATTGATTTCTTCTTGCCTTTTATTTTATTTATTCTTCAAGGTGTGTGTATCATTGTATGTAGATTGGGTTTCAAATTCTATGTTATTTTTAGCTCATATGTGCAAGAAGTTTTTTTTTTTTTTTTTGTATTTATGCATATGCATGTATACATATGCACTTTTTTCTCTACATAAATTGCCTTCATCGGTGAAGTTGTGAACAAATAAACTATGATGGTTAAAAATTCGCAACTAACTAGTGTTGATCTCTCAATCCATTGTGTGGAAGAATGTGGGTGTCAAATAAGCATCAATTTATGTTTGATTCTTGAGTTTCAACGGTTCAAAATCAAAATCAAGCCAAAGGGGCCTTGGTTCATTAGTGTGAGCCTCGAGGTCAATGGAGTATTAAGCATCTTGCAGGGTTACATTTCTTATCGTGGTTTGCCCCACCCAAATGGAAAGGTTAAAGGAAGGAATGAGGGCAGTTGGGGGCAAGTTTGGTGGAGTTCACACTAGACATCCAAGCCGAAGAAAGTCCATGAAATGTGGTGCAACCTGGGCCTTGGGTTTTGTTTTTCAATGCAGGTTCCCTCAAAACATTAAAATCAATAAAGGTCAATGAAATTTTATGCACACATCGTTACCCACATATTTGGGTTTTGTTTCTCAACGCAAGTTCCCTCAAAACATTAAAATCAATAAAGGCCAATGAAAGTTTATTGACACATCTTTACCCACATATTTATGCTTGTTGCAATCTTGCCTGTATTTGTAAATTCCAGTTAGTTGTTAAAGTTTATGCAGAGTAGCAATTATGAGGATAGACTCATAGAGTACAAGTGCTTTATTAAATGGTCTATATCTCAAGAAGGTGATGAGAGGGAACCTATTCCTTCGATTTCTACTGAGTTGTTTCTTAGCTAGGCATGCCCCACCATGATTTTTGTGGTTGATTTTTTAACCAATGGGGTTCTAGTTTTTCTTTGCGTGCATGAAGATGTGGACCTTCCTCTAATGTTCCTTTTAATGTGATGGTAGTTGCAAGCATAGGCCAACCATTTGTGGAAAATATGATATGCCCATGCTAGTAAGAAAAAGCTCAGTGCTCACACTGGCTGGTACTTTAGGTGTCACGTGTAATTTGGACAAAATCTATTTAAAATTTTCTAGATTGTTTGGAGCATATCACATCTTTTTAATTTCAAATGAGGTTCTAATTGTAGGCTATGTTTCTAGTTCTTAGGATTTTGTGCATTATTGTGCTTGCCCATGATGTTGCAAAAGCCAAAGATATAGACATTTTCCAAAGGCAATTTAATATAATTTAGATTGAGCGAGCCCTTCCCTAGAAAATTTTTTTGGTCGAGATCTACTGATTGTAGTTGAATTTAAAACTTAAAATTACCTTTTCCCCCCATTTCTAATGGTTTGTTGCATGCTTATGTTGTCTTATGATTACATAGTCTAAAACACTGAGCATATACTCTAAAGGCTATGAATGCATAATTTAATCTTAATATACAATCATTCTGATGGACAAAAAATGGATCTATTGGATTATAAGCAGGTTTTTTCCCTATCATTTATTTGTCAATGTATCAATTTATTTGGATTCATGCCCACAGACAAATCAAATATATTCCAATGTCATATAAGATATACCCCCTTACACTTTAAATTGGACATGGCCTTAGTTTGGATTCAATGACTTTATTTTATTTGCGTAATTAAGTTCCTTTTGCTTATATCTCTAGCTTAATAGTTAAGATTGACGGTATGTAGCAATACCGAATGCAATGGTTGACTATATGCAATCACTTTGGGACTCGGTCTTCTAGAGGTTCCCAAATTCCCTTACTTTCTCTGCCTTAACAAGACAAGCATATCTAGCAAGACGGCTTAATTAGCTTCAATCATCCTTGGAGAGTTGATTATTGGGGTCCCTTATTTTTCTCTTTCTTGGCTTACATTAGAAAAAGTATTTGTCATCATGCAATCATCACAAACATAGTATCTCTTGGATTTGCTAGTCATTTACTTGCTAACTATTTTTTTGTTAAGGTCCAAGATCATACATCTACCACTATAGTGGGTAACTCTTAATGTTGTTGTTATATGCTATTGTCATTGGATGAAAATGTTTGTTAGGAGTTTCTATTGATTGGAAGTATGAAGTGTTGCAATATCTCATGGATAAAGATGTTGCAAGCTTGCCAACTGAGGAACCATTGTGTTTTCACAGAATTTGCATTGGAGCAACGGGGAATTTCTATTGAGGTGATATGGAATGATTTTGTAACAACTGAAGAGGGATTTTTGTCCCTTGTGACAAATGATTGGTCCACAAAATCACAACTTGCAACAGTTGGTTCTTGCTTATGTTGCCAACCTTGGAGACTCACATGGATGGGAAGACTGATCAGGGCTACTGGAGAAATAGTTGGTGTGCATTAGCTGTCAGCAGATTACATTGTTGGCATGGAGGATGCAAGACAAAAGCTAACGTCGTTACATCCAGATGACTCGCAGATTATAGTTCGCAAGCATGATGTTTGGTGTGTAAAGGCCATAATTTAGGTACACATCTCTATTTCCTTTTGTGATTGTTAGTTTGAGGTCTTAATTGTCACACGTTCCCTTGTCGAGGGTACAAACTTTCTAGATATGGCACATCTGATTAACAAATTTATGAATTTAAAAAAACATGCAAAGTGCCTTTGTTGTGTCTTGTGGTGGAATAACTCCTTGGGATTTGAAATTATATCCATTGATAGGAAATTGCTACTCTTACTACTATAAGAAATCCATTGTTTTAATTCTCATGCGTAAAGTATTATTTTCTATTGTAGGTGTTGGTATCATCAATCTATACCATTAGATCAAACTCACTATGTTATTTGTTAAATGCATTAAAAGTCACTTTTGTCCGAGTTGAAGTTACCAAATTCTTTCTAAACTCGGATTATTGGTGAGTATTTTGACATCATTTACTTATAGTAGATACAACAGGGAATATCACATTGTGTTGTTTTATGTATTAGAACTAAAAGTGGTTGATAAATGGTTAGTTTGAGTTCTTTGAATATTTTTAGTTCATTGTCTTGATTGTTTGAGGCTTGCACTTTTTTATAAAAGTTATGTCAGAATAATGAAATTGAGCTTGGCCCAGTTTAGCACTTTACTCTCTCATTAAACATTAGTTGGATTCTTGTTTTTAGATTGTATCCTTGGAGAAAATCATCTAAAATAATGTTCAACATTTCTATGCATATGTATAACTTGTACAACAACATACTAGATCATATTCGATATATTGTTGTTCCAATAAAGGAACTAAGGTCATGTTATAGACACACATTGTATCCCATATGTTTCTAGAGGATAATAGATGGTTGAATTTGTTTTGGTCTCAAGTGTTGGATGATAAGGGTGAAATGGATGTTCTAAAGCTTGCAATAAGAACGGAGGATAAAGCTTTGAAATTTCTAAGATTGGTTTCTTAATGAAATGTTATTGGTATTTATCTTGTATCAACATTCCTTTCTATGGATGTTAATATTTTAGCAAGCCACCTTTTAGATATGCAAGTAGTAATTACTTTTGAAATGACATAGTTTTCAAAAACCTATATTTTTAAGTATTGCAAATGATATTAACTTAGAAGATTGTAATTTTTTAGCAAAAAAAAAGCCTAGCATTGGAATACATAAATCCATCCAATTGGATTTTCAACTAGTTGCTCGAAAGTAAGCAAGCTGAAATTTGGTTGCATTTACAATTATTAGGTATTGCAACAAACATGTTACAACCTCATAGGATTATCATTTTTTTATGGGAAAAAAATGTGTTAATATGATATAAAGCTTTCTCCCAAGGTGAGGGCAGCCAGATACATCAACAAAATTACAAAGAGTATGCATACTAGAACTATTGATAAATCACCTGAGCCTACTTTAGGATTGGTTTTTTACATTTGTAAAAACAACAAAAGGGTTTAGAGCCTGATGCTATGTTCCTTAAACCATATACATAAGGCTGCAATGCCAGTAAAACAATGCCCTGAAAATAAGACCAACATTAAAAAAGGCATAACCAAATAAAAACCATATAGACACACATAATCTTGCTCTTGAGCAGATTCAGTTTCCTTCTTCCATTTGTGAGCTTCAAACTGTGAAAAAGCCAACGCGGTCTATAACATAATTCTGCAAGCTCTTTTCTACACTGCCTCTCCTCCTATCGACTATATGGAAAGTGGAGTGGGAGGAAAGATGTTGACTTCTCCATGTTTATTGAATTTAAGATGGATTACATAGTACTCCACCCAGGTTGTTGGTTGTACCTTATTACTCTTCATAAACGAGAGATGCTTTCTTGTCGTCCTTCCTTTGTTGCATGAGTTGGGGAAATTGCAACTATCCTTGGACCAGAATTCATTGAGATTCTCATTGTGATGATGGAATGGTGGGAAAGTTCCAATCTACCTTTGTCTCATCAGATAAAGTGAGCATTCTTTGGTTAGGAATGGAGGGGAAGGGGGAAGATTTTTTTCCTGTAGGACAACTCGATTTCCTAACTGATCAACTCTCTTATATGCAAATATTCTTACATGAATGAAGTCCCACACTTGAAACCAATCGTTTGCATGAATCAACCAAGACACTTTACTATTTGGAACTTAGCCCTCTGGAATTATGGAATGTTTGGAACTCTTATATGCACCCTTGGATTTCTCTTTGTTGTTTTCTTGTCCTAAATCTTCTTCAAAGGTTTTGAGGACTTTTTAAAAGTTCCTGGATTTCCTAGTGCTTGCTTTACTTGTCAGTAAAGTATCATCTACATATTGAACATGTGAAGGAGACCCAGTGTTAGAAGGGATATGGAGGCCTTCAAATTTTCCATATATTTTAGCATTTTCCAGATCTCTTCGCAAGTTTCTTTAGCCATGATGATGGACAATAAAGGAGACAAGGAATCCCTGGCTTAAATCCCTTGTGGATCTGAAAAATTTACTAGGACTCCACCAGTCAAAACTACAAAGGAAGCTACTGATATCAATTCACTTACCCAATCCACCCATTCTTAGATGAATCTAAAAACTTTCGTGGATATCCATTGGAAAGTTTCTCACAACATATCTTAAATGCTACTGCAAAATACCATGGGGGGATACTTTCCTAAGCAGTGATTGTCTATGATTAAAATGTAGTATTAAAAGCATACCACCCAAAGCTACAGTGTAAAAATAGAGCAAACCGTTAACATTTTGAACACAAGATGTACCATAAGAAACTCGATGTGGTAAAACTCAACAAGAAAATGAGGTAACTACAAAGAAGTATTCATAATAACATGCAAAATAGAAAGAAAAATTGTCTCACTATAGAGTACATTAGATAGCATGGCATGTTATTGGTTGCTACAAGGTCTTCTTCTTCTTCTATTCGGCTCTAATATCCCACTCCTATTATTTGCTCAGCTACATTTTGCATAATTTTCACATATGTATTGTCCTCTCAACTGTGTATAACTGAAAAGTTGTTTATGAACATTTACTTCTAGTAAAAGCTCATGGTTTACATTTATAGTTTAAAAGTTAGTTTACCACAAGGTGGATTTGGGCTTGAGGTGGATTTATGATAGCACCCGCAAGGTTCATGGATTTGGGCTTGAGGTGGATTTATGCTAGCACCTACTTCTGAACTCTAGCATTATAAAAAACACCCACAAGATTAATATATCTTAGCTTGAGATGGATTTATGTAAGTAGATGGAAATATTTGTTTTCATATTCTAATAGAACTGCCAAAAGTTAAAAAGGAAACTTTTATATAGACCCAATCTTAATGTATTGGAGTCAGCCTAATGTTTCTTATGAAGACATATCAATCTAAGGGACCCTGCATATGTCTCCTTATATATTCTTAGCTGTAAAAGAAAAATTAATCCTTTCATAGCTTGTTGCCTGGAATTAATCATATTCTTGAAAGCACTGACTACTTAATTAAAATCTTGCCTTGATTGACATTATCTTACTCTTTTTTAGATGAAATCACTACAAACCATAGATTTGTAGTCTTACTTATTGTTTCCCAATAAAATAAGAACATGAGAGAATTCTACCTAATTTGGGAAAATTGGGATATGGAAAATATAATTTACTAAAGAGCATAATAAATATACCCCTTCCATGAATCCCAACTCCATTCAATATGCTCTATGTCCAGTATGGCCCTTGAATACATATCATCTCTTTAAATCAGGATTTTTGCCTAGCTTGTAGCTACAAACCCACCAAAATAGCTCTCTAAAGTGATACATGATGGATAAAATTCTTCTTCATTTGTATGTCAATACCTCTTAATATGTTTTGGTCTATTGCTTACATACCAAGAAACGTGACATGTTGGATAGGGTGTGTGTGTTTTAAATCCGTGTATTACCCACATCTATTAGTGGACATGTGGTACCTACAAGTCCATACATGCTGTGTCAAATGTTGACACACTCAGGCCCTACATGTTTCAATGTCTGCAATTTCAAAAATAGAAAAGGTGGCATAGATGTGTTCCAACATGTCATTGAGTAGTCTAGAGAAGGGACATCGTTCTATGTACATGGCAACCTTTCCTTTAAGGATTGTATACAAGGCAAAGGAAGAATAGTTATGGGGAAGAAAAAATATGGGTGACGCATTTTATAAGGATATGTGCATGAAACTCAAGAGGATGACATATAGCCAGTGATCTTTCACTCAATAAATTCTTCTACAAATGTATCCATTATTTGTTTCTGCAATTTGCATTCCCTCAATAGTATCATGTTTCAATTTCATAATTTCATCCTATCTCTTTCCCATAGAAAATAATTATGTATCTCTTTCCATTTATAAATAACTTTATTTTTTATTTATCTTATCTAGTACATTTTGATGAGATCGAATGAGAACAGAAAACTAAACTTTATTTTTTATTTATCTTATCTAGTACATTTTGATGAGATCGAATGAGAACAGAAAACTATAGAACTTCTAATTCCTAAGTCCATGTCTATTATGAATTCAATATGATATGGTTTATTTTCATGTATTTGGTCATTTGATGTAGTTATATTCTCTAACGATGAAAAAAATTAGAGATTTATGTGTATGTTATGTTTTATTTCTGTATATAATGTATTTTTATATGCCTATATGTATATATTCTTTTATTTTTATACATATAAATTATTATCATATCCTACATTCTTATTTTCAAGGCTCTACATACATGTTTTGGACTTTGAATTTTTGTGCCTTCGTGTCAAGTGACTTAGCTTGAATAATACTTTATAAAAGATTGATTCTTATGAGGATCCTTATACGTATTTTTTGTTTTGAAAAATGATCTTGTTAGTTTGCATAAATGCAAAATTAACGACTGCTTTTTCATTTGGGGTCCAAACTATTCTATGTTTGTTGTGATCATAGGTTGGTGGGTATCGAAGACATGGAACCTATTGTTACAGTACTTAACTCCATATTTCAAAGAAAAACAACTAGACAAAGCCATTGAGCAACTTGATGCACTCATAAATGGTATACAAAATTGCAGCATACAGTGGAAGGACTCGGAACAACATTTTTTGTCTATTCATGAAGCTTTGAAGAGGAGGGTTGATTAATTAATTGAAAAGGAAAATTTTGATTGAGACCAAGACCTTGGAAACTCGAGAAATATTTGAGAATCAAGATGAAGTTGTTGCAGTTAAGGATCAAGATTCTTTGGCCCATGTACATGAGAATAAAGATGTTGCTCTTGTTGTCATTATTGAGGCTCGCTCAAAATAGATGAAAGTATTGTAGACACTTCTGTAAAAACTAGTGAAGATGTTGAAAATAAGGTAGATGATTGCTCTGTTACATGATTAAAACCCATTGTTCCTAGCTCCGAAAAAGAGGAAAAATCTCCTGCTAAATATGGGGATCCTAAAACAATAGAAACTTCTAAAGTAAAGCCACACACACCATTCAAACAATTGTGTGAAAAATTGATGTGAAAGGGATTCTCAAATTTATATAAAAAAACTATAAATTTCTTGCAGCCCTTAGGGATGAGGTTCCTACAACACTGCGGTTTGAAAATGACCCTGTCAGTCTAGTTTTGAATGCTTTAGAGGGTTTTTTCCCTACAAATCAGTCCTCCAACCAAGGCACATATTAATGAACCTTCCATATTTGTACAAAATCAACCAATCACAAAGCTAGGAATGAGCTCAATCCCAACATAGACCTTCCTAAAGGATTGGGTTTGGAGCAACCTCCATTAGAAAATAAGGTTACTCTCTTGATGTCTACTGTGATACCAAATTGCTTCACTAAAGTTGTTACCTGGGGAGGTCTCCAAAGCATAGTGGTTCTATGGCACTTCATGCTATTCTAACTAGGGCAAAGCATGTAAATAGGAAACAAGAGACTCTAATCCAAATATATTTCCACTTATGGTGACATGGTGTGAATGCATATAAAAATGAACTATGATTATAGGGCATTCCATCTTACTCTATGCTTTGAGGAACAAGTTACAGCCCATGGGTAGGTTGGATAACAATCAAATATCAACTAAGAAAGACTAAAAGTGCATCAGTTGTGAGTGTGAAATACCAGAGTCTAGAATAAAAAATACATACTACAACATAATGGCTTATTAAATTAGAAATATCTGTAGTTTGTACTCATCAGTTAGACATGAAAGGTTCCATAAATAACATGGAAATTCAAATTCCGGGACAATAATCAATAGAATAAAAATGTAATACTATAAGAACCTTACTAATCCAAACCAAGAGAGAGAATTTCATCTAAATTTGCTATCCCCTTGATGAGTCGATGCATTTTTGGTAAGGATTTCCTTATCTATAGGGAAGATAAGCGGCGATTACTTTCACCAAGATGACAATAATTCACATGTACCATAGAGGAGCTTATTGGGACTACTGCAAATCCTATGGAGGTAAAGGAAAGCCAAAAAAACATATTTATTATATTCTTGTATATAAAATACACCCCAGGGAAAATGCAGTCAATACTAAATACATACATACCTAAACCATAATTGAATGACCTTAATTTTGATTTGGGTGCAAAGTTACGGAGGGTGTGGCTACACTGCCTGGATACAATATGATTCCTGGATATCCACTGTGTCTAATTTACTCTTTGGGAGACAATTTTAGGTTGGGGTTATGATTTACCAATTCATAGAAATCAAACATAGATAAAGGCAAAAGGAAAAAGGGTGAGTTGCAACAGATTGAGCCTTGCCAAGCCCATTGGGCTCTTAGGAAAACGAAAAAAACACATGAAACTGATGGACGTGTGAGCTGGATAAAAACTGTGTAAAATGACGTACATGGACACATAAAAACCACATGAAAATTTTGAGCGTGTGACGAAATTTAATTGGCTTGAGAGACAAGGAATCCTAGAACAGTTCCAGGAAACCTTTTCTCATTGAAAGAATGCCTTGTTTTAGATGCATACAAAGAAAATTGATATCTATCTCATACAAATTGGAGGATGCATTATCAAATTAGCATGATCTCAACCTACTTGTGATTGTAGAGGTAAAGCATATTTTTTTCCGATCAACTCAACTTCAATAATTGTAACTTGCACATAGTCACTGTGTATGTTAAGTTGTAATTTTTGAAATTGAGTTGAATTGTAACGAGTGCATTCTTGGTGTTATTTGACACCTCTTCATATTTTGAGTCTAGTATTTATTTTGCTAAGTTTGATTGTCAAAGAGTGGAGTTGCAAGAAACCCTTTAAGGTCTACTTCAGTCGTTAAAAAGATAGAATTGAAGAACTCTTTCATCTGCTACACACATCGCTCAACACAACTTCAAGATCTCCAATTTTTATAAACAAGAGAACTCTTACTAAAATTATAATATGCTTATAAGTTGTGCACATGAAGTATGATATGTTCAAAACTCAAAACAAGTTGGTATCTAATTAATGTCTCCTCTGATAGCAACATGCTAATTTTGGATTACATATTGCTAACAATGAAAAAGAGTGTATCAAACATATTCTAGTTACAAATCAAATCAAGGATTTTGATGAAGATGCATTGCATGAAAACACTAAGAGAACAGATGAAGACCCCCCCAAAAATAAGGAACTTAAGAAAAATGAATATGAATTCACTGAAAATTCAAATAATGACATCAAAATCATTCTCACCCAGAGTCTTGGTGATGGTGCAAGGCCTATATCGAAGTGGGCAGAGCTTTCAATGGGGCTCTTTGAGGCACTCTTTATTTAAATGTAACCATAACTTTTCACTGACCTGAAGCTTATGCAGAACCCAATGCTAGTCATGTCACTACTTATACTTGGAATTGGCTTTCTGCAATATATCATGAACTTCTTGTTGGATGTGGTGGATCCGCTCAACAAATTTGGATGCATGATTAGACTCGCTTTGAGCATGGGAGGACTCTTCCTATGTATATGCAATGGGTAGTGCTACATCAATAGGGGATAATGGTTTGAACCCCAAGCATACCTCAAAGGGGTTGTGGCTAATAGAGATGTGAAGGCATCTATTGTAGCTATCTTGAACATAAGGAAGGATCTCATCCCAAGTGTGAGGATGTTTGGAGTTGTCCATTCTTAGGATATGCACAACAATCATGTTGATCACCTCTTTCTTTCCATTGGTTTTGGGGTGGAAGGAATTCGATTTGGTTAGTTTGGTGTCCATCATCCATCATAGGATGGACTAGAAGGTACTCATGAACCTATTGTTTCGATCTAAAACAATTTCATGGGAGGCCAAAATGAACCCAAACACACTCAAAGAAGAGATTAGCAGTGGCCTCTATTATGCTGCTCTTCTTACAGAGAGTTAAATTTCCATCTTAGAGAACCGATCAACAACTACAAATATACATTTGTTTCCATGCCTGAGTGAAGGAAAGCCAGACATGTAGTCCATCAAGAAAGAATCCCAGGTCTTGTATGGAGTAGGAAATGGAGTGCACAATCCTTCCTTCTTGATAGCTAGTTTAGAAATGGAATAGGTGGTACACAATTGGATGTACCTACCAACATCTCATCAGAGCTTCGACCAGTAGAAGTGCTTCTACAAAACTGTGACTGTCTTCTCTAAAACTAAGTGCCCTGCCACTCGACTGTAATAAATCAGCTTCTCACACTCGCTTGAAGGAACCCAGAGGTGGCTAAGATGGCATAACAATTCATCGTAGAGATGAAAGTTTGAGATTGATCTTCCTGGTTGTAATGTCTAATAGGAAATATGATGTAGGAGCATCAGGATCATCGACCATGGCAGCAAAAAAGACAAGGAGTCACTGGGAAGAGTTGAATTCTTTCACAACATGAGCATAGGCAGTTGAGCTCAAATGGTCAGGAAGGAAACCCGAAGTCGACTTGAGTCGAGATGACCAAGTCCCAACTAAGATAGGAAGCTAGTTGAAGGACTAGACGAGTCGGTGGAGAAATCCGATGAGATGAGGTCAACAATAGTACGACGATCGAAGGACTGAAGGAAAATTAAAGTCGCAGGTATACCCAACTGACGATGAAACAAGAAACTAGCCATAGGGTTAGTGAAAGTTGAAGGAGGGTTGGCCAAAAGTATAGGGTGATACAATAGATTTAGTTGAGGATCCGATGGGAAAAAAGAGTTGGTGTAGGATGAAACAGTTGAAAACCAAGAGGTCTAAGGGAGCCAATGATGACTCATCTAGTTGATAGATTGGAGAGCAGTCAGAGAGAAAACTGAATGGATGAAAGGAATAGAATTGAGTCTGAAGCCGACGTGATGCAGGACTGAAGACCAACCAGAGGGATGGTCAAGACACAAGGTAATGACGAGAAGTTTTCTAGAGAAAAATCAAATAACCTCTTGACATGAGAAAGGGGTAAGTGATTCCCATAAGAGGAATAGATGAAGAAGCAGGAAACTAACCAAGTAGTGGTTGAGATAGATGAATAGCTGGAGAACTAGATGAGTTACATAAAGATCAAAGAAATGGGGTCGACATAGTTGAAAGAAGTGGTCATGGACTACAAGATTAGGAGAGACTGACAGGTAGTCAAAGTTGACAGAGGATGCAGAAACAATCGAAGCAAACCTATTCGCGACCAGTAAAGAGTCGAATTAACACCAACATCAGAAAAGAGGTGAAGTCAAAGATTTTTTCAACAAGTAAAAGGTGCCAATATCGATCAATCGAGACACAAAGTACACAAAAGATGTTGAAGAATTGGGCATATGCCAAAGATGAGGTAGATGGAAGCAGTGTCGCACTAGGAGACCCGAAAAGACAACAAGGAGTTATAGTCAATACGTTGAACGACTAAAAAGAGTCAACGGACTGAAGAGTAGAGGCTGTCATAGGAGTGGTTGAGCAATAATTACAATAGTAATTGTTAGAAAGTAACAACGAAGGAAGGCCTTCTTGCATGCAGAATACATTAATTAGAAGCCAATTGTATTTAATTAACTTTTCTTAAGTTTACTTTGGAAAATTAATTAAAGTGATCTAATTAATTGTTGACTTAATGAAAAGCTTTTTATAAAGTGTAAGTGAAATATTTAAGTGAAGGCAAGGTCTAATCTTGGCCATCCATTCTCACCGTAGGATCTCAACCTTAGATCTATAGTGATATTAGGTTATTCGCTTAGCATTGAGTTATAAAAGAAAGATCAATTGGTGGAGAGGACACACAATTGCATTCCGACGGAGACAGAGGAAAAGAAGTGTGAGAGATAAGTTTTTGAGAAGAAGACGGAGGAGCAACAATCTAGTGAAGGAAGGCAGATTGACAGAGGAGAGAAACAACAACATGCAGAGGTGACAATACGGAAATCCGTACTGTACAGTCCGTACATACGTATAGTCATACAAAATTCGTACAGCAAGTTGTACAGATCCGTACAACAGTCCATATAGAAACAACACCATTGTTGCATTGGGATTCGTGCCCACTTACAGGTTTTTATCATTGTTTTTCCGTGGTATGATTTTTGCCAATTTGGAATGATCGAAATATGAATTGTATTGCTCCATGTTTTTTGAATAAAATAAATATCTCATACTGTTGCACCGATTTTCCCATCTTGGGTTTTGTTCGGGGGTTTATACCCAAAAAGACTGAGTTATCTATATTGATGTGATGGATGCTATATTTCTTTCAGTATTTATTGTTCCACTGCATAGTGAAGAAATCAATGTGTGGTTATTGGTAGTAATTAGTTTTTTGCTTCTAGCCCTAGTTGGATTTTAAGGAAATTTACATGGTATTAGAGCTCTTCTGAGTAGGCTAAGAGAAAGCAGCGTTTGGTTAGATAGATCACTACATAAATATCCAAGGGTTTACAGGTACTATTCACTATGGCCGTACAGTTGAGAGTTGAGGATAGACTCCAGGGGGCACATAACTTTCCTACTTGGAAAGAGAGGATCACTAGGATCCTTGATGTCAGTGATGCTGAAGAGCACATTGATGATCAAAAGGTAGCTCCCACAGATCCGATAGAATTGTATAAGTGGAAAAAGACAGATTCCAGATCTATGTTGATCATCTTAGATGGGGTGAAGGACCACATAGTCCCTCATCCGTCTAGGAAGAAATCCGCATTAGAGATGTGGAAGGCTTTGGAAAGTCTCTACTAGAGCAAGAATGAAAACTGGAAGATGGTGCTGCAGGAGAGATTGCACAGTACAAGGATGGACAAGGGTGAAGGAATGGGGCCTTATCTCACAAGGCTCACACATATTAGGGATGAGATTAGAGCAGTGGGCTCTAATACTGAGGATGAGGAGATAGTTCATATAGCTCTCAACGACTTCTCTAAGCCATGGGACGTCTTTGTCAAAGGCGTGGTGGCTAGGGAGAAGCTACCTGACTGGTAGAGATTGTGGGATGACTTCTCACAGGAAGAGACTTGGATGGGTCAAGGTTCAACTTCATCTAGCGGTGCTACACAGATAGTGGATGAAGAGGCTCTATCCCTAACAAACAAAGGTAAGGGGAAGGCAAAGAAGAAGAAGGGTGGCAAGAAGAACTTGGACATGGAAAAATTCAAGTGATTCATTTGTCACAAGCATGGACACTTTGATACCTAGTGCCTAGAGAGGAAGAAGAACAACAAAAACACACAGATGGTAGAATCTGGAGAGGTGGATGATTTGAGCGAGAGTTTTGATGAGGACTTTTGTTTGATCGCTTGGATGGCAAGTTCCACCAGCAACAGTATCTGGTATGTGGATAGCGATGCATCTTGTCACATGAAAGGACACATAGGGTTCTTCAAGTGCTTGCAGGAGGGTGGAGTAAATCTCCATATTGAGTTGGGAGATGATGCACAGTATCAGGTGCAGGGTGTTGGCACTGTTTCGTTTCAGAGGGAGACTAGAAAACCTATCAACTTTGTTGACGTGCTATATGTCCCAGGGATGACCAAGAATCTCATATCAGTTTCCACACTAGAAGACAAGGGTTTTCTAGTGACTTTTTGGGACAAGAAAGTATATATCAGGACACATGGGTCATATCAGATATTGGATAGGATGATTGGGGTTCGGAGCGGGAAGGTTTATAGACTACAGTTTGAGCCTGCAAAGGCTTTGGTCAGTAGAAGCAATAATGATTGTGATTTTTGGCATAGGAGGATGGCACACTTACACCATGGTTCACTGAGGCATATGCGACATGCAGTCATTAGAGTTCCTTCATTACAGGAGGACAAGCACAACCACTGCAAGGGTTGTGCATTGGGGAAGAACATCAAGAAGCCTTTCCCACACATTGAGCAGAAGTCCGAGGGGGCATTAGACTTGGTGCATTTGGATGTTTGTGGACCGATGAATGTTCATTCATTCATGGTTACAGTTACTGCGTCACATTCATTGATGACTATTCCAGGAAAACCTGGATCTATTTTCTGAAGGCCAAGTCAGAGGTCTTCGATCGGTTTCGAGAGTTCAAGGCTCTCGTGGAGAACCAAAGAGGGATAAATATCTGGATATTGAGGACAGACAACGGTGGTGAGTACACCGACAGAGAGTTCGTGGAGTACTGTGCATATTACTCCTCATACCCCGCAGCAGAATGGAGTGGCATAGAGGAAGAACAAGACACTGGTGAGTGCAGCCAAGTCCATGTTATTTGATCAGGGATTACCACTAATCTTATGGGCCGAGGCATTTCGAACCATAGTATATGTCCAGAACAGGTGTCCCCACACTGCATTGGGGAGGAAGACACCTGAGGAGGTATTTATAGGTACTAGACCAGATGTGAGTCATCTGCGCATATTTGGGAGTATCTACTATTGTCATATTCATGCTGACACTAGGAAGAATCTAGATCCTTCTGGAGAGAAGGGGCTTCTAGTTGGGTATAGTGAGACTTCCAAGGCTTATAGAGTATATGTCCCAGCTCGCAAGAGGATCATTGTGAGCAGGGATGTCCAGTTTGATGAGGATAGAGCCTTGAGAAGATCTATGGACTTCCCAGCATAGCAGAATCCAGCTGAGGACTCGAGAGGAGTCAAGTTGGAGGAGTCACAGGTACAGGTTCAGACATAGGGCACAGGCTCTGGTAGTCAGAGGGAGTCAAGTGGATAGGATTCTTCTATCTTTGATGGGGAGGATGAGCAGCAGCAACAGGAGGACATCCAACAGCCGCAACAGGCAGACACTAGGCCATGAACAAAGTGGAATAGGTCCACAGTTCAGTATTCCATACAGGTGAGTCTTCCACAGAGATCCTTTATATGTAGCGTACCACCAAATAGACTGAGTTATATGGCACTGATGATAGATTTGATTGAATCTAAACCTTCTAGTTTTGAGGAGGCCGCACAACATGATGTGTGGCAAGAGGCCATGGTTGAGGAGTATGACCCAATCATGAAGAATCAAGTATGGCAGGTTGTTCAGAGGCCATAGGGTAAGAAGGTGGTGGGATCTAGATGGATCTACAAGGTAAATCATGCAGTAGACGAAAGTGTGGAGAAGTACAAAGCACACTTCGTGGCGAAGGGGTATTCGCAGAAGGAAGGTATTGACTATGAGGAAACCTTCGCCCTTGTCGCTAGGTATTCTTCTATTTGGACTATCCTATCATTGGCAGCAGAGATGGTTTGGCACGTTCATTAGATGGACGTGAAGACAACCTTCCTCAATGGAGTTATTGAGGAAGAGGTTTTTATTGAGAAGACATAGGGGTTTGAGGTGGATAGTAGAGAGTCTCATGTATGCGGACTGCAGAAAGCTCTTTATGGGCTCAAGCAGGCACCTTGAGCATGGTACTTGAGGAGTGACAGCTATCTACGAGAGATGGGGTTCCAGCAGAGTGAGGCATACCATAACCTATACTTCTTGGAAGGTGAGGTACCTCTCATACTGGTTCTATATGTGGATGATCTCTTTCTTACATGATATGAGGAGTTGATCAGGGACTGCAAGTCCAATCTTGCAGTGTAGTTTGATATGAAAGACCTTGGGTTGATGCATTACTTCCTAGGTCTAGAGGTTTGGAAGAGAGATGGGTGCTTCTTCAATGGATAGGGGAAGTATGCAGTATAGATCTTGAAGAGATTCAGGATGGAGGACTATAGACCTATGGCCATACCTCTAGTTTCCAACTGGAGGAATATTGATGTATCGGGATCAGAGGATTTTGATCCTACACTATATAGGCAGCTTATCGGGTCGCTTAAGTATCTGGTCAACACTCGACCAGACATTAGCTTTGCAGTCAAATCTTTGATTCAGTTCATGGTGAACCCTCGAAGAGTACATTAGACAGCTACGAAGCACATACTTCGCTCCATCAGAGGTATAGTGGAGTATGGATTGGTTTATGCATGCAGTGGGAGTATACAGTTGGAAGGTTTCACAGATGCTGATTAGGCAGGATGTGTAGAGGATCAGAAGAGTACTTGAGGTTGCTACTTCAGCATTGGGTCAAGAGTTGTCTCCTTGTTCAGTAGGAAGCAAAATTCAGTTGCATTGAGCTCAGCTGAGGTTGAGTACATGGCAGCCAGCATGGCTGCATGTGAGGGGATGTGACTGAGGAAGTTGCTCTCAGGATTATTCGAGAGTGAGATAGAGACTACTGTAGTTCACTGTGACAATCAGAGTGGTATCAACCTTTCTGAGAATCCAGTGTTCATGACAGGAGTAGGCACATTGACATCCGGTATCACTTCCTCAGAGATTGTGTTCAGAGAGGAACCATTTGGTTGGAGTACATTCAGACAAATGAGCAGGTGGAAGACATATTCACCAAGGCACTTTGCAAAATCAAGTTTGTGAAGTTCATAGCAAGTTGGGGTTGTTACTGAATCCCTTCCTCATTGAGAGGCAGTGTTAGAAAGTGACATTGAAGGAAGGTCTTCCTGCATGCATGTGTCCTTGCATGTAGAAGACATTAATTGGAAGCCAAATGTATTTAATTAAATTTTCCTATGTTTACTTTGGAAAATTAATTAAAGTGATCTAATTAATTGTTGACTTAATGAAACACTTTTTATAAAGTGTAAGTGAAATATTTAAGTGAAGGAAAGATCTAATCTTGGCCATCCATTCTCACCGGAGGATCTCAACCTTAGATATATAGTGAGATTAGTTTATCCGCTTAGCATTGAGTTATAAAAGAAAGATCAATTGGGGTAGAGGACGGACAATTGCATTCCAATAGAGACAGAGGAAAAGAAGTGTGAGAGAGAAGTTTTGAGAAGAAGACGGAGGAGCAACAATCCAGTGAAGGAAGGAAAATTTGCAGAGTCAGATTGACAGAGGAGAGAAATAGCAGCAGGCAGAGGTGTCAATACGGAAATCCGTACATTCCGTAAATCCATACAGTCTATATAGTCGTACGGAATCAGTACAACAGGTCGTATGGATCCGTACAGCAGGTTGTACATCTGTACTGCAGTAGCAGCATTGCTGTGTTGGGATCCGTGCCCACTTACAGGTTTTTCTCATTGTTTTTCTGTGGTACTATTTTTTCCAATTTGGCATGATCAAAATATGAATTGTATTGCTCCATGTTTTCTGAAGAAAATAAATATCGCATACTACTGCACCGGTTTTCCCATATTGGGTTTTGTCCAGGGGTTTATACCCAAAAAGACTGAGTTGTATCTATTGATGTGATTGCTACTATATTTCTTTCAGTATTTATTGTTCCGCTGCATAGTGAAGAAATCCATGTGTGGTTATTGGTAGTAATTAGTTTGTTGCTTCTAGCCCTAGTTGGATTTTAAGGAAATTTACAGTAATGGAGGTAGCTAAGAATGCTAGATGGAATAGCATGCCAAAGAAATTCTAGGAGAGTTCAGAAGGAATGAGAGGCTTCTAAAATAAGCAAGAGTGGGAAAACTGAGGCGGTGGAAGACTATAAGTTCAGATCGAGGCTGAGGACAAGGGGATTTTGGATGCCAAGATGTAGGTGCTTCTTAGAAATAGAAAAACATAGACCAACTGCAAATCTATAACAAGGAATTCACCCTGATTGTAAACATACATATGTAATTTTAATTTCGGAATTAATAAAAGGGCATTGTTGGTGTCATTCAAATTTGTTGTGTAGTGTGTGGGTGTCCATTTGTGCTTTTTTTGTGCACCTTGATCTAAGACCTATTGAGGTGGGTACTCACATGCATCATTTGGTATCAGAGTAGGAACATCCTACTGGAAAAGGGTGAAGAGTCCAGTTGCGATTGGACGTGGAAAGAAACTCTAGCTACGTTTGGGTAGAGTTGCAAAGTTGAGGTAAGAGACAAGGAATAAAACAACTCCACTTGTGGTTGGGTAGAGCTGTGAAGGAAGGGACAACTCCCATAGGAGGTGGGGTAGAGTTATCTAGAGTAAGCGGTGAGAAAGAGTGTTCTGCAAAAATTTTGAGAAGGTTGCAGCTCCACGTCTAAAGTGGGAAAGAGTGTTCTACATAAATTTTGAGAAGGTTGCAGCTCCACGACTAAAGTTGTGGGTAGAGTTGCAGGTTGAGGAAGTGAAGAGTTAAGGAAACTCCAATAAATGGTTTGGGTAGAGTTGTCCATTGACATAGGTGAATATTTCAAGTGTTGGGTAACTCCAACAATGGACTATTTGGTTGAGTACCTAAGGGGAAAAGGCAAACCCAAGTGAAGTCTGGAAGATCAGAAATCATAATGGAGTCCTACAAGGGAATGAAGAAGGTCCAGTAGGGAGGCTGGGTAGAATTGTTGAAGAAAAACAAAATAAAGAAGAACTTGGTGAGGGAGTCAAGGAGAAGACTGCACATAATGGAAGTGCAGAGATGGGATGCAAAAGCTACGCAAAGGTTGGAAGTGTGAATATTGGGAAGTCACATGAGGAAGTGGCCTTAGTAGGCATGTGTGATACATTTGTTGATGTATTTGTAACGTTGGAAGATATTCACTTGTATATTGTATGTATTACATTTGTACTTTATTGTATCCCCAACGGAGATGTATTATTCCTCCGATTGGAAGTGTCGTCATTTGTATTTGCAAGTGTCGCAAGTTACATTGTAAGTGTCGTAACTTATATTTGATGGGTTATTAGACCACCTTAGAGGGATCGGCTCAGTATAGGTTAAAGGGTTATTAGATCACCCTAGTGGGGTCGACCCAATGACAAGTGGTAATGGGTTATTAGGATTCCTTAGGAAGTCGACCTAGTTAGGGTTAAAGGCAAGTCAAGTCATTGTATAAGGAGAGAGTGTGACTCTCTCATTCTATTCATTTTCACTCACTCACTCACTTCGCATTAGTGAGGGAGAGGAGGAGTGTGCACAAGTGGAGGAGGAGAAGCTTCTAGGAGACTATCTATTGTTTTGGGGTTTGATCTTTGTAATATTTGTATTGGTGTTCATTCTATCTCTAAGGAAGTTGCGGGGTTTTTCACCTTCTTAGTTTTCCCTGGTGAAATGCTTTGTGTCTCTTGTAGCTTATGTTTGATATGCTGTACATGTTGTTCTCTTAGTTAATATCCTAGATCAGACTGAATTAAATGCTGAAAAACTAACATGGTATCAGATCTAGCCTAAAGGAAGGCATTGTATGGCATTTATGACACTTGTTGCACTTGCGACAAATTGGAAGCTAGGGCTTGCTTTAATAAAAACTAGTCATCGTGGCACTTTCACCATAAATCCGTTTTGGCGAAGGTTCAGGATCTGAAACGTTTACAAGCCGAAGATGAAATGTTCATGTACCTTGTGTCTGAATATCAACCTTATATTCGTTGTACTTTGTGAGATATGATCTGTACAAGTTAGGGTTTCTGCCTCTTCCAGAATGCATCCCTAAACAGGTGACCTAGGAACAAAGGTCATATCTCGATATAGGAAGCTCCAAATGGAATTTCGTAAAATGTGGAAGTTAGGGCATGGACTATAGTTTCACAAGTCCAAGTTTGAGAGGCCGAAGTTGAAACAGTGACACGTGGCACTCCGTACAAGTTCGCTATGCTGTTTCATCCCATAAACAGGTCATGTTGCGACACTTGGCATATCTCTCTCATGGAGAATCCATTTGAGGTCATATCTATGGGGTTGGAAAGATGAAAGGTCAGTCTACCACAAGTCGAAGTTTCAGACCATGAGGATCCAAAATTTCAGAGATACATCAGAAACAATATGGCATATATTTCTGTCAAAACAGAATTGGATTCTGAGTACTTTCATTTTTGGATTGTCACTGTTACGGGAAATTAGGGTTTCTGAAAAAGTTAGAATTTTTGGAATCTGAGACCACGGCTGGATGCTCCTCAGAAAAATCGAATTTTAGAGCCCAAGATCAAACTTTTTGGTTGGGCAGAACCCCGGGCTCTATCAAACCCTAATTTGGGATTTTGACCAGAAAACCAAAATTTGATAGAAGCTGCAGATCCGAAACTCGCAGGTCAATTTTGAGGGGTCAATTTTTGGAGTTTTCAAAATATCAGCACACCAGCTTGCTCGCCTCAGTCATATGCATCTCCCTGTCCAGATAGAAGTTTGAAATTTCAAGTTTGGATTTTTAGGGTTTCTCTGTCAAACCCTAGCCAACTCCAGATCCAGTTTCAATAAATCAAAGTGTATAGGATTGGGTTAATCCTAGAAGAGAATGAATTGGACACGCACATAAGTGAAGAAGTTCCAGTTCCAGAGGGAGATGAGGCTAAGGCCTTACATAAGAAGACTACAAGCAATCCCGACAGGTATGACTTGAGGAGATACAGGTATGTTTTGAAATCTGTTCATGATTAAGCTTGTCTTCATATTATTGAGGTTAGTACAATCTTGATTAATTTTAGACTTATCTTATCACCTTAGTAAAAGTATGAATGCATGTGAATGATAGAATAAATTCATTGATTATGGTTATGACACTTATGATTGTACTAATGCATTGTGGTGTTGTATGAGGATGATGTTGTCCGCTAACATGGAAGGTACATCAAGAAAGACAAATCAAGTTCTAGATCAAGAACATATGACCATGGTGACATGAAGACAAAGACTCATCCATAGCCATTGAACACATAGAAGCTCTACTTACGAGGTATGTATAATTTGGTTCTACAATGCTTAACTTATGAGATATGCAGGTTACTAGCACAAGGTCTCTAAATTATTGAAGAGAACAAAGAAGACATTGTTTGGGTATGTTAAACATGATAATCTAGGTATGTTTTTCCTATATCAAGTTAGAATCCTACCTTGTGTTAGGGTCTCATATAAGTATACTTTCGTATGATTGATAATGATTATTCATGAAGTTATAGGTTTTGAATAATCATGGGTTTATGCATATTATGCTTCTTAGTTTGATTAATGATATGAAAAACTAGAAGAGTCTTATGGTCAAATATGAATATGCATGAGTAAAAGAAGTACTCCCTTAAACCTTGAATACTAACGCTTGTGATAAATTACCTGTGTATGAAATGATCAAGACCATACAGGTTAAGGTTATAGGATTCTAATGTTTGATAGTATTGATATTATACTAATGAATGTATGATTATGTATGAGATCTTGAGGATAACACAATGATGACACTAGTGCACACTTAAGCATGCATAGTGGTCCAAGATGGATATAAGTTCAAGGATAGATAATCAAGGAAGCAAATATTGAGAGGGAGTCCACCCAAAAACCAAACAAAGATAAGTATTTGAATTGTCATTTCTAGTATATATGATTACTTAAATGATGTTGTTCAGTTATGTACATACTTATGTTCCTAAATTTAGGATGTATATTATGCATATTAGAAAAGTTGCATTAATGAACAAGATACTACTAATATGCAAGTAATGGGTAAGTGGCCTATGGTACTGTACAACACTTCATTGCTACTTATCTAGAATTAATCCTCTTTGTTGACGTGATGGGAGTTGTGCACACTCTTAACAATGTTCTGGTAGAGATGGAAGGCATCTAGAAAGTTACGGGATATGGATAAATGTTCTATTGAAGCATTGGCTAAGATAATTGCATGACTGTATGACATATGTCTTTATGTGTAAGAATTTGTTTTGAAATCTCTGAGATGTTTCTAATCATGCAATTGAACTTGTCTTGTAGGAAAGACCGTGTACCATCACCTACAAGAGAGACTTGTTTTGAAGAACAAGTGACAAAGACTCAACAAATCCAGAAAACTACCTATTAAAGATATTGAAGAATATGAATTTCCCAGGATCCGAGATGCAGTAATGGAAAGATGCCATGATCGAGGAGTACCAATCAATCACGAAGAATGATGTCTAGGATGTGGTCCCGAGACCATAAGGGAAGTCTGTTGTGACTTCCAAGTGGATCTACAAGATCAAGCATACTGCAAATGGAAACATAGAGAAATACAAGGCAAGGTTTGTGGCTCGTGGCTTCTCCCAGAAAGAAGGGATAGATTATGAAGAAAATTTTGCACCTGTAGCCAGATACACTTCCATCATAACAGTACTTGCTCTAGCTGCAATGATGAAGTGGAAAATACACCAGATGGATGTCAAGACAACTTTCTTGAATGGTGTAGTCAAAGAGGAAGTGTATGTGGAGCAGCCACTCGGATTTGAGACACATGACAAGGAGTCACATGTGTGCAAATTGAAGAAGGCCTTGTACGGTTTGAAACAGGCACCCAAGTCATGGTACGCTAGAATAGATAGTTTCCTATCCAATTTGGGCTTTACCAAGAGTAAAAGCGGATTCCAACCCTTACTACAAGGTTGAGGAAGGCAATCCAATTATACTCCTATTGTATGTGGATGACCTATTTGTGACAGGTGAGGATAGGTTGGTTGCCGACACGAAGAGGAAGCTTGCTTCCAAGTTTGAGATAAAGGACTTGGGTATGATGCATTGCTTTCTAGGTATGGAGGTGTGGCAGAGTGCAGATGGAATCTTCCTTAGACAAGGGAAGTATGCAGTAGAGATCCTGAAGCGATTCGGGATGATGGGCTGCAAGGCCATGGCCACACCTATGGCATCGAACCTGAAGCTATTGAGTGATGATTCATCAGAGTCGGTTGATGCCACGATGTATCGTTAGATGATTGGGTCCTTGATGTACCTGACGAACACGAGACCAGATATTTGCTTTGCAGTGAACACCTTGATCCAGTTATTGACGGATCCTAGACATGTTCACCTAATTGTTGTAAAGCATATTCTGAGGTACCTGAAGGGTATGGTTGATTATGGGATCAAGTGTGAAAATTTAACCTAGAGGGTTATGTTGATTCAGATTGGGCAGGCAGTGCTGCAGATAGGAAGAGCACTTTGGGGTGCTTCTTCAGTATGGGATCAGGTGTGATCTCTTGGTTTCGCAGGAAGCAATCCTGCATAGCACTGAGCACAACCAAAGCAGAGTATGTCGTAGTTTGTTTGGCTAGTTGTGAGGCAGTATGGATAAGGAAGCTACTGTCTGATTTATTTGATCTCTAGTTGGATGCTACTTGTATCTATTGTGCAACCAGATTTGTGTGAAGTTGTCTGATAACTCGGTGTTCCATGACAAGTCGAAGCACATCGAGATCAAGTATCACTATATCAGGGATATGGTGCAGAGAGGAGCAGTGAAGCTCCAATATGTTGCGACGGATGAGCAGATTGTAGATGTGTTGACCAAACCACTAACTAGAGTGAATTTCAAGTACTTTAGAGAGAGGCTTGGTGTTCTTCAGATAGAAGATACTTCGAGGAGGAAGTAATGGGACACATTTGTAGGATCCATTCCAAGCATGGTGGTAGGAGGATCTTTCCCATGGCTGTGGATGTAAGAGATGTGTGATGAGCATCAAGACGATGCTCCAGATGATGTGCATCAGGATGATGTACTATATGATGATGATCAGGATGATCATGTGATGATGATGTACCGTATAATGATCAGGATGATCATGTGATGATGATGTACTGTATGATGATCAGGATGATCATGTGATGATGATGTGCATCAAGATGATGTACTGTACGATGATTAGGATGATCATGTGCATCAGGATGATGTACTATATGATGATGATCAATATGATCATGAGCATCAGGATGATGCTCCGTGCGAGGATGATCAGGTTGATCATAAGTATCAGGATGATACTGCATGGCCATGGACAGGTTGTGCGATAAGCATATAATAATGCCCTGAGAGATTTGCATATACTCTTGCGAGGTTTTTCCTATGGCATATAATAGCTCCGTGGGAGATTTGGCAAATGCTCTTTCGAGGTTTTGCTTGGAGGGACATATAATATTTCCCTGGGAGATTTGCAGATACTCTTGCGAGGTTTTTCCTATGGCATATAATAGCTCCCTGGGAGATCTAGCAAATGCTCTTTTGAGGTTTTGTCTGTGGCATATAATAGTTCCCTGGGAGATCTGATAGGTTGAGTAGTAAGCTCGTAATCAGTCCTAGGATGCTCTTTCGAGGTTTTTCCAGACCACATGTAATCAATCCTGGAGATCCGATAAGTTGAGCAGTAAGCTCGTAATCAGTCCTGGGATGCTCTTTAGAGATCTTGCAGATCGCAAGACACTCTTTGAAGGTTTTGGGGAGGTCACATGTAATAACTCCCTGGGAGATCCGATAGGTTGAGCAGTAAGCTCGTAATCAGTCCTGGGATGCTCTTTCGAGGTTTTGTTGACACACATAATTAGCCCTGAGAATTCCACAGGATGGCCCGCTCGCATAGATGATGAAGACATACAGGAGGCTAGGCCTACATCCAGCATGAAAAAGGGCTGGCTCTGTAGAACTTCCTATGACGAGAAGAATTGAGAGATAGCACCAATGATTGAGATGAAGAATACAACAGCAACGACGATGATGCTCCGTGATCTAGTGACGATGATCCAGCTCCAGAATTGAAGACTTGTGCCTTTATGTATTGATGACCCGTGTCAAGAGAATACCTTCCTAGTTAAGAGGGAGTGTTGATGTAATTGTAACTTTGGAAGATATTCACTTGTATATTGTATGTATTACATTTGTACTTTATTGTATCCCCAATGGAGATGTATTATTCCTTCGATTGGAAGTGTCGTCATTTGTATTTGAAAGTGTCGCAAGTTACATTGTAAGTGTCGTAACTTATATTGGATGAGTTATTAGACCACTTTAGAGGGGTCGGCCCAGTATGGGTTAAAGGGTTATTAGACCACGCTAGTGGGGTCGGCCCAGTGACAAGTGGTAATGGGTTATTAGGATTCCTTAGGAAGTCGGCCCAGTTAGGGTTAAAGGCAAGTCAAGTCATTGTATAAATAGAGAGTGTGACTCTCTCATTCTATTCATTTTCACTCACTCACTCACTTCGCATTAGTGAGAGAGAGGAGGAGTGCGCACAAGTGGAGGAGGAGAAGCTGCTAGGATACTATCTCTTGTTTTGGGGTTTGATCTTTGTGATCTTTATATTGTTTCTCATTCTATCTTTGAGGAAGTTGTGGGGTTTTTCACCTTCTTGGTTTTCCCCAGTGAAATGCTTTGTGTCTCTTGTCTCTTATGTTTGATATGTTATACATGTTGTTCTCTTAGTTAAGATCCTCGATTGAATTGAATTAAATGCTGAAAAACTAACAACATTTAGGGAGACCGTGGTCAAATTGGAAGCTTTAGAGGCGGCACAAGGGATCAATTAGCCTTTGGGCCGAAACAAGATAAATATTTTGATGAAGGAGAAAGAATCCTCACTTTGGAGGAGATGGAAATATTCCGTAAGTAGATTGAGGAAAGACTAGAAGTGTTGGGAGAAGCACAATGGTTATTCCATCCTGGACTGGGTGATGAGTAAGATGATGAAGGGGAAGTGATACAAGAAGATCATGTGGAGGATGGGGTCCAAGAATTTCACCCAGAAGAGGGGTTGATGTTGGAATATGTCCCTGGGAGGACACAACATGGATTCAATATTGAATCCAAAAGGTAGAACTAAAGATAAGGATGTAGAAGAAATGGTCGAGCTGATATGACCAGAGTTGAAAGGGAGGCGGTTCGAGAACTACCAAGAGTATTCGATGCAACAAGTCGATGAGACTTCCTATAAGAAGGAATTTGACATAGATCTCCATGTAAGACGGTCTAGAGCAGAAGATAAACTTATCGATGAGATAGAGGAAGGAGGTAGCATGGATGATGCTACAAATTAAGAGAAGGAGAATGGAGTAACCACTGTAGAAGGATATATGAATGTAGAGGAGGTTGAGGAGAGACCTTGGAATTCCCAACAGGTTTGGGTTGGGAGGAGAGATTCCCAAAGGTGTTGTGATAGAAGGAAGTGGAGAATAGGAGAATCTGCATGAGGGATTTGTGGGAGAGAATGCGTCGACCGATGGGTTGAAGGAGAAATTGCACAACAATATAGAAGAAGATGGTAGGAATTCCATGAAGACTACAGAGGAGGAAGCAAAAAACATGGGCCGGAGTCAATGTCCATGGAAGAAGGATGACGTGGATGATGATAAGTGTTGGCACTGTTTTTGAGCTAAGTAGTTGGAAGGGGTCAAGTCCATGAAAATGAGGAGTAAGCACAAGTTCTAACCTTGCGAGTGAAATTGAGATACAAGAATTCGCTCAAGGTTATGGGAAGACATAAATGGAGGGAATAGATCTAATGGCGACAAAAATCTACGGTTGCAAACATTATCGCAAAGGTAAGATGCAGGGTCTAAATGAGTCTTTGCATGGGTGAAGTTGTGTTAACTCGTAGGAAAAGTCGATCGTCGAATCAAAAAGTGGAAACAGATCAACAACTATTAGATGCTTTGCTGATGGAACATGTGCAGAGAAATGAACTTTTCGGATTTGTGAAGTGGCGGTAGGATCCACATGTTTTGACGGCGTAGATCTGGCGGAGATGAGCATCAACGGCGAGCATTTTGTTCACAGATTCAACATGCACGGACAACCAACACTTTCTAGATTTGTGAGTTTTGTTAGGGGCCACACCTTTGGATGGTCAGGATGTGGATAGGATGCAGATCGACGATCAACATTGTATTCTCCAATTGAAGGTGTGAGAAGGCAACGTTCTGAAGGATGAATACTGTGAAGGATTGAGGAGTTATACAGGGAAAGAGATCGCCGGTGCAGGATCGATCCTACAGGTGGACAGTTCAAAGAATTATTTTGTCAAAAGAGGTGCAAGACTGATACGAAAAGATAAATAATATAAAAATAACTTTGCACGAGGTTTCAGGTTATTATTTTTCCTGTGCATTGGAAAGCAAAAGCCGATGACTGTGCAGAAATAAGCCACCTCATCCAGGAATCTCAGACCAACTGTCAGTCAACCAGGTAGGCCTCTTGTTCTCACGTAAAACTATTTAAATGGTTGAGCTAGGAGAAGTACAACCCCCAGGTTTTGAGCACCAAAAGATAGAGGAACTGTTAGAAGACAGGGATGCTGAGTTCTATGACACTATATTGACTAATGGACCCATTGAAGCAGTAAAAGATAGACTAGAAATGATTAGGAACTAGGGTATATATTTCCACAAGGTATACAGGTCGTTTTTTTAGTTTTTCACAGTCGACCAAACCCTAAGCTACCCTGAATTCGTCGACTGGTTGTTATAGCTTGAAATGACACCTCTCCGTCCGTGACAACACTTGTTTCCCTTGGTCGCATGACGACACTTCTTGAGATCAAGTTTAGTCACACAACAAGACATTTGTGGATGGAGGAGTCATTTGGGACACTAAAAATGGTTGAAATTACCTCATTCTTGACCCATTTGATGTATATGACCCTTAGGAACATTTTTCCAGACCAAACCACCTCCTGAAAATGAGCAGAAAAGCCTGTTTTTGGCCATTTTTCAACATGAGCGCTGGTACACAAGCATGATAGTAGCGTGTGTACCCTACTTTGCTTCATCAATAGTAGCGCTCAAACCTTCTGAGTGTGACTCCACTGTTGAAATAGTAGCGCTCAACTCCATATGTATGCTACTTTGTCTACTGTAGAGTAGTGTACACCCCTGTTTTGATCAAAATCTTGAAATTTTGGGAAGTTAAATTGGTTGGGGAACCTCCTACTCGATTATAACTTCTTTTCCTCTTCCTCACTAACTATATAAGGAGGGTAGAAGGGCCATGTGAGGGGACTAAGCCCAATTAAAAAGTTATGCTGGAGGAATGGAGACCCTGATCCCCCTCTCTTGTGCTTCAGTTTTGGTAAACCCTAGCACAGTTGATTAGAGGCTGGAATCATTGGAGAACAGAAGCAGGAGACCTTGAATCTAGGTTTCATGAAGTGCCAAGATTTAAAGAAGGTATAACTGTATGTACTTGCTTTCATTCATTAATAAAGATCAGACGTTCTTCTCTTTCCAAATATGACCTATTCTCCTATGTCTCTGATTTGATTATTGTTTAATTGTAGTTTGATGTCTTGTTATGTCATGGATATCAGTCTTATATATGTAGTCAAATGTGTTTGAGAAAGGTATCAAGTTGTTTTGCAGGTCTGGGCATTGCAACACTGGATAAGCATTAAAGAGCGAGGGAGGCAAAGCTAGGATCAACCTTCTGAATGAGGTGCCTACATCTCTAAACCCTAATCTCTTCACTTATTTGTTGTAATTGTAGAATGCTTGTAAGTCTATCTTTATCACCGTAAGTTGGTAGTTTCTCCCCTGAACTATAGGTGCATGCATAAAGATTTTGAAGATCGTAGAGATTTTGCAGCCTGAAGAATTAGTTACCTAGGCTTTGTTTAATTACTAGGAGCTGTTACTAGTTAGTAAATATTCATTGACACATATAAAAGGTAGTTAAGCCTACTTGTCATCTTTTGTTGTTTTTGTTGTAACTGATTTTCAAGGGTGATGGACCTGTCTGTATAGGTGTCACCACAGTTATAACAACTTTCTGTTAGAGTAACTCGAGCCTGAGGGTTGTCTGCTCCTATATAATCATATGTAATAGAGAAGAAAAAGGGTTGAAACCCGTGAGAACTTGATTTTTGTGTTTGAGATCTATCCTTAATAAAATTATAGAGCCGAGGCTGGCATTTTGCAGAGATTCCCGTGTTATTTACTTTACAATCTGTATCTTCTTTCCTCATGTGAATGTGTTCCTTGTTATCTATTCCATCTTGTTATCTCTTTCATGTCTAAAATAAGTGTTTGATAGTGCATAATTCATACATGTATGCTCTGCCTATTGTTTTCATATATTCACAAATCTTTCTACTAAAGTTAGCATTGGATTCATCCTTGTTAGATGCCCATGTTAATGGATCGTTCTTCATTTCTTCTTTATCACCAGACCACAACATTTTGACTGTAAACGAGTAGCTATCTTTCCTTTGTTATAAATTTCCATGCCACGACACTGTTAATTGACATATGTGTTATATTTTGACTCCATTTCCCAATGAATGCTTACCTTGTTTCAACCAAACAACAAATCTGATTTTAATTCTTATTCATGTATCTGGCCTTGTTAAACAATTAGTGAGAGATCCCTCTCTGGAAAGCTAGCTCTCTTTCCTAAAGCTTGGTTTTGCGTGTTACCTCGAAGAGACCTTTCCCACAACCTGAGGGTCAATTTGAGTGCTAAAAATAAGGTTGAAGGAGATTCAGTGATGGCAGTAGTGAAATTGTCAAAGGATGAAGGTTTTACTTGCATTTAAGATGCAAGTAGTTGAGTTCATGTCGATGAAGAACAACAAGATGAAGAGTAGTGAAGAAGCTGGTGAAGAATTCCTAAAAGAAGTCAGGAGAGTCGATAGTATGTCGATGGGATTGCCACTAGTAAAGAGCATTTACCACCAAAAAACTTGATTATGAGTTCGAGTATGTTGAACAAGTCTCCACATAAGGAAATGTTGACTGAGAGTGTCGAGATGGAATGATGAGTACAAGAGTTGTTGGATAAAGAGGTGAGTAGAGTAAATTTGAGGCCATGTGCAATACAAGTCACACTAGCACCAAAGGGATTTAGTGGAGAAGAAATAAACAAGGACCCTGCAGAATCCCTTGATAATGTATTGGGTTGCAAGTATGTAGGCATAGTTGAAGCTGTGAAGAAGGAAAATGTGAGTAGAGTGAATATGAAAAGACTAGTTTTCTCTTGGTACCAAGTATGGCATCGATGATGAAGAAAGAAGAAATATGCATGAAATTGCCGACTTGCACAAGTAGAAAGGAGGATCAACTAGGAAGAGGAATCGACCATCAAATGGCAAGGTTAGATGCTAGGATGACCAACCAAGGAAGTCACTGAAGGGATAGATAAGTGAGAAGTAGATCAGACTAGAAACCGACAGAAAGATGTTTGGTCCGATGAAGGACAAGAGTTTGGGAAAAGTTGCATGGATTTGAGAAGAAGTATATGGGTGGTTGGAGACCTGGTCAGAGTAGTAGACCCGATGGCGTGTTATTTTTGTGATCGATGAGTCTAATGTAATGAAAATCATGACCATCAACCATGACAGTAAAAAATACAAGGAATTGTTGGAAAGAGTTGAATTTTTCCACAACATGAGTAGGGGAAGTTGAGCCCAGAAGGTCGGGACGGAGATATGAATTCAATTTGAGTCGATCTAACCAAGTTGCAGCTAAGATAGGAAGCTACTCGAAGGACTAGATGAGTTGGTGGAGAAATCCGATGAGATGAGGTCAACAATAGTACGACAGTCAAAGGATTGAAGGACGACCGTAGTCATGGGTAGACCTAATTGAGGATAAAACAAGAAACTAGCCAGAAGGTTAGTGAAAGTTGAAGGAAGGTTGACCCGAAGAATAGGATGATACAACATATTTAATTTAGGACCCGATGGCAAAAAGGGTTGGTGTAGGATGGAATGGTCGAAGAGGAGGTTAAAGGAAGCTGACGATGAGTCATCGAGCTGATAGATTGGAGAGCAATTGGAGATAAGACTAACTAGTTGAAAGGAATAGAATTCAGGATGAATCCAACACGACACAGAATAGAAGACTAGTCAGAGGGATGGTTGAGACATAGGGTAACGATGGGAAGTTGTCTGGAGAAAAATATAACCAGCCTAGATCCAAATCCTGGGCTCTATCAAGCGCTGAGAGGGATCAAATCTCCAGAGATGCAAACCTCTCCTTGAATAGCTCCTTGAGTGCAATACCTGAGCCACCTAATCCTAAGCTCTAAAGTCTCTAGTTTAAGTCTCATATTTACTTTTTACTTTGTATTATTCTTTTTTGTTTATGGCTGACATAATATTTATTACTTTTTACTTTGTATTATTTTTTTTGTTTACTTTGTATTAATTTGTTACTCAACAAACACTCGACTCACAAGATCTTCCCCATACTAGGCTGTAGAGCGCCTCTCGACGCAATAACCTCCTGATGGGAGAAAAGGGTAAGTTATGCACAAAAAAGGAATAGATTAAGAGGGAGGAAACCAACCAAGTCGTGGTCGAGATATACAACCAACTGGAGAACTGGCCAAGTTACATGAGGTCGACTAAACGGGGTCAACGCAATTGAAGAAGTGGTCATGGACTAGTAGAGTCAGAGAGATCGATGGAAATTCGAAGCCGACAAAGGATGGAGAAATAGTCGGAGCATACCGATTTGTGGGAAGTAAAATGTCGAATTAACACCATCATCAGAAAAGAGGTGAAGTCAGAGATTTGGCTGATGGGAAAATGGGGCCAACAAGGATTGGTTGGGCCACAAAGGAGATAAAAGATGATGCATTAGAGGAAATAAGAATTTAAAAGTTATCGTCTAGGTTTTAGGTTAAAATATGTAAACCAATCAAAATGCTTTAAAACTAAAAAGAGGTGCTTGTCTATAACAATTTTTTATTATTTAACTTGGGTATAGATGAAATTTTTTAATAAAATAATTTACCTACTCTAAGCGTAATTGTTGCCCAAGTTGCCTAGATATTAAAACCAAAATTATGGAATTAATGTATTAAACCAAATTATGGAAACGTAAATTATGGAATTAATTTATGATGAGAATACTAAGAATGCGGTTAATAAAAAAAAATAGATATTATTAAAAAAATGTAAATTAAAAATAACTCGGTCAATGTGTTATTTCTTTATATTAGGATTTAATTTTTCTTTAAATAAAAATAACTAATCCCTTATATTTAGAATTTTTTTTATGCGTAATCTAGTTCTTCATATTTTGGATTTTATATTAAAAAAATAAAATCGTAAATTAAATTTGGGTTAATAAATTGTATTAAATATTGTGCTAATAAATTAAATTAAATATAAAATAGATTTATAAGGTTATTTTGATAAATGTGACATATATTGTGGAATTTTGATAAAACTGAAATAATTAAAATAATATAAAGGATATATTAAAAATTGCTTACATGCCATTATTTTATCAATTTCTTGATTTTTCCTTTGGAGGCCATTTTTAAGTTGAAATTTCCTCAAATGAAGAATTGGGCATATCTCAAAGAGGAAGTAGATGAAGCTTTGCACCAGGTGACCCAAGAGGATGATGAGGAGTTTCGGTCAAGAAGCCAACCGAATGAAAAGATCCAACGTGCTAGAGAGAAGAGGCTGTCACAGGAGTGGTTGAGCATATATACAATAGTAATTGAAATAGCTAAGAATGTTAGATGGCATAGCGTGCCAAGGAAATTCTAGGAAATTTTAAAGGAACGAGAGGCTTCTAGAAGAAGCAATAGTGGGAAAACTAAGGCGGTGGAAGACAGTATAAATGCAAATCGAGACGAAGGAAAAATGGGCTTTTGGGTGCCAATCTGTAGGTGCTTTTAAGAAATAATAGAACAAAGATGGATTGTTAATCTAAAACAAGGACTTCACCCTGATTGTAAATAGACATATGCAATTTTAATTTTTGAATTAATAAAAGGACATTGTTGGTGTCATTTAGATATGTTCTGTGTTGTGTGGGTCTCCATTTTTTCTTTTGTTGTGCACCCTGATCTAAGACCTGCTGAGGTGGGTACTCACATGCATCACAATAGCAAAGGGCAAGGTCACTATCATATAATCTAGGCCACCTGGATGTCTCATGTCCAAAATATTTCAGCATGGTGGTCATTACAGCAACTGGAGGTCGTTTGAGGAAATTCACAACGTGATTGTTGCTACTCTTCTTATACTTGATGTTCAGGTGGAATTGTTACAGGTATGTAGACCACTTATGATGGAGATCATTCTGTAACTTTCCTTACGTCTGCATGAACTACAGACTTGTGATAACTATGGATGATGTTCTCCTTCCATGGGATGTAACGCTTCCATTGATGGCATTCTTACACAATGGAGTACATCTCATTGCCATAGGTGGGATACCTATGAACAACTTCAGAGTGTATCACTATGATAGGCCACTGGATGTCCATGTTGAGTGAGGATTGCATTGAGAGCATAGTTAGAGGCATATGTCTCAATCTAAAAAGGTTGTTCTGGGTCTTGTAGACTGAGGAATGGTGTTGAGAAAAGGCATTGCTTTAGATTCTCAAATGATTTCTGTTGTGATGCACCCCAAGTAACACATGGATTTGGCTCCACCATTGGTCACTTGGCCTAAGTTCCAAGCGATATGGGAGAAACCCAACATGAACTTGTGATAATTGTTGGTGAGGCCAAAGAAGTTGCGAAGCTTTGTTAGAGCGGTTGGGGTTGGCCAATCACGAATGAATTGGATATTGATTGGGTGCACATGCACCCCATGTTCATCCACGATGTATCCTAGGTACTAAATTATCTCCATGTCAAATGAGCATTTCTCTAAATTTGCATATAATTATGTTGGTGCAAAGTATAAAGGATCTATTGGATGTGATGCAAGTGTTCCACCCATGTTCTATTGAAGATGAGAATATTGTCCAGATATAAGACCACAAAAGAGCTTGTGAATGGGTGCAAGATATCATCCATCATCATCATAAATGTTGTTGGAGCATTAGTCAATCCAAAAGGCATCACCAACCACTCAAAAAGGCCCTCCTTAGACTTGAATGTTGTCTTCCATACATCGCCATGCTCAATCGGGACTTGGTGGTAACCTGTCTTCAAATCAATCTTACTAAAGAACTTGGCACCCTTAAGTTGATCAAGAAGATTATAAATCTGGGGGATTGGGTATCAATTATCAACAGTGATTTTGTTTAAGGCTCTGTAATCAATACAGAGTCTCCATGTCCCATCCTTCTTTTGTACCAACACAATTGGGCTCCCACAAGGTGAGGATCTTGGTCGAATGTGGCCTTTTTGGATGGGTTGTTGAATCTGACTCTTTATTTCCTCATTCTCCAAAAGAGAGCACCTATGTACTAGGCCATTATGTAGCACCAAGAATCTATATACTAGGTCATTACATAAAGGAGCACCAGGTACCAATAGGTAAATGATCCCCAGGTATCAAATCAATTAAATGTTTAACTTGGTAGTGTAGAGCCACTCCTTTACGCGAGGTAAAGATATCTTTGTATTCTTATACAATCATCGAGATGCTTGTGGTGTTTAGAGAGACCTTGTGCTGAAGCTATGGCAGTTGCAATGACCTTCTGTCCACCTTATGACCGAATCATGAAGTGGAGAAATTTCTTAGTTTTATAGATGACCTTTGGCGACATTGATTTACAAAGATCAAGGAAACCGCAATAGTCGGGACTACCTCGGTTATCCTATAGAATTGGACCTCCAAAGTAACAATGACACTATGGGGATTGGACTCATAAACAACATGGAATTTCCACATATAGGTTGTCCTAAAAGAACATAAAAAACTTCAAGTGGATCAACATCACATAGTACCTCATCTTTCAAGGGATTGATGATGTAGGATAGGTGACATTATTGAATGATGCAGATGTCCCATCCCTAACTCAAACAACAATCAGTGTATGGTTGGGGGTGTGGCGTTGTTGGTAGCTTCAATACTTTGACGACCTCGATCGATAATATGTGTTTATGGCTACCACTATCAACAATTAAATTTAGTGGATTCCCCTTCACCCACAGTTGTGAATGGAAGAGGTGCTCTCCTTCCTATAGCTCATCCAACTCTTCTAGTTGGATCTTTGCAACTGTGACGGTAGCACTAGGGTCCGCTTCAATGATCCTTTCTTGCTCTGGATTAGATCCCGATCTAGAGTCCAGCTCTAGGGATTCCATCTCAACCAACAATGATTGTTTTGAGCGGCATTCACCAGTGTTGTGCCAAGGGATTTTGTGGAACTCACGCCACTTTCCAGTGTCCTTCTTCGGTTTCTTGTTATCCACCTTTGCTTGTGGCTTGGACTAGTTGTCATGATTTTGTTCATCCTTTCCCTGTCCTTTTTTTTGTGAGTTAGAGCCACCTTTGCTAGGATTTTGCTGCAGTTTATTTGAAAACCCAAACTCCCGCTTATTCTTTTGTTTAAAATTTTTCCCGATCTTGGCATCATACCGATAAGAATCTCCTAGTGAGAAGATGTCTAGGAAATCCATCTCTGTCTAAATGTATCTGTGCAGGACACTGCAATACTTTATGATCAAGTTCCATTCAGAGTCTCTAATATTATGGAATATATTGGTTAACACTAGTATCGTTTGGTCTCTCTCGTGGTGCAACATTGTCCATCTCGTGTATTGGTCATTATAGTTTCCAACAAGGTAGAATTCCTCCTTGACGGCATTGAAGAAATCCTCCTAGGTGGGTTTTGTCTTGTATATTTTAGACTCATCTCTAGCATGCCTCTCGTGGTAATCATCCCACCAATATTTGACACGGGGGAGGAACTTAAGGAGCACAAATGCGATTTTTTTGCTGTTGAAATTTTTTTGAACAGAGAGCTATCTGTCTAATAGATTTAACCATTTGTCGAAAGCATCTACATCTATCTATAGGCTTCAATTAAGGAAATTTAAAAGTTAACTTGTACGTTGAAGGGATTCACACCTCTAAAATGACTAGTTTTAGAAGGTGCATATACTGCCATCGGCATTTGTCGAAGGATCTTGATAAAACGATCAATCATCACGTTCCTCTGTTGCGCGAGGGATTCCTCGTGCAACAACTTAACAAGATCTCCTACTCCTTCATCTCTCTTTTCTTCTCTCACCATGTGAGGCTACTTGGGCCGACGAGAGTGTTTTTCCCTAATCTCAACTAGTTCGAGGCACAACTCTCGATATTCATATCTCTTTGGGGACATGTACTGAGAAACAACACTGAGCATATTGGTCTGATACCACTAATCTAGATTATTTGGAGAACGAAATGAAGGAAACAATATCAAATGGAAATACACACATGAATATTTTGCAAAAAGCACAGTAGTACGATAAAACCCTAATTTTTCAATGAATGGAATGGAAAAACATTGTAATTTGCAAAATAATACAAACTAGCTCTAGATGGTGCTATCTTATCTCTGAAAAGAGATGTGTTGGTTATGCTCATAGCTTATCTCTGAAAAGAGATGTGTTGGTTATGCTCATTCACAAGAGTTGATTTACAATGAGGCTAAAAGGGCCTTTTAAATGAAGCATAAATGAGAAAACCCTAAATGTCCAAAACCCTATCCCTAGAAGATGAAATGCCAAAACGTTTGTGGGCCCCGTTGTGGTTACTTGATACATCTACTTCTTGGGGGCGTAACTTTTGCATACGATCTCCGTTTGGGGCACTTGGCAACACATTAGAAATGGATAGAGGAGAAGTACAAATTCCGAACAACTTAATACATAACCAAAGGCTATGTAGTAGGATATGGATGCCAAAAAATGTCGTTTAGGGTCTCAAAACGGCCCTGATATTTTAGGACCCAAAAAAACCATAAAACTGCCAAGTTGGAAAACTGTGTTTTGAGCTAGTGGACTAGGTGGGTGGCCATCAATGTCCATCTGGATCAAATCTACTCATACAGTGGTCTATGGAAAACTAAATGAATGCAATAAAGGTCACAAATTAAAGTGATGGTTCATGGGTGTGTGAACCATGGATAATTACAACTAGAAATGCATGGTAAAAATTGAGGATGAGCACACGGAAGATGTGGATGAAGAAGTGCTCAACTCATTGTATTGTCAGTATTTTTATGGAGTTGCAATTAATCAGAATGTAAATGTGCATACGATTGTATGACTTGGCTAGGCATGCATACCCTTGGCTTGGTGAGTCACCTATGAAAACTCTAGAGGTAGAGATAGGTAGACTTAAGAAGGGGGTCATGTTGTATTCCTGAATAGTCGGTTAAAATATTGAGGGGGGTTGGCGATTACGCCAAGTCAATTTTAAAGGGGGAAATATTAGGTTAAACTTGACTTAGTAAAAAATTCAACGATGGGTTTACTGTTGGTGGTTTATGGGCCCATGGTTTTGAGTATCCCATAGTATTTTCCCATGGTATTGCATGTGATGAAGCCTACTTAAGGGCTTTAGGAAATCCATTGTAAAGTGCCTAAATTGGTTGGTGTTGGTTTGTGAGTGGATGGTGATGACCAGATTGGCCATGCCTTCGCCCGAGTGGTCAAGGGTAATAGATCTATTGTTGTTGGTTTTCTTGGTTTGGGTTTCCAAGGTAATTTTTCTTCTTCAGTGTGTATGTGCTTACTTATTATATGTATTTTTCATTTGATTTCCTAACACGGGAGTGTTTCAATGGTTGCGACACTAAATCATGAGCCTCTGCAATTGAAATATTCTCAAATTGCAACCATTTGGACCAATCCTAATCTCTACATCCTCTCTTGTTGTCATTGTCAAAAAGCAGGTTGCCAATTCCAAATGACCCTTCTATCAGAAAGATGAAACTATAAAGAGAATTTTATGGTTCTACCTATTTACCAAGTCAATGTGGGATCTGGGTTTGGATATCTAATATTTGTGGGAAACTCCTCCCTAGATATATCCCTTGGAAATCCATCATTATTGGGGATAAGCTCTTATGGGTAGTTGAATTCCATGTAGTGTGGCAATTTTATAGAACATAAAATTTTCTTTTTATTTGGAAAAAGAGGAATGCAACTTTTTCAAAAACATTGTATGTGATGGTTTCACTTGGTTTGAAAGAGCTTTAATATATTCGAATTTGCACTAGTAGATTCAATTGCAAGTTGGGAAAGTGGATCTAGAGCTAGAGCACCTTTGTAGAGTGATGAAGATCTTAGGCACAACCCCATACAAAATGAGTTGAGTTCCCATTAAATATGATTTTTCCCCTAGATCAACCCACTCCAACCATTATGACAACAGGCCTTGCCATTGGATTAGTAGTGAGACCTGGGAGCTAAATGCCTATTGTGGCTAGTGCTGACAACCTCATATCAAAATGCACCCTCTTTAGTTTGAAAATGACAACTACTCTTTCCTACAATTGGAAATACCCATTAAGAAGCATCAAGAATAGCAAGCAGAGGATGGGTGGCACACTATCTTGCAAAATGATAAGACACCTTCCACTAGTTAGGGGCCCCACTCTTGAAGATTGACACCTTCCATCTAACATGGAATCCATCATTCATGTTTAGTTTCAATGATTGTCTTGAATATGTGCCTCAAGCCCCTAGTTATGTTTTAATTGATCTTATTTTTAAACTTAAGCCATATGGTTTTGATTAACTCATGAGGTGTTAGACCATTGTTGTTTATGGCCTTGTGGAGGCTATTATGCAACACACTTTCATTATTATTATTATTATAACTGATATACATATTATTTTATTAATAAAGTTTTAGTGAAGCAATTTGATCTATAAAAAATGGTCAATAAGCATGCCAATGCTATCCTTGATAAATATTATAGATGGGGTTGGAACACTAATTGAATTCATCATTGGTTTTGAGGTTTGGTTTGGATGATCAAGGTCCTATGCCTGAAATTCATAAGCAATATGAGATATAACTAAAATAGAGAAGTTGCAAGGCACAACATCTAGTGAAAAATGATTAAGTCATGGATTATAACAGGTCTAGAGAAACAAATGAAGAAAAAATGAACACAAGAAACTTTAAATTAACTTCATGAGAAAATTAATTCATGTAGCTAATTGTTGGACTTCATAAATACAAAGAATGATGTGACACTCTTGGTTTGGGCTAAAATAATTCATGTAGCTAATTGTTGGACTTCATAAATGTTGATGTATATGTAACTTCGGAATGTATTTCACATATATGTATATTGTATTCCTATAGAGATGTTATTATTCCTCTATACGGAAGTGTCGTCATTTATATTGTAAGTGTCGTAACTTATACTTGATGGGTTATTAGACCACCTTGTTTGGGGTCGGCCCTGTATAAGTCATGTGGGTCAAAGGGTTATTAGACCACCCTATTGGGGGCCGGCCATGTGGGTCAAAGGGTTATTAGACCACCCTATTGGGGAATGGCCCAGTCAGCATTATGTTATGTGGTTAAGTTCGAGCCTACATGAGTTAGGTAAAAAGGCAAGTCAAGTCAAGTATAAATAGAGTGCGGGAGGCACTCTATTTGTTCACTCACTTCTCACACATGCACTCAAGGAGGAGTGGCGCACTTATGGAGGAGGAGGATCTGCTGCTAGGTTGTGTCTATCTCTTATGGTTGGTTGTATCATTGCTCTATCTATCTCTGAGGAAGTTATTGGGGTTTTTCACCTTTATGGTTTTCCCCAAGTAAATCTTTGTGTCTCTTGTGTGCTTGCATTATTGTCTCCATGATTGATATGCTGTAGATATGCTGTACATGTTGTTCTCTCAGTTAAGATCCTAGATCAGATTGAAGTAAATTCTGAAAATTTAACATGGTATCAGAGCTAGCCTGAAAGAAGGCATGATATGGCATGTATGACACTTGTTGCACTTACGATGCTAGGGCTTGATATAGCAAAAACCAGTCATCGTAGCACTTTCGCTATAAATCCGTTTTGGCAAAGTTTTCGGATCTGAAATTGTTACAGGACAAAGATTAAATCTCCAGGTACCTTGTGTCCAAAGAACAACCTCTAATTCGTTGTACTTTGTGATTTATGATCTGTGAAATATAGGGTTTCTTCCTCTTCCAGATCTGAGTTAAAATCAGGTGACCTTGGGAAAAAGGTCATAACTTGGGCTAAGAAGCTCCAAATGAAATTTCGTAAAAAGTGACAGGTAGTACACAGACTGTACTATCTCAAAAAACTTTTTCAGAGGACGAAGGTGAACCAGTGATACGTGGCACACCGTACAAGTTCACTCTCCTGTATTATCCCATAAACAGGTCACGTTGCGACACTTGGAATAACTCTCTCTCAGAGAATCCAATTGAGGTAAGACCTGTCAGGATGGAAATATAACAGGCCGAGATATCTCAGGAAATATTTTCAGAGGCCGAAGTTGAAACAGTGACACATGGCACGCCGTACAAGTTTTCTCTCTTGTATTATCCCAAAACAAGTCACGTTGCGACATTTGGCATAAATCTCTCTCAGAAAATCCAATTGAGGTCAGACCTATCAGGATGGAAAGACAACAGGTCAGGCTATCTCAAGAAACCTTTTCAGACCCTGTGGATCAAAAATTTCGGAGTTACACCAGAAACAATCAGGTACATATTTCTGTCAAAACAGAATTATTTTTTGGTACCTTCATTCATGGCTTCCGAAATTTAGGGCTTTGGAGAAAGTTGGAATTTTTGTAATCAGAGACCACGGCTGAATGCTACTCATCAAAATAAAAATTTAGAGACCAAGATCAGAATTTTTGGTTGGGCAGAAGGCCGGGCTTGATCAAACCCTAGTTCGGGACTTTGATCAGGAAAGTGGAAATTTAGGGCTTCTGTAAAAATGGGAATTTTTGAAATCTGTGACCACGGCTGGAAGCTCCTCAGAAAAATAGAAGCTTAGAGATTTGGATCAAACTTTTTGATTGGGTAGAAGAGTGGGATTCATCAAACCCCAGTTCAGGGTCACGTCTAGTGAATCCGGAAGTTTCAAAGGCAAAATTGAGGAGTGAAACTTTGCAGTTTTCAAATTCTAAATATACCAGTTTGATCAACTCATCAAGGCGCATATTTCTATCCTTTCGGAAGTTTAAAATTCAAAGTTTGAATTTTTGGGGTTTCTCTGACAAACCCATATCCAGCTCCAGGTCCAGTTCTTGCAAATCAAGTGGATTGGGTTAATCCTAGAAGAAGATGGATTGGTCACCTGCATAAGTGAAGAAGTTCCTGTCTCAGAGGGAGATGAGGATAAGGTCTTACATAAGAAGATTACAAGCGATCTCGACAGGTATGACTCATCGAGGTATGTTTCGATATTTGTTCATGATTAAGTTTATGGTATATTTGTCTTCATGTTATTACGGTTAGTACAATCTTGATTTTAGATTTGTCGTATCACCTTAACAAAATTTTGAATGCATGATAGAAGTTATTCATTGGTTAGGGTGTTGACACTTATGATTGTACTAATGCATTATGGTGTTGTATGAGGTTTATGTTGTCTGCTAACATAAAAGGTACACCAAGAAAGACAAATCATGTTCTACTTCAAGAACATATGATCATGGTGACATGAAGACAAGGATTCATCCATTGTCATGGATTACATAGAAGATCTACTTTCGAGGTATGTATAACTTGTTTCTACAATGGTTAACTTATGAGACATGCAGGTTACTAGCACAAGTCACTGAAGAGAACCAGAAGACATTATGCGGGTATGTTAGACATAAATAGCTAGCATGCTAATCCAGGTATGTTTTTCCTATATCAAGCTAGAATCCTACCTTGTGTTAGGATCTTATACTAATGTGTTGTTGATAATGATTATTCACGAAGAGTCACAGGTTTGAATAATCATGGTTGTATGCATATTATGTTTCTTACCATAATTGATGATATGACTAACCAGAAGAATCATCAAGGTATAGATTTGAATAATCACAGGTTTTATGCATATTATATCTCTTATCTTGATTGATGATTCAACTAACCTGAAGAGTCATAGGTTTGAGTAATTACAGGTTTAGACATGTTATGTTTCTTATGATTTGACTAACCATAAGAATCCTACATAAACCTTGAATGCTAATGCTTATTATTTTCTGTTTGAAATGATCATGACTATACATGCTTGAGATTATTGTGCTTTAATAGTATACTAAAGAATGTATGATTTTATATGAAATCACAAGGATAACACAATCATGATACTAATAAGCATTAATAGGGACCAAGGATGAATATGAGTTCAAGAACAGGTAATCCAAGAAGCAAAGATCAAGAGGGAGTACACTCCAGTTGTTCCTGCAAGAAATCAAAGGAACACACTTCAGTAGTTTCTGCAAGGATGCAGATATTCAGAGGGAGCTGACCATCTTTCCACAACAGAAAGGTGTAGAAGAAGCTACTTCAGATTAGGACTCCAGCAGCTCCTGCAAGGAAGCGAAGACCCAGAGGGAGTCCACCCAACAAACAAAGATAAGTATTTTAATTATCATTTCTTGCATATGTGTTTGTTTAAATAAAATTTTTCAATGATGTATATGCTCATGTTCCTAGACTTAGGATATGTATTGTGCATATTAGAATAGTTGCATTGATGAACAGTATACTACTAATATACATGGGTAAGTGGCCTATGGCACTGTACAACATTCCATTGCTACTTATCTAGAATGAAACCTATTTGCTGACATGTTGGGAGTTGTGCACACTCTTAACAATGTTCTGGTAGAGATTGGAAGGCATCTAGAAAGTTACGGGATATGGATAAATGTTGTATTGAAGCATTGGCTAAGACAATTGCATGACTGTATGACATATTTCTTTATGTGTAAGAATTTGTTCTGAAAACTATGAGATGTTTTCTAATCAGGCAATTTAACTTGTTGTGTAGGAAAGATCGTATGCCATCTCCTACAAAAGAAGAACTACAACATTTGTTCAACAACAAAATTATCTATTGAAGATATTGAAGTTCCAAGGATCTGGGATGAAGAAATGGAATGCCATGATCCGTTGATCATGAAGAGTGATGTTTGGGATGCGGTCCCAAGAGCTGAAGGGAAGTCTGTTGTGACTTCCAAATGGAACTATCAGATCAAGCATGTTGCAGATGACAACATAGAGAAATATAAAAGTGATGAAATAGAAGATACACCAGATGGATTTCAAGACAGCAGGGTGTAGTCATATATGTGTGTGCAGAATTTGGTATGGTAGGATAGATAGCCTTCTATCCAGTTTGGTCTTTACCAAGAGTAAAGCGGGTTCCAACCTTTACTACAAGGTTGAGGAAGGCAATCCAGTGATACTACTTTTGTATGCGGATAACCTGTTTGTTACAGGTGAAGATAGATTGATTGCCGACACGTAGCGGAAGCTTACTACCGAGTTCGAGATGAAGAACTTGGGGATGATGCACTATTTGTTTTTGGCATGGAGGTGTGGCAAAGTGTAGATGGAATCTTCCTTGGTCAAAGGAAGTACACAGTTGATATCCTGAAGAGATTTGGGATGATGGATTGCAAGGCCATGGCCACACCTATGGCATCAAATCTGAAGCTTCTATGTGATGCTTCATCTGAGCCGGTTGATGTCTCTATGTATCGTCAGATGATTGGGTCCTTGATGTACCTGACGAACACAAGACCAGATATTTGCTTTGCTGTGAACACATTGAGCCAGTTCCTGACGGATCCGAGGTGTGTTCACCTGGTTGCTGTAAAGCATGTTCTGAGGTACCTGAAGGGTACAGTGGATTATGGGCTCAAGTATGAAGCAAATCAAAATTTTAACCTGCAGGGTTATGTTGATTCAGATTGGGCTGGCAGTGCTGCAGATAGGAAGAGCACATCTGGGTGCTGCTTCAGTATGGGATCAGGTGTGATCTCTTGGTTTAGCAAGAAGCAGTCCTGCATAGCACTGAGTACAGCTGAGGCAGAGTATGTTGCAGCCTGTTCAGCTAGTTGTGAGGCAATATGGCTACGGAAGCTACTGTCTGAGTTATTTGATCTCCCGTTGGATGCTACTGCTATTTTCTATGATAACCAGAGTTGTGTGAAGCTGTCCGAGAACCCAGTGTTTCATGATAGGTCAAAACACATAGAGATCAAATATTACTATATCAGGGATATGGTGCAGAGAGGAGCTGTGAAGCTCTTGTATGTTGCAACGGACGAGCAGATTGTAGATGTGCTGACGAAGCCACTAGCCAGGGTGAAGTTCGAGTACTTCAGAGAGAGGCTTGGCATGCTTCAGATTGAGGACACTTCGAGGAAGAAGTGATGGACACATTTGCTGAAGCCATTCCAAGCATGTTGGAAGGGGGATCCTTCACATGGCTATGGATGTAAGCGCTGGATGATGAGCATCAGGATGATGAGCATCAGGATGATGTTCTGGTTTCTGCTTATGATCAGGTAGATCATGGATGCTAATGGATACATTGTGTGGATCATGTATCTTTGTATGATCAGGTAGATCATGTATGTTGATGGGTACATTGTGTGGATCATGTATCCTTGTATGATCAGGTAGATCATGTATGTTGATGGGTACATTGTGTGGATCATGTATCTTTGTATGATCAGGTAGATCATGTATGATTGATGGATACATTGTGTGGATCATGTATCTATGTGTGCATCAGATGGATGCATTGTATGATCAGGATGATCGTGGATGACGAGCTTCTCCAGATGACATGCAGCAGGATGTTGCAGTGATGATGATGAGTATCAGATGATACTTTGTGGTCGTGGATCAGGTTGTGCAGGTAAGCATGTAATTTGTGCCCTGGGAGATTTGCAGATGGTCTTTCGAGGTTTTGCCTATGGCATGTAATTCGGTGCCCTGGGACATCTAGCAAATGCTCTTGGGAGGACATGTAATTTGTGCCCTGGGAGATCTGCAGATAGTCTTTCGAGGTTTTGCCTATGGCATGTAATTCGGTGCCCTGGGATATCTGGAAGATGCTCTTGCGAGGTTTTATCCTATGGCATGTAATTTGCTCCTGGGAGATCTGGACAGGATGAAAAAGGCCTCAGATGCTTCAGCCAGGTTTTGCCATGACCACATGTAATTTGCTCCTGGGAGATCTGGACAGGATGAAAAAGGCCTCAGATGCTTTAGCCAGGTTTTGTGGTGAGATCACATGTAATGTGCTCCTGGGAGATCCGACAGGTAGAGCCGCGTGCTCGTAATAGCCTGGGATGCTTCAGCCAGGCTTTGTGATGGGTCACATGTAATGTGCTCCTGGGAGATCCTACAGGTAGAGCTGTGTGCTCGTAATAGCCTGGGATGCTGCAGCCAGGTTTTGTGATGCACGTAATAAGTCCTAAGGATTCCACAGTATGGCCAGTGATGATGAAGACCTGCAAGTGGTGGGCCTACATCCAGTATGAAAAAGGACTGGCTCTGTAGAACTTCCTATGACGAGTAGATTCAGAGATTGATTGAGATAGCAGCAGCAATGACGATGATGATGACTCGATGACGATTATCCAGTGACGATGATCCAGAGAAGATGACTTGTGCTAGAAGAACTGTGCTGAGAAATACCTTCCTAGTTAAGAGGGAGTGTTGATGTATATGTAACTTCGGAATGTATTTCACATATATGTATATTGTATTCCTATAGAGATGTTATTATTCCTCTATACGGAAGTGTCGTCATTTATATTGTAAGTGTCGTAACTTATACTTGATGGGTTATTAGACCACCTTGTTTGGGGTCGGCCCTGTATAAGTCATGTGGGTCAAAGGGTTATTATACCACCCTATTGGGGGTCGGCCATGTGGGTCAAAGGGTTATTATACCACCCTATTGGGGGTCGGCCATGTGGGTCAAAGGGTTATTAGACCACCCTATTGGGGGTCGGCCCAATCAGCATTATGTTATGTGGTTAAGTTCGAGCCTACATGAGTTAGGTAAAAAGGCAAGTCAAGTCAAGTATAAATAGAGTGCGGGAGGCACTCTATTTGTTCACTCACTTCTCACACATGCACTCAAGGAGGAGTGGCGCACTTATGGAGGAGGAGGATCTGCTGCTAGGTTGTGTCTATCTCTTATGGTTGGTTGTATCATTGCTCTATCTATCTCTGAGGAAGTTATTGGGGTTTTTCACCTTTATGGTTTTCCCCAAGTAAATCTTTGTGTCTCTTGTGTGCTTGCATTATTGTCTCCATGATTGATATGTTGTAGATATGTTGTACATGTTGTTCTCTCAGTTAAGATCCTAGATCAGATTGAAGTAAATTCTGAAAATTTAACAATAAATACAAGGAATGATGTAACACTCTTGGTTTTGGCATTTACATAGGAAAACAAGTTGTGATACTTACAAACAATAACTTCCCCAAACTTAGGAATAACGTCTAGGTACCCATACTCGCTTTGGGCACTTGGAAAAACATTGAGTTTCTTGTTTCTTAGAAACTTTGTCAAAATAGAGCTACGATTTTTCGTAACTGAATGATGTAACACTCTTGGTTTTGGCATTTACACAGGAAAACAAGTTGTGATAATCACAAACAATAACTTCCCCAAACTTAGGAATAACTTCTAGGCACCCATAGTCGCTTTGGGCACTTGGAAAAATCTTGAGTTTCTTGTTGCTTAGAAACTTTGTCAAAATAGAGTTACGATTTTTCTCTCACGATGACAAATGGTGCCCTTACATAATGAGATAGTGGTGTTTGCTAACCAATATCAATATGCATGAGTTCTTAATGTACCCAAAATGTTGAAGGATGCATGGTTCACAAGCACAACAATTATTCAAAGGTCAATTCATTAAAGGTAAAAATATTATTATTATTATCTTTTGCGAGTCTTGAATTCTTGATTGAGTAGGACTTAGTTGAGGCACAAGGTTTAGGAAGTCTTCAAATGTTCCCAAATTTCTCTCTAACTACTGCAAGCACAAATAGGTGCGACCCATTAGAAACTCAACAATGTGAAGAAGTATTAATGCTCTAGAGGAAACGATGTAAGTTTCTTTCAAACATTTAAAGTTTTAAACTCTTAATCATTCAATTCTAGTTACACTGAGCAAAACATAACAACTAAAATCTCTTGCATTATAACACACCCAACCAAAATACCCAAATTCATATGCCCTTCCTCCACCTAAAATCTCATGACTATGTATTACGAGTTGTATGAAAAATAATTATTATTTTATCTTCCACAAATATCTAGTGTGTAAAAAAATTGAAATGTACCCCAAATTTGAATATCAATATGTTAATTGGGTTTATATTCATAAAGCTAGAAATGCATCACTAATTACGTTGTGGTAAGCATACATATCAATTATCCCTAAGACACTCTTATCCATATTCAATAAATCCACATCAACACTCGAAGCACAGATGGCATAAGTAATATGGAAATATTTCCTTTTCCCTCTTCATGTGAGGAGCAAAAGAATTTAGAATTCATCGAAATAAAGAAAAGGACGAACTATAAATTAAACATATTAGCTTAAGATATTGAAAGAAGAATTTATAATTCATTCAAACAAAGAAAAGGAAAAGGTATAAATTAAACAAATTAGCTTAAGATATTGCAAAAAGAATAACCCGTAGAATTCCTAACCTTAGCATATTTTCCCAACATGGACCCATCATTCCTTGAATACTCCTAGAAATAAAATTCATTGACAAGACTTGGAGAGGAATTGTATAACTTTTCTAGAGCCCCAAACCCCGATGGGGCTTTGGATTACTAGGCTCGACTAGAAACTTATGTGAGAGTTATTACTTGGCTATTAATGTTTATGTTAAGGGAATTCATTTTGTGTCTTCTAGAGAGGGGAAACAACTCCTAGGATCGCTTAGAAACTCATGCATGAGTTATTATTTGACTATTAAACACTTAGGCTTACTAGGATCGCTTAGAAACTCAGGCATGAGTTATTATTTGACTATTAATGTTTATGTTTAAAGAATCCCCATGTGTCTTCTAAAGAGAAGGAAAAGGCTTGCAGCGTTAGAGTTTATGTTAGCTTCCATGTTAACCTCCACCAAACATTGAGTTTTACATTTTGCAATTGCCTCGTTTCATTGGTTGGTAATGTTTTGCTATCATTGGTTCTCCATGGGCTTTATGCTTTACATTTATATTTTAACCATTGTTGTGTGCTTCAAGGACTTGAAAGCTTGAGGGAGTTGAAAGCTCGAGGGAGTGGAGGTTGACCTTCAATATTTTCATTTAGTAAATATGTGTAATTCTTAATTTTGTGGTTTGGTGTTTCATATAAAAATGAAAATTTAAGAGGTTAATGTATGGGAGATGGCGATCAAATTTATTTTTGTTAATTTAAATTTTGGTATTTTTTATTGTATTTTTTTAGTTTTGTGATAGTTCTTTCTCAATATAAATGTTTCAATTTGACTTAAGGATTACACATGTATGTTTTATAGAAGATATGTTTATTAATATTAAGAATATTACTTTAAAAAATTACAAAGACATCCCACGGGGGTACTAGCGCAATTGGTAATGAGTAATTGAGATGAGAAGTTGTAAATGAAAGGTTACAAGTTCAAATCCACTTAAATACTTACTTACAAAAACAAAAAAATTTACAAAGACAACTTAGGAAACTTAATTAAAAAATAAAAAATAAACCTTTAATTAAGTTTTGAATGGCACGACTCGTGCACACATAAGTGAATCAAATCCCATCCCCATGTCCTTCAATTTTAAAAAGTTAATTCCCGTTATCTCATTCAGTTAAGGTGTGGGTCTCATTAGCAAGGCGACCCGGGTTCATTCCCCTTAGAGGTGAACTAGTTAGGAGGAGACACCCCAAAATCTGGTTAAGGTGTGGGTCTCATCAACAAGGCGACCCAGGTTCAATTCCCCTTAGGGTGAACTAGTTGGGAGGAGACACCCCAAAACCATGCCAAGTTGACGATTGGTGTGGTTTAGGTAGGTGTGATCCTCGAGTGATTTTGATGGAATAGATGCCCCTAGGTCATGGTTTCTTAGACCAAAGGCTACTCCCGCCATGTGAGAGACTTTCAAGCAAACAAAAAAAAAGTTTTTAATGACATGCAAACCCATCTATAAACTCTTGTTATCCTATCCTACACTTACACTTGGGATTTGAGAATTTCCTTATTGAAGACTTAGCCCATAGAGTAACCAAGAAACGTATATTGATTTAACCTTTCTATTGAAATATTGTATTCATTAATATCATGAAAAATAGGTTAGTCTCAAAGTTGTTACCTTATTGTGTAATTTTAGTGTAAGCTTGTGAGCTTGTTTTGATGTCATGATCCTCCTCACCATTAACAAAGTTTGATGCAACTAATGGTGGATGGGGTATCAATGATTAAAGCCCAATTAAGAGTTCTAATGAAGATATAAGATATACAGACAAACAAACATCACAATTTTTATAACATTTTATTACGTTGAATTTTTTATTTTTTCCAAGTAACATATATTGGAGAAATCATGTGAGCACTTCCCCTCATTTTGAGAAGGATACAGGTTAAAAACTTATGAATATATTGTATATAACTCATCAATAATATTCACTAACAACAAACATATCACAAAGTGGAATTTAAATTCAAATGAGAAAAATAATAACTTTTCCTCACAACCAATTAAGTTCCACCCATTAACAAATTAGATTCTTTATTCCATCCCAATTCATTTCTATGGATTATTTAACCTATTTTACAATTTAATTCTATACTCAACCCATAATTTGTTGTTAATAACCATATCCAAAACGAAGAAACAAACTTAAAAATCTCTTTGTCAATAGGATATATGATCAATAAAGCTTACACTTAATCTTAATCATTGAAGTTCAAACATGGCTGATTAACTTGAGAGACTCTAAAAATGTAAATGGCTTTTATGTTGTAGCTTTTATCATATAACATACAATAATGATAAAATGTTTTAAAAAGGATTTGTTCCAAATTAAAAAGTTGAAATTGTAATAATTTTATCATTTTAAAATTATAATTTAAATATAATTTGATATCCAAATCTACTTAAATGGACAGAATTATAATTTAAAACCAACTTTTAAACAAAAGCAATATTTAATGGTTTCACTTGAAAACATTGTTATTTTTGTTGTGTGAACTTGACATTTTCGTTGGTAGAACGAGAAGGTAAAGTTGCATGAGCATTGAAGAAAACACTCACCAATATCTGATCTAAAATGCATTAACCATGGAATCTTCAGTAGATGAATGTGCTTAGCCAATAAGTTGGCCTTGATTTTCATGTGCTTGGTTACTTGCTCAATCACTCACATGATTTTTATGTTCAATGCATTTGAGAAGGCATTGCAAAATTCATGACATTTGTTTATGCCGGCTATAGTCTTTGGGAGCGCCTTCGATTTAATCCACTATTGATTTCAAGTTCATTAAACGAAGAAAAAAGCATTCAATTTGCATACTTCTCAAGATCATCAAACTAAGAAAAAATCATTCAATTAAATGTTTTGTATACTTTTCAAAATTAGGTTTTTTAGACTTATAAAGGTTGGGCACGTGAAGAGAAATTTTTTGCATACTCTTCAAAATTAAGTTCTTTGACTTATAAAAGTTGAGCACATGAAGAGTTGCATACTCTTCAAAATTAAGTTCTTTGACTTATAAAAGTTCAGCAAATAAAGAGTTTCTTTTTATTAAGGAGTTTAATAGGGACAAACTATTGTGTAATATCTTTTTAAAGTGTTTCCAAACTAACACAATTAATTCAAAAATAAATTATAGGAACTCTGTAGTAGTTAAGAATGAACAGTAGCTATGAATGAAACCTCCTGACCCTAAAACTTATAGTTAGTCATTAAATTAGCTCTTGTCTCATGAAGTAATGATTATTTATGTCAGTTCTCATTAGTTCACTCAGTTAAGGTGTGTGTCTCGTCATCAAGGCGACCCGAGTTCAATTCCCCTTAGGGGTGACTTAGTAGGGAGGCGACACCCAAAAACCTAGTCAAGTTGAGGCTAGTGTGGTCCAGTTTGGATGTGATCCCTAGGTGATTTTGATGGCTTAGATGTCCCTGGGTCATGGTTTCTGAGACCACGGGCCACTCCTGCAAATCAGGGAGATTCAAGCAAAAAAAGAAAGAAACAATGATTATTATGTTGACCACTCACTCTCCTACTCAATCCTAATGAATCTCTTGACGCTGGGACACTTACCAGCATAGATTTACCTTGGTTTTGGTTGGAAACTTGACCCTCAACTATCCTTGGAAAACCATATATATATATATATACCAGTTTTTTCAAAGTTCATTTTTGTGAGGGTGTATGGCCGATCATATTGTCATGGGGCCCTAAAGGTAGTGATCAAAAGTGTGAGACTTACATTGCACTCCCCACATGCACATAAGTAGATCAAAGTGCACCTTCTTTTCATTCTTAAAACCAAATACTCGTTGTTAATCCTTGTTATAGTCATAATTTTCCCCAAAAAGGTTAGATCCATTAGTAAGGAATGCAGAGTTTCTCACTAATAACCAAGGTCCAATTCTCATGAGGGCATCCGACCCCTTGGATTGCTACGAGAGCACACAAAGGTAGTGATTTACCATGTGAGGCTTACATTGCACTCCTTGTGCATCCATAAGTGGATCAACACCCACCCTCTTTTCATCCTTAAGACCAGACACTCAATGTTATGTCCCATTATGACCATAATTTTGCCCAAAGTGTTGGATCTATTGATGACAAATGAGGACTATTTTACACCAATGACCAAGGCTCAATTCTTGCAAGGGAATCCAACCCTTGAGGTTACCATGGTACCTAAAAGTGGTGGTCAAATATGTGAGGCTTGCATTACACTCTCCACATACACATAACTGGATCAAATCCCAACCCCTTGTTATCCTTAAGAACAAGTACTCATTGTTATGACCCATTATGGCTATAATTTTAGCCCAAAGGTTTTATATCCACTGGTGAGGCATGAATTTTTCACCAATGACGATTTTTCAATTCTCATAAGGTTGTCCAACCTCTAAGGTAGCCATAGGGGCACCCAAAGTTAGTGGTCAAACATGTGATAATTGTATTGCATTACACATGTACACATAAGTGTATTAAAGTCCACCGTCTTTCCATCCTTAAGACCAAACACTAATCGTTGTGTTGTATTAAAGTGGTTATTTTAAATAAATATTTCTTCATTGTTAAGGTTAAATTCTCATGTGGCATTTGACCCCTGAGGTTGTCATGAGGACAACCAGAGGTAATGGTCTAATTTTTGAAGCACGCATTACACTACACACACACATAAGTGAATCAAATCCCACCCTACTATCATTCTTAAGACTAGACACTAATTATTACGACCAAATTTGGAAAGGTGTTTCAACTTTCATAATATTACTCTTTAAATTGTTTTTTCATATTGAAGATCATAAGAGAAGGCATGTATATTTCCATGTGACTAGGGCTTCATCCTAGAGGTTTGACTCTTCATCATGGATCTGTCACAGGGCCCCTAGGATTTGCAGCATCTTGGGGTTTCTCCTAATCCACATTGGAATCCCCTTGGCTAGAGATGCAACCAGAGGTAGATGCAAGAGTGGGTGCATCACCCGTTTATAGAACCTTTGCATGGTTGAGTAGTGCTGATGGGTGGGCACCTTGCCAAGCAATGGAAAAGTGTGCCCACACCCCTGAGCTCTTTTGGCACAAAAGTGTTGTGTGAAACAAGCAAGAAGCCCAATGCATCGACAAGGTTGGCAGCTAACATGGGTTGGATGCATCAATAGCGGCGTGCAAATCCCACACTTGGGGCACTTTGATGGAAAGGGTCTCCTAAGTGTAGAATCCTGCATGAGTTGGCAAGCCGGCTTGCCTTGGGTGCAAAGCTTGGTGAGTTAGGCGCACTTATATAAATAGGAAAGTCACTTGGAAAAGAGAGCATCCAAGAATTCGGATTGAAAAGGGGTCTGAATCCTAAGGGGGGAACACTCCCTTTGGTACGCGTCCAACATGATACACTTGCCTTAGAACATGAAGGATTCTATGCGTACATAATCTAGGAGCAGTCTGGGCGTACATCTGGTGAGGCAGAAGACTTGTAATTCAGATTTGGCTAAGTAAGGTTCTGCCTTCGCAAAGGGGGAAACACAGGTTATATGGGGGACATCTTGGAGGGTGGATGTAATTCTATGGAAGAGTTTCCTTCCTGTTGAGTAATTTGGGAGGAAGCACTTCACTAGGCCTTAGCAGGTCGCACCTCTTGAAAGTCTTGGGTGATGCAAATTTCTCAGCAATCTTAGCAGGAGTCTTAGGTGACGACACACCTTATGATAGGGGCATTAGATTAGGGAGGAAGCAACATGCTTGTTGGGTTCCGTAAGGAAGCACACTCCCCAGGTGCCCGGGAGGTGGGCACGCTTTTTTGGGTAAAGAGATGGGTGCAAGTATATGGCTAGGATGATGGATTCTTGAAACAACTGGGAGAGATGCATTTCAGCAAACTTGATGTGGCATGCTCTTTGGCAGACGTAGTGAGGCACACATCTAAATAGACCTCAGAGAGGTACCAAAATTGGTGGAAATGTTTTGATTGATGCTTAAGTGCAACAGGACGCACTTGGCAAGGTGATGGACTGTGTGGGTTAGTAGGCATCATGCTACTTGGGAAAAACATGAGGACTGCATGGAGGAAGCCTTACGACAGATTTGGTGGATTGACATGATCGACAAAATCGATAGAAATGGCAAGGTGCGGCGCAACACTTCTCGTCGAGAGACTTGGCATGGGTGATGCGTTGAGACAGACCTGTGGATATGATAGGGTGTGATCAAGACTTTGGTTTGACTGTAACTTGAGTTGTTTCCAGTGAGGGAATACTCTCAAATGAGTTGCCATGTTGTGGCATCCTCCATTGTTTTAACAAGTCTCTTTATACTATTATAATATTTGGGCACACCCGGTTGCAGTGTCACCAACATACTTATGTTTCGTCGTGATGGCTATTGTGTTACTTGCTCTTAAGTTAACTTGGAAAAATGACTAAGTATAAGAAAACATAAGTAGTGTAATTAGCACAAATTTGGGGTCTAAAATGGGCCTCCAAAGGAAAATAATAAAAAATGCGCGTCACACTACAAATATGCCATGTCACACTAAGATAAAGGTGTTGGGTTAGTGTGGAGTTAAGAGATGAGGTTTGAAAATATTAATGAAAGGTTTAGATTCTTGTCCACACAAAAAAATGATATAGTGGTTTAATAAAATCTAAAACTTAAAAAAAAAAACCTAAATTATAATGAAAAAATATAATTACAAAAATACTAAAAATACGCAAAAACTATTGTTATTTTATATAATTTTTATATTAAAAATTAGGTGTTCTCTCTCTCTCTCTCACACACACACACACACACATACCATTAGAGAAAATTTGGGGTCTAAAATGAGTATGCAATGAGTCAGTTTTCTCAAAACAATAGGATTTCAATATTTTGGTCAACCATTATAGTTGGGTTGGACCTATTAATTCAATGATGTTTGTGTCTTATATTTTAATTTGACAATAGCTAACTCCATATAAATCTCACATTGGTTAAGATCGATCTTGAAATACGATAAATATACTTGAAATAATAAATATAGAATATTTTATAATATCACTACTTCCAGGTCTTCTAAAATACAAATCTCGCATTAATTAAAATGATAGTGGAAAATTTTTAAAATAATAAAAACAGTTATGTAATTAATATTTTGAAAATAAAAATAAATAATATTTAAAAAAAAGTATCCTAAATAAGAAAATAATAAAAGAGATAAAAAACAAATTCTATTTTTGTGATAACTTTATCTTTTGAATTCTGAATTGGTTTCTCTTGGTACTATTGGAAAGGTATCAACGAGCACTACAACTTTCATGTTTTGAATTTTCTAAGATTCCACACCATTTTTTGGGGGCGGATAAAAAAAAATATTTTCTATTTTTGTGATAACTTTATCTTTTGAATTCTGAATTGGTTTCTCTTGGTACTATTGGAAAGGTATCGACGAGCACTACAACTTTCATGTTTTGAATTTTCTAAGATTCCGCACCATTTGGTACTAAAATGACCGCCTTGAAAAATTAGTGTGGAATCTCGGAAAACTCAAAACAAAATAGTTGTAGCACTCATAGATACCTTTCCAATAATACCAAGAGAACCCAATTCCACATAGTCTAAAAGTTCTACAATTTCGAACGGAAAAATTTGATTTTTTCGGCACAATTTTGAAAAAATTTGGCATAATGTTTTAAAAATCCTAGTTACAACCATCAAACTCTGAAATTTTGGGTGCCCCAGGGGATTTTGATGGTGATAAATCCATTTCTACGATCAAAATCGCTATTAAAACATAGTTAAACTCAAATTTGGCAAAATAAAAAATGACGGATTCCAGTGAAAAGCCCGTTCGAGCTAAATCGTCGAAATTTTAGACAACTCAACCCAATTCTGAGTTTGGAAGAGAACGCTATATAAAAAATAAAAAAATAAAAATCTGTTTTTCTCTCTCCTATTTTATTATTTATGATATGTTTTTAAATATTTTTTATTTTTATTTTTAAAAGATTAATGGTATAATTGTTTTTATTATTTCAAAATTACTCCACTACCATTTTAATTAATGCGAGATTTATATTTTGAAGGACTTGGAGGTAGTGATAATATAAAATAAAATAAAAATAGTGATTGTTTATTTTTAGTATTATTGTAATTATATTTTTTTATTATAATTTTAGTTTTTTTTTTAAGTTTTAGATTTTATTAAATATATAAAAAGAAGTGGTAAATTTATAAAAAAAAAATATAAAATTAAAAAAATTACCACTATATCATTTATTGTGTGTGCACGAGAATCTAAATATTTCATTAATAGTTCAACCCTCATTTCTTAAATCTACACTAACCTAACATACTTGTCAACTACCATTAATGAGATACTATAGGTTGACTTTCAGTAGATAACAGCTTTAACTTAGTGTGACATGGCATATTTGTAGTGTGACGTGCATATTTTTATTATTTTATATAGGAGGCCCATTTTAGACCCCAAAATTGCTAATATATATATGTGTGTGTGTGTGTGTGTGTGTGTGTATGTGTTGGAATCAATTTAGTACTGAGAGGGGGGTGAATCAATATTACCGCAGTTATTAGCAAATTTTATCTTCTTGAAACAACTAGTCCTTAATCTTTATCTTCTGTTATGCATCAACAAATAAACATTCACACATATAAGCACCACATAATCAACACATAAGACATGGGGTTTTTACGTGGAAACCCAAATGGGAGAAAACCACAAAATGCTTCTTTATAGTGAGAAAGAATACATTCAAGGAAGCGCCAACTTCCCATGTTTACTAGCACCAAGTGGAAGGAGGCAGCAACCCCCTGTGTTTTCTCTAGCACCAACTGGAAGGAGGCACCGACCCCCTGTTGCTTTGTTTTACAGGTACCAACCTAAATGAAGCTGTGACTCCCTATCTCCTTGTCTCGTCTAACCGCCCTGGTGTCAAATATATTTTACTTCCTTTAAAAACTTCAACTATGTGCACATCTTCAGGTCTTCTGACGATTATTCTGTTGTGTGATACCTTTGTATGCATATTTTACTCTGTCATTGCACTACATACATCACTTGAATTCTCATTCCTCTCAAATCACACTTATGTTGATGACTTACTTCTTGTATTGTGTGCTCTGTTGATTTTGCATTCTCTTCTACGTGACTGCAAAGATTAATTGATAATATGCTTTCAATTGATAGTTTGCTGGTCAAAGTGAAGCACTAGTAATAGATGGAACTGTGCACATTCTAATGTGACCGTCCTGATAAAGTGCTGCAGTTACTTAGATAATATGCGATGTCCTATGCATCAAATAGTTGGTCCATTCAGTTTAACGCATTTGTCTCAAATCATTTGCATCATGGTGAGCTTATCGAGTTTTGTTGTTGTTCTGTTGTTGGGCATCAGATGGAATATTCAACTTCGCACACTTTCACTTTTGTTCTTATACATCAGCTAGACATCTATGCAATATCTTATTGCAATACTGTCTTTTGAGATATCCAGCACTTGTGCATTCTTCAATATGTCTTCCTTTCGATGTTTGCGCAATTGTCATAGATCTATAGCATCATTCTATGCACCATCAAAACTTCATTCTGTTGCATGTGCGCATTCGACTCTTCACTAGATCATCTGTTTTTTCCACGAGCCCCTTGATGCCCCGAAAAACAAACTGAAGCTTTCATGCAAAAACACTTTTGTTCTTGCTTCCAAGCTTACTTCAAATCTTCAACTTGCATCTCTATTTATACATGTCTTGAACGAATTGTATGTTTGCAAGTTGGTTCGGGCATCCCTTCTTCCATACTTCACAGATTGTGCATATGCCATGTGTCATCATCTACGTTATCGATGTGTCATCTTAGATGTATCAAACACCTTCAAGGTCCATAACTCAGTAGAACTTTACACCTTCATTGTGCTCTTGATGCACCATTGCCTTATGGTGTGTGTGCAATCTTCTACTTCGTCTTGGTGTGTCCATGACTTGTGTTGTACCAACCCTTGTGGGTAATGCGCCCTTGTGATATCAATACTTTGCGTAATCTACGCATTCTCCAGCTTCTACTTAGTGGGATTATGACCTCTACCTTGTCATCACTTGTGGTACTCGCAAACTTGTTGTTTGTCGGTTGTGGAATTTACGCATTTATTAACTTCGACCGTTGTACCATTATAGGATTCTGTGCGCGTTCCACTTACTTAAAGCATTAGCTATATTGCTTGTGCACTTTTATGATTGTCCAACCATTTGTTGTTCCTTTCTTCCTACGCACTCCCAACTATCAACCAAACAATGCTTAGGCTTGCTTTCTTACATGTCCCATTTGTTCAACCAACTTCTTGGAAATTTGAGCACTTGTACCATTGTCCAACCAATTCCTTCAATTTGTTGTCATAAGAGAGTATGACTTGGTGGACTTGATTTCTGTGAAAGCACTACATGATCTAGGATTCATTACTTGTGTTTCTTCCTGGACTGGATCTTCATGAAGTATCTTCTTGATCTGCGTGATGTATCATCTTGACCTACCAAATGTATCCTTGATTCACTCTTAGATATACTCCAAATTTGCTTGAGTGTTGTATCATTGATATACATCTCCAGACAAAATGCACTCTTAGATATACTCCAAAGTTGCATACATATCTGTCACCTTCACCATTTGCGCATATACTTCCCTTGTTCATGTTTTCTTTATCATGTGTATAGACTACTGTTAAGGCTTCGGTTGTGCAGGTTAGATGCAAAGGTGTTGGAATGGTTCCAAGGCTCTCAATAGAGGAAGAAAACCCAAGTTGAAAGGCTTCGAAAGACCCTACGCAAGGGTAGTTCTATCCCCAACTTGTTTGGTATGGTGATCCTCCACGGATATTCGGCCTCCACTGGCACTGTAAGAGTTGGTGATTTGACCAATTAGGTCAGTTTTCCAATCAAGGAAAACAGAAGGTGTGAAAATGGTAAAACTAAGCTAACCTAACCTGTTTCAGAGGAGGAAACTAATCTAAGTTAGTCCTATTCTAAAAAGAAAGCTTGATATTGTACAAATTAACCCTGAGGTGTGATGAATAAGTAAATTACAACCTTTCACAGAAATGCTTTTAGTTGTTTCACTTATTAACTTAAATCATAATCCATTAATGAAAATTAAAAGACAATAATTCAAGTACTTAAGCCTATTCAAGATAAATCTGTAACCACTTTGCTAATTGAAAAATTAACAATGATTATTGTGCTGTGAATCACTTGCAGAATTTGATAAAGAAAGCATTTAAATTGAATAAACTCAATAAAACAATTTCCAACATAAATCAATCGTACAGGGAAACCAATATATTAGATCCATGCACTTAAACATATGCAAAAGATATCATGCACTGTAGATGACAATCTGAACTATAAAATCAGTAATTCTCAAATAAAATTGAAAAATAACAAGAGATAGATCAAAAGATAACTTTATTGAATAAAGAGGTATTGAACAGAAATTACAAAAGGCTCTGCTAAATAGAGTATCTCCAGTCTTGCCTCCTGCTGACTTGAAACTCCAAAATTACCAACCATCTAGAAGTAATGTTTCTCCTTCTTCTTCCCTGTCAACAACAAATTATTGCAAGAAGAATGCAGATATGAGAAGAATGAAAATTCTTCCATTCTTCAGAGAACTCTCTCCCCCCTCCTCACAGTCTTGGGAGGTCGAATTTATAGCATTGAAGATCCTGGTTCGTTCACTATATGCAAAAACGGTCGGAATAAATTTCTGAAAGTTGACCCCTATTCAACAACGTTTTCCTCCCAAATGGTTGACATATTTGCAAAACTGTCCTCATTAAGGTGTAAATCAACCCATTTGGGAAGTGGATTTTCAACCGTTTGAGCTGATTCCTCACGGTTTGCCCGCAATCATCCATGCAAAAACGTGTCTTTTACAGATTCCGTTTTTTTTAATTTTATCTTCACGGGAAATTAGGGTTTAATGAAATATTATGCGTTAGACATTGTAAATAACAAGATATACCAAAGTCAATTATATAAATAAGATTATTAATATTGTTCTTCAAAAAATATATCGAATATAATTTAAACAATAATAATGATTTTACAAATAAGTAAAGTTAATTATTCTTTGTAAAATACAATACTTTGCTTAATGAAAATGTTATTTACTCTTTCCATGGTTTGAGAATATTTTATTTAGTATTTCATCGAATTATAAAAAATTGTCACAAAATTATAGATCTTCCCATAATGACAAATTTTATCAAATATTCAATACTTAGTAAAATTCAATAATCCTTTCAAAAATGATAATTAAATGCATGGTTCCATTATATACACCCTTTCAAGTCATAAATCAAAATGATTAAAACTGAGTGTTTAACCGAATTATTCTAACCCATCAAGTTGCTCTATAAACTTATTGATTCAATAGAGTTCAATTGAATTTGCCAAGATTATCGAAACATCATATGAATTTAATTAGGAAAAACTGAAGCATGTAAATGACTCAAGCAAGTTCAAATAAGAATAAGCAGTCATTACACACAATAGTCAGAATCAAATGACAAGATCTTTGAAATCTCCAAAAACCAATAAAATGAATCAGCTTATGCAAATGAAGACCAAATCTAGATGGAAAATGTGAAAGACAACATGTTAAGCTAACCACCGAGATTATGGAACCAACTGAAATGATAAAAACCAGCTCAAACTAGAGATCATTAAGAATGGAAACAATCCAAATAATACCAGAGAAAATGGAAATCCAAATATTTACTCAAATCATGCAGCGTAACCTCATCCGCAAGATCAAGACAAATCAACGGTTAGGATTGAATCTCGCGGCTATAGGGTCAAGTTATTGTTCACACTGTTTATTCATGATTCCCGAAAGCCGCAACCCGAAACTTGAGGGTTGCGGGTTTCGGGTTTTCAAACTGCCAAAAATAACAAAAAAGCGAGTTTCCAAAAGCCGCAACCCGAAACTTGCGGGTTGCAAGTTTCGAAAACTGAAGCAATCGCAAAAAATAACTAAAGCCCTCCCTGAATCCCGAAATGTGACATTGTCGGGTTTCGGGTTTCGGGTTTCGGAAACACACAAACACGATAAAAACAATAAAATGAGCTTCCCGAAATCCGAAAGCCACAATGGCGGGTTTCGGGTTTTGGGATGCCGTATCCCATAATTATTGAAAAGGGAAAACCCGCAACCCGCACCTGTCAAGTTTCAAGTTTCGGGTTGACGACAACCAAAAAGCAGAAAAAATGAAATCCTGCAACCCGCACCTTTCAGGTTTCGGGTTTCGGGCGTGCAAACTATTGGGTTTCGGGTTGGTGAAAGCAAATGACAAAATACTCAAAATTAAAGGCTTTCTCAAGACCAAAACACTTAGAAAATTTATTTGGAAAACCTGAAAATCACGCAGACCAAAAGCATGGGTAAGGGATCTTAGAGATAGAAACCAAAATCTCATATTTACAAAACAACTCACCCAAATACCTTTGTGCTTATTAAGAAATGAGGCTCCTATGCTTCAACTAAGAATGCGATCTGTTGTGGCCACAACAACTACCTCAAAGTGGCTTCTTCATACTTCTGCTGGAATGTTGTATCCACTTTGACTTAGGCTAACATCAATGACTCATACTGAATCAGTTGAAATCCTCTTTGACATTGGATGACAGTCAAACACTTGACATCCTCTTCAGTTGACATCATTGACAACCAATGCTCAACAATCTCCCCACATTGGATGACAGTCAAACACTTGAAATCCTCTTCAGTCAAACACTTGAGATCAATGGCAACCAATGCTCAACAGTCTCCCCCTTTGGCATTGATGTCAAAACCTTATGAAGTTGTGTCTAATCTTCTTGAGTTGTATTCTTCATCTATGTTTGGTCGCAGTGCTCCCCCTGAGTTCTTTGGGCTTTTGGCTACTGCACTATTTTTTCAGTACTTTTTTCATCTTTGCTTGAATTGTGCTGCTTCCAGTCGTATCTGTGCAGACCCTGTCTTCAAGTGTTCTTATTCACACTCTTTCACGCCTGCTGTCATTTCATAATAATCCTTTGATGTCTACAGTTATTTCCTTTTCGTGTTGTCCTGCTGACTTCATTCATATTTCATGCCTTAGCTTCATGTGTTTCTTGGCTTCGGCTGCCTTTGATATATTGAGTTGCATGCATCTCTCCTCGACTTCACCATCTTCATGCATCTCTCCCCCTTTGACATCAATGGCAAAGAGGTCCATTGCACAATGTAAATTCTTTTCTTTATGTTTTCCGCTTGAACTCGTCCTGACTATTTCCTGGGATAAATCCCCTTGTCTTTATACTTCATTACCTTTGATTTCTTTTCTGATATGGATGTTATAATTCTCTTTCGTCCTTGGTCTCTTGTTCTTGTCACCATACCTTGCACAATCATCCATGCTGTTATCCTTACTGCGCAGTGCATGAGTCAGTCTTCTACTGGTTTTGCATTATTTTTTTATGCGCCTGACTGCTTCACCTGTCGCATTTACTGTGCGGTAATAGAGCCTTGTTGTATTTAATACATTCTATCCTTTGGTAAGACAATAAAATATATGGCACATTTTCATTCATGGGACAACATGGCACAAAAGCGGATATGACACTCAGTTTGTCATCACGTTTTTCAGGTATTTCTTATTTATGGGGTAGTTGGATCCGTCAAAAGTATGCAATGTGGGTATTCGTTGGATGCGGAATTTAATTCTGCATCCAGAAAGTACTCCCGCTCGAAATTTGCGTAAAAAAACAGGGAGATGTGTTGAAAATACGAACAAAAAAGTAGTTTTTTATGACAAATATCTCAAGTCAGAAAATGATCTCGACCTTGAACTTCGGCTATAGGATGCTTCGGCTCCTTCTCAATTTTGCCTATTCTTCTTGTGTATGGCATGGAGTCTTGACTCATGCAATTTTGTAATCATGCCCCAATTTTGAATATAATGAAAAAGGTCTGTTTTGTGCAATTTCATTTCTTTAGCAGTGTTTTAATTCTTCATACAAGATCTACAATATCTTATGCTTATATTTGTGTAATTGAAACTAATTTTATGCTTTTATGTTCTATGATATGCAAGATAAATGTATAACTATGTATGTATGCAATCTTCCTTATCTGCAACATAATCACTAAATGTGTGCGAATATTCTAACTTTAAATACCTCTCACCATACTTTAAACAAACCTAACTACACACCTAACTAGTATTCCCTTTCATTCCTTAATATGCATCATGTTGAATTCAAGGGTCTGTCATAGTCCTTATTGGACTAGCTAGAGAGGTAGCAATTGCTTGCTGCACTTGGATTATCTACATCTTCAACGCACTTCTAGGGAGTTTTCTTGATCCAAGTTTTGTTGTGCGCACTTTTGTTTTGAGTCTGCTCCTGAGATTTTTCACTGAAGTCTCTTTGGTGGTAATAGTGTTTTTGCAACAGTTCTTCATCTAGACAGTTTACTGCTCTTCGACAATACATAGCTTTGTGTCCAAAGCGATCGTAGGCATAACATCTTACAGTTTGACAATATTTTACAATATGGCCAAAACAATTGCATCTTGCGCACTTCACTCTATTGATCCTTCTTTGGTTAGTATATTAAAAATAATTGTAGCTAAAGGAGTCATCATACCTAGAGGTTTTGTTATGACTTGATCATTGTTCTCTGTCGCATATTTTCTTAGGTGTCTTTACAAAACCCTGTCCAGTTTTGTCTTCTAGTGATCTATGATCCTTTACAATCCTATTCAACATTTATATACTGTATTTTAACTTGTTATCCACTTCATCTTCGGCTTCTGATTGTGCGCAGATTGGATCAATGCAAACTTATCTCTTTCCCTTTATCTCAATCAGCTTGTCTGTCAAGCATAGTATCTCTTTATCCTTTTCTTCAAGTTGACTAGTCATATTTTTTATTTCCTGCTCCAATTCTTCAAGTGAGGTTCTTAGAATAGATTTTTCTTTTTCAAGTATTAGAACCTTTTCTTGTGCACAATTTGGTTGACACTCATAATTGTTTATCCTTTCACAAATATCTACGTCAGTAGATTCCTGACATGGCCTGTCCTATTCTTTATACTTTGATAGTTGTTCCTGCAATAGCTTATTCTTCTTTTTATACTTCTTTAATTTTTCCAAGGCACTTATCAGTTCACCTTCCCAGTCAATGTCTACAGCTTCTTCATCTTCGGATTGACTGTCATCCTTAACCTCTTCAACATGTTTTGGAGGTCTGACTTGCTTTAGAGGCGTTTTGAATGATCCACTGAAAAAATATTTGTCTAGTGAACCTGGATTGCTCTGCAAAACTGGAGTGTTCTTTGAACTGTTCTTCTTTCTTTCTTCCACTACATGAGCCATAAAAATAACTTCTTTGGGTTCTTCATCACAGTCACTTTCTTCAGACACATTGCTTCCTTCCTCAATGTACAGACTCTTTCTCTGCTTTGGAATCCTCCTCCTATTCTCAGGTTTGTGTTGAGAACGCACAATCTTCGATCATGTGCACCAGATTCGTCATCACTATCGCTTTCTTCTTTATTGTAAGGAAATTTTGAGGCATAATGACCTATTCCTTCACATATGAAACATTTAAAGGGTAGCTTATTCTTATACTTACCTCATCCTCTTTTCAGCTTTGACAAAGTTTGATTCTTCATCGTCTGATTCATCACAGTAGTCTTTGTCATGATCATGCTTGTCCTTTCCTGTGGCTTCCTTTTTGATGGGATTCTCTTTCTCTATTCTCATCTCATATGCAGTGACAATCCCTTGAAGTTCCTCCGTTGTTAGTTCCTCAAGGTTAGCTCGGTCTTCTAACACAAATACCTTCGAATTGAATTTTTGATTAAGAGTTCTTAATATATTATGTACAACCGATTCTTCATCCAGAGTGAACCCAAGACTCTTGATGGCATTGAATATCTCATCAACTCTCGGGAAGTAAAATGTAATATTCTCTTCATCATTCATTCTCGGAGATTCAAATTGTCCAGAGTAGTTTTGCAGTTTTGCTTTCTTAAACTTTTTGTCGCCTTCATATATACCTCTGAGTTTGTACCAAATTTCTTTGGCTGATATACAGTGCATAACTTTGAAAAAATCGTCACATGTCGAACCACAAAGCATAGCATTCTTGGCTCTAGCGTTGCTTTCATAGAGTCTCCTTTGTGTTTGGTTAACTGGTACTACTGTTGGGACATCATAACCATCGACAATAGATTTCCAGACTTCTACTCCTAATGATTGCAAATATACTTCCATACGTACCTTCCATAAAATGTAATTGGTGTTGTCAAACCTTGGTGCTCTCTTTGTAGAAAGGCCTTCCTGCTAGTCCATTTATGTGCAATGATCTATCTTCCAGATGTTAATCTGTTGCTGAAGACACCCGCTCTGAAACCAATTGTTGGAATCAATTTAATACTGAGAGGGGGGTGAATTAGTATTAGCGCAGTTATTAGCAGATTTTACCTTCTTTAAATATATTAGTCCTTACTTAATATTTATCTTATGTTATGCATCAGTAAATAAACATTCACACATATAAGCACCACATCATCAACACACAAGACACACGATTTTTACGTGAAAACCAAAACGGGAGAAAACCACAGAATGCTTCTTTGTAGTGAGAAATATTACATTCAAGGAAACACCAACTTCCTGTGTTTACCAGCACCAACTGAAAGGATGAACCGACCCCCTATGTTTTCTCCAGCACCAACTGGAAGGAGGAAACAACCCCCTATCGCTTTGTTTTATAGGTACCAACCTAAGGGAAGCTGCGACTCCCTATCTCCTTGCCTCGTCCGACCACCCTGATGTCCAATATATTTTATTGTCTTTCCAAACTTCAACTCTGTGCACATCTTCAGGTCTTCTGATGATGATTCTGCTGTGCGATACCTTTGTATGTAGACTGTACTCTGTCACTACGCTACATACATCACTTGAATTCTCATTCCTCTCAAATCACACTTCTGTTGATGATTTGCTTCTCGTATTATGTGCTCTGTTGAATCTGCAGTATGCGCTTCTGATTTTGCATTCTCTTCTATGTGATTACAAAGATAACCTAATACTGTGCTTTCAATTGATAGTTTGTTGATCAAAGTGTAGCACCAGTAACAGATGGAACTACTCACATTCTGATGTGTCCATTCTGATTAAGTGTTGCAGTTGCTCAGATAATATGCGACATCATATGCATCAAATAGTTGGTTAGTTCAGTTTAACGCATTTGTCTCATATCATCTGCATCGTGATGTGCCTGTTGAGTTATGTTGATGTTCTGTTGTTGCGCATCATATGGAATCTTCAACTTCGCACACTTGCACTTATGTTCTTATACATCAGCTAGACATTTGTGCAATATATGATAAACATCGGCTCTGTCTCCGTGCTTCTGTATTTACAATATATGTGACTATCGATGTATTGATTACAATACTGTCTTTTGAGATATCCAGCACTTGCACATTCTTCAGTATGTCTTCATTTCGGTGTTTGCACAATTTTCACATATCTACAGCATCATTTTGTGCACCATCAAACCTTCGTTCTACTGTATGTGTGCATTCGGCTCTTCTCTAGATCATCTATTCTGTCCACGATCCCCTTGATGCCCCGAAAAACAAACTAAAACTTTCATGCAAAAACACTTATGTTCTTGCTTCCAAGCTTACTTCAAATCTTCAACTTGCATCTCTATTTATACATGTCCTACACAGATTGTATGTTCACAAGTTGGGCCCGGCATCCCTTCTTCCATACTTCACAGATTGTGCATATGCCATGTGTCATCATCTTCTCTATTGATGTGTCATCTTATCAAACGCCCTCAAGGTCGACAACTCAATGGAACTTTACACTTTCATTGCGCTCTTGATGTACCATTGCCTTATGGTGTGTGTACAATCTTCTACTTCATCTTGGTGTGTCCATGAATTGTGTTGTACCAACCCTTGTGGGTAATGCGCCCTTGTGATATCAATACTTTGTGTAATTTGTGCATTCTCCAGCTTCTGCTTAGTGGGATTATGACCTCTACCTTGTCATCACTTGTGGGACTAGTGTACTTGTTGTTTGTTGGTTGTGGAATTTGCGCACATATTAACTTCGATCATTGTACCATTCTAGGAGTTCGGGCACGTTCCACTTACTGAAAGCATTGGCTATGCAAGTGCGCACTTTCAAGATTGTTCGACCATCTATTGTTCCTTTCTTCCTATGCACTCCCAACTATCAACCAAGCAATGCTTAGGCTTGCTTGCTTACATGTCCCATTTGTTCAACCAAATTCATGGCAGTTTGAGCAGTTGTACCATTTTCCAACCAATTCCTTCAATTTGCTGTCAGGAGAGAGTATGACTTGGTGGACTTGATGTAGGATTCATCACTTGTGTTTCTTCCAGGACTGGATCTTCATGAAGTATCTCCTTGATCTACATGATGTATCATTTGACCTACCAGATGTATCCTTGATGCACTCTTAGATATACTCCAAAGTTGCTTGAGTGTTTTATCCTTGATATACATCTTCAGACACAGTGCACTCTTAGATATACTCCAAATTTGCATACATATCTGTCACCTTCACCATTTGCGCATATACTTCTTGTGTTCATGCTTTCTTTATTATGCGTATAGACTACCTCAAAGTGGCTTCTTCATACTTCTGTTGGAATTTTGTATCCACTTTGACTTAGGATGACATCAATGACACTTATACTGAAACAATTGACATCCTCTTTGACATTGGATGACAGTCAAACACTTGACATCCTCTTCAGTTGACATCATTGACAACCAATGCTCAACAATCTCCCCACATTGGATGACAGTCAAACACTTGACATCCTCTAAAGTCAAACACTTGACATCAATGACAACCAATGCTCAACAATATATATATATATAGAGAGAGAGAGAGAGTCAAAATAATAATCAATATCTATTATTATATATTATATAACTTTTTATAATAGAATATTGTGTTTTTACAAGTTATATACATAAAAGTAAGATTAATAAGAAATTACCCAACACTAATATGCATTTTAAATAAAAAAGGAGAGAGAAAAAATAATATTTCGGTATTTTTGCAAGAATTTTCGCTCTTGAGCTTAGAATTGGGTGCTCTTGGTACCATTGGAAAGGTCTTGATGAGAGCTACAACTTTCATGTTTCAAGTTTTCCAATATTCAACACCGATTTTCCAGGGATTGCATTTTAGTATTTTTAGGAGAAAAGTATCTAAAAATAAGTAAATATTATTTATTTTTCTTTTAAAAAATATTTAAATGGAGTTACAATTAATTTTCTCCCATTTAAAATTAAATATTAATTTTTTTTAGAGGAAAAGATCGTAATTTAATTAATAATAATGAAATTACATCCATAGAATGTATGTTTCCATACATTTTCAAAAAAGCTTTTAAGCTTCAATATGAAAGTTGTTCTCGCAACATGAGCTATTTTAAAAAAGAGACACCTGTTTAACTGTTCCTGTGATCCGAGCAATCCTGCTATATATTAAAACTGATCCAAAAGAGTTGCTATATGAAACTGCAAAATCTGTAGGGAGAACTTTCCCCATATTCAACAATGTATATCTGAATCTTTTGCTAAAAAGGGGTCTCAAAAATTTAATTCTATGCATCGATTATAACAGTGTTCTCTATGAAGGTCCTGTGATAGTATTCAAAGTGAGAACCCTGTTGTGTTTCCAGGATTTTCCAAGCACCATGTTGCATCTTCAGTCCTTCTTTTGAAAGTAGATCTGCCTTAGTGTTTCGCTCCCTGTAGACATGACGACAGATTATGGAGACAAAATTTTCCATAAGTCTGCATACCTCATCATATAAAGAGAAGAGGTTGATATTTTTGCATATTTGGATTTTATTGACCCAATTTACAACAATCATTGAGTCCCCAAATATTTGTAGGTTCCTGGAATTTTTCTCTAATGCAAAACAAAGAAGAATCTTTAAAGCAGGGATTTCGACAAGATTGTTTGATCCCCTTCGTAGGCCCATTTGCATCTGAAAGGAGTGGTGTTCTGAAAGATAAAGTATTTCTCCACCTCCACATACTCGGTCTTGAGATGCCCCATCAAAGAAATCCCAGGGCATAGATTTGTTTATGTATTCCCCCGTGATCATCCTTGCAGGTGGGGTAACTTTGATTTGTGGAAATAAAGAAAGTATGTCCAGACCTTCTTTGCTAGTAAGTTCTGGGATAGAATTTTTATTCTGAAAGATGGCTTTGTTTCTTGCAAGCCAAATGCCCCGGGTGAGAATGAGGGGAAGATCCCTTATGTTTGCAGTTTTGTTTGAGGTTATCCATGTGCGCCAAGCATCCTCAATATTCCGTCAAAAAGTGACGGGACCAAAGACCTCTGTGGGGGGAGCAAAGGAGTGGTGGGGGAGGTGATAAGTGAAGTGTGTGATAAGGAACGTTGTATCTCAGTGACAAAATGTTCACAATGTAAAGCATGCAAATATTGTTCTAAAGAAAGAATGCTATGAGGGGGATCCTTCGTCTTACCCGGAGAGGATCCCATATCCTGCCGAGGTTGTTGTGCATCTGCTTAATCTGCCACGACTAGAGGTTCTACTGGCGATCATCCTACCGGTTCAAAATATGCAACTGAATTTGCTACAATATTGTTTATAGTCACTTATTTATGCCAAATTTTGGTTCTTTCTTCATCCTGTTCCATCCCATCGCAATTACCCCATCTTTTCCTTGCAGGGTTTTTTGAGAAATGCAAGTTGCAATATTTCACTATGTGTCCGATCTCATGGCATTTGTGGCAACAGAAAGGGATTCCTTCATAATCCAAGATATGTCTGTGTCTTTCATTTCCCCAAATTAGATTTAAATCTTCTCGAAACCCAGTCCTAATATTGAGGGATACTAGGATACGAGATACTGACATTCTTCTTGTGTTTTTAAAGGACAAATCAGCATCTATAAATTCTCCCAAGGAATTACCGATGTCCCTGAAGGCATCCATGTTCCAAAATTCCCAAGGAATACCAGGTAGGCGTACCCACACAGGGTGCGTGTCCATCATTTCGTAGTCGGCATCGAACATGGGCGTCCATTTTTTGAAGAGGATGGGAATGGATCTAAAGCTCCAGTGCTTTTGAATAACCCTATTTACATATTCAGCATTGTTGAGTTTGAAGACGAACCATCCCTTTTCCAATGTGATGGTTTCTGGTGCATATTGTAACATCTCCGCCCAGTTTCTTCTTGCCCACTCCTCCAATCCTTTGAGACTAGGGTACCTTGCTCTAATTTTACCAACAATTTCCATTTCAACTATCTCTTTGGCTTGACCTATTGAAAATTTTTCCCCGCGGATCAAATTCAATGGACCTTTTGTTACATTTATACACTTGTTCCTTCTTCATTTTTGGGATGAATCCCCTGATGCATCGTTACTACTCTTCGATCCTTCTCTTCTTTCACTGCTGGTTTTTCCAGAGTTTGACTCAATCATATTTCCTTGCAAATATGCTGGCCTCGAGAAGGAGGCGATGAAACCCTCGGGACTTTGTTGTTACTCCCCTTCTGTTGGGAAAAGTGTCTGATGGTCTTGAAGCTCAGAAAGAAAATGAGGCCAACCAACTTCCAAGAGCTCGAACCCTCTGAAGGGCATCGGTTTAGTGGGAAGAGATGTTGGAAGGTTCAGATCTACTGGAGGGTCAGTGTGAAGGATAATGGAGTCGGTTTGGAGTCCAAAACCTAAGTAGGACGGTTGCTCAAACAATAGAATCAAGGCCTCCCTCTTGATGGAGGTTATGAATTTCTTTGTCACAGTTCACAATTCTGAACTACATATTTGAAGCAGCCCTCTTGATGGAGGTCCGTTGTAGAGTTAAGATTCTCCTTCACACCACAATTTGTGCATACTAGCATGGTTTTTCTATAGTTCGCTACAAAATGAAAAATTGAGAGTGAGAAAGACTTTAGAATCAATTATTATCAATCATGAAATATTTATGACAACCAAGTAAAATGTTGCACAATGACACATCCATCAGTTTGTTGCATACACATAATCCATCAAAGATGAAATCTAAGGAGTTGAAATAACCTTCTATTGGATGAAAAAATCCTCAGCAACGACAACTAAGATCTTCCTATAACAAGATCTATCTATGAAAGCCAACATAGCAGAGCCCATTCCAAAGAAAGTCGGGCCATACAAATCTGTCTATTGGAGAAAAGTTGTATGTAACAGGATAGCTGAGGATTCTTCTTCACCCATCCATTACCTACCCGCATATCTCAATACTCTCCACCTCTCCTCTCATCGCAGGCACCGTGTATTTCCCTAGCACCTATGCCATGATTTAAAAAACAATCCAAACTTCAAATGCAGCCCGCCCATTAACCGAATTTGAAATTCAAATTTCATTATGTGATGTATGTATGGATGGATGAGGTCGATGGGACGAGTGATGGTGTGAAGAGGACCACGGTGCTCGACTAACCGACCGGACGAGAGATTTACAATGGAGGAATGGATATGGGTGAAATGGAGATGCATTCCCCTCCCTCCCATGATACTCTGACACCAAAAGGAGTGGTCTAATGGACGACCGCCGGAGAAAAAAAACTATGGGAGAAATTGTCGATTCTTTTAGACAACTCCATATGTAATACGTAGGAAAGGATAAGAACCTCACTCTTGGGTCCTCTTTACCTCTTCCCAAGAAAGGAAGTAAATAATACTTTTAAAGCTCTTTTACAAAAGTTGGGAATTGCTTCTTGGTGGTACGAGTTAAAAGTTGGGAATTGCTTCTTGGTGGTACGAGTTATGTGAATGCGTGGTTTTTAAGTAATACAAATAGTTATTATCTTTATAAAGAAATCAAACAGAATTATGAACCAAATAACATAGAATTGGTTAGCTTCGTTAATCCCCTTTCACATTATAACTTTGGACTTTATATAATGAAGTTAAGGCTAATGATTGTTTTAAAATGTTTTATGTTTCTATTGATATGCACAGGATATTACATGCATTTACGAAAAAACAACCAGAGGTAAGGTTGAAAGGTAAAACATCTACATCATCAAAACAAGGAATGCAAGGACACCAAAATGAAAGTGTCACGAGTGGCACAAATATCAAGGAAAAAAAACAATAAATGCTTAATTCATAAACCAATTGTCAAAGCGTGCGAGTAGATCAAGACATAGCAATCAAACATGCATCAAGAGGATGATCTCTGTTCTCATGGAAAGCACTCCATCCTTCAATTTCCAGCTCAAGATCAATGCCTATTGGCTCCCATCCATCGTTGCCTTGCTTGGGTTCTTCACAACACTTTGGTTCTATGATTGCCAAAGGAGTAGTAGTAAATTTTTCAAATCAAGGGACCTCTAAATTTCTCACCTAGGAATAGCTCCTTTGCCTCTCTCAATGCTTTCTTAAGGCACGACTTGCTATGCATTGGGGTTGACAGTCACTTCAAACTCAATGTGTACAGTGCAAGAGATTTCCCTTCGAAGGGAACTCTATTCATGGTATATGGCACATTGGCCCAACAATACATCAACTCATGAAAGTGGGTTACTTACGTTTCCACCTTCTCTGTTTACCAATACATGTGTAAAAGTAAATGGGCACATTAGAGACCCATGATGCCAAGGATATTTTTGTGGTGTTTAGCTTAGTGAACAAATAATCATTTATGTTTTCCCAAATATTATGTAAAATATTAACTCAAATCCAATTCCACCCTATGTGAAATCCATAGCTAGAGGGAGAATATATAGAGTGCCATGCCAAGTAATTTTGGATGGGAGAAAGGAATGAGAACACTTGTTTTCCCATTCCCAAACGTAGCATTCTACACAACCATAGCTAGCATTTTGGAATTTCATCCTTTCCACACAATGGGCATTTGGTTTGTAGAAATACCAAGTATTTCAAGCATTGCTCTATGGGAAATCCTCCATGAATTAAGCACCTAGTGACACATATTTTTTGGGATCTATATTCCACTTTCGAAGGAATGTCAGTGGGTAAAGCCAATGATTCTCCTTGGATTTGATTCCCTAGATTTTGTTGAACTTAGTTTCAAGTGTAGAGTTGTTCAAAAGCCACTTGTATCCATTGGTCAACTTGTACTTCATGACACTTTTTCTTCGATTCGATCTCTAATATTTCCCCCAAGCTTGTGACCTTGGTAGGCCAATATTTAGGAATAGGTAGTTTGGGAAAACATATAAACCTCCTTTAGAATAATCTTAACTATTATGCCAACTCTGAATTTTCTTTTTACGCCATCTCTCATTCTTCCAATGTATGGATTGATTGTCATAGAGGTTGTTCATGCCTCGAATGCCTTTATTGTATATTCTCTTGTTCAAAAAATAAAATAAAAAATTGGCGGATGACTTTCCCTCCTAAAGAACCACTGGAGACCACCATAAACAATGATCATTGAAGGAAAGAACAACAATGAAGGAGTTACTTTCCCAAACCAACATGGTTTTTTTATGGCATGCTAGGGTTTCCAAATACTTTTGGCTACAAATTATCCTTCACGCAAAAAGGGCACTACAGTAGTCAATCGGGTATATAGGTTTAAGTTACTCCATATCTTGCGACATAAGGGGCCATTGTGGTGATGTAATTCATGCACAAGGTCTTCCAAGCCTCCTTTTCTTCCATTGGTGTGATGACCCATTTGGCACAAACTAGAGTTAGCAAACAAAAAAATACCAAGAAGAATTTCTAAATTGGAATAGGAATGGTCAGAGGATACCTAGATCAATGAATAGTACACATGGGTAGAAATGGGCACATTAGTACAAACTTTAAATTTACCTACGAGAGATCAAGGTTTTAAAGTCCATTTATTAATGTTTTTAAACACTCTTAGCAACATTGCTTCCCATGAAACCTTGGGGCATTTTCAAAGTAAACGGAATTCCAAGGAATTTAAACCCCTACCAAGATGTAACAAACCCATCCTTGGCCTAACAACCAACAAAGTAACTCCTTATGAGTTTGTGATAGCGTTTAGTTTTGGCCATGTTTAGTTTTGATCCTTTGGCTTCATAGAAAATTTGTGTGAAGTGCATAGTGTTGTCCAAACTTTGCTTCTCTTCAATGATGGTTAGGTACAAATCAGTTGTGAAGTGTTCATTCACTCCCTGGCCAACATCACGGTCATGGAGAGGATCACCTTTGATAAGTCCCAATGTGATTTAGATATGAATGAGATAGCCAAGGGCTTCAACAATCATTATGTAAAGGGTTACATTGAGTGAGAAACCTTCTCAAATGGATCGAAAGAGTGCTATCTCATTTATTGATAGAAAGGCATGCTATAGACTTTGAAAATAAAGTTTCCACGACAAATTAATAAAAAGGGGACCAAATTCAAGCCCCTTTAGCATGGCAAGGATGAATCTCCATTCCAGTCTATCATAGGTTTTGAAAGTCAATCTTGATGAAGCGATCCTCCACCAATTCCATGCCTTCACAAACAATGATCACATTATCCAAAATGTATCTCCATTTGATAAGCCTCCTTTGCTCTGGTCTTATACACTTTCACTAAAATTTTGTAAGATACATTGAGCCCTAACTTGTAATTAATTTTGGGTTTCATTGCAATGAACTTGATCAACCCCTTGTTCATGCAGTTGCTAAGCGTATGTCTTTGTATGGATTCTTAATACACTTGGAGCAAATCCAACCCCACAAAATCCCAAGTGGATTTATAAATTTTGCACAGATAATCATGCTAGCTAGGGAAACTACAATTGATCATCTCATTAAGGGATGCTATGAACTCATCCAATGTCAATGCTTGATCACACATCTCATATTGTTGTTGCGCCAACATTTGAGGAACCATGTCAATAAGAATTATATGGTTTCCTTTCTTTCCTATGTGACACCTTGAAGTTGAAAAACCAATTTTCTAATTGGAAAACTAACTATAGATTAGGGTTAATTAATTATCAATTATTATACATTCCATTGTTTTGAGGGCCTTGATGCATTCCACTACTCTATGGAGATTAAATTTTTGAATAAGGCCTTGTTTGAATTTTCCCCTAAGTTGAACCAGTGCAACTAACCTCGATTTAGGAACCCTTGCTTTGTATATCTTCAATATTTAGCGATTGTCTTAGCTTGGTCACATTGGCCTTGTTCAACACACTAAAGGGTTACGAAGTAACATCCTTAATACTTGTTATAGTGCTTCCAATACCACCTTATTCTTTCTTATTATAATTGTTGCTAGTCATTTGTTGTATCCTTTCAACAAGGCAATGACCCTTCTTATGGAATCCTCCCACCAAAGAATCCAATGTTTGTCCCTCTAGGTACCAAAGGTCAAATTCCAAATTATACTGATAGCTTCAATGCATAATTTGTAACACCCATCCTAGTGATGGGTGTCAAGCTAATAACACACCACACAAAAAAAAATAACAACAACTAATTGTGTGAATCTTCTAAGTTTGAGTTCTATGCATGTTTTCTTATCCGACAAATTAATAGTAAATGTATGATCTCAAATCATATGTAACATTAACAAATTAATAGTAAATATACAATTTCAGAGAACATGTAAAATTAAAATGCCATAATAATGAAAATAAATTTTACTGAGTAAGATAAAGTAAAATACCTTAATGTATAATTGAGTTAGCAATCTCATAGGTCTAGCTCCAACCATTGTTCTATGTTGCCCAAACTAGGATTATTCCTCCTAGCCAACTAGCAGCTAAAATGCTAGTTCTAGGAAACCTGTGGGGTTTCCTATCCCTTTGTTCCCACAACCCTAATAACCACAACAACAACTTTGTCTTTCCCAATCAATAACCAATGTTGTCTCTTATCCCCATAACCAGTCCGAGTAAATCATCCAACATCAAAACCAAAAACAACAATGGGCCTTTCTCATCCTCCCAACTTTTGTTTTTTTCCCCTATTTCATCGCTTTCCTTCCTCCTGCTCGGGAAGGGTCCTAGGAAGGTCAACCAAAATAAAAATAAATAATACTTAAGGTCAACTCACTAATTAAGGATCTAACAATACTCCCCAACAAGTCAAGTTTAACACATTTATTCAAACTAAATCTCGTAAGGATAAATAATATTAAATAATAAAATACCTCTAATGTGTTTATTATTTGATAGACCACTATCAACCACATCATATTTGTTTGGTACGCATTAACTGGCCCATTAATATCAAGACGTGCAATCAATAGATTATGCATACTAATTAAAATTGAACAATATAATGAGATTACTTAATACAATTGCGATTGTGAATGAGATTTATATGAAAGGCAATCAACTCAATTGCAAATTAAATGTGATTAATACAAGTTAATGTAAATGAGCCTAACACTATAGAATGTAATTAAAACATTGCACTTTAAATGATAACAAGGTAATGCTATACTCAATATTATACCTTAACCTTATTACAATCATCAATTATTATACATAATAACGCAACACACACACACACACACATATTAACCAATACTAGTGTATGTGTGCAAGGTGTGTGTGTGTGTGTGAGTGGCCAACGTACACATATCTTATGTGTCTACTACAGACAACCATCACCACCTCTAATGCATAGTTCCTAGATAACAAGACACTAATAACCACACATGCAAGGAAGAGTAACCACACATGTGAGAAAATATCCAAAACCCACAACATTAATAAATTTTATTAACTAAGTCACAACACATCAACACAATCAACATTATACTAGATCTACCTACATGAATTAACCTGTGATTTACCCGTGAAATGAACCAAGTACAACTAATTTGGTGTCTCAAATCCCAAACCAAAATATCACTAATAGAATCATCCTTCCTTCCACCTACTTCCAACTTCCACTTCCTATATGATCCTCGGATGCAATATCCTAGAGCTTCAACTACATTGACCTAACCCCAGATATAACCATAAGTGAAAGCGTCGACTAGATCAACCTAACTTCCTCAGTAGAAAACCAATAGTCACCATCACACAACTTGGGGAGTGTGACTCAACAGAGCCCTCCCACGCACCTAGGTTTTAAAGGATACACAGTGGGAAATACTTCCATCCCTCCTAATGGAACTAGGGTCAACACCCTATTAGTAATCACAATATGTTGCTATCATGGTTCTTAGAGTTGTGTCAACAAATGAGCAGTTTGGGAAACTTGGTTTCCTGCATCAACTTGCACTAGCCCACACATAATGAGAAGTATCTGGCTACTGCTTTACCCCTCTATCATGCGGATTGGTCTAATCCAAAACATAAAATTATACATATTCTTTCATTGTTTTCAAGTCAATTACCATTTTAACAACCATCAATCAATATAAACAAGTTAATCTATTTATCATGTGCATGTGATCCATTCATTCATTTAATCGTAATGTACATTGGTATACACATACCCAATCATTTATTTAAATATTGCATATTGGAATCAAATCACACCATTGTCATCATCACTAATAAATAAACGATAACTTAAAACATAATTGACTCATATAAGTAGGTTCATAAATCCATGCACATAGTTTACTCATTCAAGCTGAGTCCAACATATAATAAGCAAATAAATACAACGTCTAAATGTTGTTTAGCTGCCCCATCAAAATGTAAGGTGTTACATGATTCATGCTTCAAGTGGGATGGATTCAACATTGATCACATATTACACACACTAGGTTTCTCAAATCCAAGAGAAATGGAAAAACACAATCAATTGGTGACCAAACAAGGTGAATTATGTTGTTGTTTTTAGCATAGTAGTATAATTTTCATCTCTTTCAAATTTAATTTCATAATTCATTTCATCCCACAATTATAGCATCATTCATTTGTAGTGGAAAATAAAACAAGGATCACCGAAAAATAACCATGCACAAGAGACACAAAGATTTGTCCTAGGAAACCCGAACTCGGGAGAAAACCCAACAAACTTTTATCAAAAGAAAAATCAGTCCAAGACAGGAACAATAGCAATCATGAAGATTAATCCCTAGCACAAGAATGTGCTCTCCTTCCACAAGAAACCCTAGCGAGGGTAGATATATTCCAAGAGAATAAGAAAATAAGAGAAAACCCAAAAATTACTTCATATGACTTTTGCTAGTCCTCCTTGAGAAGTGTGCACCACTTGAGAGAATAAGATGTGATATGAGAATGTGACAAATGAAGTGTGAGAACACTTCTATTTATATTCTTCAATTAACGTGATTTTCACTTTTGAGGTTGGCTTGTACTTTTATTTATTCTTTATTTATCTTTCAAGCTGACTTGTTATTTTATCTTTCTAGGGCCAATTTACCCCTTTTACTGGGGTAGATGTGCTCTTCCTTGCTTTGCAATTTATCTGGGACTTCTTCAATGGGTTGTCTTGAATCCTTGGTTATTTTTTCATCATAGAAATTTCTCCTCATTGATATCTCCTCACATGTGGTTAAATTCTTTTCAATAGAGCTCTAATGTTGATTTGACCATACTCTAAGAAGTATCGAACACTTCTTAAAGCCAATTGTCAAATTCAACAATAGATTAGACTTTGTCTAATATACAAGGAGATAAGATCTCCTTGTAACACAAATAAGTCATCTCACTCTACAAGAATGGATCACTTAGGCTAACGAGCACTCCCACATGGAGTACGCAATGTGACCTCTAGCCTCCTACAGTACATTCCACATGCTTAAACGAGGCTAAGCATATGATCCATAAGACACATAATTAAGGGCTACGACGGGGCCATTCTCTCTAGGTCGCGAACCCATCCAAGAGAATGATATGTAGAATGTTTTCCTGATGCTAGAACCAGAGAACATCAACAAATTACCCCAACCCTAGATTTCCCTATTGCCCTTGTTCTTAAAGAAAAATAAGTTTGTATAGGTAATATCACATTGTATAGCATTTTCAAGCCCCACTTATTACCTTTTTGGAATATTGACCATGTTAACGAGAGCTCAATGGAATCCTTGTGGTGAAACTTATTAGGATTAGATAGGAACAATCTAACTTTAACCTCATCCCAAATTATATGTCCTCTTGGAGGCATACATGCAAGGAGAAGGCCCTCCTTGGGTGAAAACATGAAGTTGGGAAACAATTTTGGCTTGTTTTTTACAAACAAAACTGCCAAATTTTATGTTTTTCAACTTCGACCTCTTCAAACCCATATCTCCCTTAGGAATTTCAACTTGAGGTAAACACAAATGTTTTAGAGAATTGAATTAGCTTTCTACTCGTATTTTAAAAAAAAAAAATTATGGACATATCGTGGGACAAATTTGTTGTCAACATACGGCATATACTTGAAAATTTTAGGTATGGATAATGAGTGACCTGTGTTGACGACAGTTTTTTGATAGATGGTTACTCATTTTAGGGAAAAAAAATTATAGTTTCATAATCTACACACACTATGCTAGATCTTGGACTATATTTTGAGTTTTTTAAGACTTGGGAACTATTTTTTATTATTTATCGAAACAACATATGTTCAGAAAATGGTGCATTATTGACACATGTTTTTGTCTTCACATTTTCTTTCAAATGTGACTCTTATTGGAAAAACTAAAAACAACCCAATGAAGAGGACACTTTAAGGAACATCCTTGTATTTTTTTTTTAATTTTTGGCTTAGTCATTGTGATGATATTGAATTTTCATTTGTGACTGATTTTTCAATCACTAAATTTTTTAATGATAAAGTTTAGTAAAAAAAATAGTAATCCTAAATGAAATTAAAAAAAAGGTTATATTATGAGAAAGTAGATTGAATGATGTATCTACTGGTATAAAATACGACATGTAATTCTCATGTTTTGAAGTGGTCCGACCTTGTTAAAGTGACACATTTTTGAATTCTGCAGAAATGGTGCTGGAATTGTTGACCAAAAACTCTCGGGTGAGAAAATGTCTTCCAAACTCTAGGTGGAGAGTTTAGTTCAAACTCTCATCCGAGAGTTTTTTTTAAAATATAGCACATCGATTGGTTCAAACTCTCGGCCTAGAGTTTTTTTAAACTCTCAACCGAGAGTTTGAACTCTCAAAACTCTCGGCCTAGAGTTTAAAAAACTCTAGGCCAAGAGCTTCAGGTTGAATTTTTTTCCCCTGTTCATCCACGCGCCCTCTTTCCCAACTTCACATTTTTGTCACGGAATTGTTTCCCAACTTCGCGTTTTCACCCCCGGTTGTCTTCTTGCATCTCTACATTCTTGAAGTGACAACAAGATAGTCACTTATGGTTGATCAAGTCAATGCAAGTGCATTGTTAATGTCCCCACTAGGGTTTGAAACTCTCCAATAACACCCATGCTTGCACTTGTGTTAGTTATACACCAATGCTTTTGATAGAATTTGGGGCCAAGTGCAGGTCTTAGGCATCTTTAGTAAAATAGATACCCCTCCCATGCAACCTCCTAGCAAAAGGATAAAAGTTGGAATAATGTTTCCTTGCACTCTATCTTAGGTGGAATTAGGCATGATAGAAACATCATGATAAGTGGACGTTGGTCCAAGAATATTCAAACATAAAATTCACCACAAAATAAATAGCAAAATTTTAGAATCTCCTTGGCCAACAAGTGCCACATGGTTTCCCTTTTGCCAACATTGTTTAGTGCAAAGAGATTGGCCAAGGGTAGCACATGGCCTTTGAAATCAAAGAATACTTAAACAACATGGTTTGATGCCCCCCCCCCCTTGTGTTGAATAAAGGAATCCATAGACCTTGGTGACATTGGAGTTGTGGCTCCACCTTTGCCTTCAACTTGGTTAGTTAAAAACACAATAGAATCAATCCATCTTACTCGAAGGGACAGCTTGGACATAAACCTAGTAACTTGCAAGGACAAAATATTAAATTCGAAAACAAAATTTCTTACACTTTGAACTACAACTTTGTGATAGGGATCAATGAGCCCCTATAGGTTCCATGATACTATCTTCATTCCCTGACACATGGTCACCCTTTCACCAATGTTGTTCAACACATAGATATTGGCCTTCAAAATCATAGAAGAGTTGAAGAACACAGTGTGATAGGCCCTGCTATGTTGAATAAAGGAATCCATAAACCTTGGTGACAATGAGGTTGTGGCTCCACCTTTGGATTTAGATTGGTTAGTTAAAAATACAATAGAAACAATCCATATTACTTAAGGGACATGTTATCACACAACTTGTAGTTCTCTCAAAAGGTGATCCTATCCAGGATGGTAGAGGTGTTGGGAAACTAAAGAAGTGACCTAGGAGGGCTTCGATTCCCAAGGATAAATGGTTGTAATTCTAATCGAGGCACTCTTCACTTTAGATAAAGCTAATACAAGACTAAGGGGGAGACCATAGCTAGCTAATGAAGGATAGCGAACCTACTCTAGACACTCTAGGGAGATGTGAAGTTGAAGAGAGAGAGGGATCAAGAGCAAGTAGATCTAGATCTAGGGAAGATGGATGGAAAATAGAGTTAGGGCTTGATTGAGGAGGCTTATGCAAGAGATAAATACTCAACCAATAAGTGATTATGCTACTAAAGGAGTTGAATGAGTAGATATAGATAGATCTAATGCCAATCTAGAAGACCCAAGTGGGGTCCACCTTTGATTTAGTCAAAATGGAATGAGGTGGGGCCCACTTAGTGAAATTAGGATAGGAAAGGCACTAGAAGGTTTTCCAAAGGGTACATCTGGAGTTTAGAATACAAAATGGCAATACCCAAATGATAGATCTGTGAAATTGACTAAGAACCCACAAGTGCATCCTCTCTTAGAGATGGCCAATGCTTGGATCAAAGGGAAAATGGAGTCAGAATTCCACTAAACTTGGTCTCAAAGGTTTATTAATTATTTAAGAAGTGGGTTTTAGTTATTACGCCCAAATTATTGCCAAATCTATCAGATCTATAAAACGAGTGTTTTAACAATGAGGGTTTTGAGTGACCAATGGGTAAGACACGTGAAAACCAATGCGTACCTTGTAGATGTTACCTCAAATTATTGTGTCTGCCAAGTATTTTGATGATCCTTTCGATTATTACAATTCCAATCAAGATCTAGTTGATTTCAAGCCAAAACGTCCTAGTCCAAGGAGGAAGTGTGTCTTCTTTCCCTGCAAATTCAAACAACCCGATTTAGATTTGATCCTCAAATGAAAGAAGAACTATGCATGTAATATCTAAGAGAATAAATCAATGGACAAAATTACAATTGCAAAACTCCTTGAGAGATGAAAACATCTTTCCCAAGAAGAGATGGGGAACCCCCACAATTGCCCCTCCAAGCTAGTTGCACCCTTCAAAATATTAATTCGACCTCCCCAAGAAGATGTTGAAATCACATAAAAATCACTCGGATGTCTAAAAGAAAAGCATTCCAATCGTGTACGAGAAAATTCATCAAAGCATGAGAAGTAGATCTACAAAATAGTATTTATTCCAAGAGTTTCAGAGCCAAAAGGTGCTCTACAATGAGGGGGGTCTCTTCCTTAAATAGGAATAGGAGAGACCAAAACCCTAACCAATTTTTAAATGAGTGGTGGAGATCAAAAGATATACAATAATAATCAACGGCTATGATGATCCGCAAATACAATACAAGGATCAACTCATGAATAGAGGGGGTCGCACCACATGACAAGTGACTAGAACAAGTGAAATAAGTGCATGATGGGGCTAGGAGGTGTTTATATCCTTCAATAGCATGACCCCATGGCACAATGATAAATAATATGACTCTATAACATCACAAAGTGACCAGGTGACCAAATCGTATCCCCCTCAAAAGCATAATAAAATATCCAAATAATAGCCCAGAGTGTGTGTGGACCCCACTGAATGCTATAAGTTGTGCCGGAAAGTGTGGGATGCAACAAAAAAAATACTCTAATCATACCTCATGCCAATTCCTTGCCTCAATTTCACAAATCGTTTTCCTCAGTGACCATTTTATTCCATTTTTAATCCTCGAAAAATCACATGTAAAGTAACAAAATGCATGTATCTCTCTGCCTGGTGCCCCGGGCACAAATATGACTGTACCAAAATGTATGGGGTTATGGAAATATGGTAATAACAAGTGTTTGGACCCCATACTCCCCCTGTAGCGCCCTAGGATAACCAAATAAATATCCAACTATGTTGTCAGGCCATTTTATAATGGCAATTTTGCAATAAAGTGACAACATAACTGTAATCTCATCCGGAAGTTCCTATAACTGATGTATGAGTGTGCCAATGGACTCAGAAGGTCCAAATGTAGTAGATATGAGTACTCATACACCCTGTGACCACCTGGATAATCATCTGTAAGCTCAACCATGCACGAACCAATAAAAATAATGGTCTGTAAATAATAATAAATAAATAAAATCATCAAACCATTATATGAAACCTGTGTTTGTTGCATGGAACCATCAAGTGGACAGCATAGGACCATAAATAATCAGCCTCGAACATCATCCGTCCAACTCATCTCATATCTTGTGGTTGACTTGGTCAAGTTGGGTTGACCAGGTCAAGATTGATCAAAATAATGACCCAGGTTCAATCTGAATGATGCTGCAAGTGCAAATGGATAAGATATGCTCTTTTGATTATTCTAATAGAAATTCTAAATTATAAAGTGGCATCTCACTGGCGATTAAGCAATTAACACATAAAATATAAGTCCAGTATTAAACAATCAATTACTCAGAACAGACCTTCAAGAATATACTCATTTCATGGACATGACCATTTTGCTAGGAATGGATGAGGGTGAAAAATGCAGGTCTAGGATAAGGGGATGAATTTACAACCTTTACACTGTGATACTTCAAATAGAAGGGGAAAAGGGATACTCACTTAAGCATATGTTGGATAGAAAACACACAAGGAATGGCAGTGTCTCACAAATCGAATGAGTTGATTTAAGGAGTGTTTATTCAACCTTTAGCAAATGTCTATAGCTCACATCCAAGTTGGAACCAGCTCTGTGAGGATATTTTCTAGAACCACCATTATTGGGTGCACAACTAACCGTAAATACCCAGTCAAGCTACTAAGATAAACAAAAGAGAAAATCAAACATATCCAGTGCACAACCATATATACTTGTTGGGTCATATACCTATACCTGTCATCTAGATCATCAATCGTCACTGGCACACTACTGTTGTAAATATATAGGCACTATCACACTGCTCTGTATGGAAGAAGAATGGTCACCTTAGTCATCAAATCTAAGGTCATGAGGCTCAGTCATAGCATAAGGTTCATCATATCTGATCTGGGGCTGCTCTGATATATGAGTGATCATCAAAGGTGTTGCTCACCATAGGTTGATCTCATCAAAAATATGTAAAGGCCTGGCTAAAAAATATACAAGGAATTGCTCTACAATCATGGTAGCCCGGCTACTATGGATGTGATAACATCTAGATCTAACTGGGACAAGTGCTCTAAGGGAGAGAGTGCTTGATAACCTCAGAGATCTATGGTCCCCAACACTCATTGCATCAATCATCAATCCTACACCCGATTAATCTGTTTCATCATAAAATATACCTATTCTTGCACACATGAAAGAAGACACTACCCGAGCAGCATGTATGGTATAAAATAAAATACTAAAATAAAATTATAGTCTATAACAGAAAATCAAATTAAGTAAAATTCTAATCTAACAACTAACATGTTTTATTGATGCGGGAAACAAATAAAGATTAGAAAATAGCAAGATAACCAAAAACCACACTTCAAGCGAAAGCAAGAAAATTCAGAAAGGTTCAAACGACACTCAGCACTCAAAAAATGAAAAACACACAAATCCTACTACTCAAGTGAGATTATTCAGAGACCTACCTACCCTAAACTAAACATGAAATCGAAGTTCAAATCAAGTCAAGTCAGCGATGTAATCCCTCAACTCCCTTTGATTGATAGGCAACATAATCTATTGTCCACTCCCAGTGGTGAGGAAGAAAATATTGTGAATACAACTCTCTACTGTGAGTGGTCAAACCCAAATGTCATCTAATCCCTTAGATCTTATGTGGAATATATGATTATGCACAATGACCTTATCACCGCTAGAAAATATACAGCGATTTATAGATTCAGGGATCATTTCAATGTTGCGGATCGGAATAGGATGGACATTAACACAGTATCTCGGTTGAGGAGTGACTATCCTTGAGTTCCTATTGGAAGGAACTGCATCAAATCTGGGAGTTCCACCTTCTAAAGGAATGGCTACCCTACCAATAAGAACTACCTGAATCACTCTTATCCTTTCATGTCCTTCTCTCGGTTCTTCACTATGTGGGTGAATGATATACTTTTGGGTTTCTCCCAAAGTCCAAAAATATCTGTCAACTTCTTCATCCTCTTTCTCCAATGGAGACGGTATATTATGATCTTAATTGATTTTACTACTACCTTCTCCGAATGGGATTGGAACGACCATATTTTCTAGGTTTGCAGACTGAATCGTGGGAGGTGTCGAATGAATCAAAACCACGTCTTGAGACCTTTGAGATTTCATCTCTAAAAGTGTTGGTAAGGGAGAAGGAATGTGAGATGAATCACTAGAGTGCACACTACCCTCACCACTAGGTAACTCATGGGGAAAAAGGAAACTAGGAATATCTCTCAACAACGGATATCTCAATGATAGCTCATTTTCGTTGGCCGAAGTGGTAACAAGAGGAGATTCCTGAAAGATTGCCAGATTATTCAATGAAAATTCTCCTTCAGTTGCATCATGTATTAAGGTATGCTCTTTCCAGCTCATAGAGTCGTCACTAACTTGCCTCAGTACATCATCTTTTAAAGACATGTGATATAAATGATTAGGGATACCAGAATAGTGAACTTCGTTTATCTCATCATTACTTCCCCATCTAGGAGAAAGGTGTGTTTCTTCATTAAGGTTTGTTGATGGAGGAAAGTGATCAAGCCCTTGTCTTTCTCTTTCAATACTATGATCATCCAACGAAAGGATTTCCCTATCTGTTCTTGGCATATGCTCACCCTGTCTTACATGTTCTAAAATATTCTCAGGATCATGTACTCAGCGATAATATTAAGTTGATCATTTTGTGGATCCTCATCACCAAGTTGATTCAAAGCTTGAATTTCTTCAAACACTTCACCACGATGCATTTCAAGGTTTACTTCTATGGAAAAAATAGTTCTATCATTTTCCTCCTTAGAAGAGTCATCGTCCCTAAAGGATCTCCAAATCTCTTCTCTTCCAGCAGTATGATCCTCACCAGGACTACCCATGACCATGAAAATAAACTCAGGAAACATCTCTCCCTCACCATAAGTGTTCCTGATACCATCCTCAAAACACTCAAGGTGACCATCGTAAAATGGTTCCTGATAAATCCTAACTAAAGATCCATCAGAGTTAGGAATAGTAGCGTATGATAAGTCCATCTGAAGATGACCCCCTAGTCCAGCAGACCATTTCCTACACAAAATCATTACGTAGACTGGGGGTAAGTCTATGACTACTATGTCCATAAGCGTGGATATATCCAGACATGAAAATAAGTCAGCTCTCAAGTTTTTGATTAAACAAAATACTTGTACTGGTCTTGAGTCTATCCCACGCACATTTCTGTAATCCCATGGCTTCCATAAACTGTAAAGGGATGACATTCATAGAAGCACCAGAATCCAATATACAATTGTGAAGAAGGAGATCACATACATGAGTGTAAGGTAAAAGGGTTGGTGACCACCATTCTTTCTCTCATATAAAGTTGTCTGGATATTGATGGGAGGATATTCTCCATCTTCAACCACGGCACTAGGTGACAAGTTTGAAAGGGGTTGATCTTCACCATACTTAATGGTGGTTTCAGGGATACTCTTGAATAATTCTACCACTTGTTCTTTAATAGATGTTGTCTTCATTAGTTCAATGAGTGGGATATTATGCACAACTTTGTCTAACTCCTTTTCAATATTGATGTCTAAATCATAATCGGGGAGAAAATAAGTTGGCTCACTCACTGGGCCAGGATGCTCACTACTTTTCCTCTCAATGAAGGAGGAGGATTTTGGCCATCCTTCCTTCTTTGATAAATCCTAATAGGAGCTTGGCCACTACTTTCAGGTTGATCTATGGAAAATACGGGAAGGCTAGGACTAGGACTTTCTTCATTCTCTTCTTCTTGATCTAGTAGTATTTGTCCAAAGTCCTTGTCAAAATCCAAATTGTCGACCCAGTTAAAGTTTTTAGGAGAATCTTGGGTATCTTCACTATGAGTGGGGTACTCAGGATCATCCTCTTTTTGTTATTCTGGCCAGTTAATTCCAGGAGGTTCAGGTACATTTTTCCTACAGGGTTTCTTCTATTGTCTTCATTAGTAGGCCTCTTTTGAGGGTTCCAATAAGGTTTTGGACCATAGGGTTTCCTATACCTTTCTAATTCTTTGTTCTTAGCTAAATACCTAGTTAGGAGAGTTAAGTATTTCATCATTTCTTGCATGTTCTCCATCATGTCATTGGGATGTTTAGCTGGTTCATTTCCTTTTCTATTATTGGGCTCATATCTAGAGGATGAAGCACTAATATAATCAAAGAAGTTATGCTTCCACGTAGAGGAAGCATTAGCTTTAACCCTTTTATCATTTCCTTGAGCTTCTTTGAGGTCTTTGGGGTCTTTGTCTTTCATATGATAGCCAAGGTATCCTTCAAATGAATTGAGGTAGTGAATCAACATTGCTTGTTCTTTAGGCCTAATGTCAACACGGATGTTGGCCACTATTCTGTCAAATCGGAGGTTGAATTCGTGGACTGACTCATTCTCTTTCTTTTTAATTTAAAAAAGTTGGTTCAAAATAAAATGTCCGTCTAACTTGATCAACCACTCATGTTTAAGTTTTTCAACGAAAGCATCATATCCCTTGACTGATTATGCAGGAAAGTGGTCAAACCACTTACGAGCATCACCTTCAGGGATGCGAAGAGACCTCTCATATATACATCTTCTTCTTCAGCCCCATATGCTTCCATGTGAGCCTAGACAACCTCGATGTGATCTTCAATGGAGGTTGCACAACTTCCACTGAATCTAGGAATCTTTTCAAAATACTTATTGGGCATGTCATTAGGTGAACCAGGGATTTGAGAAAAGTCGAAAGGTGAAGCTTTAACTTTGTCCCCAAATCTACGAACGACTAGAGGGTTATTTTGGGGATTGTTTCCTGGAGGATTTTGATTCGTTCCAGCCATTGGATTTATTTGATGAGATGGAGAGGTAGGAGGAACCTGATTAGTTGAAGGAGATACCAAGAAACGGTTTGGAAAATCAAAAGAGTTCACGATTTTCCAAAATAAATTAGATGATTGGGCTTTGGGATCTCTTAGAGAGGTAGGAGGAACCTGATTAGTTGAAGGAGATACCAAGAAACGGTTTGGAAAATCAAAAGAGTTCACGATTTTCCAAAATAAATTAGATGATTGGGATTTGGGATCTCTTAGATGATATGTAAGAGGGGTTCCTTCTGATTGATTCGTATTGTTCTACTTCTTAGATCATAAGGACTCTCTATGAGGTCATTCCTTAGTAGAGTCACAATTAGGAGTCGCGAGGTAAACTAGAAGTCTTGTCTACTAAAATATATGTCGTGTAATAGCAGGGAGAGAAGAGTGAAACAAGATGGCTATGTATGGTTTAAAGATGTAAATTATAACCATCCAAATAAAAAACCGGATGCGATAAGATGTGTAATGATCACATGGACACTCACAAACACCTGAGGTAACCCTCTACCTCCCCGACAACAGCGCCAAAATTTTTATCACGCAACTTGTAGTTGCCCCAAAAGGTGATCCTATCCAGGATGGTGGAGGTATTGGGAAACTAAAGACATGACCTAAGAGGGCTTCAATTCCCAAGGATAAATGGTTGTCACACTAATCGAGGCACTCTTCACTTTAGATCAAGCTAATTTACAAGACCAAGGGGGATACCCTAGCTAGCTAATGAAGGCTAGCGAACCTACTCTAGACAGTCTAGGGAGATGTGAAGTTGAAGAGAGAGAGGAATCGAGAGCAAGTAGATCTAGATCTAGGGAAGATGGGTGGAAAATAGAGTTAGGGCTTGATTGAGGAGGCTTATGCAAGAGATAAATACTCAACCAATAAGTGATTATGACACTAAAGGAGTTGAATGAGTAGATCTAGATAGATCTAATGCCAATCTAGAAGACCCAAGTGGGGTCCACTTTTGATTTAGTCAAAATGGAATGAGATGGGGCCCACTTAGTGAAATTAGGATAGGAAAGGCACTAGAAGGTTTTCCAAAGGGTAGATATGGAGTTTAGAAGACAAAATGGCAATACCCAAATCATAGATCTGTGAAATTGACTAAGAACCCACAAGTGCGTCCTCCCTTAGAGATGGCCGGTGCTTGGATCAAAGGGAAAATGGAGTCGTAATTCCACCAAAATTGGTCTCAAAGGTTTAGTAATAATTTAAGAAGAGGGTTTTAGTTATTAAGCCCAAATTATTGCCAGATCGATTAGATCTATAAAACAATGGTTTTAACAATGAGGGTTTTGAGTGACTAATGCGTAAAACACACGAAAACCAATACATACCTTGTATATCTTACCTCAAATGCTTGCGGCCGCCAAGTATGTTGGTGATCCTTTCGATTAGTTACAATTCCAAGCAATATCTAGTTGATTTCAAGCCAAAACGTCAAGGTCCAAGGAGGAAGTGTGTCTTCTTTACTTGCAAAATCAAACAACCCAAGATAGATTTGATCCTTAAATTAAAGAAGAACTATGCATGGAATATCCAAGAGAATAAATCAATGGACAAAATCGCAATTGAAAAACTTCCTGAGAGATGAAAATGTCTTTCCCAAGAAGAGATGGGGAACCCCCACAATCGCCCCTCCAAGCTAGTCGCACCCTGCAAAAGAAGAATTTGACCTCCCCAAGAAGATGTTGAAATCACATAAAAATCACTCAAATGTCTAAAATAAAATCATTCCAATAACGTACGATAACATTCATCAAAGCATGAGAAGTAGATCTGCAAAATAATATTTTATTCCAAGAGTTCCAAAGCCAAAAAGTGATTTACAATGAGGGGGGTCTCTTCCTTAAATAGGAATAGGAGAGACTAAAACCTTAACCACTTTTTAAATGAGTGGTGGAGATAAAAATATATACAATAATAATCAACGACTATGATGAGTCTGAAATACAATACAAGGATCAACTCATGAATAGAGGAGGTGCGCACTCACTAAGTGGCTCTAGGGGGTCACACCACATGACAAGTGACTAGGACAAGTGAAATAAGCACATGGTGGGGCTAGGAGGTGTTCATGTCCTTTACTAGCATGACCCCATGGCACAATGATAAATAATATGACTCTATAACATCACAAAGTGACCAAGTGACCAAATCGTGGCCCCCTCAAAGGCATAATAAAATATCCAAATAATAGCTTGGAGTGTGTGTGGACCCCAATGAATGTTGTAAGTTGTGCTAGAAGGTGTGGGATGCATCAAAAAAATCCTCTGATCAAACCTCACACCAATTCTTTGCCTCAATTGCCCAAATCGATTTCCTCAATGACCATTTGATTCCATTTTTAATCCTTAGAAAATCACCTGTAAAGTAACAAAATGCCTATAGCTCTTTGCCTGGTGCCCCAGGAACAAATATGACTGTACCAAAATTCCTGGGGGTATGGTAGTATGGTGGTATGGACCCCATACTCCCTCTGTAGTGCCCTAGGAGAACCAAATAAATATCCAATTGTGTTGTCAGGCCATTTTATAATGGCAATTTTGAAATAAAGTGACAATATGACTGTAATATCATCTAGAAGTGAATGTAACTGATATCTGGGTGTGCCAATGGAATAAGGTCCAAATGTAGTAGATATGAGTACTCATGCACCCTGTGACCACCTAGATAATCATCTGTAAGCTCAACCATGCAAGGACCAATAAAAATAATGGTCTGTAAATAATAATAAATAAATAAAATAATCAAACTATCATATGAAACCTGTGTCTGTTGCATGGAACCATTAAGTGGACATCATAGGACCATAAATAATCAACCTCGAACATCATTGGCCCAACTCATCTCAGATCCTGTAGTTGACTTGGTCAAACTGGGTTGACCATGTCAAGATTGATCAAAATAATGACCCAGGTTCAATTTGACTGATGTTGCAAGTGCATATGGATAAGATATGCTCCTTTGATTATTATAATATCAATTCTAAAGTATAAAGTGGCATCTCACTGTCGATTAAGAAATTAACACATCAAATATAAGTCCAATATTAAGTAATCAATTACACAAAACAGACCTTCAAGAATATACTCATTTCATGGACATGACCATTTTGCTAGGAATGGATGAGGGTGAAAAATGCAGAGCTAGGATCACGGGATGAATTTACAACCTTTACACTGTGATACTTCAAATAGAAGGGGAAAAGGGATACTCACTTAAGTATATGTTGGATAGAAAACACACAAGGAATGGCAGTGTCTCACAAATGGAATGAGTTGATTTAAGGAGTGTTTATTCAACCTTTAGCAAATGTTTACAGCTCACATCCAAGCTGGATCCAGCTCTGTGAGGATCTTTTCTAGAACCACCGTGACTGGGTGCACAACTAACCGTAACTTGAGGTTCTAGGGGACACTTAGAATTAGTTGTCCCTTACTCCATCTCACATCACAACCTGTAGGCTCCGTGAGGAATTAATCATTACATTTAATCTTGGCCAGCAGTTCTTTAGATTTAGCATATATTTAACCACTGCTTTTTAGGCCCTATGACCCTTTTGGATTTTGTATGTGCTTAGAAGCACAACTAATCGCAGCTTTCATCCATGGTGCTTTTACATTTTATTTCATAGCCCTCTTTCATTGTTCTAAAAAAGAACAGTTTTAGTTTATTTTCATGGGCTTGCACATAAGATATGATAATAGTTCACACATGTATGTAATGATGGTAGTACATTTTGCTTTAAGTCTAGTCAACACAACTTAGACAACTAGGGGGATCATCCACAATTAGGACCAAACATCGGGGGCAACCGACCGGAGAGGCCAAGGCTTCAAATCCAACTCACATAAGCTCAGGAACCAACACCAACGGGTTCTCCTGGACCAGAAGGATCAAGGCTTCGGCAAGTTTTGTTGCACAACTCAGAGCCAAGACACAATACAACAGGGAAACTATCCAATATAGAGGCAAAAGTGGGGAGGTCCTCCACATCACAGTATAAGGTGTAAGTCAAGGTAAAACCAATATGGAAGAGAATGGATGGATGGGGAAAGTGATAGGTGATACCATAACTAGCAATCCATAAATGGTGGGAATGACCATGTCCATACAACTTATGAGGGTAAAACCAACGAGTATAAACAAGAATTTCTTATTCTGAGCAATTAGATCACTTAGATTCTAGACAGTTAACAAAACAAACATGTCCATATATATACACAACCATATATACCTGTTGGGTCATATACATGTACCTATCATTTGGATCATCAATCATCACTGGCACACTGCTGCTGTAAATATTTGGCACTATCACACTGCTCTATATGGAAGAAGAATGGTCACCGCAGTCATCAAATCTGATGTCATGAGGCTCAGTCATGGCATAAGGTTCATCATATCCGATCTGGGGCTACTTTGATATATGAGTGATCATCAAAGGTACTGCTCATTATAGGTTGATCTCATAAAAAATATGTAAATGCCTGGCTCAAAAATATACAAGGAACTACTTTGCAATCATGGTATCCCGGCTACTATGGATGTGATAACAGGACAAACTTATTAACTTCAACTTCTCGCAAGCCCAAAAAATTAAATTCAAAAACAACTTTTCTTACATTTTGAACCACAACTTTGTACTGATAAGGGTCAATGAGCCCCTATACGTTTCATGACACTACACTCATTCCCAAGAATCTTCAAGATGAAAATCCACGTCTCTTCTCCTCTCCTTCGTTAACCAATATCAACCCTAACATAAACCCTTTTTTGAGGGTGTGAGTTAAAGGACCATGTTCGCTTGTCGCAAATGGAGTTGTCGATTGAGGCTAAAATGGAAAAGACTAGAATTGTATAAGGAGCCCTAAGAATTCCAACCATATCAGAAATATACTTGGAGACTCCTCCAATGGGAAAATATTCATGTTATCAACGAAAACAATGGAAGTGTTCTGAATCATCTAAGGGCCAAGGGATATCTCTTCATGACACTGCTTTTACTCTTCAAAAGAAAACTGGAGAATAAAAACAAAATTTATAATTAAAAAATTAAACCTTAGTCAAGCTGTAGATGGGGTCCCCATGCCTCCTTGGCTTGAGTTTTAATCACAACCTCTTGTGGATACAACCCATGAAATACCTTAATAGTGTGAGCTTTTTCATAATTTTTACATATCAAATAATGTTCAAAATATTGAATATCAACAAAAAAAATCATTAGAATGGATTTTATTACTTTGTGCATCGCCTTTAGAATGAGCTTCCAGAAGGCCCTGGGAAGAACCAATCCTCCTTTCATATTTCCAAAATCACAGTTTCAAGGTGTTGGTGACCATTTCAACGACACCCTGCACTCTTATGATAAGCACAAAACATTGTAGCCTCATAACCATGCAAATTCCGCTAAACGCAAAAACAATGAATGTCGCAATAAGGGAAATAACTTTAGACCTACCCTTAAATTACTTCTCAATATTTTACATCTCCAATAAACTGTCTCTCCTTCGAGACAATACAATCAAAGAACCACTCACCCAACAATTGAGAAATGATCCATAAATATTCCAACTGGTAGAAAACTAGAAATGCATGTAAAACACAATTTTGTCTAAAATCTATGAAGAGGAAATATCTACATGGAGATTTCTACCAATCTTCATGTGGGCACTACCATCAAAGAGTCACTCGCCAACAATTGAGAAATGATCCATAAATATTCCAACTGGTAGAAAACTAGAAATGCATGTAAAACACATTTTTTTCTAAAATCTATGAAGAGAAAATAGCTACATGGAGATTTATACCAATTTCCATGTGGGAACCCTCTATTGTTTTCATCACCCTATCAAAATGAGATCATCCTATTGGGAAGATTTCCTAGTTGGTGAAAGCGAGTAGCTAATACAGCCTCCACCAATGTCCAAATCATGTTGATCAAATGCAAAGTGCTTGTGGTCATGCAAAAATGGTTGGGACTAGGTGCATGTCCTAGGTGATAGTGGAATAGATATCCCCCACTCACAATCACCAAATTTATTTGCACAAATAGATCCCCCCATAATATTATATATGAGCACTTTAGCCTCAAAGAGAGGAAGCTTGTCCTAAAATAGTATCAAAGCATAATACCCTGGCATAATCTCGTCCAAAAAGTATTAATGTGCATTGTCAACATGAAACACTAAGTGAAGCAAAGCATGGCAGTGTGATCTTTTCAAGCAAAGTCCAAGACTCCAATGTATAGGCAATAAAGTTCAGTCCCCAACAGTCCTTGAACCTTGTAAAAATTGTAGCCTTGACAATGGCACAACATAATTATAGCTTAAAACTTCAAATGCATCCAATGTCAAGTTTTTGTTATTGAAGGCATGTTGGATATTGGGCTAGGAATAATGTAACATTGACAAAAATGTACCAAGATGAAGTCACGTCCCCTCCCATGGATCCAACACAAGGAAGGGAACATGACTAACATTCTGGGCCTTTACAAAAACTCAAGCCCCATCATCATGAACAAATTCATGTAAACAGATAAAACACATGTGTGCAGATGCAAATCAAAATAAACATGCACAACGGAATTAAACTATCCACAAACATATATCATGCATTTATTAGCATAATCATAACAGTCTTCAAGTAAAAACAATGCAAAAGTAAAACACATAGATAATACTTATCTTGATTGTGAAGTTGTCCCAAGCAACTAGGTATGCAACTGCAACGTTCCACCCAGCCATAGGCCAATTGTGTTCATCAATCTCTCAACACAATTGCCACCCCCGAGTTGGGCATGATTTCCACAATGAATGGGAACACTCAACTGATGCACAATAAAATGGCTACCTCATCTAGCCAAGCCAATCCATATTTGGGTTTATCAAGCCAATTTTGAACCCTCTTCATTTTTGGATGCTTGCACTCAAGATCAAGCCAAAACAATGGATACCCATAACCCATGCCCCAACATACTCTTTCCACACACAACAAGCACAATTGTTTGCATGGATAAACGTTTTTACTATGGGATTTACAAAACAGGATTCCCATTGGTTCTTCTAACTCGTGGCACACCCAAAAATGAGTTGTGGGAAAGAAAAACAACCACCTGGAGAAAAAAATGAGTTCCCAACAGGTATATGGGAATTCAGAGGACACATACAGCCTCTATGGGCTCCCAAATCATGACTCCCTTCCTCTCAGGCATACTGCAGCACAAAAACGACCTCCCAGGTAGAGAAAAATGGAGGAAGACTCAAGAAAACGTGAGGGAAAACGCCCCAGATAGCCCAGAACTCATGGGAGAGCCAAACTGGTTGATGAAGAAAATGGCTTGGCGATCAGTTTTGTGGCTCTTTTCTTACCAAAGAATCCAAACACGAATTTCTAAAATGGTGGCTTACCCATACATGAAAAATGGGACAGCCATACTTCACCATTTCCGAAACCATAACTATTTCAACCAACTCTTAGGAGAAATAAATGATTGGGTACAAAGTCAACATGGGTAGTTGATGGTTCATGGGTTCTCTCATTGACACTTGGCTTGAATCTATTGGGTTCAAGGATTTGAATATTCCCCTCCCAATTCCTTGTAAAAACCATGCCCCCATACTCTTGTTGCATTGCATTGCATAGCTAGTTGTGGGTAATTTATTAAAATGCATAATTACATGATATTTACGATTTCTATTGTGCCTGGCTAGCACACAAACCACATGCATCAATTTTAACACTAAATCGATGGTGGGGCCTTAGCCTTGAGATCCTCACCACTATTTAATAACAATCTTACATCATTTACATTTTTAATACAACGGGGTCAAAATCGAGGTGTTACAAACGATCACAAATCTATTCAAAGCAAGAATTGTAATAGTCATCACAAATCTCCGACCATATTTTTATAGTTCCAAGGAGTTGTCCAATCTTTGATGGTGACACCAATCAAGTAAGTGCCAAATATTTGTATATCTGTATTTCGTTTACAGTGCCTTGATTTAAACGGATTTAAATCAGGTGATATATATCGCTCCACCAAAGATAGTTGAAAATCAAATAAAATCATGGGTAAATAATTACTAGGCTAGTACCATCTACCATCAAATTCAAATGCTAGAATGGGCCAATTACTCAACGATTGTGAAAATCCAATCCTTTGTGCATCAGACAGAGTCATAACGCATCTATGGAATCCCTCGATTCATAACAATTAAATGAACAAGCAATCATCTCCTGTCCCATGGATTAACAGGGGCAGAGCAACACAAATCCCAAAATTTTAACATTCTAAACACCATTTCTCTCAAAGCACAAGAGGATGCAGAATCTGTCCATAAATATTTACATGCAAATACACTGCTAATGGTCATGGTAATCTTATTCAACCAAATTTCAATGTAATTAAAACATAAGATACATGTTGCAATAGCCTAAAAGGAAAACCCAAACATATGGTTCCATAAAGTGTATATCTTGCTTAGCAAACAAAATGCTCTTACAAACTTATTTTTGGAGTTGTATACACAAAAATAATCAGGAACTACTTTGGCACATGTCGACTTTAAAATATATTAGAGCCCAATTCCAATACCTCCTAAATAGGTTTCTAACCCAAACATCACTATAGGTGTTGTACAAAGTTCTAAATTTCCTCCATCCTGAGAAATACTTTCCTATAATTGCACGATAGCTTGGGCGCTTCTTAAAAAGATTCCAATAATCTGAAAGATGTGTTCTTGAGGTAATATACTCATCCCCATTATCAAGCATCTCAATAGGAGCAAAAATTGCATCTGCCATAGAAAACTCTTCACCTGGTAAATAAGTCGACTCTGCAAGTTGATTATCTGCATCATCAAGAAGACTGATAAGTTGTTCCTTGCTTTGATTCCAAGCATCCTGGTCCTTCAATTTCTCCTCTGTTGCATAAGCATCACGAATCTTTACATGATACTTGTTAGTAAGATCAAGACTCTCAACCATTCTTGCAGTTAAAACTTGGCTCTTGAATCTTGTAAAGAATAAAATATATTTCTTGGGAACATGCATGAGTGTGAAGAGCTTGGGATTCCATCCATCTATTTTCTTCATCCACTCAAGCATTTTCTCACGGTCTACAACATCCCCCCCTAAGGGTGCGTTGATGCCATCAATATACCTGAGTTGCAAAATAATTGAAATAATCAACAAATTGAAGACTTTAATTCAAAACATTGAATAAGATTAGATAAGAATAATCACAAAATTATATAAACAAACACAAAAAAATGGCAACATCCAAAATACATAAAAAATAATCACAGGAAAAACATACATAAATCTTGGAGAAAATCAAAATGCCTGAACTTGGACTTAAATGTTAGAATATCAAGTAATACTAAGAGGGGGGGGGGCGGTAAATTAGTATTAGGCTATCTATTTAAATTTTTATCACTTTAAAATAGAATCAACAATGAAGACAAAACACACAATATTATCGTGGAATCCCAATGGGAAAACCACCAATACTTTCTATTACTGCAAAATTATATTTACAAATAATTTGCAAGCACCAACTTGCTGGATGCACCAACACCCAAATTTTTTAACAACAACTAAAGGATGCACCAACACCCTGTTTTCCAGCACCAACTGGAAGGAGGCTACGACCCCCTACAGGATTGCATCTTGTCCTTGCACCTCTCAACCACCCTTATTTTTTCATTTAAGAATCTTCAGAACTTCTTCAAGAACAGTTGTTGCTATTCTCTGTCTTTGACCTTTGTTTCTGATCTGCTTATTGGAACCACAGAGACACCTTTCATCAGATTGAAATATGTTTATATATTCATCATAATCACAAAGAACCATCGTGTCTTTTCATTCAAGCATCATAAGACTTCATTGTGTCTTTTCACCAACTAATTATATCTTTGTTTTAATAACCTTCATCGCACCCTTTCATATCCATGTTTGCCAATAATAATTGTTGTTTTACAGATTTTAACTAATCTTTTTGCATTCTCCATCACAATGGCAGGCATATCTTCACAAAGTCTGTGGGAATATTTTATATTTGCAAGCATCACCTCATGTCTAAGGATATCAGAGTGTTTGCGTGCATATTCCTGTAGTCATCCTTCATAAACCTGCGAGTATATTTCACAAGCCCGCGCTCATACTGTAAAGTGCAAACAACCATATTTTTTCTCTGTTTTGGTAGACCAAAATCTCGCACATGTGACCATCAAAGAGGAAACCAAGAGCATGGATGGATGGAAAAATCATCAAGGAACAACCTCATACCATTTGATAAATTTATTTACAAAACGAGAGCATATGGCGTGCATTTATAAATGGCCTTTTAAACTTCTTGGTTATACACTTAGACAGTTTTTCAAAACCCTAGGTCAAATAAGATGATTTTTATTTTCACCAATATTGGAAATATGAAGCATCCACAGCATGGGGTACATAATGCAGATTCCATCCATGTCAATTCCATCGTCTGCAACCTCATCCTCTCTCCTTGGCGGGCATTTTACTGGGACAGTGTAAATCATGCCAAAGGACATTTTACTGGGACAGTGTAAATCATGTCAAAGGGCATTTTTGGCAAGCCAACATTTTCAGCCTCAAAGATTGTTTTGGAAAACTAATCATATGGTTAAATTCAAAAACCAACAATATACATTCCTATATCCTCAGAATTAATTAATCAATCAAATATAGAAGGTGACGGGCATTTTCCTGAGGCTACTTAGGCAGTTTTACTGGAAGAGTTTATACTTAGCCAAATCCTTCAATTTTCAAGGTGAATTTTTATTTCACCAAAACACTGAAACTATGATACCAGAAAATAGTATCCATCTAACTGAGCTCATCACAATTGGTTTCACCTTCATATTCATCATCCTCTGACCTAGGCAGGCATTTTATTGAACTGGGTTCTCGACCAGTAAAACAGCCTGAACGCTTGTTTTGGCAGACCTGTATCTTTTTCCTCAAACACTCTTAAAGAAAATTGAGACCATTGTCAGATGTACAAGTCAACAAGCTACATCTTGACACTCTGAGATAATTTTTATCATTAACCTATGAGATATGGCGGGAATTTTCCTAGAACAACTTAGACTAATTTTCCAATACTTAGTCAATTTCCAGAGTTTCACCAAACTGTCAAACCTTTATATAATGATGTCAAATTGCAACAATGACATCATAAAGGTACTAGAACACCATCAGATGGATTTGCACACTCATCACACATGCCACATCATCATATATTCCATATGATCATATACTTTGTCATTAATGAATACTTTTGGCATTAATGACAATTATACTCAACATTCTCACCCTTTGCCATTGATGACAACAACTTCAAAATTTTCTCCCCCTTTTTGACATTAATGACAAAGATTCATAAATATTCCCATGTGACCATTTCTCCCCCTGTCAACTATGTCCCTTTTGTGACATGGTTACAATCTTCATTTTATCTTAATGAAGAGAGATAATTCCCAATTTTTGCCTAATATAGGCAAATGACTCTCTAGGCAGTGGTTTAGTGAAAATATTAGCTATATGTTCATTTGTATCAACATACTCCAGTTTGATAACCTTTTGTGACACTTTCTCTCTTAAAAATTGATATTTGATTGGAATATGTTTTGTCTTAGAGTGCATAACAAGATTTTTGGATATGTTTATAGCACTTGTATTGTCACAATGTATAACAATGGGATCCTCATATTTTACAAGTAAATATTCTAATGTTTGCTTCATCCAAATGACTTGTGTACAACATGATGCAACAACAATGTACTCGGCTTCTGCTGTAGATAGTGAAATGGAAGACTGCTTTTTGCTTAGCCATGACACTAATCAATCTCCTAAGTAAAATGTTGCTCCACTAGTGCTTTTTCTGTCATCAATACTTCCTGCCCAATCTGCATCAGTGAATTCCCTTAGATGGAAGTTATTTCTTTTTGGATACCATAATCCATAATCCATAGTACCTTTTAGATATCTAAGAATTCTTTTTACTACATCCACATGTGTTTCTTTTGGGGTTGATTGGAATCTGGCAACCAAACCTACAGCCTGCATTACATCTGGTCTTGTAGATGTTACATATAATAAACTACCAATCATTGACCTATACACAGTATGATCTACTTCTAAGGATTCATCATCCTTTCTCAATTTACAACTAGTGACCATAGGAGTACTAACAAGTTTGGATTCTTCCATTTTGAACTTTTTCAACATCTCTTTGATATACTTAGTTTGAGAGATGAAGATCCCTTTTTCTGATTAAGATACTTGTAAACCTAGAAAGAATATTAGTTCCCCCAACATTGACATTTCAAATTCCTTCTTCATTTCTGAAGCAAAGTTTACACTCAGAATTTGTAGATCACTTCGAAATATGATATCGTCTACGTAGACTACAACAATGATCATATTTTTGTTTTCAAACTTTATGTATAGATTACTGTCAGTAGCCCCTCTTTTATATCCTTGTTGTTTTAAATACTTGTCAAGTCTTGAGAACCATGCTCTTGGATCTTGTTTAAGACCATAGAGTGACTTCTTAAGTTTGCAAACATAATCTCTATTTTCTGATAAGAGAAAACCTTCAGGTTGCTCAACATATACTTCTTCTTCAATTTATCCATTAAGAAATGGAAATTTAACATCCATTTGATACAATTTAAAGTTCTTGTAGCACGTAAAAGCTAAACACATCCTAATGGCTTCAAGCCTTCCCATATATGCAAAAGTTTCTTCAAAATCAACACCTTCTACTTGAGCATATCCCTTGCATACTAATCTGGCCTTGTTCCTTATCACATGACCATCCTCATTGAACTTGTTTTTAAAGATCCATTTGGTTCCATAACATTCATGTCCTTAGGTCTTGGGACAAGTTCTCAATTTTGTCTCTTCTCTATTTGATCAAGTTCATCATTCATAGCATTGATCCAATCCTCACTTTTGCAAGCTTCTTTAAAGGGTTTGGGTTCTACGATCGAAAGTAGTGCTTGTTCTTCATCATAAAACAGTTTTCTCCTTGTTTTAACTCCTAAATTTTTATTACCAATTATTTGACTTTTAGGATGATTCTTTTGAACCCGCCTGGATGGTGTTTTGTGTCTGATCTGGGGGGGTCTTCATTCTCTAATTTCTCTTCTTCTTCTCCAGGAATATTTTCTTCTTGTGAACTTTCTTCTTTTTCTTCATCATCAGTTTCTTCAACGTCCACACTTTGTTGTATTTGTATCCTTCTTGGTTTAGTGTCATCTATAGTTACATTTGCACTTTCTATGATCTTGTGCAAACTTATATTATAACATCTGTATGCTCTTTTGGTGGAAGAATATCCAAGAAATATGCATTCATCTGTTCTAGAGTCAAACTTCCCTAGATTATCATCATCTCTTTTTATGTAGCATTTACTTCCAAAAAATCTAAAATATTTAACTGAAGTTGGTCTTCCAAACCATAGCTCATAAGGATTTTTGTCATTATTTGTTGTGAGTTGTCCTCTGAGTTGTCCTCTGTTTTGTACATAGACAGTTGTATATATTGCTTCTCTCCAATAGCCATCAGAATTTTTGCTTAATTTAGCATAGTTCTAGTTGCTTCTTGGACAGTCTTGTTTTCCCTCTCGGCCACTCCATTTTGTTGAGGAGTTCTTGGGGCTGAAAACTGCCTCTTGATTCCATGAGTTTCACAAAACTCATTGAATTCATTTGAGGTGAACTCACCACCATTATCTGATCTTAGACACTTAATCTTGAGATTTGTTTCATTTTCAACAAGTGCTTTGAAGGATTTGAACTTCATAAAAGCTTCTGATTTTTCTTTAAGAAATGCCACCCAAGTCATCCTTGTATAATCGTCAATCAATAACATGAAGTAATTTTCACCTTGAAAGCTTTTAGTCCTTGTAGGTCCACAAATATCAGTGTGAATTATTTCTAATGGCTGAGAGGTTGTATGCTCTTTGACCTTGAAGCTTGTTTTTGTTTGCTTCCCATGAAGACAGTGTCTACAAACATCATTTGGTGGTTTTATGATATTTGGTAAATTTCTTACAGCTCCCTTCTTACTAACTTTTACAAGATTGTCAAAGTTCAAGTGTCCCATCCTTCTTGTGAAAATCCTCACAGCAGATCTAAGAGCTGATGTATACCTCACAATGAAAGAATTTATGAATAAGATTAAGAGTGGTCAATGCAGTAAGATGAGCAACAGAATAATAATACAATAGAACTCGGATATAAGCAAAAATACTTCACGCACCCTAATTAATTAATCACAATATGGACAAATAAGTAGTACAATGCATGAGGATTCGAATGCCAAGGTGGCAATTCGAATTAGCCTTCATGGAGTGATCAAAAGATCACTGGAGTGTCATCGGAGCACAACTAGAAGTCTATCTCATCATCATTGGAGTCATCAATGCTCAAGTAACTGTCAACCATCAGTCAAGTTGAGTCTAACTGAGTGTGGTGTGTGTAACTGAGTGTAACTGGCACATGGAGACACTAACTGAATGAAGGAGGCTCAATGGAGGGCACATGAGGAGCTAACTGAAGTCATAATGAGCAGTCTAGTCACACTGGAGGTCCATCAGAGTGGTAAGGTCAATTAAGAGTGAGTCAAGCCTAAAATCAAGGAGAGAACTCAGTTAACTGAAGACAACTGGACTGGTAGGTGAAGAAGGGTGCCTTTGTTGAGTGGATGGTGAGATGTGGGCGCATCACTGGCTAGGAGGGCTCAATTTGAGTGGAAATAAGATCCCGAGTGTTGGAAGACTAGGGACTAAGTGCTCGAGGTATCAACCTGATGACTGGGCAGCATGCGGATGCATGCAATGCATGTTGCATGCAGGAATGCATGCAAGGATGAAAATGCTGGTAGGACTAGGATGGAGTATAGGAATATCTTAACACCCCCCCCTTAATCCATCCCGAGCCCTGGTAACTAAGACCAAAGGTCACCCAATACACTGAATAATAACAGTCAATAAACCGAGGAAATGGGGAAAACCTCATGGGAAAAATACCCCCCCCTCAAAATAGACTGTAAGGCACACACAAAAATAAATGCTCCAAACTCAAGCAGGTGTGATGCTTGGTCATATGTCTGGAGGTATCTTCTTCTTAGGAAGAAGTGGATCATGCTCAAAGGGCATGTGCTTGTACTTGCACTTCAGATCGAATGTGATGAGAACAAATCCAAAAGTATGAGGATGATCCTTGAACCTGTGATTCGAATCAGCTGAGGTAGGATCAAATCTATGAATGTGCAGATAGTCTTTTGTCTTCTCCTTCGAACCATTATGGGTGAGATTATGCCAAAAAGAACCATCAAATAATAGTAAATGTTTTGAATCCAAATCAGATCCAAGACTTAAAGAATGGTTTCTTAATATCTCCTTTGAGCCATTTGAGGTGAGATCTAAACCATTGAATGCATGAGAAATTATCCCAAGCAAATGGAAATGGCCATCAAATATCAGTGTTTTCTTGGAATCCAAATTAGATCCAAGACTTGAATCATGGTTTCTTGAGATCTCCTTTGAACCATTAGAGATGAGATCAAAACCAGTAAATGCATGAGAAAATATCCCAAGCGAATGGAAATGGCCATTATCTTCAATAACCTTCTGAAAGCATGAAATAATGATCATATAGTAGTACATAAGAGGTGAGCGATCAAGGAGAGCGAATGCATTACCTCCAATGGATGATTTGACCTCCGAAACATTCAATAGATCATGATGCAAACCAACAGACTCTGGTGCAAGAGAATATTTAGGACCTTCTACAATTTCTAGAGTGTGAGCTGGCACAGAATTCAAAATAGAAGAAATTTGGAGCATGAGGGTAGAATCTGCAAGTTCTTCTTCTTTGTGGACAACTTCAATATGAGATATGTTTGATACTGGTTCATGACCTGTGAGATCATCAAGGAAAGCGAATGAAATAGTGTGCTTGCTATCGAAATGGATTGGACCAATCCCTTCATTCTGATTGCCGAATTTTTCATCCAGGTGTTCCCATAGATCTTTTGGAGATTCAACATCAATGTATTGGTGTACCATGCATCGAGACATAGCAAACATCATGGTTGCACGGACATTGTCACCTTTATTTAACCAATCAATTTCTTCTTCAGAGGATTCAAACTCTCTTTCAAAACAATAATCAAAGAGACCATGGCTCTTCAAATATGCTATCATTTTTTGTTTCCATTCATCATAGTTGAATGGAGAAAGAGGAGGGATTTCTTCTGAATACATGGAAGTTGTAGAAGACCTGCAAAAACAATAGAAAAGTCTGCAATTGATACTGCTGCAAAAGATGCAGAAACTGCTGCAACTACTGCACTCGAAATCTTGATAATAACCTGCAAAAAAACTCTCAGGAATGGAGATAAAAAATACACTCAACATGCTCTGATACCATGTGAAAATCCTCACAGCAGATCTAAGAGATAATGTATACCTCACAATGAAAGAATTTAGGAATAAGATTAAGAGTGGTCAATGCAGTAAGATGAGCAACAGAATAATAATACAATAGAACTCGGATAGAAGCAAAAATACTTCACACACCCTAATTAATTAATCACAATATGGACAAATAAGTAGTAAAATGCATGAGGATTCGAATGCCAAGGTGGAAATTCGAATTAGCCTTAATGGAGTGATCAAAAGATCACTGGAGTGTCATCGGAGCACAACTAGAATTCTATCTCATCATCAGTGGAGTCATCAATGCTCAAGTAACTGTCAACCATCAGTCAAACTAAGTCTAACTGAGTGTGGTATGTGTAACTGAGTGTAACTGGCACATGGAGACACTAACCGAATGAAGGAGGCTTAATGGAGGGCACATGAGGAGCTAACTGAAGTCAAAATGAGCATTCTAGTCACACTGGAGGTCCATCGGAGTGGTAAGGTCAGTTAAGAGTGAGTCAAGCCTAAAATCAAGGAGAGAACTCAGTTAACTGAAGACAACTGGACTGGTAGGTGAAGAAGGGCGCCTTTGTCAAGTGGATGGTGAGATGTGGGCGCATCACTGGATAGGAGGGCTCAATCTGAGTGGAAATAAGCTCCCGAGTGCTGGAAGACTAGGGACTAAGTGCTTGAGGTATCAACCTGATGACTGGGCAGCATGCGGATGCATGCAATGCATGCAGAATGCATGTTGCATGCAGGAATGAATGCAAGACTGAAAATACAAAGGATGAAAATGCTGGTAGGACTAGGATGGAGTATAGGAATATCCTAACACTTCTATGCCATAGAAAAATTTCATCAATTTGGATTGTATAACATTGTTCTTCATTTTCTAGAATATACACATTGCTTGGAGTTCTCACAATAGTCCCGACAAGTTTTCCTGAATCTTTTCTTCTGATTTCACACTTCTTGGAATCGAATATACATATGTGTCATTGATCACATGTTTGGCTCACACTTAAAATATTAGGTTTCGAGTTCTTTACAAGCAAAACATTTCCAGCTTTCATTTTCTCTCTAATAGCCACTGTACCCTTCACAATTATTTTAGAGGATAGATTATCTCCAAAAGTGATTTTTCCTTTTTTTATTTCTTTTTAGGCATATAAATTTGTGTGGGTATCCTATCATATGTTTTGAGCGTCCACTGTCCACATGCCATATATTTTGTTTTTCTGTTGCACATAGAGCTAATGAACATTCCACATCTTGCTTCTTCTTCCAAACCTTCTTTTCCTCATTGCCTTGAGATTTTGTGGTGTCATTTTTCATTGGAATCACTAGTTTACAATTTCTAGTTATGTGTCCTAGGTTACCACATTTATAACATTCTATACTATAACTCTGTAGAGGAGAAAAAGAGTTATAGCTTCTTCCTTTTGGATTGATTCTAGTGACATTCTTCTTATACAATAGAGATCATGATGTAATGCCTTTCACACTAGGAGCATTTGGTTTACAATTTCTAGCTATATGTCCAAAATTGTTACATGCATAACAATTTCCCAAAAAGAGTTGTTGATGTTTACTTGGCACATTATCTGTCATGTTTTTATTTTGAGAGTGAGAATTTTTTTTATTGTATTCCTTTTCAACTGATTTCATAAGTGCATCATCATAACTTCTTTTATTTCCTTCTTTATTTATGAAAGAGGATTGTTCAGACTTATTTCATTTGTCATAACCTAGACCAATTTTATTACTGAATGATCTTTGACAACTTAGGATGTCATCTAGAGTTTTTGAGTTGCTCTTAAATTTGGATTGAAAGGATTCTTCATTAGTCTTCTTTCTAAGCAAGATCATTTCAGCTTTGAGCTTTTCTAATTTTTCCTCTCATTTCTTGAGTTGTTGTTCTAGATTGTTTTCAACCTCTTTGGCTTCTTGAAGCTGATTTTTTAAGTCAACAATAATTCTTTCTAATTCTTTGACGACACTTTCAAATTCTGCTTTAAGATCTACCACACCTTCTACTTCTTCTTCAGAGATTTTATTTTCTACTCCCATGAATAAGACTTCTACTTCTTCATCTTCACTGGACTCATTTGAGTAGCTGTCATCCATGGAATAAAAAGTCTTTTTTTTGTTTTTCTTACAAAACTTTTTTTTTCTTGAAGTTATCAGGGAAGTCATCATCATCTTCTTGTTTGGGATAAGGACATTTGGAATCAAAGTGACCAATTCCCCCACAGTTAAAACATTTTAAGGGCAATTTCCCTTTGAACTTACCGGTAACTCTCTTAATATTTTTAACAAGAAGTGTTTCTTCATCATCAGAGTCTTATGATTGAAACTTTCTTTTAGATTTCTTATCTACTTTTGATGCTTTAAAAGTTGCTTCCTTCTTTTGAGAATTGTCTTTCCCAGTCCTCATTTCATAAGCTATGAGAATCCCATATAGTTCTTCCATGGTGAGTTTGTCAAGATTTTCTCTATCTTCTAATGTGGAAATCTTAGGATTGTAAATCATTGGAAGTGATCTTAGTACTTTTTCAACTATTTCATTTTCTTTCAATTCTTCTCCTAGCCCTTGAATTGCATTAACGATTTCATAAATTCTCTCACAGTATTCTGAAATGTTTTCTTCTTCCTTCATTTTTAGACTTTCAAATTGGGTTTTAAAAGTCTGGAGTTTTTCCCTTTTTACCTTGGTGTCTCCTTCATATATGGTCTGCAATTTGTCCCAGATCTCCTTCGTTGTTTTGCAATGCATCACTTTCGCAAAGATTGTTCTGGCTAATCCAGCCAAGATTGCATTAACAGCTTTAGCATTGCTTCCAAATTGTTTTATTCCTTCAAGATCTGTGGGAGGGGTTTCGGTATATGTGTACCCTGTTTCTATAGACATCCAAACATCTAACCCAAGAGACATTTTATGGCTTCTCATCCTGATGCTCCAGAATGCATAATCTTCTCCATTGAATATTGGAACCTTGGAGGACATTTTTACTTATTGATCCATAGTGATAAAGGATTTCTCTTCAAGTGTTTAAACTTATATTGAAGAGCCCTCTTTGATACCAATTGTTAGAATATCAAGTAATACTCGGAGGGGGGGGGGGGGGGGGGCTTGAATCAATATTGGGCTATCTATTTAAATTTTTATCACTTTAAAACATAATCAATAATGAAGACAGAACACACAATATTATCATGGAATCCCAATGGGAAAACCACCAATAGTTTCTATTACTACAAAATTATATTTACAAATAATTTGCAAGCACCAACTTGATGGATGCACCAACACCCAAATTTTTCAACAACGACTGAAGGATGCACCAACACCCTGTTTTCCAGCACCAACTGGAAGGGGGCTATGACCCCCTACAGGCTTGCAGCCTGTTCTTCCACCTCCCAACCACCCTTACTTTGTCTTTTAAGAATCTTCAGAACTTCTTCAAGAACGACTATTTCTATTCTTTGTCTTTGACCTCTGTTTCCGATCTGCTTATTGGAACCATAGATACACCTTTCATCAGATTGAAATTTGTTTATATATTCATCATAATAAAAAAGAACCATCATGTTTTTTCATTCAAGCATCATAAGACCTCATTGTGTCTTTTCACCAACTAATTATATCTTTGTTTTAATAACCTTCATCACACCCTTTCATATCCATGTTTGCCAATAATAATTGTTGTTTTACAGATTTTAACTAATCTTTTTACATTCTCCATCACAATGGCGGGCATCTCTTCACAAAGTCTGTGGGCATATTTTATATCTGCAAGCATCACCTCATGTATGAGGATATCAGAATGTTTGCGGGCATATTCTTGCAGTCATCCTTCATAAACCTGCAGGCATATTTCACAAGCCCACGGTCATGCTGTAAATTGCGAACAACCATATTTTTTCTCTGTTTTGGTAGACCAAAATCTTACACATGTGACCATCAAAGAGGAAATCAAGACCGTGGCTGGATGGAAAAATCAACAAGGAAAAACCTCATACCATTTGATCAATTTATTTACAAAACGAGAGCATATGGCATGCATTTATAAATGGCTTTTAAAACTTCTGGGTTATACACTTAGATAGTTTTTCAAAACCCTAGGTCAAATAAGATGATTTTTATTTTCACCAATATTGGAAATATGTAGCATCCACATCATGGGGGACATCATGAAGATTCCATCCATGTCAATTCCATCCTCTACAACCTCATCCTCTCTCCTTGGCGAGCATTTTACTAGGACAATGTAAATCATGCCAGATGGCATTTTTGGCAAGCCAACATATTCACCCTCAATGATTATTTTGAAAAACTAATCATATGCTTAGATGCAAAAACCAACAATCTACATTCCTATATCCTCATAATTAATTAATCAATCAAATACAGAAGGTGGCAGCCATTTTCCTGAGGCTACCTAGGCAGTTTTATTGGAAGAGTTTATACTTAGCCAAATCCTTCAATTTTCAAGGTGAATTTTTATTTCACCAAAACACTGAAACTATGATACCAGACAATAGTATCCATCTAACTGAGCTCATCACAATTGGTTTCACCTTCATATATTCCATATCATCATATCCTTTGTCATTAATGAATACTTTTGGCATCAATGACAATTATACTCAACATTAAATACAAGAACAAGAAGATATGTTTAACTAGGTAATGCAAGTAAATTCTCCCTCCCACCTATGCCAGCAACCTTCTGCATTTCATGCATAATCAGTTAACATAACATATGAGTGCATGGTTAAGAGAAACATACTAAATGATGGTAAATGTGTCAAAAAGAGCAAGTTCCGCATTCTTAAATACGAGAATTTTTCCACTTGGAATCATGCGAATAAAATCCAAATCTAGGTTCTTGGCCTTCAGAGGATTCAATCGGTGAGATGAATAATCCACGCCTTTCTCCTCCAAATCAAGCCGCACCTTCTGATTGTCTAGGGAAAACGGATGGTGATATAGCTGCATTTCTGTATAATGCTTCACAACCTCTCCAAATAAGCTATGGAATAGTTCAGCAAGATTAGGTCCTAATCTAAATGTCACCTGTGATACCTGAATTACAAACTCTTCCTAGATGGGTTAGAGATTGCACAGGTCATTCTCATTATTCAGTTTCTTGTCTCATTAACATCCAACTATTTAACAAGTCTGCATTCTTTAAATATCTTAGCCATGTCTGCCTTTAAATCAAACCTCTTCAACCAACCCCCTCAATTTAAAGCCAAGTTGCTATTTCCATGCACCTGAGATTTGGATATCTACCATTGTCCTCACTGGTGCAATTTATAAGTCCTGCAGCAAGAAATAACAACAATTTTATGAAAAGGACCAAACCCTGAAGATAGGATAATTTTAAACATAAATATAATAGGAAGACTATGTAAGCTGAAACTCAGTCGATACTACTGCAGCTTAAAAAACCCCAACTTAGATCACAAACTTTCCTGAAAAGCAATTCACAAATAAATTAAAAGCATGAAACTCAAGTAAGTGAAAAGCTAATTGCAGACAAAAAAGGTTAGCCATTGCAAAGATATTACTTGCAAATTTTCTCTTCCAAATTGTGGGGACAGTTTTATTGAAATATCAAGTCCCAAATTGATTTACAGGACACTGTTGCAAATTCGGAGTCCCTCGACTTCATGTTGTTTCATTGAGGCTCAATCTGACGTGAATACCATTCTCTTAGCCTTTAAGTAGATGGCCTCAATTGTACTCTTTGCTCTACCATATTCTTGTTAATATAAGTTGCATTCTTCCAAAAATACAAGAAGAGAAAAAAACAAGTGTCCTCTTAGAGAAAATATATTATATAATGGAGAATTACAACAGAATCACATCTGACAAGAGTCAATGAAAGATTAGAATATCAACTTAAAGAAATTCTCACACAGATAATATGTGTAGAACAATGTTGGATATGTTTTATTCTGATATGTTCAATGTTCTTTTGTACATTATAAGTCATGCAGGGGAAGCACCAAGAGTCTCATGAGAGATGAACCGACGTGAGAAAATCACACTTATATGTACGTATGATAAATAAGACGTATTGAGGGGCTGCAGGTGTGCAGGGGTTGAGGAGGGGGATCATTCTCAATCCAAAAGGATGGAAATAATTGTCATATGCTTGGGGGACTAGGCATGCCACCAACAATGAAGCCGTCGGAGATCCACTGGCCTTCCGAGGACTCAAACTCCTAAAGGACGGAACTACCTCCAATGTCATCATAATTATAGGGGTACTTCTACCCGTTCTTTCATTTTTGCTTGACCATTGTAGGGGTACTCCTACCCGTTTGGAAGAAAAGTATGGTTTGTTAATTTCTATCTTTAGTATTTTGTTATTTTACTTGGAAGGGAGTTCTTTTTTTCGTCTTCGCATTCTTTAATTTATGCAATAAGAAAAGTATAGTTTGTTAATTTCTATCATTAGTATTTTGTTATTTTGTTTGGAAGGGAGTTCTTTTTTTCATCTTTACATTTTTTAATTTATGTAATATTAAATCTGTATATGTAGAGTACACCACTAAAGGAAAGGAAGGAGAAATCTATTCTCTTCCTATGTGATCTTGTGTAGGTTCCTTCTAACCCATCAAATAGATTGAGCTAACTTAAAGCAATCTTCTTCTCTTGGTGATCTTTTTGAGCAAATCCCTTATGGTATGTCTTGAGTGACTCCATATGCCCTTTAGTCTTTTGGCACTAATCTCTCCTTACATTTGGCACTAATCTCTCCTTACAACCATATACATATTTAAAAATATCAAAAATATGTTCTCTTTTTGTTTTAAGGTGAAATCTGTTAACCATATGGAAAAATCCTACTTTGATTTCACAATTATTCTAGATCTACTTGTTCCTTACTAAATACTTTTCTTGATATAGATTTAGTTAGAAATCTAAAAATTTAACTCTACGATATATCATACATTTTTTGAGATTTCTTTCTCTTAAGTCTGTATTTTAAAGGAACAAATCTATGAAGACTTAGCCAATAAAAATATGAATTTTACTTCATAGATATACTAATTGCATATTCATATTTCATTACTCACTTGTACTTATTTAACTTTATTTGTGAGTAATTCTTATTTTTTTGCAAAATAGAAATTTGTTATTCATTTTTTAGCTTAAGAGTTAAATATTTTTACGTTAGGATTGTTGGTTAAATTTCTGCAATTTCTAACAAGTATAAATCATAATTAAATCATACACCTTGAAGATTAACCCAACTATTCTTAAGCATTTCATCTTTTTCTTGGGCTAATTCATTTAAATTTTAATTCTAGAAATCAGTTTAATTTTTGCATTATTGCTACACAAATTCATAATTTCAATTTCACTTTCAAACTTAAATAATCCAAGAGAAATTTATAGTGGTTCTCACCACTCATTTAAAGTGGTTTTCGCCATTAAATCTTGAGCATAATCACCTTGTTACTAATCACGACGTTATTAAGAACCACTCAAGATTAATCTAATTGGTGTTTTGATTTAGCTTTAAGTATTTTCAAAGTTCTTATTTTTATTGGCTTAAGTTCTTGAAATATGAATTGTGCTTTTGTTATCTTAAATAATCTATTGATTCAGATTTTCATGCTTTGATTAGATTAATATAAGAGAATTTTCATTAAATATCTATTCATCCTTGAACTCATTACAAGCTCTAGAATTTCATCGTAGACCTTGTTCTTAGCGTTGAACATTTTATTGATTCACATAGTTCATGGTCGATCTTCATATATGTTATTGTGGATTAGTAACTTATCTCTCTTGTCATATATTGCTGGAGCATTTCCATTTGAATCTCGACATTTGGTTAAGTGTCTTTTCAAGTTGTGGATTCATTTGGCATCTTAAGTACATATTTTTACTTGAAATTTGTATCAAGCTTAAGTTATAATTAACTCTCATCATTCACTTATAGCAAACATCTTTTAATTATGGAAACCTCTCTTGGCTTTTGAAAGTTGGCCTAAGAAGAAGGAATTGATTGTGTGGTGATAGCGGCAATCAATACAAGGTTTATTTCAAGCAACTAGATAATTAAGAACTATGTGATTATGGTAAAAAAAAAATTAGTGGTAAAAAACACTTTATATGAGGGATGAGAACCATAATGGAATTTCCCTTCAATAAATGTAAATTCGTGCTTAGAAGAGAAACTTAAATTATGATTTGCTTTAAAGAATGGAAGTTAATTATAACTTCATTGAATGATTTGCTCTAAAATATGGAAGTTAATTATAACATAAAACACAATAAATATATCAAATAAAAATATGTACTTAACCTGACAAATGAATCCACGACAACATTTAGATGCAATTGGAAATGCTTCAATTATATATGACAAGATGCACTAAAAGCCTAAAAGAGAAAAATAAATTCAGAATAAAGTTGTGGAAATTAACCATGCATTATGTGAATTAAAAAAATGTCCAAGGCTACAAACAAAGTCTAGGGTGAAATCCCAGAGCTTGTAATGAGCTTAAGGATGATTAAACTCATGGATATTCTCTTATATAACTCTAATCTTAAAATGAAATGGGAAATTAATCCAACAAGAATGTAAAGAAAAACACTTAAAGAGCACTTAGTAGCTTAGAATGAAATTTAATCACCAATTAAATGAGACTAATCGCAAGAACATAAGATATAAATTAAATACTTCAAGCAACTAGATAATTAAAAACTAGGTGATTGTGCTCAAAAGAATTAGTGGTAACAACCACTTTATATGAGTGGTAAGAACCATTATGCAATTTCCCTTATACAAATGTATATTAAAGCTTACAAGAGAAACTTAAATCTGAAATGTTATCTAAATTGGAGGCAGGCATCATGGCAAATTTAGGCACAAAAATTGGAAAGGAGAGCTTACTCTCCACTTTTGGGGGGACCTCTAGAAAACCTCAAATTCTATGTTATGACCAAAAGGATTAGCAAGAAATCCACTTAAAGGTAACAAAGAAATGTGGTGGTTGAATATTTTATTGAAGGAAGGAGGGGGATTAAATCCCCCCACCCTCTCACCTTGATAGCATTCTCGCCAACATTTAATGAACTCCACAACCCAATGTCCTCACCTATGTGAGGCTTGTCACATCTGTTGGGATCCATTAATCCCCTGTTGCACCCCTCAAATGGGTCATTCAAGACCCTTCCAATACCTCGATCTATGGCTCTCCACCCCCCCCCCATCAATATCCATATGTCTGACCTCTTGCCTCTGGCTTTGTGAAGGAACATGGCCTCAAGTAGGTGCTCTTGTTTACGTTGAGCCTTGTCTAGGGAAGTAAGGACCTTGAAAAGATGCCTCAATAACTACAATAGGGATATTATGGATACCTTGAGGAATTTGACATACATGGCCCTCCAATTTGGTAAGTGAAAAACCCAATTGGACTCTCAGCTAGCCAACATCAAACATGAATGGGATTTTTTACTACCCATTTTGACTCGAGTATCCACATGTGATTTTATCACATTTCCAACAAGCATTACAAGTTGATGGAGCTTTGGGATGGCCTATGTTCCTTCATGATAGATTTTTGCTTCATTATTGTGTTCATGCCCTAGTGGTAATCATGTGTTATCATAGAGATGTTCATTATGGGATATGGTTGATATTGCTATGGTGGCCTTTGAAGGCCTATCTTAGTGGAGCACACTCTAGCTCATGACACATGGATTGGCAATTGATGCCCCTTTGATGGTGTGGACATCTTTCTCTCGTCTAGTGCTCTTGCCTGTTATCACATGGATGACTTCATAACACTATTGAGTACCATCTTTGGTTGAGCGCCCTCTTGTTTTCTTAATATTTGGCATATAGAGACATATTCTTGGATTGTAAAGGGGCTCACTCCCTACTTCAAGGTGAGGGTTGTTTATTGTGGACACTTTATCCTTTGTTTTGATGCTGCTATCATGGATTGATGGTCTCCTTGGTTCATGGTTGAATGACTTGGCATGGAGGTTGGGTTAATTGATATGTGGACGTTCATTCCTTACTTTAATGAAATACTACACATGGAGGATTTTACTTGATGGATGGATCGTTCTAGAAACTTTTGTTGGTCTTCCTTAATGTGTGCCCACCCTTGGGAGGGTTGTTTACACACTCATCTATGCCATTTTTTATGGGGCTTTTTTTGGAGGAGCATCCTAGCTTTGAGAATAGTTATGGCAAGTAGCCATGAGATTTTCAAAAATTGGTTATAATAGAAAAATCTAATAATAATTAAGTTGGAAATTCCAAAATTGTTATTAAAGAGTCGCATCATATTTTTGTGGCACATGCCTTTTGGAGCCTTTTCATGGAGAACGTTCACCTATTTGAGGAAGTGCTCCACCTTTTGAGACATTTTTCTTGGAGTGATACCTTTAGAGAGCCTTTGGAGGCTAGGTTTGACTTCTTGTCATCATCCACCCTCATTTGATAGATACACCCCCTTCTTGGACCTTTCTTTTCTTCGATATTGTACTTGTGGCTTTGACCACCATATTTCATGGATGTTGTTAGAGTTTGTTAGGATTTGTTGGAGTATTTTGATTTGTTTACTCCATTTTAGGCTAGATCTAGGGTTTTATGATTATTTTATTGTAAAAGGAAGAAGAGCTTAAAGTTATATAAGGCATTACTCTCTCCTTCATTTCTCATGGTTAGATTTTTGGAGCTCTCTCTCTCTCTAGCTTAATTGAAACATTTTTTCTTGGAGAAAATCTTGTTGTAAGGATTATGTTCTTGTTCATGTGTGGTAACTCGATCTTGCTTGGAGCTTCATGGTTGTAAGTTGTATTGGGAGTTTACATTGTCATTTCTATGCTTTTGTTTGGGCCATTGAAAGGGTATTACCACCTCTTGCCGTAAGGGGTTCTAAGTTAATATCTATTTCATCTTTGCTTTGCATGTTTATTTATATGGAAGTTATGTGTTATATACCTTGATTTGGATTGTGCAACCCCAAGAGCTCGAAGGGAAGGGTATTCTTCATTTGACTCCTCTTGTAAACCCTAGTTCACCTTTAACTTCACCTAGTAGGGTTTGGGTTAGCTCATGCAATTCTACTCTCTTGGTGCCATATTAAGCAAGGCCCTCTTAGTTGGTGACTATTTGACTCCATTGATTGGATTGGCACTAGCCCTTGGAGTGACCTCTTTTATCCTCCCAACACCTCTTTCATTTCTATACTACTATAAAAAAGACAAACGTTTTGCTAGAGCTACTCTCACATCACCTTGTACTTCAGTGTTCATAACCCTAGTAATCCTATCTTAGGAAATCCCCCCTTGAGTTGGAGAAGAGCCAACCAAAAGTGCAAAAAGGGTTGGTGTGGTGACATCGGCCTCCCCTCTTGAGTTCCCCTTTCACTAGTATTGCTTCTTTTGGATTTTAATCACATATGCTGGTTGGAGAGGTAACATGATTCTTGTAATGTAGCATAGGAGGGATGCCTTCAAGCCATGGATAGAGGGGACGAGACTAAAACCTCCATGGCAAGTCTCAAAATGAAAAATTTGGAATCAAAAGTGTTTGTATCAATGCTTTCAGAATTATTGGTCAATGTCACAAACTTTGTGGGATTATTGTTCAAGATATGATCCCATTAGGACAATTGTACACTAGACATGTAGAAGAACCAATAGAAGAACCTAATATTGAAACCCAAGTGGAGCATGTGGCAAGCACGACAATAAGGTTTAAAATTCTTTATGGTTAATTAATGTTTTGCTGTTATATTTAATATTTATCTGCGAGGCCAATTTGTAAGACAGCATTCCTGCCATCTCTGGGGCAAAATAACTTTACTACTTAAGTTTAAATATCTAGCAGGATGGGAGACCACCTTTGCTGAGGTCAGAACCTTTATTTTGAACTCTCTTTACAATGTTGTCTAGACTAGACCGCAACAAAGTTTTTATGAAATATAATTAACCATTGTGAAAAAACATAAAGGAGACTTTTTTGGTATTATTAAATCGTTCTAAACTATATACAAGTATTACCATCATTATTATTCTATTACCCTCCCTTAAATGGTCATATGTGAAACACACCAAGCTTAAGCTTCTCCCTAAACTTTACAAACTTGTATGCACCAAGAGGCTTGGTGAGAATCTCTGCAATTTGTTACCGCAGTTTGCTCCTAAGTTGGACAGTATCGTAGCTTGACCTCTCCACTATCTACAAGCTACCTATAAACTCCTGAACCTACACTTTGAATCAGCCGGTCATATTAGCCATTTCCAAAGAATTTCCTGCCTCTCAAAAGATCATATCTGCTTGAGCATCGTAGCTCAATTTCTCCATTATCTACAAGCTACCTATTAACTCCTGAACTTACACTTTGAATCAGCCGCTATTATTAGCCATTTCCAAAGAATTCCATGCCTTTCAAAAGATCATATCTGCTTTAACTCTTCATTATGTACAAGCTACCTATTAACTCCGGAACCTACACTTTGAATCAGCCGCTATTATTAGCCATTTCCAAAGAATTCCATGCCTTTTAAAAGATCATATCTGCTTGAGTATTGTAGCTTGATCTCTCCATTATGTACAAGCTACCTATTAACTCCTGAACCTACACTTTGAATCAGCTGTTCATATTAGCCATTTCACACCTTTCAAAAGATCAAATCTGCTTGAGAATGGCACTTTTACGAGGGTAACATGGATACATCTTACAAGGAACATCAATGCCTCTGCTATTCGTTGCTATCATTAACTTGTTTGCTTATTTTTCAAAGCTTCCTTTTGAGCGAATTATTTCAAGTTCACTGGACTTTTAAGCAATACTTACTGGACATTCTTAAGCATAATCATTGGATTTTTATGATTATGTTTGGAAATGAAATTAAAAAGGGCAACAATGGACACTTACTGGACTTTGTTAAGCATAATCATTGGGTTTTTATGATTATGTTTGAAAATGAAATTCAAAACTTAAAATATCATTTGTGATTTTTTAAATTATTAGATTTTTTCCGTAAAAATGCCTATCCGTACCTAGCATAAAGTTTGTAAAAGGAATTGGCGAAATAATGTTAAAAAAATCCTACCTTTGAGAAGCCAAAATGCCCTTGGTAAGTTTGACTGCTTCTCATCTCAGCAGTGGACCCCACAATTCAGCAGGCAATGGGCAGTAGAACACCACAATTCAGCAGGAGGTAGACATTCACACAGAATGGCAGCAATGAAGGACTCAATAGAATGGCAAAAATGAATAATCGATGACCCTCACACAAAATGGCAGCACCTCGATCATAACTCTATTATGCTTTACTTTCTACAACTTGCTTTTTATAGGAGCCATATTTTGTGCACGCTCTTGTATTGACATCGTTGTACCCAGCAGTCTCATTGACCTACTCTAGTGGTCATTTGTCGTACGTCGATCAAATTATCTTATCTTATCTATGCTCAACCAGAAGCTCTGCTCAAATTGCAGCTCAACAACAGTTCTCACAGCTCAATGGCTCTGTGGGATTTGTACAGCAGCTCTTAGAGCTACACACCACAAGCCAAAAAGCCCTTGATAAGTTTGATTACTTCTCAGCTTAGCAGTGTGACACCGCAATTCAGCAGGCAATGGTCAGTGGAGCTCCATGATTCAGCAGAAGGTGTACCTTCACACAGAATGACAGCGAAGAACGACTCGGTAGAATGGCAGCTCAGTAGAAAGGTTTTAAAATGTGTGAACCACATCACTATGGATGTGCTTCGCATGGTTCATGGCGACACCCTTTATATGGTTTTATTTGTGAGGGCATGGACCATTGTAAGGAAGACATTGCTGGTGCATTTAATAATGTGGAAAATGGCTACATGGACATCTGGAAAATAATTGATGGCAGATGGAAAATTATGCATAAAGCAGCGTGTGTTTGGAGCCTAGATTATTTGGCTTTAATAAAGATAGTGGTAGGGAAATGAACAGCCTTTACAAGGCTATTGGAAAGTTGAATAGAATCCAAGTATTGCAAGGAAGATTAAAGAGAAACTCAGGGCATACAGGCTAGAAGAAAGGATATTTGGACACACTGAAGCAAAGGAGGATCACCGTGTATTGATTGAGTATGGTGGAAAGTACATGGGGCCGAAGCACCTAAACTACAACATTTTGCAGTTTGAGTTTTGCATCAGCTGTCACATACCCAAAAGGAAATCCGTCTGTTTGCTACTTGTGTGCATCATCAGAGAACATTGCAATTGGACCAGATGTTGGCATGCACATGTACATCAAAGTATGCAACACCATAAAGACAACATAGACAGGAACGCATTTATTGATATAACAATGAAGTACGAGTGGGCTGGTCAGTTCCAATGGGGGGAGGCAGCATTTTATAAAGACCTCCAGGATATGTCTACCTTTCAGTTCCCTACATTTCTTTCAATATTTAATCATGCAGTGGTAACAGAAAGTTGAACCACCATACCTAATTAGTAATTATCTCTAAGCTCCTCATTTTTATAACGACATGATGTTATTATTAACATTTTAAATGAAGGAGACATTTAGTACTGAGACATTTTTAATAAGAAAAGCATTACCCTTTCAACAAATTGCTTAGATGGGCCTAATGGTTAAGCAGTCAAATAGGTGCATGGAGGGGTCCCTTGTCCCATAAACAAGGGGGTCTCATACATCATTTTGGTGTCTAACTAGGCCATTAGCTTAAAATTAGATGATTATTATTATTGTTATTATTGAAGAGTACGATGGAAACCTTGGCATGGAGCTGAAGCAAAGAAAGGCAACTGCACCATTACTAACCAGAGAAAGCCTAGATGAATACATCTGAACATGTATTAACTAGTTCCTTAAGAATCCTCTCCATTGTCAGTTTCCATTAATATTAAATGATTTGTTCTCCAACAAAAGAAAACTTAATTACCAGAATTTCTCAGTTAAAAATTCAAACTGGATAAGCTCTGCTGTTCTTCCATTAAAATTGCAAAATTGACACTAAGAGGAGACGAACAGAAAGCATCTCCTTGGTAATCAGAGTACACAAACCTACAATAACATAGAGAAAATAGAGGTAACAGTTTGTCCACAAAGACGAGAAGTGAGTTTATCAACAAAAGTTTACTGATAGATTAATGGCTATTTTGTTTGGGAAACAAATTCTGGCTACTAACACGGGACCTTCTTGATTCTGCTTTTCAGATTAGCCACACCATTCAATGTTACTGGAACCAGGTGGTCAGATTGGTTTTGGGAGATTTCTGGTCAGAACTGGCTTCTGAGAGGAGACAAACAGAAAGCATCTCCTTAGTAACCAGGGTACACAAACCTACAATAACATAGAGAAAAAAGGGGTAACAGTTTGTCAACAAAGACTGGATGTGAGTTTATCAACAAAAGTTTACTGATAGATCAATGGCTATTTTGTTTGGGAAACAAAATCTGGCTACTAACACAGGACCTTCTTGATTCTGCTTTTCAGATTAGCCACACCATTCAATGTTACCGGAACCGGAAGAACCAGGTGGTCAGATTGGTTTTGGGAGATTTCTGGTCAGTACTGGCTTCCCAAACCAGAATTGACCAGTATTTTGCTGAACTGGTAAAAATCGATCAGCACTGGCTGGTCTAATACAAAACTGATCAAAACCAGCCATTTGACCAGTTTTGTACCAGTGTGCATTTCCTTACCACATAAAAACCAAAGACAGTTTAAAAAAATTATAATCGGAATAAAAAACTACAACTACCCTAAAACCTAATTTGTATATATTTAGTGATACCTCCTTTCTATCGTGGATGGAATTATCTTGGATGGTTTGCAGCCACTTCTACAGCCACAGGTTACGGACATTGGGGACCTTCAAGGGCATCAATTCAAGATGCCGAGCATACTCATGCAGACGTAGACGATTTAGATTCAGATGATTATGTAGTTTGATTTGATTGCAAAGTATAGTAGAATTATTTTTGGAATCTCCAGGCCATCTAGAACCTCAATGTTAATGTTTTGGTTCAGATATGTATTGCAGTCGGTGCCATTTTGCTATATTTACCCATACAAATTTACAGCGCTATATAAATGATAAAATTTTGCATATTTGGTATCCATTGGTTTGACTTTTTTTCCATGGTTCAATGGTTTGGATTTAAATAATATATATTTTATGGTCAACTGGTTTTGTTTCCCTTTGTTCTGGTTCCAGCCTTTGGTCCCAACCAGTTTGGCTCAATAATGTTGGTTTAAACAACAAATAGACCATTGAGGACAAGCGAACTATTCAAGAGCATTAAATTGGAATGCCATTGTCCAGAAAAATCAATACTGTGTTCAAGCTAGAAAAATCTCGTGTTCCTGCTGAACCAATATCACTTTCCAGGGATGACTATGAAGAAATTCATTACAGCTTCTCATCTGTATAACTCAGTCAATGCTCTGTTCGAGATGACAAAACCTGGTGTTACTCCTGAGCTAATATCACTTTCCAAGGATGACAATGAAGAAATTCATAATCGCATCTCATCCCTATAATTCAGTCCTTGCAGACCTCTCATCAGATCTGTCATCGGTGTCTTGCAATGATCTATAAATAGAATGGCAAGCCAAACTCATATGCTTATGTGTACTTACTTGAGGATGCCATGTTTCAGTAAGAAAAAAGCTGACACAAGCTTTTATCATATCTTATCAAAATTAAAAATTAAAAATTTACTATACTAGACTACTTGATCGAAAGAAGGCGGCGGAATTCTTTAAACGTCCATAACCTTCTTAGTGAAGAGAAAACAACCGATACTCTGAACATTGTATTGGCGTGAGCTTAGAATGAAACACAACTATAAAATTATAAATACCCAAGCAAAACGTACATAACAACTCTCTTTCAAAAACAACAGTGAAATAATGAAAATCATATTATGCATTTGAAGCAAATTTCGCAAGCTGAAATCTGGAATTGGAAACAGAATGTTCTTCCAAAATGATAATCCCAATGCTCAAACTCCAATTATTTGAGATATGGGGGCATGATATGGATCAGAATGAAGGGAAAGTCCTACTAAAAATTGGAAACAATTGGAGCAAATAGTGGATCCAGGAAGTTATCTTGCTGTTGGAGTGAAGCGTCGAGGGAGTGCACCGTCAAGAGGTCGAGGGAGTGCACCGTCAAGATGTCAAGGGAGTGAGTTGAAGCGAAACGAGCTGGATAGCCATCAAGGAGTGAGCTGAGACGAATAGCCGCATATAGGTTAAAAAGGATCTGTAGGTTAGTATCAAAGCATAATACCCTGGCATAAGCCCATCCAAAAAGTAGTCATGTGCATTGTCAACTTGAAACACTAAGTGAAGAAAAGCATGGCAGTGTGATCTTTTCAAACAAAGTCCAAGACTCCAACATATAGGCAACAAAGTTCAGTCCCCAACAGTCCTTGAACCCTGTAAAAATTGTAGCCTTGACAATGGCACAACATAATTATATAGCTTAAACTTCAGATGCATCCAATGTCAAGTTTCTGTTGTTGAAGGCATGTTGGATATTGGGCCAGGAATAATGTAACATTGACAAAAATGTACCAAGAAAGGTACTATCACAATTCTTTTGAAAGAAACCAAACAACAAAATTTGCACCAGAAACAGCTAACGCAAACAAATACAGCCAAAGAGGAGGAAGTGTAGAGAACACCAAGTTACAAACTTACAAATAAAGCAATGACACAAATCTATTCAAAGCAAGAAATGTAACAGTGATCAATAATCTCCAACCATATTTTTATAGTTCCAAGGACTTGTCCAATCTCTGATGGTGACACAGATCAAGTGCGTGCCATATATTTTTATATCCGTATTTCGTTTACAGTGCCTTGATTTAAACGGACTTAAATCAGGTGATATATATCGCTCCACCAAAGATAGTTGAAAATCAAATAAAAGCATGGGTAAATAATTACTAGGCTAGTACCATCTACCATCAAATTTAAATGCTACAATGGGCCAATTAATCAGCGATTACGAAAATCCAATCCTAGCATCTTTGTGCATCAGACCAAGGTCAATGCCTCTCTGGAAGCCCTAGAGTCAAAATAATTAAATGAGCAAGCAATCATCTCTCATCCCATGGATTAACAGGGGCAGAGCAGCACAAATCCCAAAATTTTAACATTCTAAACACCATTTCTCTCAAAGCACAAGAGGATGCAGACTCTGTCCATAAATCTTTACATGCAATACACTGCTAATGGTCATGGTAATCTTATTCAACCAAAGTTCCATGTAATTAAAAGAGAAGATACATGTTGCAATAGCCTAAAAGGAAGACCCAAACATATGGATTCATAGAGTGTATATCTTGCTTAGCAAACAAAATGCTCTTACAAACTTATGTTTGGAGTTATATACACAAAAATAATCAGGAACTACTTTGGCACACGTAGACTTTAAAATATATTAGAGCCCAATTTCAATACCTCTTAAATAGGTTTCTAACCCAAACAGCACTATAGGTGCTGTACAAAGTTCTAAATTTCCTCCATCCTGAGAAATACTTACCTATAACTGCACGATAGCTTGGGCGCTTCTTAACAAGATTCCAATAATCTGAAAGATGTGTTCTTGAGCTAATATACTCATCCCCCTTATCAAGCACCTCAATACGAGCTAAAATTGGAACAAACATTGCATCTGCCATAGAAAACTCTTCACCTGCTAAATAAGTGGACTCTGCAAGTTGATTGTCTGCATCATCAAGAAGACTGGTAAGTTGTTCCTTGCTTTGATTCAAAGCATCCTGGTCCTTCAATTGCTCCTCTGTTGCATAAGCATCACGAAGCTTTACATGATACTTGTCAGCAAGATCAGGACTCTTAGCCATTCTTGCAATTAAAACTCGTCTCTTGAATCTTGTAAAGAATAAAATATATTTCTTGGGAACATGCATGAGTGTGAACAGCTTGGGATTCCATCCATCTATTTTCTTCATCCACTCAAGCATTTTCTCACGGTCTACAACATCCCCCCCTAAAGGTGCGTTCATGCCATCAATATACCTGAGTTGCAAAATAATTGAAATGATCAACAAATTGAAGACTTTAATTCAAAACATTAAATAAGATTAGATAAGAATCATCACAAAATACAGGAAAAATAATCACAGGAAAAACATACATAAATCTTGGAGAAAATCAAAATGCCTGAACTTGGACTTAAATACAAGAAGATTTGTTTATACTAGGTAATGCAAGTAAATTCTCTCACCTATGCCAGCAACCTTCTGCATTTCATACATAATCAATTAACATAACAGATGAGTGCATGGTTAAGAGAAACATACTGAATGATGGTAAGTGTGTCAAAAAGAGCAAGTTCCGCATTCTTAAATACAGGAATTTTTCCACTTGGATTCATGCGGAAAAAATCCAAATCTAGGTTCCTGGCCTTCAGAGGATTCAATCGGTGAGATGAATAATCCACGCCTTTCTCCTCCAAAGCAAGCCTCACCTTCTGACTATCTAGGGAAAAGGGATGGTGATATAGCTGCATTTCTGTATAATGCTTCACAGCATCTCCAGAAAAGCTATGGAATAGTTCAGCAAGATTAGCTCCTAATGTAAATGTCACCTGTGATACCTGAATTACAAACTCTTCCTAGATGGGTTACAGATTGCACAGGTCATTCTCATTATTCAGTTTCATGTCTCATTAACCGCCAACTATTTAACAAGTCTGCATTCTTTGAAAATCTTAGCCATTTCTGCATTTAAATCAAACCTCTTCAACCAACCCCCTCAATTTAAAGCCAAGTTGCTATGTCCATGCACCTGAGTTTTGGATATCCTCCAATGTCCTCACTGGTGCAATTTATAAGTCCTGCAGCAAGAAATAACAGCAGTTTTATGAAAAGGACCAAACGCTGAAGATAGGATCATTTTAAACATAAATAGAATAGGAAGACTATGTAAGCTGAAACTCAGTCGATACTACTGCAGCTTAAAAAACCCCAACTTATATCACAAACTTTCCTGAAAAGCAATTCACAAATAAATTAAAAGCATGAAACTCAAGTAAGTGCTAATTGCAGACAAAAAAGGTTAGCCATTGCAAAGATATTACTTGCAAATTTGCTCTTCCAAATTGTGAGGATGTAGGTCTCCATTTTTATTGAAATATCAAGGCCCAATTGATTTATAATTTTATAGGACACTGTTGCAAATTCAGAGTCCCTCAACTCCAAGTTGTTTCATTGAGGCTCAATCTGACGTGAAGACCATTCTCTTAGCCTTTAAGTAGATGGCCTCAATTGAACTCTTTGCTCTACCATATTCTTGTTAATATAAGTTGCTTTCTTCCAAAAATACAAAAACAGAAAAAAGCAAGTGTCCTCTTAGAGAAAATATATTATATAATGGAGAATTACAACCGAATCACATCTGACAAGAGTCAATGAAAGATTAGAATATCAACTTAAAGAAATTCTCACACAGATAATGTGTAGAACAATGTTGAATATGTTTTATTCTGATATGTTCAATGTTCTTTTGTACATCATAAGTCATGCAGGGGAAGCACCAAGAGTCTCATGTGAGATAAACCGACATGAGAAAATTTCACTTATATGTACGTATGATAAATAAGACGTGTTGAGGAGCAGCAGGTGTGCAGGGGTTGAGGATGGGGGGTCATTCTCAATCCCAAAGGATGGAAAGAATTGTCATATGCTTGGGGCACTAGGCATGCCACCAACAATGAAGTCAGAGATCCACTGGCCTTCCAAGGACTCCGATTCCTAAAAGACGGAACTACCTCCAATGTCATCATAATTGTCATTTCTTTCAGTTTTACTTGACCAATGTAAGGGTACTTCTACCCCGTTGGAAGAAAAGTATAGTTTGTTAATTTCTATCATTAGTATTTTGCTATTTTACTTGGAAGGGAGTTCTTTTTTCCATCTTTGCATTCTTTCACTTATGCAATACTAAATCTTTACGTGTAGAGTGCACCCCTAAAGGAAAGGAAGCAGAGATCTATTCTCTCCCTATGTGATCTTGTGTAGGCTCAATCCAACACATCAAGTAGATTGAGCTAACGTAAAGCAATCTTCTTCTCTTGGTGATCTTTCTAAGCAAAGCCCTCTTGGTATGTCTTGGGTGACTCCATATGCCCTTTAGTCATTTGGCACTAATCTCTCCTTACAACCATATACATATTTAAAAATATCAAAAATATGTTCCGTTTTGGTTTTAAGGTGAAATCTGTTAACCATATGGGAAAATCCTACTTTGATTTCACAATTATTCTAGATCTACTTGTTCCTTACTAAATAGTTTACTTGATATAGATTTAGTTAGAAATCTAAAAATTTAACCCTATAATATATCATACAATTTTTAAGATTTCCTTCTCTTAGGTTTGTATTTTAAAGCTATGTTACCGGATCCACCACCCCAATGTGTAGGATCCGCGGATCTGCGTATCCGGATCGGATCCACCTAGGATCCATCATGGAAACGGATCCCTTGCAAAAGGAAACGTATCATGGTCCCATGAAACAGATCCTGTGAAAAATCAAACAATTCCTGAATTTTTTCAAACGGATCCTAAAACTCCAATGCTTCTATGACCCACCCTAAAAAATTGTTTTTAAATGAAAAACTTAAAAAACCCTAAATACCTACTGGCTAAATGCATAAACCCCATTCCTACTCAAGTTCTAATCTATCCTTAAGATCTGCTCTTGAACTTTGATATATCAAGATCTTCCCTCAACCTTTTTATTTGATTTATCTTTACGTTCTACATTGTTGCTCAATTCACCCACACTGTTATGTAGTCTTGCCACAGTCTTCAAGAAAACCACTTTATTCCATGCTGATAGGGACATGTGGATGTGGCTCACAAAAACACTGTTATGACCTGCTTCGAGTTCATGCTGAAATGGTTATAAAAAATATCAATATCAATCATGGTTATAACTTATCAAATAATTAGTTATGGTCCATGAATGGCTAACAATAATATGCATGAAAACTCTCTTTTTGGCATTAACTTATAGATCTACTCTTGTGTTTTATGTATAGTTTTGATTCTTCACTCTATTTCTTCATTTATTATAAAAATATTTTAAAAAAAAATTGTACTCGTCATTTCTCCGCCGTATCCGGATCCTGGGTTTTAAAAAGTATGGCATATCCGTATCCGGATCCATATCCGTATCATGGTAACTTAGTTTTAAAGTAACAAATCTATGTAGACTTGGCCAATACAAATATGAATTTTACTTCATAGATATACTAATTGCATATTCATATTTCATTACTCACTCGTACTTATTTAACTTTATTTGTGAGTAATTCTTAATTTTTTGCAAAATAGAAATTTGTTATTCATTTCTTAGTTTAAGAGATAAATATTTTTACCTTAGAATTGTTGGTTAAATTTCTGCAATTTCTAGAAAGTATAAATCATAATTAAATCATACACCTTGCAGAAATTTCATTAGCCTAACTAATCCTTAAGCATTTCATCTAAATTTTAATTCTAGAAATCAGTGTAATTTTTGCATTTTTAATACACAAATTCATAATTTCAATTTCACTTTCAAACTTCAATAATCTAAGAGAAATTTATAGTGGTTCTCACCACTCATTTAAAGTGGTTTTCGCCATTAAATCTTGAGCATAATCACCTTGTTATTATTAAGAACCACTCAAAATTAATCTAATTGGTGTTCTGATTTAGCTTTAAGTATTTTCAAAGTTCTTATTTTTATTGGCTTAAATTCTTTAAATATGAATTGTGCTTTTGTTATCTTAAATAATCTATTGATTCAGATTTTCATGCTTTGATTAGATCAAAATAAGAGAATTTTCATTAAATATCTAATCATCCTTGACCTCATTACAAGCTCTAGAATTTCATCATAGACCTTGTTCTTAGCGTTGAACATTTTATTGATTCTCAAAGTTCATGGTCGATCTTCATATATGTTATTGTGGATTAGTAACTTATCTCTCTTGTCATATATTGTTGGAGCATTTCCATTTGAATCTCGGCATTTGGTTAAGTGTCTTTTCAAGTTGTGGATTCATTTGGCATCTTAAGTACATATTTTTACTTGAAATTTGTATCGAGCTTAAGTTATAATTAACTCTCATCATTCACTTATAGCAAACATCTTTTAATTATGGAAACCTCTCTTGGCTTTTGAAAGTTGGCCTAAAAAGAAGGGATTGATTGTGTTGTGACAGTGACAATCAATCCAAGGTTTATTTCAAGCAACTAGATAATTAAGAACTAGGTGATTATGGTCAAAAGAATTAGTGGTAAAACCACTTTATATGAGTGGTGAGAACCATTATGGAATTTCCCTTCAATAAATGTAAATTCAAGCTTACAAGCGAAACTTTAATTATGATTTGCTTTAAAGAATGGAAGTTAATTATAACTTAAAACACAATAAATATATCAAATAAAAATATGTACTTAACATGCCGAATGAATCGATGACTAAAAGATATGCAACTGAACATTTAGATTCAATTGGAAATGCTTCAATAATATATGACAAGATGCACTAAAAGCCTAAAAGAGAAAAAGAAATGCAGAATAAAGATATGGGAATTAACCATGCATTATGTGAATTAATACAATGTCCAAGGCTAAAAACAAAGTTTAGGGTGAAACCCCAGAGCTTGTAATGAGCTCAAGGATGATTAAACTCATGGATATTTTCTTATATTACTCTAATCTTAAAATGAAACGGGAAATTAAGCCAACAAGAATGTAAGAAAAAATCTTAAAGAGCACTTAGTAGCTTAGAATGAAATTTAATCACCAATTAAATGAGACTAATCGCAAGAACAAAAGATGTCGATTAAATACTTCAAGCAACTAGATAATTAAAAACTAGGTGATTATGCTCAAAAGAATTAGTGGTAACAACCACTTTATATGAGTGGTAAGAACTAAGAACCACTATGGAATTTCCCTTATACAAATGTATATTAAAGCTTACAAGTGAAACTTAAATCTGAAATGTTATCTAAACTTGGAGGTAGGCATCATGGCAAATTTAGGCACAAAAATGAAAGGAGAGCTTACTCTCCACATTTGGGAGGACCTCTAGTAAACCTCAAATTCTATGTCATGACCAAAAGGATTAGCAAGAAATCCACTTAAAGGTAACAAACAAATGTGGTGGTTGAAAATTTTATTGAAGGAGGGAGGGGGATTAAATCCCCCTACCTTGTCACCTTGCTAGCATTCTCACCAACATTTAATGGACTCCACAACCCAATGTCCTCACCTATGCGAGGCTTGTCACCTCTGTTGGGATCCATTAATTCACTATTGCACCCCTCAAATGGGTCATTCAAGACCCTTCCAATACCTCGATCTATGGCTCTCCACCCCCCAACAATATTCATATGACTGACCTCTTGCCTTCGGCTTTGTGAAGGAACATGGCCTCAAGTAGGTGATCTTGTTTACGTTGTGCCTTGTCTAGGGAAGCATGGACCTTGAAAAGATGCCTCAATAACTACAATAGGTATATTGTGGATACCCAAATGAATTCGACATGCATGGCCCTCCAGTTTGGTCAATGGGAAACCCAATTGGACTCACATGTGATTTTATCACATTTTCAACAAGCATTACAAGTTGATGGAGCTTTGGGATGGCCTATCTTCCTTCATGATAAATTTTTGCTTCATTATTGTGTTGATGCCCTAGTGGTAATGATGTGTTAACATATAGACGTTCATTATGGGATATGGTTGATATTGCTATGGTGGCATTTGAAGGCCTATCTTAGTGTAGCACAGATAGGCCTTTGAAGGCCTATCTTAGTGTAGCACACTCTAGCTCATGACACATGGATTGGCACTTGAGGCCCCTTTGATGGTGTGGACATCTTTCTCTCGTCTAGTGCTCTTTCCTTTTATCATATAGAGGACTTCATAACACTATTGGGTACCATCTTTGGTTGAGCGCCCTCTTGTTTTCTTCATATTTGGCATATAGGGACATATTCTTAGATTACAGAGGGGGTCATTACCTCCTTCATGGTGAGGGTTGTTTATTGTGAACACTTTCTCCTTGGTTTTGATGCTTCTATCATGGATTGATGGTCTCCTTGGTGCATGGTTGAATGACTTGGCATGGAGGTTGGGTTAACTGATATGTGGGCGTTCATTCCTTACTTTAATGAAATACTACACATGGAGGGTTTTACTTGATGGATGGATCGTTCTACAAACATTTGTTGATCTTCCTTGATGAGTGCCCACCAATGTTGCACGACTCGGACTCGGCAAAGACTCAGCTAGCATATGACTCGTTGACTCAGGAAAGACTCGGGAAAGACCTAGGATAGACTCAGCAAGACTTGACAAATAGGAAAAAACTTAAAATATGGTAAATTTTGGGCACAAAAAAGAGGTTAATGGCATTTCCAATCCATATAAGTTATAAAACTACAACCTATGCAATAAGTCATAACATTATCTCATAACTTTGATAATACAACATAACACAATCAATTTTTGTATGCAAACATTTAAATAGTGATCATAAAATTATATATAAAATTATAATTTTTTTTTTGGTTTTTTATGATTGAATTTTTGTATAAATTAACTTTAAATGATAATTAAAGTTTGTTGTTTATAACTTATCTCTTTAGATTAAAAAATTCTTTAATAAAATAATCTTTCTAGTAAATATCAAAATATTCATATTAATTTAGAAACATAATTATTATAATAATTGATCCAAAAATATAAAGACTATTTTTTATTTAAATAAATAATTTTCTAAAATCTATATAAAATAATACTAAAAAAGCTTTTCAAAATCAAAATCAATATAATTAATACCTTCTTAAAATTAAGATATTTCATATAATATAAAAATCATTTTTTACATAAAGCCAAGTTCACCAAGAACTTAACCGCCATATCCGTGCGAGTCATATGACACACGACTCCAATTTGTCATGGACAAATCAAACTTCATCACCATCCTTCCGTGTCGAATTTGGAATCACGTTGCATGAAACATAAACATAAATCTTGCTTCAAAATAAACCGCATCAATCAAGCCTGCTTTCAGTTCCGCGGGGGCTATTTTTAGTACTTGTCGAGTTCCCCCAAGCCCCTACGAGTATGCTAAGTATGCTGAGTCTGAGACAAGTCTTCAGCGGTTACTCAGTTTAGAAGTTGACTCGCCCAGACTCACGAGTCTTGGACGAGTGGTGCTTCACTGGTGCCCACCCTTAGGAGGGTTGTTTACAAACTCATCTAGGTCATTTTTTATGGGACATTTTTTGGAGGGGCATCCTAGCTTTGAGAATAGTTATGCCGAGTAGCCATGAGATTTCCAAAAATGGGTTATAATAGAAAAATCTAATAATAATTGAGGAAATTAGAAATTCCAAAATTGTCATTAAAGAGTCTCATCATATTTTTGTCACGCGTGCCTTTTGGAGCCTTTTCATGGAGAGCGTTCACCTATTTGAGGAAGCACTCCACCTTTTGAGACATTTTTCTTGGAGTGATACCTTTAGAGAGCCTTTGGAGGCTAGGTTTGACTTCTTGTCATCATCCACCCTCATTTGATAGATACACCCCCTTCTTGGACCTTTCTTCTCTTCGATATTGTACTTGTGGCTTTGACCACCATATTTCATAGATGTTGTTAGAGTTTGTTAGGATTTGTTGGAGTATTTTGATTTGTTTACTCCATTTTAGGCTAGATCTAGGGTTTTATGATTATTTTATTGTAGAAGGAAGAAGAGCTTAAAGTTAACTAAGGCATTACTCTCTCCTTCATTTCTCATGGTTGGATTTTTTGAGCTCTCTCTCTCAAGCTTAATTGATACATTTTTTCTTGGAGAAAATCTTGTTGTAAGGGTTTTGTTCTTGTTCATGTGTGGCATTTCAATCTTACTTGGAGCTTCATGGTTGTAAGTTGTATTGGGAGTTTACATTGTCATTTCTATGCTTTTGTTTGGGCCATTGAAAGGGTATTACTACCTCTTGGCGAAAGGGGTTCTAAGTTAATATATATTTCATCTTTGCTTTGCATGTTTATTTATATGGAAGTTATGTGTTATATACCTTGATTTGGATTGTTCAACCTAAGAGCTCAAAAGGAAGGGCATTCTTCATTCAACTCCTCTTGTAAACCCTAGTTCACCTTTAACTTCACCTAGTAGGGTTTGGGTTAGCTCATGCAATTCTACTCTCTTGGTGACATATTAAGCAAGGCCCTCTTAGTTAGTGACCATTTGACTCCATTTGCCCTTGATTGGATTGGCACTAGTCCTTGGAGTGACCTCTTTTATCCTCCCAACGCCTCTTCCATTTCTATACTACTATAAAAAAGACAAATGTTTTGCTAGAGCTACTCTCACATCACCTTGTACTTCAGTGTTCATAACCCTAGTAATCCTATCTTAGACAGTCCCCCCTTGAGTTGGAGAAGAGCCAAACGAAAGTGCAAAAAGGGTGGTGACATTGGCCTCCCCTCTTGAGTTCCCCTTTCGCTAGTATTGCTTCTTTTGGATTTTAATCACATATGCTTGTTGGAGAGGTAACAGGATTATCTTAATGTAACATAGGAGGGATGCCTTCAAGCCATGGATAGAGGGGACGAGACTAAAACCTCCATGGCAAGTCTCAAAATAAAAAATTTGGAATTGAAAGTGTTTGTATCAATGCTTTCAGAATTATTGGTCAATGTCACAAACTTTGTGGGATTATTGTTCAAGATATGATCCCGTTAGGACAATCGTACACTAGACATGTAGAAGAACCTGATACTGAAACCCAAGTGGAGCATGTGTCAAGCACGACAACAAGGTTTAAAATTCTTTGTGGTTAATTTATGTTTTGCTGCTATATTTAATATTTATCTGCTACACGAATTTGTAAGACAGCATTCCTGCCATCTCTGGGGCAAAAGAACTTCACTCCTTTAGTTTAAATATCTAGCAGAATGGGAGACCACCTTTGCTGAGGTCAGAACCTTTATTTTGAACCTCAACAAAGTTTTTATGAAATATAATTAACCATTGTGAAAAAACATAAAGGAGACTTATTTGGTATTATTAAATCATTCTAAACTATATACAAGAATTACCATCAATCATTATTATTCTATTACCCTCCCTTAAAATGGTCATATGTGAAACACACCAAGCTTATCCCTAAACTTTACAAACTTATATGCACCAACAGGCTTGGTGAGAGAATCTCTGCAATTTGTTCCCGCAGTTTGCTTCTAAGTTGGACAGTATCGTAGCTCGACCTCTCCACTACCTACAAGCTACCTATAAACTCCTGAACCTACACTTTGAATCAGCCGGTCATATTAGCCATTTCCAAAGAATTTCCTGCCTCTCAAAAGATCATATCTGCTTGAGCATCATAGCTCAATTTCTCCATTATCTACAAGCTACCTATTAACTCCTGAACTTACACTTTGAATCAGCCGCTATTATTAGCCATTTCCAAAGAATTCCATGCCTTTCAAAAGATCATATCTGCTTGAACTCTTCATTATGTACAAGCTACCTATTAACTCCTGAACCTACACTTTGAATCAGCTGTTCATATTAGCCATTTCCCACCTTTCAAAAGATCATATCTGCTTGAGAATGGCACTTTTACGAGGGTATCATGGATACATCTTCTAAGGAATATCAATGCCTGCTATTCGTTGCTATCAGTATCTTGTTTGCTTGTTTTTCAATGCTTCTTCTTGAGCGAATCAATATTATTTCAAGGTCACTGGACTTTTAAGCAACAACGAATACTTACTGGACATTCTTAAGCATAATCATTGGATTTTTATGATTATGTTTGGAAATGAAATTCAAAAAAGTAACAATGGACACTTACTGGACTTTGTTAAGCATAATCATTGGGTTTTTATGATTATGTTTGAAAATGAAATTCAAAACTTAAAATATCATTTGTGATTTTTTAAAGTAATTAGATTTCTTCTGTAAAAATGACTATCAGTACCTAGCATAAATTTTGTAAAAGGAATTGGCAAAAAATAATGTTTAAAAATTTCTACCTTTGAGAAGCCAAAATGCCCTTGGTAAGTTTGACTGCTTCTCAGCTCAGCAGTGGACACCACAATTCAGCAGGCAATGGGCAGTAGAGCACCACAATTCAGTGGGAGGTGGACATTCACACAAAATGGAAGCACCTCAATCATAACTCTATTATGCTTTACTTTCTACAACTTGCTTTTTATAGCAGCCATATTTTGTGCTCCTACTTGTATTGACATCGTTGTACCCAGCAGTCCCATTGAACTACTTTAGTGGTCATTTGTCGGACGTTGATAAAATTATCTTATCTTATCTATGCTCAAACAGAAGCTCTGCTCAAATTGCAGCTCAACAACAGCTCTCACAGCTCAATGGATCTGTGGGATCTGTACAGCAGCTCTTAGAGCTACACACCACAAGCCGAAAAGCCCTTGATAAGTTTGATTGCTTCTCTGCTTAGCAGTGTGACACATCAATTCAGCAGGCAATGGGCAGTGGAGCTCCATGATTCAGCAGAAAGTGGACCTTCACATATAATGGCAGCAAAGAATGACTCAGTAGAATGGCAGCTCAGTAGAAAGGTTTTAAAATGTGTGAACCACTATGGATGTGCTTCGCATGCTTGATTGTGATACCCTTTATATGGTTTTATTTGTGAGGGCATGGACCATTGTAAGGAATACATTGCTGGTGCGTTTAATAATGTGGAAAATGGCTATATGGACATTTGGAAGATAATTGATTGCAGATGGAAAATTATGCATGCAGCATAATGTGTTTGGAGCCTAGATTATTTGGCTTTAATAAAGACTATCGAAAAGTTTAATAGAATCCATGTATTGCAAGGAAGGTTAAAGAGCAACTCAGGGCATACAGGCTAGAAGAAAGGATATTTGGACACACTGAAACAAAGGAGGATCACCGTGTATTGATTGAGTATGGTGGAAAGTACATGGGGCAGAAGCACATAAACTACAACATTTTGCAGTTTGAGTTTTGCATCAGCTGTCACATACCCAAAAGGAAATCCATCTGATTGCTACTTGTGTGCTTCATCAGAGAACAACATTGCAATGGGACCAGATGTTAGCATGCACATGTACATCAAAGTATGCCACACCATAAAGACAACATAGACAGGATCGCATTTATTGATATAACAATGAAATACAAGTGGGCTGGTCAGTCCCAATGGGGGGGAGGCAACATTTTATAAAGACCTCCAAGATATGTCTACCTTTCAGTTCCCTACATTTCTTTCAATATTTAATCATGCAGTGGTTACAGAAAGTTGAACCACCTTACCTAGTTATCTCTAAGCTCCTCATTTTTATAACGACATGATGTTATTATTAACATTTTAAATGAAGGAGACATTTAGTACTAAGACAATTCTAATAAGAAAAGCATTACCCTTTCAACAAATTGTTTAGATGGGCCTAATGGTTAAGCAGTCAAATAGGTGCATGGAGGGGGTCCCTTGTCCCATAAACAAAGGGGTCGCATACATCATTTTGGTGTCTAACTAGTCCATGACCTTAAAATTAAATGATTATTATTATTATTATTATTATGGAAGAGTACAATGGAAACCTTGGCATGGAGCTGAAGCAAAGAAAGGCAATTGCACCATTACTAACCAGGGGAAGCCTAGATGAATACATCTGAACATGTATTAACTAGTTACTTAAGAATCCTCTCCATTGTAATTTTCCATGAATATTAAATGATTTGTTCTCCAACAAAAGAAAACTTAATTATCAGAATGACAGTAACCTGTTTCTCAGTTAAAAATTCAAACTGGATAAGCTCTGCTGTTCTGCCATTAAAATTTCAAAATCGACACTGAGAGGAGACAAACAGAAATCATCTCCTTGCTAACCAGAGTACACAAACCTACATTAACATAGAGAAAAAAGAGGTAACAGTTTGTCAACAAAGACTGGATGTGAGTTTATCAACAAAAGTTTACTGATAGATTAATGGCTATTTTGTTTGGGAAACAAAATCTGGCTAACAGCCTAACATGCTTTTCAGATTAGCCACACCATTCAATGTTACCAGAACCAGAGGAACCAGGTGGTCAGATTGGTTTTGGGAGAGTTCTGGTCAGAACTGGCTTCCCGAACCAGAACTGACCAGTATTTTGCTGAACTGGTAAAATCGATCAGGACTGGCTGGTCCAATACAAAACCAATCAAAACCAGCCATTTGACGAGTTTTGTACCAGTGTGCATTTCCTTACCACTTAAAAACCAAAGACAAAGTTTAAAAAATTATAATCGAAAAAAAAAACTACAACTACCCTAAAACCTAATTTTGATATATTTAGTGATGCCCCTTTCTATCGCAGATGGACTTATCTTGGATGGTTTGCAGCCACTTCCACAGCCACAGGTTACAGACATTGGTGTTGGACCTTCAAGGGCATCAATTCAAGATGCCGAGCATACCCATGCAGATGTAGAGGATTTAGATTCAGATGATTATGTAGTTTGATTTGATTGAAAAGTATAGTAGGATTATTTCTGGACTCTTCAGGCCATCTAGAACCTCAATGTTAATTAATGTTTTGGTTCAGATATGCATTTGCACTCAGTGCCATTTTGCTATATTTACCCTTACAAATTTACAACGCTGTATAAATGAGAAAATTTTGCATATTTGGTAACCAATGGTTTGAATTTTTTTTCCATGGTTCAATGGTTTGGATTTATAAATTATATATTTTTTGGTCATCTGGTTTTGTTTCCCTTTTTCTGGTTCCAGCCTTTGGGGCCGACCAGTTTGGCTCTAATAATGTTGGTTTAAACTTTAAACAACAAATAGACCATTGGGGGCAAGCAAACTATTCAAGAGCATTAAATTGGAATGCCATTGTCCAGAAAAATCAATACTGTGTTCACCCATGGTTCAATGGTTTGGATTTATATATTATATATTCTTTGGTCAACTGGTTTTGTTTCCCTTTTCCGGTTCCAGCCTTTGGGGCCGACCAGTTTGGCTCTAATAATGTTGGTTTAAACAACAAATAGACCATTGGGGGCAAGCAAACTATTCAAGAGCATTAAATTGGAATGCCATTGTCCAGAAAAATCAATACTGTGTTCAAGCTAGAAAAATCTCATGTTCCTGCTGAACCAATATCACTTTCCAGGGATGACTATGAAGAAATTCATTACAGCTTCTCATCTGTATAACTCAATCAATGCTCTGTTCGAGATGGCAAAACTTGGTGTTACTTCTGAGCTAATATCACTTTCCAAGGATGATAATGAAGAAATTCATAATCGCATCTCATCCCTATAATTCAGTCCTTGCAGACCTATCATCCGATCTGTCATCGATGTCTTGCAATGATCTATAACTATAAATAGAATGGCAAGCCAAACTCGTATGCCTATGTGTAATTAGTTGAGGATGCCTTGTTTCGGTAAGAAAAAAGCTGACACAAGCTTTTATCAAATCTGATCAAAATTAAAAATTTCAAATTTGCTAGACTACTTGATCAAAAATAAGAAGGCGGAGGAGTTATCTAAAAGTCCATAACCTTCTAGTGAAGAGAAAACAACCGAGACTGAGAACATTGTATTGCCATGAGCTTAGAAAGAAATACAACTATAAAATTATAAATGCCCACGCAAAACGTACATAACAACTCTCTTTCGAAAGCAACAGTGAAATAATGAAAATCATATCATGCATTTGAAGCAAATTTCGCAAGCTGAAATCTGGAAATGGAAACAAAATGTTCTTCCAAAATGATAATCCCAATGCTCAAACCCCAATTATTTGAGATATTGGGGCATGACATGGATCAGAATGAAGGGAAAGTCCTAATAAAATTTGAAAACAATTGGAGCAAATAGTGGATCTAGGAAGTTATCTTGCTTTTGGAGTGAGGCGTCGAGGGAGTGCACCGTCAAGAGGTCGAGGGAGTGCTCCGTTAAGCTGTCGAGGGAGTGAATTGAAGGGAACGGAGCTGGATAGCTGTCAAGGAGTGAGCTGAGACGAATAGCCGCATATAGGTTAAAAAGGATCCACAGGTTGGTCAAGGAAAACAAAACCACTCTAACAATGTTTAGTCGTCCAGTCTAATCAAGGGCCTAATCTGCTAGCTTCCAGTACTGTATACCATTTACTTGGAGATCTTGACCTTTGGAGAGCCCCGATTGAGCACACGAGGGAAATTTTACTTGGGAGTTTTAGGATTCCCCCAAGGAAACGAACCGTAAGGCTCTGATTTGTTCTTCACTATAGCAATGGCTGGCTCTAGTAAACAGAGATCGCAGGGCCACTCTTCATCACATGGTTGCTCGCCCATACAAACCGATGGGCAAGTTGGTATGTGAGATGAAATCACTCAAGAGAAAATTCACCCTTGGAATACGAGCCTCTAGACTATAGAATATTCCAATTTAAAGGGTACTCAAGATATTTTTGTTTCTCTTGATCATAAGTCCGTTGTTAATGCTAGTTGCTACTACAATTGAGGTCCCACAAGCCTCTTCCTCAACTCAATTCGATCAATTCCATTCCTCTCAAGCTCGATCTAGTGGTAAACCTGGCAGATGATTCCAATTTGCAAATGATTCATTGAATGATGGATCCACCTTAGGGTCGACTCCCTCTATTTTCCAGTCAACTATTTCAATTTTTGAAGCTAAGCCAAACATGAATAGAATGAATGCGAAGCTTTTGACTAAAAAAGGTGACCCCAGCTTCGAATCAACCTGATTCGTTAGCCTCAATGGTTGAAAAAGTTGAAACCGCTACCCCTGATAACAATGTCGAATCCGGTGAAGGGGATTCAAATTGATAATTTTCCAGAGGTCACTACTCGCTCTGGAAATCTCAATCCAAACTCGGCCTCAGTTCACCGCAAGCCTCATGCATAACAAACCCACTTTTCAAAGCCGGAGAAGAAATAATGAAAGAAATAAACTTAAAGAACAAGGCACATGGAATATACTTATCAACAACAACTAAAGCAATCACACAATGGACAACAATATATCTCGAAAACCCCAATGGGGAAAACCAACTACTAAGGGCTTTCTTCAATCTTGAGCCAAAGCATATAATAAGAGATGTATAATCATAAATATAAGGTAAAGAAACCTGAAGGGACAAAGCCCTAGATCTGCATGTAGCTGCAACTGCTGCTCTAGGGATATGAACCAACTGCTCTGTACTAGCTGATCTCTAATCTCGGCTTCAACCACTCTATGGAAGAAGATCTCTACTTGTCTCTACTTTGATCTGCTCAACCACAAAAGAAATGTTGCAACCTCTCAATATGAAGTGTGCCCCCTCTGCATAGGAAATGTGCCCCTCCTCCACTGCTCTGAAGTCGCCCCTCTCTAGATCTCCGTCAATCTCTGACAATATCTAATCTAGTCCTTCTCAATCATTGAAGAAGAACTACTCTGGTTCTCTCGGCCCTCTTGGCCTCAAGAAGAACAACCCCTCTGACAAGTGCGCCCTCCTCTCCTCAAGAAGTGCGCCCCTCTCCTCTGTGAAGTCGCCCAAGCTCAGTCTCTGAGTTCCCTCTATGCAAATAGCCTCACTGCACACTCAAATGGCTCCTCAGTGCCTTGGATCAAGCTGGTACAGATCCCTCTCAAATCCACTCACTCTCTCCCTCTACAGATGTGCCCCTCCTCTCAAGAATGCGCCCTCTGCATGCACAAGTGCGCCCTCACTCTGAATCTCCTCACTCTCTGAAGAAACTACAAAGTAACCCTTTCGGGTGACCCCTTGCCTCCTTATAACAACTCATTAACAAATTAGGGTTTCTAAAACGCTAAAGTGAGTGCATACAAAAATCCTGCTTTTGCATGCTTTTTAATTAAAAATATTGCATGCGTAAGGCAAATCACTCTGAAAGTCTACATGCATCCACTGCTGGATTCATGACACTTGGTTATCCACTAAATTACACTTAGGGGATTTCTAGCGAGCCACCAAGGAGTAGAACAAGTCAATTGTTCCCACTCAATGCTCAAAAGTTCCATGGTTTCATTAGGAGCAGTTGTGGTTCCTTTTTCTTTTTCGCATGTTCACACCCCCTTGGGGAAATTGTAATAAATGATGTAGCATGGTGGTCTTTTGTAAAAGGGCGTGGCCTTCTTGGGACTTAGTCATCAAACTAATCACCCTTGAGTGTTTTTTCCCTTGTTAATTATGCGACGCTTTTTAGCGACACATAATTTTCGAGTTTTTCACTCAAAATCCTCCAAAGCCAGGGTGATGAAAGTGATGATTGGGACTTGAAGGGGTTATTAAAGCCTAGAGTCTATGTATAATACCATGCTAGTCATAGTCCCGGAGTCTTGTGAGCATGCGCTGAGTCCCCCCCTAGGATTTTTTAATTTTCTAGTTTTTTAATAAAATTATCGATAAGGTGTATTTTAATTGTAAAATTGCAAAGTGTCATAAAAGTATGGCTAGGGGGGCAAATTTGTCATGGGAATGCTCCTTTTTGAATCCTGAGCCCCCATTTAACCCCAAGACCCACTTTTCCTATGTTTTGAGTGATTATTTCACTTAAATGAAAATCTCTCCAAAAAAGCAAAATTAAAAAATAGAAAAAGTGAAATAATCGAAAAAAACAGCATCCCTACATCAACTGGAACTTGTCCAGACATGTTCCAGTCCAACCAAGGATCATGTTGGAGAATCTTGGGGACCAAATAAAGCATGATGGAGTTAGTTTGGTGTGGTGGCGAGTTTACCACCAAGAGGAAATGCGCCCTCTCTCATGAGGGGGGGGCGCGCACTTGTTGTGTTGGCATTTTCTTGTTAAATGAAGGGGTATCCAAAGGAGAGGTGGCACCTCTCCCTTGATTATGACTCAACTACTTCCCTTTATTCCCTCAAGCATGCACCCTTCCTATCCCTCTGGGAGTGCACCCTCCCCTCCTATTGAGTTTCTATTTAAGCAAGGTCTTTCTCCTCCATTTGGTGGAAACAAGGAACCTCTACTATTGTGATGTATTGTTGCTATTATTTGATCAATAAAGTTGTGGCTTTGGAGGTCGAAACTGTGCAAGACTTCTCATGAATGTGAATGTTGGGATCTAATCAAGGTGATATTTAGCTAGTTGCTTTCTTCTTTTATAAGTTTGTAAATTCACTATCTAGCTTAGAAGGACATTCTTGGCTTATAGAGTACACATTTAAAGGCTTAAGTTGTTTACTTGTATTTGATCTTATGAGATTAAAGAGTAACAATTTGTAGTCGATAATACTTATGTTCTTTTTATCACATTCGATTAACCACACTAGATTGATCTCTCTTGTTTAAATATTTTTGTAGCTTGTACATCATCTTAGGCGAAGAAGAAGTGGGAGTTCGGTTGCATCCCTTCTTTTCTTCATTTAATATTTTTGCATCTAACACTTCTTGTATTACAGGCATCTCCATGTCCTCACAAAGATTCAAGCTGGAGCTTGAGACCTTCTCTTCTTCTCTTAAAAAATTAAACTCTCTTTCTGGTTACATTTAGAATAAGCTTATATTTCCTTAAAAAGTTTATCATACATTTCTTAGCTTGGTCATATTTCTAGATCTAAAAGTGTTTTTACTTGCAATCATAAGCTTAAAATCTAGTTCCATTTAATTAGTATTTAAAGTAGTGTAGTTTCTCTACTTTTTTGAAAGTATTTGGTTGTATAATCGTTGATGTATTTTATACACTAATCCACTAATCCTTGCACTTTTAGTTTGCTGGTTTTTAGCAGGTTGAAAGAAAAAGAGGAAAAATTTTGAGCTAAAATGTCCATAAAGTGAACCATTTGAAGCACCAAGACCCATCTCCTATTCCTATTCTTCTTCTCTCATTCTTCTAGCTTTATTGTACGCCTTTTTTATCCATTTTTCAAGGATCAAAGGCATTCTCTTTTAAGAAAAATTGTACAAAAACATAATAAAAGCAAGTGGGATTTAAGGCTCCCACAACCCCCTTCCCCCATTTGAGGGAACCCTGTATCTTTTTTTGGTTTCTTTCTTTAGAGTAGTTTTGTTTTCTTTTATTTCTTGCAATAAAGTTAGACCAATCAATATCTTGTTTTCCTTTTTTTCTTTTGCAAGTAAGTGAACCTGACTCATTGCCACGAATTATGCTCTCTCCTATTCCTATTCTTCTTCTCTCATTCTTCTAGCTTTATTGTAAGCCCTTTTTATCCATTTTTCAAGGATCAAAGGCATTCTCTTTTAAGAAAAATTGTACAAAAACATTAATAAAAGCAAGTGGGATTTAAGGCTTCCACAACCCCCTTCCCCCATTTGAGGGAAGCCTGTATCTTTTTTTGGTTTCTTGCTTTAGAGTAGTTTCGTTTTCATTTATTTCTTGCAATAAGTTCGATCAATCAATATCTTGTTTTCCTTTTTTTATTTTGCAAGTAAGTGAACCTGACTCATTGCCACGAATTATGCTCTCTCCACCACCTAAAGGGTTGCCAATTAGTGGTGGATGACCAAAAAAGTGACACATAGTCTGTGGTTTTAGTATAATATCTTTTTGCTTTAAGTTCATTTGCTTACGTCGCACTTGCAAATTTATTTTTTTTAAATCAGGAATAAACATTTTTTGCAAATTTTGCATATGCTCTTTCCCTTTGCGGGTTTTTTGCCTGGTCGTTGGGAAACCAGAAACGATTCGCAACACTTCTTTAATCTTCCACATTTTAATTTAAACAACTCACCGTAATAAAATAAACCACCCTCAACATAGCGGAAATCTAGCGCTACAAATTGAATTTGAGTGGGGAAATTCTTCAAAAGAAGCGGGAACCACTGGAAAGTGACCTCAGGGCCTCGTTAGGCTACATCCTTGATGGTGTAGTGTTGAACATCCCCTCAAGACTCCATCCAACCCACACGTCTTTGTGAGGAGCCACTCTTATTTAATTTCTGGACATACTCCTTGTACCTCATGGTATATCTGGAGTTCCCCATTCCTGTAAAACAAATTCCATCATTAATAATTTAAAACTAACCAAGATCATATTGCAAAACATTTACAATTTTATCTCAGCAACACAGTATTTTATTTGACTCCATTGGCACTGATCTCTATTGGCAACAATACTTTATATTTGCTTAATATCAGTTCATTGTTGTTGCTTATTCCTTATATGTTGATGTTATATTTTATATGTTGTTGAAGTATTTCTTATTTTTACAATAATCTTGATTCAATAATTCGCTTTGAAAAAACTCACTTCCATCCTTACAACTAAAACATTTATAAGAGCCTTAGCAACTCTTTTTTAGGGACCACCCCCCTTGGCTTCGTTAGGAGTTTGTCTAAATGGAGGAGGCAAGATCAGGTGGCAGCAATTGGCTCGAGACTTTCCCCCAAGGACACACCTAACGCCCAGGTGTGAAGCCGGCAGAAACACATCTCACCCTCTACCCCATCCCAATGCCTATACTAAAAATGCACCTCCATGCTAGGCATCCGAACATGAAGGACATCCCAAGATACACCTCTATCTCTAGCACAATTTCTTTTTGCCAGTACGCAAAAGGACGACATCTCTTGGAATGTCGAGGAGTGATCTTAAATTTCCTTTGTCGCATGTCGAATGAGGCAACCTTTAACAAGTGGTGTTTGTTGAATTGGGAGGTGAATGGAGTCTCATTGAATTCGTATTGGGGTTTGAGATATAAATATGTTTGTCTTTTGTTTAACATTGAAGTGACAACTCGACAAGTTCTTCAATATGGTTACTTAGCATATTATGGGCTCCCTAGCTTACGTGCAATTCTGGAGAGCAAATTTCAATCTGGATGATAGAGGGAAAGCTAGCTATCCTTTGTGACTTGGGTTTCCTACGATCCCTACTGATCTAAGGCCCTTTGTAGATTTGTTCGCTCAATGGTTTGGCAAGGTTTTGATCCTTGGCAAAAACATCCTTCTGAGCTAATTCAAGAGTATGTGGAGAGGTTGATTTGAAAAAAAAATTGCCTCCATTTATTTCAGTAATGATTGTAAATGGTGTTCGTCAATAGAAAGTGCGGTGTTTGAATTTTTCAAATGCCTATTTTGACTACCAAGCACACGATTATCTCATCTATGACTATCCTCATCCAAAGGCTCCTCCAGGGCTTCCCAATCTACAGGGGATGCAGGTGTTTCACCGATAGTGGCTCAACCCAACAAGGTTGTTCCATCAGTTGGTTCAATCCAGGCCACCAAGGAAGGTACCCCTCTAGTTCCTGCTAGAGGGGTTTGTTCCCCCTTAGGCACCTGAATCTGGTACCATGGTAGATGGAGTAGAGGTTCAAGAGATCCACAAAGGTGTTGGAGTTTGACGTAACAGTTAATTCCCAATAGCCTGGTGGTTCTCTAGTCAACCCCCAAGGCCAAATCATGCAGACAACTTCGGCGAGTGGTAATGTTCTAATCTAGAAGATGAAGGTTGATGAGAGCTAGCAGGCCAAATCTAACAAACATAAGGGGGCTTCATCTTCAACTTCTTTCGAGAGATCTAGTAGTGTTGTGAGCCCTGCTCCAAAAGGGAAATCCTTCAAGGAGGCTCTGACCCACTCTCTTGAGAGGGGGGCACCCTCCTTGGTGATGACTAATAAGTTTAGCTCCCTAGCCAACCCCTTGTTCCTTGAATGAAGCTCTCCCTTTTTTCTTGGAATGTCAGAGCGATGACGATCCCAGGTAAGAAACAAGTTGTTCAAAGAGTTCTTCAGAAAGTTAAGCCAAAGCTAGTTTTTTACAAGAGGTCAAATCAAGAGGATTTGAGCTTTTCAGTCCCATGAGTTATGTTTGGAATGGCCTCTTCTAGGCCACGGATCATGATAAGGGAAGATGGTGGTGTTGGCCATTTCACCTTCTTTGTAAAGTTTTGTTGCAACCTCTGGGAGTGACCCGAGTAATAGATGTGTGTGGATCACTATTATGTTTCAGGAGAGATTACTTGGGTTTTATTTTGTATATGCACCAACCTTAGCTCTAAGTGTACTCATCTCTAGACACGGATGGAGACCTCTCTTCCAGATGCAAAAAGGATTATTGGTGGAGACTTTAACATGGTCAAATGGGATGGTGACAGGGGAGGAAGTGTTGGTTCTGTGATTAGCAATTTGGAGAAGCATGCAAAGGTCTAAGTGTAAAGCCTCTCTTCGTCTTATTGACGTGAATTAGGGAAAGAAAGGTCTAGACTACAATGAATGGTTTACTTGGTCCAATTTTAGACAGGGCTCTGCAAAAGTTCAGGGTAAACTGGAACGGATTTATGGCCCAAGGGACGAAATTTCCTTTTATGGTACTATGCATCCAATTGATGTTTTGATTGTAGCTACAAGTTCGAATCGCCTACCCATTATGACCTCTATTTCAGTAGGGCATGTGGCGGACTCCAAACCTTCAGCTTTGTTCAAGCTTAATGTCTCGCATCTGGAGTCTCCAGACTTTCGTGCTCTAGTGCCTAGTGTTTGGAACCTTGTTCCTTGGCCTTAAGAAGATAGAGGTTGGATATTGTGGTGGGAAGCAACTATTCGTCGATCTGTGAAGTTTATGAGGGGGTGGGATCGCAAGATCGCGCAAAAGCATACAAAGAAACTTCGAGATGCCCAAAGGCAATGAGAGGAGGTACGTATTCTTATGGAGGAGGACCTACATAACATTGCCCTCCAGAAGGATGTAGCCTAGTGTGAGATGGTGGTGCATAAGGAGTATATTGCTAGAGGGGCTCAAGTTCATGCCAAATTGAAGTGGATTCAAGAGGGCGATGAGGGATACAAGTTCTTCTTTGACTTCCTAAAGAAAGAAGTGGCACCTGAGAAGGTTCTAGGTCTATGCAACGCAAACAGGACTCTTGAGGAGAACCCAACTGAGATTTGAGGTCTGTTTAATAATCATTTTCAAACTATTTTCTCTACTTACCCTCTATCGGATTCGATTATGGTCACCGGGTATGCTTGCTATAGAATGGTTCCGCACAAGGTCTCGGCTGGAGATTAAGACAAATTGGATAGAGCATTCATAAAAGAGGATTTGTTTGTTGCCCTCTCTTCCATGCAGAATGGGAAGTCCTCAAGCATTAATGGTTTACCTTATGAGTTTTACAAGGTGATGTGGGACATAGTAGGGGGGGGATTTTTGCAACCTTGTGTAGGAATATTTTTCTACTAGGAATCATTCAAAATCTCTTAATCAGGGCCATTCAAAATCTCTTAATCAGGGCCTCATCAAGCTTATTCTAAATAATTCGGCACCCAATTACCTTGTTGAGCATCGCCTACAACAATGGGTGGAGCCCAATTACCTTGTTGAGCATTCATTGCCTACAAAATTATGGCAACAGCTTTAGCTATGAGAGTCTGTGATGTGACTTGGAAAATTGTTCACCAGGAGTAGACAAGATTTGTGCAGGGACAATTTATTTCAGATATAATATTGCCAGCTTGGGAAGCCATGGAGTGAGCTAGGGAGATCGATCAACATGTCCTCTTTTTCTGAAAATTAATTTTGACAAAGCTTATGATCGTATTAACTGGACATTCATTACTGACATGTTGACTTGACTTGTGTTTGGACAACGATGTGTTAATACGATTAGCACTTTATTTTCACGTGCCTTCACTTTTGTTTCGATGAATAATGTTTTGTCTTCCTGCATCCATCTTTACAAGTCCATTAGGAAAGGATGCCCAGTGGCCCCTTATCTTTATGTGTAGATGGTAGATGCCCTTAGATATTTGTTGGAAGCAACCCACTTTCAAGGTCAACTTCGAGGTAGGTCAACTTCGAGTTATCTCTCTGCCTAAGAGGCGGGAGATGGTTAATAATCACTTTGCAGATGACTCTCTTTTGTCGGTTTTTACAAATGAAGAGTCAATTGCAGCTCATAGGGATTGTCTTTTTGTGTTCTATGAGGCTTCAAGGGTTGTTAGTGACAACAAGACGAACTACTGGCTCATTGGTCTCGAGGAGGTGCCTGTGTGGATTCCAGTTGCTTAGAGGTGTGAGATATTTTGGTATTCCTTTTGGGTTGACCTCTCCTCTGCAATTGCTATGTGGGATTGGTGTCTGGATAGATTGCAACGTAAGTTACTTGTTTGACAATGCAAGGACCTAGCCTTTGTTGGCAAGATGACTGTGGTGAGTAGGATTCTTCACGCCTCCCACATCTATTATGTGTCTTGTTGGCTCCCTAGCAAGACTCAGTTTTGCTGGTTGGAGCAAATAATGGGCTAAGTATGGTGGACCTCATGGCCTTCCCATGGTCCCTTGAAATGTCTACATCATGCCCAAGTATGAGGGAGGCATCGATTTGATTGATGTCGTGACTCAAGGAAACAATTTGGCCACTAAATGGGTGGTTAGATGTCTAGAGGACTCCTCCCATTGGCAAGTTTTGATGTAGCACAGATTGCTTTCAACCCCTCATGTTGGAAAAATCAAGGGTCGATTTGGTTTATGTGATATCATTTATGGTCTTCATAATTTCCAGATTACAAAGTATTTCGTCTACAAAAGAGTATTTGGGCAGCCTGGAGGAGGGTGGTAGGTTTGGTTCATTGGCAAATGTCAAGCAATAGATCAGGTTGGGATTTGGCCAAGAAGTCAATCTAGAGTTGGAACCAGGAAGGTACTTGTATCTTGGACTTGCCTTGTTTTCAGGCAAGGTGGCTTCGCAGAAAGAGCAATTTTCTCTAGAGGGATCTTTGGGAGTCCCAACACTCGTTCCTAGAAGAATTGGCATTGATTGCATAGGAATTTCCTATCTTCTACCGATCGACACATCTTTATGGAGATCATTAGGCTTATTCCTCAGGAGGATCTTTTTAAGATGAATATTGATATGACATATCCCTTTTGGAGATACTAGGAGTGGAGATTCAAGCGTACTTTGACCCAGTATGATTCTCATAAGCTCCACCCCATCCTGCATCAATAACATGAGTTAGGTCTTGTCCTTAATACTCGTTGGGTTTCTGTGGGATGCTGAGAGCCAATGGATTCGACAGATACATGGTGTTTAGCCAATTAGAGTTTCCTATAAGATTTAGTCTTTGCTTAGTTAGTGTGTTAATTTTTTGATCTCAAGCCTAGACAAATCAATTCCTAGTGATTTTTCTTGCTTAAAATTTATTTTCAGCCCAATGATTATTTTACACTTGCTAGGATCTATTAACAATAAATAAAATAGCGGAAGCAATGTAGAATCCAAATCACAAAACACATACAAATTTCTGCCCTTCAAAATCAACTTTTCATTAAATAAATTCCAAGCTTACAAGGGCTCCCTTACTGGGAAAATGGCCCTGAGAAATTACACAACAAACCTAGCAAATTCTGCTCCACAAAAGACGAACTTCAACCTGCAAAATTGCACCAAAAATCTATAGCAAAACCCTAATTTTTCTGCCCTGCTTACCTACTATACGACCTCATTGTACGATCTGTACAACTGCATGAATCCATACGATAGGGTACGCACGACTTTATGGATGTATGCATTACTATCTGTGCGGCTATACGGATCTGTGCAGTGTTGTTCGTACGACTATACGGATCAGTACAACCTATACGAATATCCATACTGTCGGATCCGTACAACTGTATGGAACTATACAACATGTTTGTATGACTATACGGCATGTCTGTACACTTTGTTTGTACGATCTCCCTGCACTAGAAAATTCTGCTCCTTGATCTGGTTCAGCTGCCTCTTCACCTTGAATGCGGCCTCTTTCTCTCTCTTTTCCAAGAGACTGAAAATCAGAAAGTCCTCCTAATTCTCCACTGAATGGTTCAATTTCTTTCTTGAAAGATTACGAGTCTTCTCCTCTCCCCTTAGCTGCCTTTTATACTTTTGGGATGAACCAAAACCCTAACTTCAGTGGTTGAGATTAGATCTCATTCACTTGAGATCAACAATTGTGATTCATTTTATTAAATTAAATCACTAAAGCCCATAACTTAGGTTTTTCTCCAAATAAACCCCAATTAATTATAAAAGTGCATTTACTTTAATAATTCCTTTAATTAAAGTGAATTTTCTAAGTATCTGAGAGGTCATAGTGATGATTCCCATGGGCAAGACACTTACCCATGGAAATACCTATATGAACTGTAAAACATCACCATAGTGATCTATCAAGGTCTTCCCTCCAAAGCTCGGTTAAGCAGTCTTTCTAATGGCCTTTGCCTTTTTTGCTCAAGGTCAAAGTCAATGAAGCATATTTTATGGGAATGATCCTTTGCTCGATCTTGTTGGGACCAAACATTCTACAAGGACATTTACAAAGGTGGGCAAAATTCAATTGGTGATTTGTGATTCCTTGTCTAGTATTTGGCACTTTTTGAGAGTCTCTGCTTTCTATACCATTTGGAAGCTACGCTGCAAATATGTTTTTGATAATGGGGTTAGTTATTTCAATGTTTTTTGTCAATTATTGCGTGAGGAGGTACATATGCAACTGCTAGCCAAAGGAGCTTTGCTGATTAAAGATGCCAAATTGTTAGATCTGAACTCTTACTCAGACTTTATAGCTATTTTAGATGCTCTTAGCAAGCGGATATGAGGTTCATTGTATACACCCTTCCTTTTTTCCTTTATTTTCAGCTGCTGATGTAAATAATTTCTGTATATATAAGAAATATCTTTTACCAAAAAAAATGGGAGCAATTGGTCATGCATCCGTCTTTGAATTTCTAACAATGCCGACTTAGAAAACTCATCTAGCTGAAATAAGCCTCTCTCCAGTGAAGCAGTCAGCATTACAAAGTGCAATCACCATTAAACTAAGTCCAAAAAATATATGAAAATGAAGCTCCTCTAAAGCCATTGAAAAAACAGAAGACTGAAATACAACTGAAGCAGCCTCATTAGACACAGTAATAGTAAAACAAGGAATTATTGTGGTAAGTGTACAGCTCAGCCAAATCCTTCAATTTCCCAGGTACAGATTCCTCACACAACTTTGGAGAAAGAGATAAGGGGGTGCAACAGTAGTATGAGCAGATCTTTAATAAGAATAAAAGGAAAATGACCATGCAAAATAAACATGTAATGTCACTTTATTGCGTACAGTCAATACCACAAATGCAGCAAACTAGACATCAATTCAGCAGTTTAACAAATTTGAATGGGTAGGTCAATGATGGATTGTTATTCTAAAAACCCGTGGGTGTATAATGGCAAAAAATGGTAGTTTTCTCATCTAAAATCCAAACAAACCAGTATATTAGCGCAGCTCTATAGAAGGAACAAAAACCAAGAGGTGTCCAGCACTGAAGAGGATGGGAACATTGCTATGGGGAACTGTTTGAGAAAATAAATAACTAGAAAATCCCTGCACAATCAATAAAAGCCATGATACTCAACACACTACCAATAAAACAATCACAACATATATTTAAGCCCAGATTGTGCAAATCAGTCTAGTGAAAACTTATCACGGATCAATTGAACATTTTTTTATTGCTTACATTGTAAAAAACAGTACATAAATCTGTACCCATAAGTGAGCTCTACGCATATTTGGATGAAGTTTAGAATCAAAGCAATAAACAAGTATGACATACTGTTGAGGCAATAAGCAAAGAAATACTACTATGAAAAGAATGTCTGGATAAAGTTGCAAAAAGACTAACATACTAGATATATTATATTGTCTCTAACAAATGTCATAGGATAATAAAGTTCTTAATTTAAAAGACACTTCAATTCACAAATTTTGTATGGATGAACTTATATTAGTGGCCAAATCTTCCAACTTCCAAGTGATGTCCTCTAACATGTAAAAACTTGTAAATTTTACATGGGTTGCCTTCTGTGCATTTTTTAGGTCTTCTTCAGTGACCTGTGATCAAATTCACTTCCGAACTAAGAATCTGTTATCTAGGCACATGAAACTATTGTTTGATGAAAAAAGGTGAATAATAAACACATGTTGGTGATACATCAATGTTTATGCATAAGAAAGTTGGTAATCACCAACATGCACCAAAGAATATTGATAGTGAATGTGTTGTGTCAAAAAAAACAGATCATTAATCATCATGTTCGAACATAAAGGCATCAATCATTTGCAATTCATGCATGCAATAAATGAATTTTCAGAAATCTTAGTTTTTTTAATGCCTCATAAAGCATCTGTGCAAGGAATGTGAATGTCAAGATAAGTAAATGTATCCATCTGAACAATAGAAGGATAGAAAATCTACTAGTGTATACAATTTAGAATATTGAATAAATGCACCAAATTCCAATTACAGAAAACAATACACCAAGAACAATTTCAAGTTACATAACACAAACAGAATAAGGAACTGCATCCAGTGAGGTGCAATAAATTTACCAATATGCTATAGAAATTAAGAAAGTACACAGAACCTAGAAACATATGTAGAATAATGATAAATAAATTCCGTAAGTGTGTGATATTTCAAAAACAAATTAATGAAGTACTGCTATCTTCATGGATTTGTAGAAGACGCAGAACTTTGAACTTTGACTCGTGGAAGACTCACAAGTCCCCATGAGTCTTCCCAAGTCACACCTGAGCCAAGTACATGGCTCAAATTTGGCCTGAGACTTGGCTGGACTTGCCCAAACTTGCTGACAGTTGCAAGTCTGGAGGAGACCCTCATGAGTCCGGCTCAACAAGCAGACTTCAACCATGCATCGAAATTTCAAGGGTAAAAGACGTTTTGGAGGGAAAGAAAAAGGTGGGAAATGAACCTAAAACCCTAAAACTCATTGTTAAATAGAAACCCCACCCTTTCTCACTCTCATAATTCATCATTGCATTGATCGTGCACTGTAGCGGCTGGACTTGCCCAAAGTTGCTGACAGTCGCAAGTCTGGAAGAGAGACTCGCGAGTCCGACTCAACAAGCAGACTTCGACGATGCATGGAAATTTCAAGGGTCCTACACGTTTTGGAGGAAAAGAACAAGGTGGGAAATGAACCCAAAACCCTAAAACTCATGGTTAAATAGAAGCCCCCTGCCCCATCCTTTCTCACTCTCATAATTCATCATTGCATTGATTGTGCACTGTAGCTGTGACTGAGAAGCAATTGCATATGCTGTATCTTTGCCAGCTTGTGATGGAAACCAAGTTCATCATTATCAACTACATTTGAAGGAGTGAAGGAGGCTGTGTTCATCATTATTGGCTGTGTACGAAGAAGTAAAAGTGGCCAAGTTCATCATTGTTGGCTGCATGTGAAGAAGTAAAGAAGGCCAAGTTCATCGTTATTGGCAGCATTTTCATTGTGTGAAGGACTAAAGGAGTCTGCAGTTTCGCTATGTGAAGGAATAAAGGAAGCTGCTGTGTGCATTTGTGAAGGAGGTAAGTTCATAGTCATGATTCTGGTTTTTTTCTCTACCATACATTCTTCCATAGAGGCAAGAAAGATATGCTGTGTCAATGAGTCAATGACCATGATAATTCTAATTATTTCATCGCCTTGGAACTGAATACCACCTATATTGTGCTCAGGAAAACAGCAAAAACTGTCTCTTGTGTATAAAGAACTTTGAAGAGGCTCTGAAATCTAGCATACACTTAGTGTCTTTGCTTTGGAAACAAAGAAGGATAGCCATAGAAAATGTCACCAACTGTTGATGTATATTTAACTTAGGAATGTATTTCACTTATATATTTATTGTACTCCTATAGAGATGTATTATTCCTCTATATGGAAGTGTTGTCATTTGCATTGACAAGTGTTGCAAGTGTGTTAACTTGCCGATGGGTTATTAGATCACCTTGTAAGGGGTCGGCCCGGATTAATGTAATAAGAGGTTATTGTGCTAAGCTAGACAAGTCGGCCCCATAAGATTATTGGGCAGTCAGGACAAGTATAAATAGAGATCTCCCTATTTGGATCACTTCAGAACTCACACTTTCATCACTCGAAAAGTGGCGCACATGTGAGGAGGAGGATCAGCTGCTAAGATGAGTCTATCTCAGTGTACTTTGGTTGTACTTTGGTTGTGCTATTGCACTATCTATCTTTGAGGAAGTTGTGGGGTTTTTCACCTTAGGGTTTTCCCCACGGAAACTCTGTATGTCTATTGTCTCTCATGCTTTTGTTTCTTGTGATGATTGACATGCTTGCTATGATTGATATGCATTGATATACTGTACATGGTGTTCTCACAGTAAAGATCCTAGAGTATCTTGAATTAATGCTCAAAATTTAACACGGTATCAGAGCTAACATAAGAAGACGACATTGTGCAGTGACGGAAACCAGGGTTTCTTATTTATTGGGTTTCTCTCCACAGATTTTGGAAAAGCAATATAGTAGATTGACTCTACTCATCAAGAAGAATCTATCTGTCCAATCAGAATTTAATTCTGAGCACTTTCAATTTTGGCCCTAAAAATTAGGGTTTCACAAAAATAGGAATTTCTGAAATCTGTAGACATAGCTGGAAGCTCCTTGGAAAAATCGAAGTTTAGAGCTTTGGGTCGAGATTTTTGGCTGGATAAATATCCGGGAAACTCAAACCCTAATTCAGGGTCCTCCTCAGTGAATCCAGAAAAACTCAAAGGCATTTCTGAAGGGTGAAACTTTGCAGAACTCAAATTCTGAGTATAGCAGGCTGATCAGCTCATCAAGGCGCATCTTTCTATCCTTTCAGAAAGTTGAAATTTACATTTTGAATTTTTAGGGTTTCTCTGACAAACCCTAATCCAGGACCAGATCCAGTTTTCAGCAAATCAAGTGGTAAGACCTAAAACTTTTCTATTTCCATTTGAAGTACTTTTTAAAGATGTCTCACCACACTAAGCTTGAAGACAAGCTTGAAGGGGCTGATAACTTTCGAGTCTGGAAGTATAGGATTGGGTTAATCCTGGAAGAGAATGAGTTGGACTCATACATAAAAGAAGAGGTCCCTACCCCAGAGGATGAAGAGGCTAAGATATTGCATAAGAAGAACTTGGTCAAGGCAAAGAGAATCATTGCTCATTCTATTAAGGACCATCTTATTCCACATGTGTCATCCCTAAAGACACCCAAGGCTATGTTTGATTCCCTGACCAAGCTATTTGAAGGGAAGAACATAAATCGAAAGATGACTTTGCGGAATCAATTGAAAGGGGTCAAATGTCGAATGGAGAGACCATTCAATCTTATTTCTCCAAAGTCTCTCAAATTAAGGAACAACTTGAAGCTGTAGATGAAATGGTGGAGAATGGAGAAATTGTGATGACCACTCTAAATGGCCTACCTAAGTCATGGGATTCCTTTATTCAAAGGATCTGTGCAAGAAAGAAATTGATCTCCTTTAGCAGACTATGGGAGGAATGTTCACAAGAAGAAGCAAGACTTGTGGCCCGAGAAGAAAAGATGGGGAATGAAGATCAAGCTCTCACAGCACTCACCAAGAAAGGAAAATCTAAAAGAGAGCCATCCCACTCTAGGGGATCTTCACATCACCATTATCATAAGGATAAGAAAAATCTTAGATGCTTCACATGCAATGAGAAGGGACACTTTGCTTTAGAATGTCCCAAGAACAAAAGGGACAACAACAAAAACAACACCTTCAACAAGAAGAAGAAGGGCAACAAAAGAAGGTATCATACTCATGCTGTTGAAGATGATGAACCTCCAAAGAAGAAGGCTAGAGCAGAAAGTGATGATGATGATTCATCAAGCGAAGAAGAGTATGTTCTAATCTCTGCTCTCACAGGTACTATTTCTCATGGTTGTCATGATTGGCTTATTGACAGTGGTGCTTCCAAACACATGACTGGGTTTAAAGAATCTTTTGTAAATCTATCTGAACATGAATCACCCCATAAAGTGAAACCTGGGGATGACTATCAATACCCCATCAAAGGAAGTGGTGAAGCCTCCTACAACCTAGATTTTGGAAAGTCCTTGAAGATGAAAGAAGTTCTCTATGTACCTGGTCTCAAGAAGAACCTACTCTCCATATCTGCATTAGATACAAAAGGTATGAGGGTTACATTTGTAGATGGCCAAGTTCTAATGTGGCCAAAAGGTAAAACTATTGATGATGCAGTAGTGATTGGACAGCGAGAGGGAGGTTTGTATAAATTGAAAGGACAACCTGAACATGCCATGGTACATGATTCCATGGAGCCAAGTGAGCTTTGGACTTGCACATATGCACTACAGAGCATTACCAATTGCAAGTAAAGCTGTAGAAGGTTTTCCTGAAATCAAGACCAAGCATGAAGGTGTTTGCAAAGGATGTGCAAAAGGAAAGAACATAAAGAAAGCATTTCCAAGCAGTGAAAGCAAGGCTAGAGGAATCTTGAAAATCATCCACTCTGATGTATGCGGTCCGATGTCATCCAGTTCTCTGAGTGGGTATATTTACTATGTCTCTTTCATTGATGACTTCTCCAGGAAGACTTGGGTTTACTTCTTGTGTTGAAAATCAGACAAATTCTAAGTTCTGTTTGCACACAGTACTAGGACAGAATTAGTCGAACACTTCATGAACCTCTGATAATGAACTTCTACAGTCATACACACACCACATATCACAGGCATGCACTTTATGAGTGGCTGTAAGTCAAAACACTGTTCATAAAGCACTATAAGCAGCGGAAATTAATAAAAAACAGCAGACTGTAATTAGCATTTGCACACACTTAACACAAGAATTTTTGGTCAACCATGACCCTAAAAGAACCCCACACTTCGGGGAAAAAAACCAGTCAAGAGAGAGATTTATTGAGCTGCTGAAAAAAAGCAATATCTAAGAGTACAACAGCAAATTTAGTTACAGCAGAAAGTACACAGTACTATCTCAGTCACTGTGTAAATATTTTACTTGGAAACTGTGCCAAAGAAGACCCAATCAACAGCCCCAAACTTGCATAGCAAACAGTGCTCAGTTTACAAATACTTATGACAACAGACAACCACCTTGAAAATAGTGCAAAACAGAAGTAGAAAATCACCTCGAAGCATGTGTACACTGGCTACCTCGATTTCTGTGCTGTACGACCTCACTGTCTCAGTTGTACGGCCCCAACTACTTCTGTTGTACGGCCTCTCTTTCTGCTGGAACAGAACAGCATTCATTGCTGCTCTAGCTTGCTGAAGGTGCCACTCTCTTGCTCTTCACTAGCTGCTCCTGAAGGCTACTGCTCCTGTTCACACTTAGCGAAGTGCACCCCACTGGTTCAGCCTTCACTCTCAGCTCAACCCTCACTCTCTCTAGAAACTCGTGCCTCTCCAAGCTGCTCTCTTGGAATGTGTGTCAAAGAATGGAGACTCATTCACTTTTTATTTACCCTATTAGGGTTGCTCTCATGACTTTTCAACTTCAATGGATGAGATTAGATCTTGGCCAAGAGATCTATGGCTGGGATCTAATTTCTCACTCACTTAAATCTCCTAAGTGAACTTTACATTAAATTTTCTTTTTGAAGAGTCACATTACCCTAAATATATAAAAAGTACACATTATGACTTAAAGTCACTTTAGAAACATAATAAAGTGCGCCTCACTTTTAAATCATAAAGTCACATCAAAAAGGTACTTTAATAAAAACACATTAATAAAGTCACTTTAAGAATATAAATGAGACTCCACGTTATTGACCCTTGCACCTAGGCACCTAATGCAGGAGTGCCACCGAGCTATCAAATGCTAACACTCCCTCTTAGCGAGGGAGGTACTACTGTCATCAGCTCCACCTGGATCTCTCCCTCCAATAACTAAAGCTCCCTCTGAATCTGAATGCTTATCAGATACCTGCACTGGATCAACTGCTGAAGGTCTTCGTCTGACAACTCTAAACTGAGAGCTCTCCTCACTCTCCTGCTCATCCTGAAAAATCATATCATACCAACTCTGTTTCCTCACAGAGTTGGATGAATCCTCCAAACTGACAGCCACTGCTGCTACCACTGAGTCTGATCTCTCACCAGGCTCACCATCCACCAGATGCCCCAAAGCTTAGTATATCCTGCCATCACGGATGCCAAGCAAGCTCGCTGCACCCAAGCCCCCACTCTCTGAATATATATAAACACGTCCACTCACATGAAGAACCGCATATTAATTATCCTCCAAAGCTGAAACTAAGACCAAGTTCCTCTTCAGCTCTGGAACAAACAACACATCGCCAACCTCCAGATAACCACTCTCCGGATATATATAAACATGTCCACTCACATGAAGAACCGCATATCCGTCATCCTCCAAAGCTGAAACTGAGACCAAGTTCCTCTTCAGCTCTGGAACAAACAACACATCGCCAACCTCCAGATAACCACCAGACTCGAGTTGGAATAGGACTTTTCCAACTCCTTCTACTGCATGGGTGCCGGCATAGCCATCCTCAGTCAGTATAACTCTGTCAATATCTGTCAACTCTCGGAACACTACTCGTATCCCCGTCATATGGCGTGCTGCTCCACTATCTATGTACCATGCTCCAATATCCAAACTCTCTACCACACTACTGTCTGAAAGAATTGAGACGAGCGAGAATTCCCTCTCAAATTCCGTCGCAAAATCTCCCACTTCAGCTGGAGAGGCTGCCTTGGGCTCTTCTTTCTTCTTGTTCTTCTTCTTGTTGGGACACTGCCCAGCATAGTGACCATAACTCTGGCAAGCAAAGCATTTTACTTTGCTCAAGTATTTAGCTCCACTGCTCGAGCCACCCTTTTTCTTTCTACCCTTAGCTGAAAGGGCCACATTCTCTTCATCAACAACCTGCTCAGTCTTCCCTTCTCGGATCTCCTCCTGAGTAAAATCATCCCACGGTCTTTCCCAAGAGGGAAAGTTCTCTCTGCCAACTACACACTTCACGAACACATCCCACTCCTTAGAGAAGCCCTTCAGGGCTATCCGCACTAGCTCGGGATCAAGAATCATCTCACCAACTGCACTCAATTCATCTTTTATCTGTCTGAGTCTAGTGAGGTAAGAGACTACATTCTCACCTCTCGCCATCTTAGTGCCATGAAGCTTATCTTTTAGGGCCATTTTACGATTTTCATTCTTGTTCTCATACAAACTTTTTAAAGTATCCCACATCCCCTTAGCAATTAGTTTCTCTGCCAAATGTGGGATGAGGTGATCTCGAACACCATCCAAAAGCAGTCTCTGCGTTCTGACCTCCTTCACCTCATGTATGTCAAGGGCTATAGGATCAGCTGCGGGAGGAACCACTGTGGTACTGACAAAGGCCCATAACTTGATTTCCTTGAGAACAGCTGTCATCCGGGCTTTCCACTGTAAGTAGTTGGAAATCCCTTCCAACCGATCTTCATACCGGATGCAAGCCATCATTTTCTTCTGCTCTTTTTCCAACAAGGCACACTCTGCCTTCTTTGACCAAAAAATATCAACTGTACTGAATCAACACTTCTCTGCACACTGTGTAAAGAAATTAACAGACAGCTGTCACAATCAGCACTTCACACTTCACATGCAAATCTCTTGCACATCACCTGCAAAATTATCAACACTTCTCTGCTGCCCAACAATCCACTGAAATCTCAAAGCCCCAGCTCTGATACCATGTTGAAAATCAAACAAATTCTAAGTTCTATTTGCACATAGTACTAGGACAGAATTAGTCAAACACTTCATGAACCTCTGATAATGAACTTCTACAGTCATACACACACCACATATCACAGGCATGCACTTTATGAGTGGCTGTAAGTCAAAACACTATTCATAAAGCACTATAAGCAGCGGAAATTAATAAAAAACAGCAGACTATAATCAGCATTTGCACACACTTAACACTGGAATTTTTGGTCAACCATGACCCTGGAAAAACCCCACACTTCGAGGAAAAAACCAGTCAAGAGAGAGATTTATTGAGCTGTTGAATAAAAGCAATATCTAAGAGTACAACAGCAAATTTAGTTACAGCAGAAAGTACACAATACTATCTCAGTCACTGTGTAAATATTTTACTTGGAAACTGTGCCAAAGAAGACCCAATCAACAGGCCCAAACTTGCATAGCGAATAGTGCTCAGTTTACAAATACTTATGACAGCAGACAACCACCTTGAAAATAGTGCAAAACAGAAGTAGAAAATCACCTCGAAGCATGTGCCCACTGGCTGCCTCGATTTCTATGCTGTACGACCTCACTGTCTCCGTTGTACGGCCCCAAGTACTTCTGTTGTACGACCTCTCTTTCTGCTGGAATAGAACAGCATTCATTGCTGCTCTAGCTTGCTGAAGGTGCCACTCTCTTGCTCTTCACTAGCTGCTCCTGAAGGCTGCTGCTCCTGTTCACACTTAGGGAAGTGCGCCCCACTGGTTCAGCCTTCACTCTCAGCTCAACCCTCACTCTCTCTAGGAACTCGTGCCTCTTCAAGCTGCTCTCTTGGAATGTGTGTCAAAGAATGGAGACTCATTCACTTTTTATTTACCCTATTAGGGTTACTCTCATGACTTTCCAACTTCAATGGATGAAATTAGATCTTGGCCAAGAGATCTATGGTTGGGATCCAATCTCTCACTCACTTAAATCTCCCAAGTGAACTTTACAATAAATTTTATTTTTGAAGAGTCACATTACCTTAAATATATAAAAAGTACACATTATGACTTAAAGTCACTTTAAAAACATAATAAAGTGCGACTCACTTTTAAATCATAAAGTCACATCAAAAAGGTACTTTAATAAAAACACATTAATAAAGTCACTTTAAGAATATAAATGAGACTCCACGTTATTGACCCCTGCACCTAGGCACCTGATGCAAGAATGCCACTGAGCTATCAAATGCTAACATCTTGAAGAACAAAGATGAAGTATTTGATAAGTTCAAGGAATTCAAAACCTTGATGGAGAACCAAACTGATAAGAAGATCAAAACATTCAGATCCGACAGTGGTGGAGAATTCACCTCAGGTGACTTCAAGAAGCTATGCAGTGATTCAGGGATTAAGAGGGAGTTGACTGCTCCTTACAATCCACAACAGAATGGAGTTGCAGAAAGAAAGAACAGAACAATCATGGACGCAGCAAGGGCAATGCTGCATGACCGAGATCTACCTCTGCATCCATGGGCAGAAGCAGCTAGGACAGCTGTATATGTGCAGAACAGAACACCCCACAAGATATTGGACAACAAGACACCAGAAGAGGTCTTCTCTGGTAAGAAACCTGAAGTCAGCCATCTCAGAATATTTGGTTGTCCAGTATATACTCATGTGCCAAAGGAAAAGAGGACTAAGCTAGATCCTTCAGGAAAGAAGGGTATCTTTGTGGGTTACAGTGAAAGCTCAAAGGCTTACAGAATATACTTTCCAGGGTTCAAGAAAATTGATGTCAACAAGGATGTAACATTTGATGAAAATTCAGCATTCATCAAATTAAGGAAGACCCCTGTTGAAGTTTATGAAGAACCTAAGAAAACTAGATTTCAAGACACTACCATGACTGAAGCAATTCAAGATGTTGATCATGAAATTGAAGATCCGCAACAACCTGTAGATCCACCCCGTGAGAATAACTCTCACAAGAGAAAACCTGCATGGGCTAGAGAGTTCCTTCAAGATGCAGAAAAATATGGCATTCCAGAGAAGAACACAGAGCAAAGAAGAGAACTAGATCACATACCAGCTATGTTGCTTTACTCTGTGATATCATGAACAAAGAACCTTCTAGTTATGAAGAAGCAGCGGAAAAGAAAGAATGGAAGGATGCCATGGTCAAAAAATACCAATCAATAATGAAGAATGATGTTTGGAATGTTGTCCCAAGACCTGAACGGAAGTCTGTTGTGACTTTCAAGTGGATCTACAAGATCAAGCATGTTGCAGATGGCAGCATAGAGAAATACAAGGCAAGATTCGTAGCTCATGGCTTCTCTCGGAAAGAGGGAATAGATTATGAAGAAACTTTTGCCCCTATAGCCAGGTACACTTCCATCAGATCAATACTTGCCCTGGCTGCAGCGATGAAATGGAAGATACACCAGATGGATGTCAAGACTGCTTTCTTGAATGGTGTAGTTGAAGAGGAAGTGTATGTGGAGCAGCCACTCGGTTTTGAAACACTTGACAGGGAGTCATATGTGTGCAGATTGAAGAAAGCCTTGTATGGCTTGAAGCAAGCTCCCAGAACTTGGTATGGTAGGATGGACAGTTTCCTATCTAGTTTGGGCTTTACCAAGAGTAAAGCGGATTCCAACCTTTACTACAAGGTTGAGGAAGGAAATCCTGTGATACTACTCCTATATGTGGATGACCTATTTGTAACAGGAGATGATAAACTAATTGTCGATACAAAGAGGAAGCTTGCTACCGAGTTCGATATGAAGGACTTAGGGATGATGCACTATTTTCTAGGTATGGAGGTGTGGCAAAGTGCAGATGGGATCTTCCTTGGACAAGGGAAGTATGCAGTAAATATCTTGAAGAGGTTCGGGTTGATGGACTGTAAGGCCATGGCCACACTTATGGCATCGAACCTGAAGCTTCTATGTGATGCTTCATTTGAGCCAATTAATGTCTCTATGTATCGTCAAATGATTGGATCCTTGATGTACCTGACGAACACGAGACCAGATATTTGCTTTGCGATGAACACATTGAGCTAGGTCCTGACGAATCCAAGGAGTGTTCACCTGATTGCTGTAAAGCATATTCTAAGGTACCTGAAGGGTACAGTTGATTATGGGCTCAAGTATGATGCGAATGAAAAGTTTAACCTACAGGGTTATGTTGATTCATATTGGGCAGGCAGTGCTGCAGATAGGAAGAGCACTTCTGGGTGCTGCTTCAGTATGGGATCAGATGTGATCTTTTGGTTTAGCAGGAAGCAGTCCTGCATAGCACTGAGTACAGCCAAGGCAGAGTATGTTGCAACCTATGCGGCTAGTTGTGAGGCAGTATGGCTGCAGAAGCTACTGTCAGAGTTATTTGAACTCCCGCTGGAGGCTACTGGTATCTTTTGTGACAACCAGAGTTGTGTGAAGTTGTCTGAGAACCCGACGTTCCACGACAGGTCGAAACACATAGAGATCAAATACCACTATATCAGGGATATGGTATAGAGAGGAGCAATGAAGCTCCTGTATGTTGTGACAGATGAGCAGATTGTAGATGTACTGACGAAACCACTAGCCAGAGTGAAGTTTGAGTACTTCAAAGAGAGGCTTGGAGTTCTTCAGATTGACGACACTTCAAGGAAGAAGTGATGGACACACTTGCTGAAGCCATTCCAAGCATGTTGGAAGGAGGATCCTTCACATGGTTGTGGATGTAAGCGCTGGATGATGAGCATCGGGACGATGCTCCAGTTACTGCTCTGTATATGCATCAGGATGATGCTGGATATGATCAGTTGGATCATTTATATGTATTTGTATGTACGCATCATGTTGAATGCTGGATATGATCAGTTGGATCATTTATATGTATTTGTATGTGCATCATGTTGGATGCTTGGACCATGTATCTGTATATGTATCAGGTGGATACTGTGTATGATCAAGTAGATCATGTATGTTGATATATATCAGGTGGATGCATTGTGTGGATCATGTATCTATGTATGTATCAGGTGGATACATTGTATGATCAGGTGGATCATGTATGGTGATATGTATCAGATAGATACTTGGTATGCATCAGGTAGATGCATTGTATGATCAGGATGATCATGGATGACGAGCTTCAGGATGTTGCTCCAGATGACTTGCATTAGGACGATGCAGTGATGATGATCAGGATGATCATGTGTACATCAGGATGACGTATGGTGAGTATCAGGTTGATACTCTGTGGCCGTGGACAGGTTGTGCAAAGGAAATCCTAGATTTGTTCTAGGTCACATCCAGTATGAAAAAGGACTAGCATTGTGTATCAAATGTAAGACCTGGGAGATCCAATAGGTTGGGCTGTGTGCCCGTAATAAGTCCTAGGATGCTCTTTCGAGGGTTTGTGATAGTGGGCCACATGTAAGACCTGAGAGATCCGATAGGTTGGGCTGTGTGCCCGTAATAAGTCCTGGGATGCTCTTTCGAGGGTTTGTGGTGGGCTGCTACATGTAAGACCTGGGAGATCCAATAGGTTGGGCTGTGTGCCTGTAATAAGTCCTGGGATGCTCTTCCGAGGATTTGTAGCAGAGGTCACATGTAATCAATCCTGGAGATCTTGCTGGTCATGCTTAGGCACATAAATGTTCCTGGGATGCTCTTTAGAGTTCTTGTCGGTCATGCTATGCACATAAACATTCCTGGGACACCCTTTTAAGGTTTTGTGACAGTCACATGTAATGAGTCCTAGAGATCTGGACAGGATGAAAAAGGCCTCAGATGCTCTTTAGGGTTCTTGCTAGTCAAGAGACTCTTTTAAGGTTTTGTGACGCACGTAATAAGTCCTGAGGATTCCACAGTATGGCCAGTGATGATGAAGACCTGCAAGTGGTGGGCCTACCTCCAGTATGAAAAAGGACTGGCTCTATAGAACTTCCTATGACGAGTAGATTCAAAAATTAGTTGAGATAGCAGCAGCAGTGATGATGATGATGATTCGAAGACGTTGCATTGATGACGATGATCCAAAGAAAAAGACTTGTGCTAGCAGATCTGTGTCGAGAAATACCTTACTAGTTAAGAGGGAGTGTTGATGTATATGTAACTTCGGAATGTATTTCACTTATATATTTATTGTACTCCTATAGAGATGTATTATTCCTCTATACGAAAATGTCGTCATTTGTATTGACAAGTGTCGCAAGTGTGTTAACTTGCCGATGGATTATTAGATCACCTTGTAAGGGGTTGGCCCGGATTAATGTAATAAGAGGTTATTGTGCTAAGCTAGACAAGTCGGCCCCGTAAGATTATTGGGCAGTCAGGACAAGTATAAATAGAGATCTCTCGATCTCTATTTGGATCACTTCAGAACTCACACTTCCATCACTCGGAAAGTGGCGCACATGTGAGGAGGAGGATCAGCTGCTAAGAGGAGTCTATCTTGGTGTACTTTGGGTGTACTTTGGTTGTACTTTGGTTGTGCTATTGCACTATCTATCTTTGAGGAAGTTGTGGGGTTTTTCACCTTAGGGTTTTCCCCACAGAAACTCTGTGTGTCTATTGTCTCTCATGCTTTTGTTTCTTGTGATGATTGACATGCTTGCTATGATTGATATGCATTGATATACTGTACATGTTGTTCTCTCAGTAAAGATCCTAGAGTATCTTGAATTAATGCTCAAAATTTAACACCAACAGCCTGCAAATTTATAGGAATCCAAAGGTTTTAGACTTTAGTGTATTGATTCATTGATATGTTGTGTCAATGAGCCAATGACCATGATAATTCTAATTATTCCATCGCCTTGGAACTGAATACCACCTATATTGTGCTTAGGAAAACAGCAAATACTGCCTCTTGTGTATAAAGAACTTTGAAGAGACTCTGAAAGCTAGCATACACTTTGTGTCTTTGCTTTGGAAACAAAGAAGGATAGCCATAGAAAATGTTGCCAACAGCCTGCAAATTTACAGGAATCCAAAGGTTTTAGACTTTAGTGTATAGATGCCATAATTCCAGTAGTTAATCGATCAATTTATTGCACAATGACAGTTCCTTTAATTTTTCTGTGTAAGTATTCTACAACTACAAGTTCTAGCAATGTATACATAGTCCCTTGTGAATTTGTGCATAGACTGTTGTTTTATAACTTATAAGGATTTGAAATGTCATTAATATAGGTTTTGTGCACAAAATTTAATATCTTTCGAGTTTTGCCAAGTCTTGAACCAAGTTTTTTCGAGTCACTGAGTCTTACGACTCTTACCAAGCCCCAGGCCAGCCAAGTCTTTACTGAGTACAAGTCTGACAGCTTTGGTAAAAGACCCTGTCAGCTATTCTCAATATTTAGTGCTACAACGCATTTCCAGAAGTCATATTTTGGATTTCAATGGAACAAATATGTGCACCAGCTTCTCACAAACAGAGGCTATTGCAAATGATAGTTATTGGTTACATATTCATCCTTCCCTAATTCCATTTGAAAGCCACAGTTCATCTTGGCATATATATAACTTCAGAAAGAATGGGTATCGACATGTTGACATTTCCCATATAGGCATTGAAGCTTAATATTTAAACAAAAACTGCACAAAAATCTCTTTTTTATTCTTTTCTTTGATTTTCATCAATAAGCTTGAAACAAAACCATTAAAAATCCTCTTTAAACTTCAATGCAGAATATTTCTACAATAATGATAACACCATTTGCCATATAATCTGGATCATACTACCAATGAATAAATCTGCTAATTCCAATTTAAACTGATATTTGAAACATGACTACAATTTATGTCTTATATAATGCCATTTATGATATGCTTCACGGACTAGATCATGCTACCAATGAGTTAAAATGAGGCTAATACTTGGATGCCACAGGTGTTTTAAGTGGATTTTGACTCTTGTGCAGTTTCTTGGTAGTGTCTACCAACTAAAGCAACATGAGGACTCCAAAAACTTATTTCAATTAATTACTTTAACTTGAAGCAGACTTGTGCATAGGATTTACTGGCACAAAACAACAAGCTTTATCATTTCACCTTTGCCAAATCCACTATGAACAATGTTACGGAAAAGGAACTTATGATTTACATTAATCTGCCTAGAGCCAATTAATCATCAATAGAAAAGTATTGATGCTTTACAAGCAGTTGAAGAACAGAGAAGCCCAGAAAGTTGAATGGGCAAGGATCTTATCTGGCAGTACTTGTTCAAAATATTCTAAAACTTCCAAGGGCTATAATGCAATCAGTAAAATAATAGTACACATAAATTCTATATCTCTGGAATTAATCCATTTCCAAGCACACTGGCAATGTAATGTTTGTTAAAAGCACATAATTGCATGCAAACTGCAAAGTTGCAAGGAGGAATAAAAAATGGAAAATACTATGTCAATTTCCACACATGGCCAATGGCAGTGGATGCGACTAATAAAGCTCTGCATCTTAAAATCGACCGCAGAAACATGCTTAATCCAATGACTACAACTACCAGTAACAGAAAATAAAATATAGCCTCTTCAAGAATGCTAAAATCCAAGCATGTGATTGAAAAGGAGAAGTGTGCAAAAGAGAAAGCTCTGCATCTTAAAATCAACTACAGAAACATGCCTTATCCAATAACTACAACTACCAGTAACAGAAAATAAAATATAGCCTCTTCAAGAATGCTAAAATACAAGCATGTGACTGAAAAGGTAAAGTGTGCAAAAAGGGCATTGAGAAGCTGACTTGTATACTATTAAGGGTGACAGCAACAAGAACATTCACAAAAACCCCAAAAAGACATATAGCAGTTTCCCCAAACTTTATGAATTCAGTGCACATAGTATTCATTATTCAGTGTTCTTCATGGAATTCTTCATATCTTTATGAATTTATTAAAACGGGTTTGGCATTATTAGTTATGTTCTCATACAGGAGTGCATTATGCTAACATTGAGAATGTACGTTGCAATACTTGTTGAGCATGTTTATGGCGACATGTAGCCCAAAGGAAACATGCTCAACAAGTATTGCAATGCAAATTCTCAATGTTAGCATAATGCACCCCTGTATGAGAACATAACTAATAATGCCAAACCCGGTTTAATAAATTCATAAGGATATGAAGAATTCCATGAAGAACACTGAATAATGAATACTATGTGCAGTTTGCAAAAACATCAACTAAATGCCAAAAAAATTTACTAAGGATTCAAGAAATCAACTTCAAGCCCTATATCTCTAATACAAATTGGTTGGTAAGATACTATGCTTGTCCTACTCATGTCTTAACAATAAAAACATTAATCAAAGAACCAAACTTCAAAATTATGAATGATAATAAAGATAAAATCATAAATGCAGTCCCGAGAGAATCATAGAAAATGCTTAGGATAGATGGGAAGCTATGCCTTGGCATATGTCTACAGAATTTATCTGCAAGAACGAAATATGGATTGGCTTATCAAATTTGACTCTCACTTATTATTGCAAAACAAACACTGTGGGCTTGTAAGAAGTTCTGGAAGCGAGTCTACCTTAATAAAAAGACATAAAGACTTAATGAAATTCTACAGATGGGAAGTGAGAAACTTAGGATCATGAAAAGTCGAAAACTAAGGCTATGTTTAGTTTGAAAACAAAGTTACATAGACAAGAAATAACAAGCAGCAAATTACCAAAATGATCACAAGCAGCAAATTACCAAAATGATCAGACAAACTATCCGGACATGATAAAGAAACAAGAAGAACAATAGTACTACTACTACCATAGTACCAGAGGGTACTACTACCACAGTACACTGCTGAGAGAATCTCCCATATTACAATTAACTAAAGTTTAATGGAATTGTATTAAAAATTTAAACCTGTATAGCTTGAAAATTTACTAGCCAGTGATCCAATTCCAAAACAATCGGTACAATTTCGCTTGCACAAGTAACGTAGGCAATAGGATAACAGTTCCTATCAACTGTAAACGGCATTGACCCCAACTACCTTAGGGTAGCTCAAGCTCTAAGATAATCAAGTAAGTGCCTTGACATATTGAAATTTCTAAATTCAGTTCAGACATTTCAATTGTATGCTATTATGAACTGGCGATGCTCGGGGTTCAAACGTATCCTCGAGCATATTGGGCACCCACATTCTTACAGTGGCTTGGGAGTCCCCCACCACCCGGTTACGAATCTCCCCGCTTAGACCTACGCTTATAGCGGTGGAATATGTAAGAACCGCTATGAGGTTTTCATTTAAATCATGAAATTTGAAATGGAAACCCTGTATAAGTAAGAAATGCCAACCACTTTGCATTTACAAATTCCATAAATTCATTTTACTTGCGGAAACAGCTTAAGACCTACTCAGAAGTCCTCGATCATCGTGGGGAAGACAACTCAAATTAATCAGCGGCCTTAATTTCAGACTCCATACACACAGCATTCATCCATTCAACATTAGACGAAGAGAAGCTACTTCCCATGTTAATCGAAAGTGCGTATGGTAAGAATTTAATGGGGCATCATCAGAATCAAAGTGGGTTCAGTCAGAATCTAAAGGGTATCAGAAACAAGGTGGGTTTAGACAGAATTGAATGAGGTTTAATCAGAACAAGCCCTGAATAAACTTCGGCAACTTACAGAAAAAACAAAAAAATTCCCCTTCCAAGATATCATCGATCAAACAAAACGTACTTATTTCAAAATATCTATGATTATTATTCTACTTCTAAATTGTCCCAATACTGTAACTCTAATTCTACAGAGTTGGATTCATACAGATGATATAGAATGAATAAAACTCACTGGATAGATGAAGACTCTGAGAAAATCAAAGTGGGTATTCTTCAAATAATCACATTTGACTGCTAATGCTCCGAGATCATTTCCTGGGTCTTCTCAACCTGCGAGAAACAAAGGCAATGATAGTTCTGCGCGCAGAGGGAATCAAGGGTATTAGTTAGGCTGCGTGAAGACCGTTGAAAGCCTAAATATTCATATCTTGACAAAAACATAGGACATCAAAAGCCATAAAAAATAAAAATAGTATTAAAGATGTATAAAGACCAGCACAAAGCTCCCTTTTTAGGGGCTTAGTGAGCGCTGAGTAGGACTAGGTTTTCGAGTTTGTTATGGTGGCTTGACGTCAGCACAGGGGTTGCTTTATTGTTTGCCATTACTGAGTCATTTGTCGGTCACGGAAATTGTGCCAATGGAATTAAATTATTAAACAACAACAATAAACTACTGAATTTAAAAAATATGTTCAATTTATCACAATCCATCTTAAACCATTATAAATAATAAATAAAATAATAATAATAAACCATTGGATTTCTATTTCACAATATTCTCTGAACCAACAGCCACGCGGCATATCTGCGGAGTTAAATTGTACATAGAATTCTGTAGACGGAAAGAGGATTAAGATGTAAATTCTTTATTGTTTTTCTAAAACAAGGGTGGGACTAAACGGTCACTATCATTAAAAAGTGTTTGAAAGTACGTAAACCAATGTGTGATGGCATTATCTCATAAGCTCTCTCCTTATTAAACTGAATCGGTCGGATCTGGATATAAAATTTATAATGCTTTTTTTATTATTTGATTTCTTGATACTGAAAGCATCAGCCAAAGAGGTATTTTATACATGAAGAAGTGACTTCATGTGTGCTCATTTGATTATAATATTTAATCACTTTTCAATATTATAATGTTATTGACCTTTTATTGCAAAATTCTATGATATATTCTTCGTGGGTATAGCTGTATTTGGGATTTTATTTTTTTGGTTTGACATATAGAGTTAAGGTAAGTTATTTGAGGAAATTATATGATTCTTTTATTATAATTTTTATTAGTTATGATTAGTATTGAATATTAATTTTTTAAGAGATATAGATTAAATTTAAAAGGTTTTTTTTAAGAGAAAATGTTTTTCACTCGATTTTGGATTATGAGAATACATCAATTAAATGTAAGTTATGTTATCTACTAAGATATTTATATGTTGTTTGTCTTTATGTTTGAGTTCATCTTTCTAAAAACAAAGGAATTAAAGCAATGGAGAGGTTTTCTAGAAGAACTAAGTTTGGATATTGAATTTAACAAAATGAAGTAAATTAAGATGTACAAGTGTCAATTAGGGAATCAACATCTTTTTTGGGGATAAAGTAGATGAAATGGATATTGGACTCTCCACCTTGAAAGGGGTTGTTATAGTCGATGCTCTCTTAGGTTGAACCAAATGACAACATGAAATTGCTATCTCTGATTCTGATGAGGAACTACTTTATTTAATGGATTATGCTCTTCCACCTTCCAATTCACAGTTAGTTACTATGCTATTACTTCAGAAGAGTGATAGGAAGTTAAAATGAAGAAAGAGAAAAAGTGAAGGATCGAAGATTATTTTATAAAATCTAAGAAATAAATTGTACAATGTTAATGTAATTTTATTCTTTCAAGTGTAGGTTGCACGTGTCTTTATGTAAGTGCCATATGTACATGTACTTGCTTTTATGTGTTCTTTATGTAAGTGCGATATGTGCTTGTACCAAAGTTGAAATCACTTCATAATTTTAGAATATGATTTTAAAATATTTTTATTAACTAAGAGTTCATTTTCTTTATATATAAAAAAAAAAACCAAAAACATTTTATACAATTGGAAGTCACCCCTTACACAAATCACTAACAAATTATTTCAATTAACCAAATTTATTTACACACAATTATGTCATTACATGTAAAATTATATCCAAAAAAGCCTACGCTAATAATCATAATTTTTATAAAACAATTCTTATCTAACAAAAATTATTAACATATACATAATAAAAATACTACATAGGGGGGTAGAGCTCTGCAACCTAGGGTTTTGAGCCGATCCGAGTTGATCTCGGCGGCCAGGGCTCTATCCCTGGTCAGACTCCTTCTGAGCACACTGTTATTGTTCGAGCGAGGGAAGCTTTCCTATGCCGGCGGCAGCGTGCAGAGGGGCTTCTTGGCATTGTGGTGAGGCGGTTCAGCAGTGGGGAGCGGTCCATCGGCTTCCAAAGGCGGCTCTCCGGGCTTCTGTGGAGCCGTGTTGAGGATTTCTTGGTGACCGGCGACCCAGCTCACATTAACGGTGCATCCATCACGAACGGTGCATCCACCACGAGATGGCCAAAAGACGGCGGGCTTGGATTTCGAGGGTTTGCGACTATGAATCCTTCTGTGGAGCCGTGATGAGTTCTTGGTGGCCGGTTCGACCCAGCTCACTCAACGGTGCAGTCATTCCATGGACTGCGGGTTGGCTAACAAGGGTTTGAGGCCTCCCTCACAGGCTTCGACCTGCAGAACCGGATCTTTCTTTGGCGATCTGTCCTCCAAAAGCTGCTACGGCCCAACATGCGAGGCATTCCCGGTTTCATAGCGGCAAAGCAAGGTGAGAGGGCAAATTCTCGTGGGTTCCAAGAAGGAGCATGGGCAAAATTATCCAAGATAACAGAGATCAATCAAACGATTACAGCGATGTTATTGTGGGTTTAACCCTGCTTGCTTCTCTGGAATGAAAAGTCCGAGATCTGCCATCTCTCTATGGCTGGGCCTGCTGCTTTCAGGCATTGATGGAGGATGGATATTTCTGAGTATGGAGAGAGGGCGGCGCCTTTGCGCGGCGACCCATTGGGTCCGCACGATCCAGTGGCGGCGGCGGCGGTTTCAGGGACCAGACCTGAAACTGGTGGCCCCAATTTCACCACTATTCATGATTTCTCTGCTCTACTTCTTGTGGCAACATTATCTGGGTTCTTCTTTCTTTTTTGTTCAGCTCATTAACAGCTGTTGTTTCTGCTTATATGGGACACAAATATGTGAAAATGTAGGGATCCTTGTTGATCTTACTACATCTGCAATATGTAATTTTAATCATCTTTTTGAAATAAAATTACGGACATTTTCCCAGGAAAAAAAAAAAAATACTACATATAGTAATAAAATCAATTTACAAGAAATTATATTTTGAAAATGGTTTTCAATTAATTTTAAATATTAAATTTATTTATTTTTAAAAAATAATAAATATATTTCAAGTTTTATTTTTAAAAAATATTTATTTATATTTAAACTTTAATAAATATATTTCAAATTTTATAATTTAAAAAATATATATATTTTTAAAATTTAATAAATAGATTTCAAATTTTATAATTTAAAAAATAATAATAAATTTAAAAGATTAAAAAGTTTTTTTTTTCAAAACTAAGTTTGATATTTCATTATGGAATTATTTTTCGTTACTAAGGTTTATAATGATTCGATTATATATATATATAATAGGTTTCTTTTTTTCTCTTTTTCCTAGGATGTCTTTCCATTAAGAAAAGGCATTTATATCTCATAAAGGAACAAAAGAAAAAACAACTCTTTCGTATTTTTACCCTCACTCCCGAACCATGTTAAAACTAAATGGAAGGTCCTTATTTACATATAAATTATTATCTTACTCTTATTTTTACCCTCTTATTTAATTGACTTCGAACCATTTCACATCTAAATGGGAGTGTCGCAACCATGCATTTCACAAGAATTTTGGTAGCCTTGGTGGTCGGTTGTTGGTTGCTGCCCCAGTCGGACAGGATGGTGTACTAGCGTGTTGGATCGTTAGGAGGACCAAGGAGGATGATGCGGAATCCCTAGCTTGTGTAAGCGTAACACTCGGTTAGAACAATACGCGTTGATAGATGCTACAGGGACACATCAATATGTTAGCATGTGGTTGAACTTGGCAGGATGCAAGGACAAAACCCTCGAGGCATCCTCAAGGATTGATACTAGTTGAGCTTGTGTTGTATTAGGCAGGTTGTCGGTTGTCCAAGCGTTGGCTTGGGGGTGAACATGCGACGAGACTGCATGGTCTAAGGTTGGGTGGTGATGTTGTTGGATGCATCGTCTACGGTGAAACGAGCACTTACATTCCGCACATCTCGATGGTGTCTGACGCAGGTTTGGTCAAGCTAGTTTCGATAAGGCATAGTCCAGGTGATACTTGCAGTTGATGGCCAAGCCCAACTAGCAATATCACGTTGGTGTCGCGCATGTCTAGGATTTTGAACGGTATGGGACGCTCGAGAGGGGTAGAAAAATCCTAGGCCCGTGACAAATGGTATCAGAGCCCACGTTCGGTTTCGACAAACGTGGAAGTGTCTCTTCACCACCAATGCCCCTTTCACTGGAGGCCCCAGTTCAGCTACATTGCTTTAACAAGGATGTCAACATCTTTAAGTGGGGGAGAATGTCACGACCCTGCATTTCACAAGAATTTTGGTAGCCTTGGCCGCTGGTTGTTAATCGTTGCCTCAATCGGACATGACGGGGGTACTAGCATGTTGGATCGTGAGGAGGACCAAGGAGGATGATGTGAAGAATACCTAGCTTGTGTAAGCGTAACACTCATTTAGAACAATACGCGTTGATGGATTCTACAAGGACACATCAATATGTTAGCATGTGGTTGAACTTGGCAGACTGCAAAGACAAAACCCTTGAGGCATCCTCAAGGATTGATACTAGCTGATCTTGCGTTGCATTAGGCAGGTTGTCGATTGTCCAAGCATTGGCTCAGGGGTGAACATGCGACAAGATTGCATGGTCTAAGGTTGGGTGGCGATGTTGTTGGATACATCGTATACGGTGAAATGAGCACTTACATTTCGCACATCTCGATGGTGTCTGACGCGAGTTTGGTCATGCGGGTTTCGGTAAGGCATAGTCCAGGTGATACTTGCGGTTGATGGCCAATCCCAACTAGCAATATCATGATGGTGTCACGCGTGGATAGGCTTTTGGATGGTATGGGACGCTCGAGAGGGGTGAAAAAAGCCTAAAACTGTGACAGGGAGGTCCTTCTTTAAATTATTTAATTTTTAATAAATATGTTATTTCTATAAAAAGAGAGAGAATTGAGCCTTTTTTTGGCAGAAAAAAAAAAGTCATAATTTATTATATAATATAACAAAAATATATTCTTTATCAACTTTTACAACAATTTAGATAACTCTAATAGCAATAAATCTCATATAACAAAAAGACCTAGAAGTTTACCTCCTAACATTATATCTAAAATCCATTATATTTAAAATCCTGGTCCAGTATAAATCCATCAATTCCTTACTAAAGGATTTTAATAGGCAAAACCATCTATGAAAAGTCCTTAAGTGCATAACTAAGTATAGGGGGGAATTGAGGTTGTATCCACGTTAACACCACTTATGCTATTAGTTTAAGCTTACATACAATGTTGTTGGTTTCAATCAATCAATCATCTTCTTGTTTTGGCATTGTTATTAGAGATCTCTTCTCCAATGATTATCATCATTTAGATTTGCTAAGTTTTCAACAATGATGGATAAAAAGCTTCATGACATTAATCATTTGAAATTAATTTGATTACAATGTTTATTGATCATGAAATTTTATTGAGACGATACTAGAAAAAGGTACAAAAGATTAAATATGGGTTTCGTCTTTCACACCCTATAAAATGTCCAATGTACCAGGATGATAAATATCAAAGACATTTTAAATGTGTGTTTTCAATTATCTACATGTCGAATTTAAATGAAAATTATCAAATAGTATATTTAATTAAAAATCTTCATTTTTTAATTTTTCAACACTTTTAAAACATAGTTTATCCCAAATGTAATTTTATTTTATTTTTAACAAAAACGGTTAGACTTTATTTGATAATAACTTGGTTGGGCCATAGCCTAATCAACCCCTCTTACATTTTCCTTTTTTTCAAATGTTTGAATTGCCCTTTATCCTACTCTTACAAAGCTGACAAGTAACTACCATCCTACGGGATAGGAGACCAAAGAGAAGCATCATTATTCTTGATCAATTCTGCTTGAGCTAAGAGGCAGTCCATATTGGCCCTTGCATCTGCTTCCTTGTTTAGACTCCGGAGAATGTGGAAGTAGGAGGTGGAGTTGAAGTTTTGCAACAATTTACATAACCTCTGCAAGGTCTTGTTGAGCGTCAAGTTATTGAAGTGATCTTCTGTGTTTAAAATTTTTATTAAGATTTCCAAGTCCCCAAAAATTTGAATGTCTTTATCACCATTCCCTTGGGCTAGCTGACAAGCTTTGAGCAATCCTAATATTTCGGCCTGATTATTAGTACTCTGCCCTAGTCCCCAACTGAAGCTGTCTTTATTGTGGCCGTTCGGGGTGTAGATTACCCCTCCAGCTCCTATTGTACCTGGATTTCCTTTAGCTGCTCCATCGAAGAAAATTGTGACTTTACCTTGATTCTTCCACCACAATTGGAATTCTGATTTAGTGCTCCGAAGCCGCCACTCATGATTGCTGATAGGACAAGAAGAATTCTTATTCCTAGCTCGCAGGATGGGGGCTCCAATCCAGCTAATCTCTTCAAGAAGAGGCAATTTGTCTTGTTTAAGGGGATGATTTTCCACTGTTTCCAACAACAACGCTTTGGCTTTAACAACCACGACTAAGGGGGAACAAGTTGTTTTGGAAGATGCCATCATTCCTGGCTAACCACACTTCCCAACGAATGTATTTTGGGATTGCATACCATATTTTTTACCATAAATATTTGCTCTTAATCACTTGAGGATAGCGCTCTTTCCAGGTGGAGAACAAGATGACAATAGTTCTCTGCGATGGAATTTGAGCATTGAGACCCTGCAAAGCCTGCTTCCACACGTCCTATGTGAATGGGCGACAGTCAATGAACACATGGTCAATTGTTTCCTGATCCGAACAACAAAGTGGGCATCTGTGCGGCCCAATAATTCCACATTTTGTTAAATTCTCGCCAGTCAAAAGTCTTCTGTGCATGAGGACCCAACTGGAAAAATTAATCTTTGGGATGTCGAAGGAGTCCCAGACGTGCTTCCATAGAGTGATTGGATGAGTATGAGAATGTTGCGATTGGAGGGCAGCAAATCCCTGGGCTGCTTTGTACACTCATGTCGATCCCCAACCCCATTTATCCTGAGATCAGATATGCACTGGCGCTAAACCAAAAAGCGCAGCGAGCAGAGTGCTCTGTTGAGCTTGCATCCAATCTGGAGGACGGGGTATATTCCATGCATGCCAATTTCTGCCATGGTCCCAAGTAGAAATGTCTGCCAATTTATGAATACCACGCTGAGAGAGCTAGTCACGTAAATCAGAAAATTCTACTGAATGCCTGAGTGGTTGTTGACCCATAATTTTACCTTCCCACAACTAGATGTTTTTCCCATTTCCAGGAATTCGATAGAGATGTTCTTTGAAGAAATCCCACCCTCAACTACACAGCTTCCAGAGCGCGGTGCCTTTGTTGGAGATTCCTTCATCCATGTTGTTCAAAGAGAGACCATTCAAATATTTTTTAATGAGCACTTGGCTTACTAAATGGCTTTGATTTGAGAAGATCTTCCACATAATCTTTCCTCCCAGGGCCAAATTAGCCAACCCAGGATCTCTTACTTGGAGTCCACCTTCTAAGAATGACATTTTCACAATATCGCAGCTAACCAAATGAATTTTTTTTTTTTCCCCTTACCTCCTTGCCACAGAAAGTTTCGAATCAGCTTAGAAACCTGCTCGGTGATCATCTTTGGAGCCAAAAGAAATGAAGCCTGAAAAATAGGAAGAGAGGAGATAACCGATTTAATAAGAGTTAGCTTTCCAGCGGTGGTGAGCCACTGTCCACCCCAGGCTGCCATTTTTGCCTTGATTTTGCTGATGACTTCGAGCCAGTGAGAATCCTTGGTGATTCCCAGAGTTAAAGGCAGGCCTAAATACTTGATTTTTTCCCAAGCTGCAAAGCCTGTGAAGCCTAAGGAGTGGGAAATTCGATGGATGGTAGGTTGATCTACCTTCCACCCATACACATCACTTTTTCTCTTATTGACTAGAGCTCCAAAGACTCTACAGAAGCTTTGAATTACTTCGTTGAAATCCCTTGCAATTTTAACAAAGGCGCCTCCCAAAAGGAGAGAATCATCGGTGAATAAGGCATGATTTAATGGTTCTAGATCTTTCATCACTCGAATTCCTGGAGCTGTCCCCGCTACCTTCTCTGCTGTCGACTTTCGGTTAAGAGAGTCTGCCATCAGAATGTACAGGAAAGGGGACAAGGGGTAGCCCTACCTTATGCCCCTCGTGCCTTGGAAGTAATTGCCCAACCTGCCATTTACTAGAGGGGCAATCCAAGGCTTTCCTATACATGCTTTGATCAACCTTACAAAGTCAGTGCTAAAGCCAAATGAAAGGAGAACTTGAAACAAAAAAGAGTGTCTTACCCGATCGAAGGCATTAGCCATATCAAGATTTATAAGCATCCCTTGCTCTTGGCATTGGTGACTATAATGGATGGTTTCATGCACAAGAATCACATTATCCATGATATGCCTTCCTTTAACAAACCCGCCTTGACTGGGAGAGATGAGTTTTCCAACCAGTGGCTTGATTCTATTAGCGAAGAGTTTGGACAAAATTTTATAAGAAGCATTGCACAACAAAATAGGCCTAAAACGATCAAAAGTCCCAGGGTTTGATTCCTTGGGAATTAAAGCTAGGAATGTAGAATTTGTGTTGCCTCCAACCTTGTCTTTTTGGAGGAAGCCTTTGATCATTCGAAATAAGTCCACCTTGATTATATCCCAGCATATTTTGTAAAAATGAATGGAAAAACCATCGGGCCCTGGGGCTTTGTCCGGCTCCATCGCCCAGTTAACATTGTTGATTTCAGTTTCAGAGAAGGGCTTCAAAAGACTTGAATTATCCTCCTCCCCTACCGGTCTCAAAATGTGAGTGAGAAAATCTGAAAATTCCTCCTCAGAATCCATACCTTCTTCTTTGAAGAGCTGCTGAAAATGGGAAGTTGCAGCCTCTTTTGTCCCAAATGTAATTTTCAAACAATGGAATTTCTTCGTTTATCCATTTGAATTTAGTCATATGTATCAAACAAATAATCTTTAACAAAGCCAAAGCCTCAATAATAAAATCTTTGATTATGCATTAATGGCCAAGTCAAACCCACCATGAAACTTATGTAACCAAGTCCCTTAAGCTCAAATATAGCTAACTAATTAGGCTAATAATAACCCTAATCAAGGGAGGTAACAAAGCCAAAGCCTAAATAGTAAAATCTTTGATTATACATTAATGACCAAGTCAAACCCACCATGAAACTTATGTAACCAAGACCCTTAAGCTCAAATATAGCTAACTAATTAGGCTAATAATAACCCTAATCAAGGCTAGGATTAAGTAGTTCAGAAGAACTCCTAAAACAACTCTTCTGTAGCCCCAAAGGCTCAACCTAGCAAATCAACGACATTTGAGATGTTGATGCCAAATAAACCCATAGCCTCGATCAATAGGAAGGATGTGGTGTGTCCCTCCCAAACACCTCCCCTCAATGAAATGGTAGAAGGGCGTGTTGCCCATCTACCCTTTTGAATTCCTAGGAAGCCATAAACCCCAAATAGTCCCAAAATAAGCTCAAATTTCTCACCTTAGAATATTTTTATGTCTTGACCTTTAAGATTTCAGGGACTTTAAACATCCTCTAACTCATTGTTAGTTTGTTGGAAATGTGGATGATGATAACATGGATGTTATAATTTTTATTAGTTAAGGTAGCACTGGGAAGCAAGGACTCATCGACCCCCTCAAAGAAATATTGGTTTTCAAGATGTGTTCCCAATTTCAAAGTAATAGAAGTTTTTTGTCTTCAAAAAGTAAAAGTTTATGGGTTTCTATTAAAGAATGCACGAACCTATATTTGGTTAAATGAGGTCACCTTCATGGAGCTTTCATGTCCATGCATGTGTTGTAATTTTACATCTCCATGATACACACATCTCCATTAAAAGAGTTTATCCTACAACTAAAACATAAACATAAAAACATCAATCAAGCTTCAAACCTGCATAAACAAAAGTAACATCAATCAAGCTTCAAATCTGCATAAACAAAAGTATTAAATGGAGAAAATCAAAGTGAAAACACCACATATCAAAAGATGAGGTCATCCCTACAAAAAATGAAATCCAATCTACACAAATAGTGACATGAATATAGTAGACATCAAGTTAAAATTTTGTAACAGTAATCACTATCTTCTCATTAACACATAAGAAAAATGCAATATTGTCCTCAAATAATTATAGTGGCTTCTCTCAAGCCTTCAAGCTCTTACTATATGTTCGAACATCATATAGTTATTAACATATAACCCTAACTAGTGCACACTCCCTCATCTAGTCGAACTTGATAAGATAGAAAAGAAATTACAAAACTTAATCGCTAAGAATATACCTCAAAGAGAGTGCCTCATGTATTAAGGAATCTCTCTGAAACAATGCACCCCACCTATTTTGAGAACATCTATTACACACTCTTCCATGAAAGGAATCTCATGCCATAATTGTGTCATAACTATGTAAGGAATCAATTATAAATTTGCCATCGCTATGTAAGAGGAATCTATCATAAATGTCATAGAATTTGTCATAACCTTACATTGACCAAAAATAGAAGATGCCAAGCATCATAAGTGTAGGAGTATGATGTAAGTGTGCAAGGGAATCTCTATGATGTGGCACACAGATCTTGTAAGGAATACCCTTCAACAATCATGCACATTTTTCCTAGGAGAACAACTAAAAGCAAACAAAAACTTACACTCCATCTTTGTGACTAAGGTGTTCTCCACTAAGTCAAGCTTCTGTAGCGATCCTTAACCCATAAATTGAATCACGGACCATATAGAACATTTAAACTTAAAAAATAAACCAATACATCCACATTGTATTAAACACAAGGAAATGGAAAGATGTAATGTACCTAGGGGAGGATAATACGAGGTACCTAGGGAGGTACCCAAGGGGAATATATTATGCAATGTGCACCCGAGGGGAAATAATTAATGTAACGTGGCCATAAATAATGGAATATAGTCAAATCATTAGTTGACGTAAATAATATTATAATAAGGCATAGCACCCTAGGAATATTCATGAGAAACTATAAATACACATGAGTATAATTATATTGAGACAAGTTGGATTATTATGTTGTAGCAAGCATGACTTGTGGAGTGATTTCTTCATTAAGGAGTACTTGATGATGTTATCCTACCTTAAGGGCTCTTCTCTATATTTTGGTGTTCTTTATTGTGTGAAAGTATCTTGGTGTTTATTAAGTATAAGGGTTCTATATCATTGTTGTGATTCATTTTCTAGGTTAAGGATCACTACAATTGGTATCATAGCACTTTCTTGGGACAAAAAATTTGGAGATTCTTTTTCTTTTTTGCAGGTTTTTGGAGGAAAAAGAGGATGGTGGTATTTAGCTCGATTTCTAAAGCTTTCTATGCATAATATAAAGAAAACAGTTGCATACCTAAGTTCCTTTATCTGTAATAATTTAATTAAAAAAAAATCACTCAAATCAGAGTCTAGACAAGAGAGATATGGCCATTTGAAATTTATTATTTTTGGGTTTTTCAAGTGACACCCGCGCGTATTGCATAATTAATATATTTTGATAAAGTTGCATAATTAAGATATTTTGATGGACTGATCAGATTTCTGTCAAACCAACTCTAGTAGATGCAAAACAAGAGCCACGTGGTGGCAATGTCCTTGACATTGCCACCTGCTCTATTTGTAGAAAGCTATAGGAGGTATATATTTGCTTAGAGTTGTGAACGATTGATAGAAGTTAAGAAGTTAAGATGAAGGATATATTTGCATGAGAGGAGATGCCAATTTCAGGGATCTTAGTTCCTGCAACTCCTCTTGCAGTTTTATGTTTGCGGCTATAAGTGACTCGTTACGCATCTTCAGAAGCTTGCATTCAATTTCCCTGTGATTGAACTTCGTCCTGAAACAAATTAATGACATTCAAATTATGTATAACAGAAAATCTGTGAATAAAATATAGCGCCCTCAAGATCAAAACTTTTGTGAGTGACAAGTATAAAAAAAAATATGCAAATAAAATATAGTGCCCTCAAGATCCATCTCTATGCTGGATATAATTTCCAAGCGATGTAGATAGAGTGAGGCCACCAACCATTTGTAAAAAATTATTGCTAAAAGGGTGAAAGTCCCATAATAACCAAACACATTGAAAAGAAGCAAATGGAACTATTTGATATAGTGATATAGTAATTGTTGTAATATAAAAGTTCATTGCAATGTATACAGAACAACATCTACAGTTATTTATATTTTTATATTAATAAGTGTTTATATTTATATAAATAGTAATTTATATATTGAGTTTATGTTTTTTTTATCCACTAAAGTTAAATAACTGTGTTACAAGTGCCTTATCCAGTCATTGTAAATTCAAAATAAATAATATTAAAAATAAATAAAAATTACTTATAACTATACATAAATAACCGATAAAGAATACTTAGATTATACAATCTCGGAAAACGAGCAATTAATGTGGACGAAGTTGATATCACTTAGTAAACAATCAAAGCAGCGTATCGCATTCTAAGGAATCCTTATACAATGGTTGGGAAGCGAGCAATTAATTATGTGGAATAAGTTTGTACAGGGAAGGGCAATCAAATATTGGTGCGGCCTTCAAATATATCATTATGTGATTTTGTTCTTGCAGCTGCAAACTGAAATTCCAAGCCTCCGCCACAGGCGGATGACACTTGAGGAGGAGCGTGTGTGGCTACTCTAGCTGAAGTGTTCCATTTTCATTGCACCATGTAAAGCAATAATACTATCACAGATACCAATCCCGATACGACGAAGAGATCCCACATGTGGTAAACATTGATTTGGCTAGATTCCGACGGGATATATCCACTGCAATCCTCCTCATAATTGGGCATCGATTGGGTTTTCAATGTTTGGAGTGTGTCGTCGTCTGATAATTCGAGTATTCTGATAAAAACTTTTGTGAGTGACAAGTATGCAGAAATTTGTGTATAACAGAAAAACTACTAATAAAATAGAGCGCCAAAATAGAGCGCCCTGAGCATCAAAACTTTTATGAGTGACAAGTATGCAGAAATTTTAATGTCTAGAACTCTTCAAATTGACAAGCTAATCGATTTAGCAATCCATTCCATAAATGGGCCTTGAAATATAAATATCGATATGTATGTACGACGAATCAGTAAAGAATAAGATCCTTGATCGTTTATTCTGGAACCACACTTCAAGGGTAAGATTCAATTCTCTTTTCAAGGCTTGCTTTTGATTCTGAAGGAGGCCCAAGTCATATTGAGAGAACAAATAGATGAATCATTTTTTAAAAGATTAAAAACATCATTGTATAAGAAGTTTAAATAAAACATTCAGTGGTTAAAACATTCAGTGGTCGGAGAAAAAAAATCCTCCCTCACTATACTTGTTACTCTGACCTCATGACCTTTGAATAAATATACTGACATAATTTTGGAAAAGAATAAAAATTAGTAGAGACACTTGCAGCAATGGAAAGAAAGTGATGAATCCAATTAAAAGGTTTTTCTTAATGGAGTTCCATTTCAGACTCCAGTCTTTCTTCCTGCACTCAAATTTGAAAATAAAATTAAAAAAAAAAGGAAAAGCAGAGAAAAAAATAAGGGCTAATAATAGCCAAAAACGAATAACTTAAAATAGAATTGACGTTGAGCCATCCAGGGGTATACATTACAACACAGACTTGTAGACCTAGTGGTGGACATGGTTTTGTGTCATTATTTCTACAAAATGTGCAATCTTATGAAGTCTTGTGTTCATATAGTGATATTGTTCTGAAATAGTGGGTTGACAATTGGCTAAGTCGAGAGGCTTACCTCTAATTTATTGAAAAACTTATATCCAAGAGCTCTTCGACTTCTTATTATTTACAAACTGTCAACGACCAATACATTTAGGTTGGACTGGACCCAAACACAAATCCAATATGTTATAATTATCAGAATCCCAACACAAATGCAAAATGTTATAATTACCAGAACCTGGATTTTCCACGTTGCTTTACCGCATGAATCGTAGGCCACTCACCCAGGACATTAGCTAGGCAGTTGGCAAGAAGAGGCTGCAAGTGACATGCAGCAAGTGACATTCCGTGACATGCCAGAGCCATACCGCGGAGAGCATGAGAAACCTCTTCCCATAGCTACCATGATGAGAACCACTCAAACTGACGAGAACTGCTCCAAAAGACTGGATTCGTAGTACCATGATGAAGTACCCTGCATTCCGCCTGTCAATCTATGTAAGGAAGCAATGTGAGTTTCTGTTTTGAGTTCATAAACAAATGTTATTTAGAATTTTAGAGTGCTGAAAATTTATACTGTTTTCTATTCATGCTTTTTAGTTTAGCCATTTGTTTGTAGATCTAGCATACAAATAGGTGCTCGTGTACCAACTGATAATATCTCAGTGAATAGCATTAGCATTTTTTTCCATAAATATTTCTGCTAAATGTGCCAAAATGGTGTCAATATGTTATTTAAAAAAATATTTATTGACGGAGGTGGCAATGCAATTCAACGGTGCATACTGAGATTTTGTCTCTTATTTCCCAAAACCCTATTTCGCCTTACAGCTAGTACAACAATCTTTCAAAGATCATCTGTATTGTTATGATCTATATGTTTCGTTGGTACTTGCTTTCAACAGTGCAGTCGAAACATGGAGGATTCGTATGAGGGCTTTGGCGAGGTTTATTTTGATCATTATTGCAATAATCAACAATCAAACTGCTTAAGCCGTTGTGGATTTATTTATACACCTCTATTTGCTCCTGGCATGCTTTAAATAATGTCTTGTGCTTGGCATCTAACAGGATTTGAATGCTCGTTGTTTTGCAGGTCATTCTTTGTGAGGACTGAAGCTGTAATTAGAACAAGGACATAAAAATCAACTACCTTAATGTACCAGCATGCCGGGGGCAGGCATGACCTTAGTACTTCTTATGTTGAAGGCCGGGGGCAGCCGTGACCTTAATGTACCAGCATTAAATACATGAACTGCAAAGTCTGATGGCGAATCGGCAGGTAGGTCACAGATGGAGACCTCGTTGAACACTGCAAAGCATGATTAGTCCATTCTTTTTATTAATTAAGTTTTTAAAGAATATTAAAGTTTTAATAGATAAAATTGTGGAAAGAAAAGCTTTAATAGATCAAGTAGAATTGACTTCCCATAATCAATCACAAGGACATTTAAAAAACCTTGACACCCAAACTTCAGCGCTTTTACAGCTTCAATTTGCAGACATTTTGACATAAATTTAACTTAACCTATTTTAATAAAGTACATGAAATTCTTTCAAACTTCCAAATTTCAATGTTCTATATCATCGAAACATAACCCATAAATTCATTTAACCCAAGGATATTAAAAAACCTTTGGCTCTCAAACTTCAACTCTTTTACAGCTTCAAAAACATTTGCAGACATTTTGACTTGAACTGAAATCTATGATTCCTCTTAGATATAAAATAAATCCATTGTAGTATTTTGAAGTTTTCAATACAGACTAAGAGAAAGTGACGCTTTTACAGCTTCAAAAACATTTGCAAACATTTTGATTTGAACTTAAATTCTATGATTCCTCTTAGATTTAAAATAAATCCAAGTTTAAATTACAGTCTAAGAGCAAGGGAGGTATTTGAAACAATTCATTCTCATTCCATTAACATACTGACTGAGAATTTTTTCAATAAAAAGATTTCAAGTGACTGAGTGGTGTAGAGTAATTCTTTTTAATTTGATTATCTAGCAGAAGTACTAGAACAAACCGTCCAATAAGTAAAGAGCCGAGGTCTATGATCTCCATACAACTCTGGGCTCACCTGGCGATCAGTACAATAACAACAACTTAATAATCAGCAACTTCAAAGAATATCCCAGAAATAAAATAAAAGTTTTGAGCAAGAAGCACCTGCCAGCCTGCTTCAATGCTATTAAGATCAGAACCATCAAATGATCCCGAGAGAACCCACATCTGAGACAGACTAAATTCGTTTGGACATTCTATGTAAGGATCCCACACGCTCATAGTCGCTTTTGCACCATAATATTCTCCTCCTTTCAGAAAGCCTATTGCATGCTGCACAAAGAAAATACCTACACGAATTAACCAGGCATGCTGCACAGAGAAAGAAACCATATAAATTAAAACTCAACCCAGTAATTTATTAGTTGCACCAAGAGAAATGGAGGTCTCTACACAGGAGATAGCTGGTAGGGTAGTAAATTGTACAATGCTTAAAAAGACCTCGCAAACTTGAATGCAAGTAAACCCATTCGGCTTTATATGTCTATAGAGTGTTTGAATATTACCCTACCTCGTGTCCATTTCCATTAATAACGTTAGCTTTCTGAGAGCCTGATAAGTTCGAATATTTAGGTTTTCTGCCAAATTGTGCGAGGGAATCAACGCGCATTAAGTCATTCACAGTGGTCCTCCTAACCGGGATTGTTCCTTTTGGGCAACTTATTCCACTGAGGTGCCATGTTTGAAAAGCATGCGAACCCGCGTAACTTCTGTTGGCCATGGCTCCAGTTGCAAAATTAGGCTTTGTGGGGAAATCCTACATTAATAAACAGTACACAAACCAAATAAAACATCATAAAATCGCCCTTGGATTTCCTCCCAGCCACAATTTACAATATCCATGATTTACAACCAAAAATAGAACCTGAATCTTGTAATTTTTAAGCAAGAGATGGTCCAAACCGGGCTGTTGATGACGATGAACACAGTCGATAATATCTCCATCCGAGCTCTGCAACAAACAGGAATTCAGATAACTTATATTCGGCCATCTCTATATGGGCCGTCAGACTTCTGTAATATGAATAAAGAGAATATTGTGTTGCACCTATATGCTTTTATTGGCGGGCTTGTTAATAGCCCTCAAACGTTCGTCGATCATAGAAATTCTCCTGCTATGTTTCATAGTAATATTATTCTCAGCAGCCAAGCAGTTGCACACAGGTCGAGAGAGAACAAAAACCAAACCCAACATACAAAGCTGCCTCCAAGGGATTGAACAGAACAGAGCCTTGAACTCCTTTGCCATCACACCTCAAATCTCTTTCACATGTCCAATTTTCTTCTCCTGCTTCTATTTTCTCCATGAAATTTGTAAATATCATAATATTGAAACCCTAGTTCTGGTCCAGAATTTTAAGACTGTAAACTCGTTATTTTTTTAAAAGCTTCCGGACGAGGCCAACAAGAAGTACAGCTGTATCCATACCCCCTGTATCTGTCATTCGTAGAATTTGAAAAACAAAGGTCGAAGAAAATTAATACTTTTGAATGCTCGTTGTTTTGCAGGTCATTCTTTGTGAGGACTGAAGCTGTAATTAGAAAAATCAACTACCTTAATGTACCAGCAGGCCAGGGGCAGGCATGACCTTAGTACTTCTTATGTCGAAGGCCGGGGCCAGCCATGACCTTAATGTACCAGCATTAAATACATGAACTACAAAGTCTGATGGCGAATCGGCAGGTAGGTCACAGATGGAGACCTCGTTGCCGGTGATGCGCTTGCTTCTTCACTCGGTGCCCTACACGGCCGTCGATGAAATAATCCGGCAGGACCTGGAGAGCCTGCAAAGCACCTACACGATATATTTATTGAATCTCAAATGGCAGGAGAAAGAGAGCCGCTGCCAGACGATGTGGTACTGCAGAATAGACATGACAACAGGATTGACGATGTAATACTCTTCATTCAAATCTATGTACAATCATAAAACCATCACATCAGAGGGTCGATCGACCCATACGCTGACAAATCCCAAAGTAAAATCCGCTTAGCTCAGCACGCCGCCGGCTCCTGGGGAGGAGAAAACGAGGCTTGCATCATCTGTACTTCGCCAATGAAATCATGACAAAAAAGATTGATTTATAAAAAAAAATTAATAATAAAAACTTACACTATGCTTTGAACCATAGTCCTGCCAAATATTTCATTGTGAAAGCTGATTAATACAACTGGACCAAATACTAAATGTCAAGGACATAATGATTGTAAATTTCATAATTTTGGTCAAATAAAGATTCCAAGAAATATTAAGGGGGTTTTGATCATTTTAAATTTGTTGCTTCAAAAACATTTGGAGGAAAATTAAGGACGACTAAATTTAACTTGATTTATGAAATTTTATGTGTAGAATCTAAAGAAAATAAATGCACATTTGAGTTTCACTCTCCAAGAAACCTAATTAAAAAAACGTCCAAATCAAAGTTCAAGTAGTGAAGTTATCATTGATTTAAAATCATCCATTTTTAGGGTTTTTTTCCCATGATGATGACAACATTTGTAGAGAAAATATATTTTGACAAGGTGCCCAGATTACAACCAAACCAATTTCATTGGATAATATATTTTGTTGGGTTTGATTTGATATATTATTTACTACACTTCGGATCCATATTTAATGTGTTATATCCCTTGCAATTATTTTGCCTCAAAATCCTAGCCACATAAAGGAACTCCCTTGAAGACTAAGTGACTCTTTTCAAAACCCTGGTTCTATTTTTGGGAGTTATAGTAAGGATGATGTTGTTCACGAGAAAATTGGATGGCCCTAGCATTGAAGAAGACATCAAAGACACAAAAACATTACTTCTAAAGAAGTTGAGAACATGGTTACTCATAGGCTTAAGAGAAGATGCCTCCAAATGGTGGCATTTGCTTAGCCATGACAAAATGAAAAAACTTCTAGATGAAGAATTTGAAAAGGTATTTTTAGATAGGTGGTCTCATGTTGTGACAAATAATAAAGAAAGCACTAAGAGTTTATCTTCATGCACAAACTCTCCATTACATGTTTATGGATGTATTAAGTAGGAAATTATTATTATTTCTATAAACCCTACTAGCAAGTATAATCTCATCAATATCAATTTGGAAAAAAATTGCAAATTCCCACAAAGCATATTCAAAGAACACATGTCAATGGTGAAAACGTTCAAATTTTCAAAGATTTGAAGATTATCATGGATAAATACGTGTTGCATTCATATTTTTATGCTCTAAATATCGATGATGTGGATATTGTTGTCGAGAAAAATATATGTTAAGAATTAGATAATTAAATTGTCAATCTGGGGATCGTAAGCTTAGAGGTGTTGGCACTGTATGTGTAGGACCGAAGCATAAACTAGCCTAATCTAACTTATTCTAAAGCTGACAACACACCTATATGTAATCAACAAAACAAACAAGCTCAACACCTTAGGAAGAAACTCATCACGGAGTGACTATGTCTCATGAGTTAGGTCATTAATTTATCCGTCAATGATTGGAGCTACTGAAAAATCTAAAGTGCAAGAAGTTAAAAATACATAAATGAAATCTAAGTGCAGAAATTCAAAATGCAAAAAATGTAAACTATATAAAGCCAAATCAAACTAATATTTAGCTAAAAACTAAGCTATAGGAATGCACAATAAAGAACTAAACTAGTATAATGTTTTCTAAAGGAAATCTTCTATCTAATTCAAGCTAGATTCTATCTTCTAATCTAAAAATTAAAGATTTATGAGTTAAAAATCTGTAGTATGCCTTTCAAGTTTCAAAGTCTCATTAAGTTGAAGGTTTATATAGTCAAGTTTATAATCTGAAATAGAAATGTTTATTTTGACTCAATGATCTATAATTCTATGGAGGCTTGCTACAGAAGTAAAGATCAATGTTTTTACTATGGTACCTATAGTTACAATTCTGAATTCTATGAACAAGTAAAATCTAATGCAGTGTTTTAATTTATTTTTGTATGAGTAACTAAATGCAATCTAAGTATGTTTCAAAGATGGTATAAGCGGAGAACAAAATGTAAAATATGTCAACTAAATTATAAAGAACATTAGATTCCTAAGGAAAAAAAGTTGGAACAGAATACTCTATGAAATCAAACCCATAAACAAATTAAGTAACTAAGTTCCTAACAATTCAAAAGCATTCAACCATTAACGACAAAGTATCTATCCTATCTATCCTTATGCTAGAAATATGTTGACAATCAACTAAATGAAATCTACAATGGATACAAGATATCAGAAAACCACGAGAAAGACTAAGACTACCTTTTACTGTTTATAAAAGACTAGACACTATCATTCAAAGGATCAAATGCATTCTAAACTACTAAGTGTAGAGTTTCAATTCACAAACAAAGCAAGATTTTCCCATGATTCTAAATTTAATTAACTACGGCTAGGTTGACAAAGGAAAATAACCTATTTCACTAGAAATCTAACTATGCAACAACAACATAAATGGAATCAACTCCTACAACAGAAAATATCGAACCATTCAAGGCAAAACTTGATACAGAAATCGAGTTTATGTTTAGAAGAAGTTTACATACCAAATGGCAATTCAAGTTAACAAGTATTTCAAAGGATGCCTGAGTTTTGCTTTTACTTTGATCTTAGATTTCACAAATTATAGATCATATGGTTGGAACATTGAAGAGAAGAAGTTGGTTCTGGGGAAAGAAAACACTAAACCCTATGCACAATCTAAAATAAATCTTGTTTATACAAAACTGAAAATCAAACCTATTTTCAAAGTGTAATCTACAACAACATTAAAATCAAATGAGAAAAATGTGTACAAACAAACTGAGCTATTCAATAAGCAAATTGTGTACCTATATACAATCTGAAAATTGTAGAGGAGAATGAAAGCATGATCGAGAGGATGTCCAGTCCCCAAGGATTTCACAACACCATCACATAAAAAAACTATACACAGAATCTTATTTCCAGAAACTTGACTCTTCATTGGATAGAAATCGATTTATAGTAATATCAGATTGATGTCCATACTCTAATTTCTAACACACCCTATCAATTACCAGTCTCTGAGCTTTTATAATGTTTACACAAGGCATAGGCGAAATATCGAATCCAAGATTCGATCTCTCATAGCTTCATGAGTTCAAACAAAAATAGAAACAATTGATAACATCCCCTATTCAATATCAACGAATCAGCCTTCCAAGCTAGTCCTCATGACATATGTTTATGAGTACAACTTGTAGATAAGATTTTCACGATGAAATTTTGAATCTGGAAAGAGATGTGGCCACGCTGCCCCTTTTCTAAACCTAACGCTTGAAGATGATTTGCAACGATTTTGGGATGCTTTGTGATGACATGGGTAAATTGCAATGGACACCACACCATCTAGGATCACCAATGAACAAAACCCATGTGGTAGATTTGGCAATGGAGACCCGCACATATGATAACCATCGATTCCCCTTTCGCAGCAGTGCCAGATTGAGTGCCGAAACAGGTGCCAGAAATGCAGAATTTAAATTTGAAGTGAAAATGACTAGGACAAGATACAATTGATAGTGATGACTTGAGAAACATTAGAAATTAAATAAAAATAAGATGAAATTAACAAGTTTAATCATAAATTACACCTCTCAATAAGAATTACCTTAAAAATCTCAAATACACCCCAAAACGGAAAATAATCTTAATATAACCTTTCATAAAACAATTGGTATGACAAAAATTAAGCCCGAAATGAGTTTAAAAATTATCAAAACTAGGGGTCATCAATTGTTTTGGGATATCCTTGGATGGACTCAATTGGTATGATTAATATTGATGTGAAAAAGAAGTTTATGCAACTTTGTTATAAGTAAAGGAAAACAACAGTGTGGTATATTTCTCTTACTAATCTAGAAGGGCCCAATGTGGTACATGAAGACATCATCATAGGTGAAATAATTGAAGTCTGTACTACCACATTGGATGATGATTCCAAGGTTGAATCATAAGAAGAAGCTATAGAAGTACATGAAGGAAAGCCACAAGAAGAAGATAGAAAGGAAGAAGAAGTTAAGGAGCTACATGGCCCAAAGGAACAACAGGTTCAAGAGTCAAAGAAAGAACAACCAACTTCTCAAGTCACTACATTTTGCTTCCCACACCACTCAAGAAACAAATGTCATCAAGGCAAGGTTGTGAGCATCATTGTAACTAATACAAATACCCTTGATACTCTAGGGTTTAAACTTAGTTATCTTCTCATTAGTCACATGAATATAACTAGGAAAACCAACTACACAAAAGTGAGATACATATTATTTTTCATGAGTAAAGACTTCCTCTAGTATATTTTCCTTTGATTCCCTATGATCAATTCAATATGTACATAGTTGTAAATCATGCATCTACCCAAATACACGTGAAAGAATCTAAATCATGAATCATAGCATTCATTATCTTTATGATGGATTAGTTCTTCCTCTCCATAACCTCATTTTGTTGATAGTTGTAAGGCATTATCAACTCCCTCTTAATTCTTGCTTGCAAAATGCATCAAGTCCTTAGAGGTGTAATCTACTCCATTTTCATACCTCAATACTTTGATCTTTTTATTTGTCTAATTCTCCACAAGAGATTCAAAATCTTGAAACTTACTAAAGAACTGATACTTGGTCTTTGTAAAGTAAATCCAAGTCTTTATGGAGGAATCATCAATAAATGAAGAATACTAAATGTTACTTATTAAAGAATTTGATGACATAGGTCATATATTTGAAGTAACCAAATCAAGCATCTCCCTTGATATATGTTCATTTCTTGGAAAAGCAGTCTTCACATGCTTGTTGAGTACACAACATTTATATAATCCCAGATTTCGAATGTTGAAATGTGTATATCCCTACATTGTGTCCTTCAAGAGTGGAAGTGATTCATAGTGTAGGACCAAACCCCTATGCCAAATCTATCCTTGATTGTCATAGCCATGCACTAAAGAACCATGTTTTACTTAATTTGCAAGCAACCTACATACACCACCTTCTCGCACACCTTTGGGCAAGACTTGACCATCCTTATGGTTGCGATCTAACATGATGACTTGTTGGTCATAAAAATTAGTCACACTTAAGTTTGTCATGGATGAAATTGAAAGATGATTATTAGTTAAACCATGAACATACAAAACATCATTCAACTCAGTAACATATCTTGATGGCATTTAAAAAGAGACGAATCCCATTACAATATCTAGATATGTGGCAATATTTCCCAACTCCACTTATATGCCATCTTCTTGACCTTGAACTCTATTGAAAGCCTTGTTGTAGAATAGCATGTGTTTAGATGCTCCATTGTTCATATACCACCCTACACTAGAGATGGTGTTTATGGGAAGGCATGATACCATGGAGAAGACAATCTCCATCTTGGGTGCTAACTCATCCATTGCAAAAGCTTTTGCACTCCATGCAAACTGCTTATGTTGCTTATTCTTTGTTTTCATATCCATAGGATGCTAAGATGCATAGTGGCCCTTCTTCTAACACTTGAAACATTTCAGGTGACTCTAGTCCTTCCTAGGCTATAATGACCATGAATGTTCCATGTCACCCATATTTCTTCCTTTCCTCACCTTATCAACAAGGTTTAGTTCAAGATCTTATTATTTCTAGTTATTATTGTTGCTCTCGTTTTCTCCTCTTGGATGTAAGCATCCTAGAGCTATTGAAAGGTAAGCGCTCTGCACAAAGGATTCCTAAGGCTTCAATAATTCTTTCATTATGATAGACATGAAATTCTCATTCTTGACTTTCATCCAAATGGTCATGAGCTAATCTTTGATATAGGTAACCTTCATCAAGTAACTATATACCATGCCTATGTCACCCATGTGTGTATGAGTGAGTTAATTTTTTAGAGGCAATTTTTGAGACACATGCCCACTCTAGTCTAAATTGATTAATGCTGCATACATCCCATCAATTAACTACCCCTCAATGTGAGGGATAAAATGATCCTTCTCCAAATACACAATGGTTATGTTTACTCTAGAAACACTCTTCTTATGTGTAGCCAACAAATTATCATCAATAAGAGCAACAACAATCCCTTTTACCATCTCCAAAATTTCCATCTCCTTCAACAACATATACAATAACCATTTCCTGGATGTAAATTTGGAAGTACCCTCTAGATAACCACACTCTCTAAGACTAAGAGTAGTCATCCTCCAAACCTATAACACACTTCAACCAACAAATTAGCTGATGAAATAAACTTGTCATCGGTTCACCATGTCTATCTCAAGAAACAAATTCACTCCTATCATTGGAGCTACAGGGGAATCTCATCCACAATCTCTCACAATTCTTAGTGCCTCTCACATGCATTCATCACTCCAATATCTAAAGTCTTCAAGGGATCAGACCCAATGAGATCCTCTGAAACTCCTTGTCATAGGTAGTAGTCCATTCCATACATGGATCTAGAGAATTTCAAATGCATAGCTCTAATATCATTTCATAAGTTTACATCTTCATGATAAACATATATGCGGTCAAAGAATTTGTCATACAACTAATATAGAAAGATTTAAACACCAATGAAAGCCTTAGATCTACATAAACATATGTTTGAACATAGAGACTCAAAGTGAAAACACCACATATCAAGATATGAGATCAAACTTGAAAAAGAATATGATATACACAAACAACAACATTAATGTAGTGGACAACAAACTGAAATTGTGTAACGACAATCACTATATTCTAATTAACACAAGAAAAATGCAATAGCATCTTCAAAGAAATACAATGGAATCTCTCAAGATTTCACATTCTTATTATATGTTCACACACCTTACATATATGAATATATATTCCCAACTATTGTGTCCTCCCTCATCTAGTAAAACTTGATAAAAGGGAAAAGTGGTTGAATGAATTAACAACTAATGATAGGCCTCAAAGGGGGCACCTCATATCCAAAGGAACCTCTCCTTGGAAGCACACCCTATATATGCTTAGACTATCTCTTACACATTCTTCCATGAAAGGAATCTGTCATAAAGTTACCATCATTGTGTAAGAGGAACATGCCATAACCACCATAGAATCTATCATAAGCTTACATTGACCAAAATAGAAGATTCCAAGTGTCATACGTGCAAGGAAAATCTCATAGGTGTGTAAGGTAATATCTCCCATGTGAAATGTTCATCCTATAAGGAATCCCCTTCAACACTTGTGTGCTCTCTCTTGCTAGGAGAACAACTCAATGCAACCAAAAACTAACAACACGAAGATGACAAACACATTGTTACAATCCTTGCATCGCCTTATTTGTCCTCTTCTATTATGGATTAGGGAACAACCCCACATGGAGATTTATGTGGGTCATATTGGATTTTGATAGGCAAATGTTGAAACTCACTAATATTGACACATCTAATTATGTTGAAGAGAGAGCCCTTTCTTGGATATGGATAGAAAATGAGTTCTTTAAATTTCATTGGCTTGTTTGTTGGGATTTTAATATGGTGTATGCTCCAAAAAAAATAAAGGAATGTTGCCTATCATGGTGCCTCACGGGAAGAAGAAAACCTAGAATGCCCTCAATATTAGGTTTGTTTTTATGAACTAAATAAATTTAGAAGAAAATATTCAATAAAGGTATGGTTTACTTGGTTTAATTTAATAGAAGCATACTAATATGTACCTTAGATTTGAAAATGTTATCACACACAAGATATCTAAGAAATGCTCCAAAATACCCAATATGATATACTAAGCTCCAAATACAATACACTCTAATACATCCTCCATGAGGAGGATCCCATCCTTATTTATAACTATCTATGAAACCATAATCATAACCACCTCCTAACTGTCTAGTGGACCTACTTTAATGAGGCCACATTACATTTATTCCATGGTAATTGAGTAGTGGGGATTATTTAATAATAACAAACATAATGTACCTAGTCCAATTTGCATTGAATGATCACCGTAACTACACTATCATTACTCTAGTTTCCCCCCTCCCCACCCTCGCCTAACATTACATCCTTGGGGAGGATCCCAATAATCCATCTCCCTTCAAAAAGCATTACTCTCAATGCTTGTAGTGAGGATATACAACAAAAAACCACAGTCCCATATATGGGTGTTGATTACAACACTGAAGTAGTCCATGAAACCAAGGTCCCATATACAAGGGCTAGTCATAGTGCTAGAGTAGTAAAAGAAACTCATCCATTTAAACCTAGGTCCCATGTACGGGTGTTGAGTGCATGCTAAAGTAGTAGGCATCCCATATGCAGTTACTAATCACAATGTTGAAGTAATCTAAGGAGGTCATCCATAAAGTTGGTCCCATGTCCAGGAGCTCATGTTGAAACCCAACCGATGACTCAAGAGCTCAACAAATGTTCAAGTATTGTGCTCCAAATGCCCACCACGATCACGTGGATACAAATAAATATAATCCAAAATATCATCCACGCAACTATAAGAGGTCAATTCTAGAGTTGGAAGGAACACTGACACAAAAAAATATCTAAGCTAACAAGGTAGTCATAATGGGTTCTTGACTACCCTAAATGATTTTTTCGGCATAAGGTGGTGTAGAGACATCAAATAAAAGGTGAATGTAGTTATATTACCAAAAAAGACAATTGTTTGTGTACTATCCATCACAAGCATCCTCTAAATGCCACCATGGAAATATATCTTCGTTATACTCTCCATTGATGCCAAGATATGCATCAAAAAGGCATCGAATCTCTTGAAATTCTCATATGATATGTCACATTTGATCCTCCCATTTCATGGTTATTCTTTGGTTTCATTGATGTTTGGGGGGGGGAAATGTGCAAGTGTTGTAGAATACTAAATATCAATCATAAGCATAGCATTTAATATATGAAATCATTCTATCCAATGGCATTGGTTTCGTTGCAATCTGGCTATTCTATCAAAATATATATGTTCTACAATATTCACAACCATCACCAAAAAAAACCCATAATAACGTATTTTAAATAAGCAACATTTCCACTTCCTAGACTCCAATTGAGACAATTTTTTTTATAAATTGGGTGTTTTATCAAGAGGAATTTAGATATACACTTGGATTCTTTAGATTCAACACAAAAATATATAGGAATGGATATATGGAAAAAATAGTCTCTTTTCGGCCCATGAAAGAGCTTGAATACCACTTACATTGAACCTTAGTAGATAAAACATAAACGACAACCCTTAACTTCAAAAAAATGCATCCACACAACAAAGAACACAAGAATGCAAAGAACCATTGAGGTAGGGTAACACCATCAAATACTCCTCATGGAAGGAATAACTCCATAAGCCATAGTTTCTACAATACAATACTCACCATATCCAATACATTGATATTGATGTATATATATATACTTTCTCATGAGCATACATTGGGGTCTGTGATAAATACCCTTATTATAACATTATTTTCTCTAATTATTTAGTGTCTTTATTTATTAACCACTAACTACCAAGTGGGCATATTCCATGATAATTATGGCCACATTACATTCAATACCCCCATAGACACCCCATATTATCCTCCCTAGGTACATTACAATGTTGGGATCATCCTTTAGGGTGTAATAGGTGGGGGGGAGTGGGGAAGGGCTCATTGGAGTAATAATAGTGTAGTTATGGTGGTCATTCAATGTAAAGTGGACTAGGTCCACTATGTTTGTTATTATTAAATCAGGCCCACTAGTTAGTTAGCATAGAATAATGTAATGTGGCCTCATTAAAGAAGGTCGACTAGATAGTTAGGAGGTGGTCATAATTAGGGTTTCCATAGTCCTATCCATGTTTTTCCTCTAACCCCGTCCATGTTCCTTCAATGCTATGTCCCCTCACTAGAATCCCTTATAGAATTAGTGCTTGATCTCTCAATTATTGGTTGACCAACACTGCTTATTCCTTAATGTTCACCAACCCCCATGACTTTCCTTCTTTACTTCCCTCATATTTGATCTTCCCCCACAACTTCTCACTTCACTCTTTAACTACTCACAACTGTTTAAGCGAACATTGGTCTATGATATCTTTTCTTCTTAATATACATTTTCCCTCTCAATGTTTTTTCTCTCCTTGTGATAAAGTCTCTTTTATGCTCTCATCATTGCTAGCACCACTCCAACCACCACCATGGTGCATGGATTTTTCATTTCCATACCATTGGGTTCGAAAGGTAAACTTCATTCCTCTACAAACAACATCTTAATCCACATTGGGATCTCTTTCACAAGTCTTCCCCTTGCTTCCCACTTAAACTCTTCCTTAGATTTTGAATATGACTAGTATGCTTCTACTACAAATTGAAAAATGAACCCCTCCATTGTTGTCTTTACCTATAAATTGGCTATTTCATTACTAGGTGGCCTACTAATTGAAGCACAACTAGATTTCGTGACTCAAATATACTCTATTCTTCTCCTTCCAGGTGTATCCTAGTGTCTCTTAAATCCAATTTAACCATTGATAAAGATTCACTGAAAAATATACCCATAAGATATCATACTCATCTTTGGGAGCATCACCACTGCAAAAGTATCTATCTAAAACTTTTGATCTTTTACCCTCACAACCCAACTTCCTATTTAATAAAATTCCCAAACTATGTTTCAAAAACCTTAGTATGTTCCTATAAAGGTTCCACCTTCATGATAGGGCTGGCTCTATTTGGTAGACCAAGTTCCACTTAAGAGTCCAAGAAGGTTTGATGTAGTTTATTGTTGACATATTCAAACACTATAAGAGAGAAGTTCTCATCCTAAGCTTGTTGCCAAGACTTAAGGTAGGACGATTAGGTGATAAGATAAGGTTTTACCATACTACCTTATGATTAAATGATATCTTATTCATTTATTTATTTATTATATTAGCCCGAAAATCATAATCATACGTGAAGAATCTATATTTAATATAACAAAGAATACATAGATCCAACAACAAACCAATCATCCATATAACATATCACAACCACGATCTGAATAATAAGGGGTATTTTATTACTCTGATCCAATTCAACCAACATATTCAACATCTTGCCCACAATAAGGGTGTAGACCTACCATCCATAAAAAAAGCATATCATTACAAAATTTCCCAATAATCAATAATCATAACAAAGAAAACAATAACCCACAACCATCAACAACCTTTTGTCATAACCCCTAAGGGCTATTTGTACATTTGTGTTTTATGATAATTTTTACCATGTCAAAACCTTAATTTAACTAACTTATTCATATATATAATTACAGTCCATCATGTGATAATAAAGGCTAGCTAATATAAGCTGCAAAACCAGGGACTCTTTTTTGTCTATTTGATCTCTTGATGGTTGACTAGGTTCTTTTGTTTGCTTCATGTGGCGTAGATATATGTGCCCAAATTTATGTCGTGTTGCACCAAAATGAAGGGCCAATAGGTTCCAACCTTGGTATTCAAACTACAATTCAAGTGCAATAGGTTGAATTGGATATGTTACGTTTGTGCCTACTAATTAAAGAGTTTGATAAACCTATGTAATAAAAGAAATACCAAATAGAATCTAAAATACAAGAATTTACAATGGCTCACACGCAAAGTACACATAGATTTACTTCAAAAACTTTGAACCAAGAAAATCAATCTACTTGAGAGTTTCTCCAGACTCTGTCTCATTGTATTATCTTTTATGTTTACAATATGATATTATATACAAAACCCTAATCCAATAACCCATAATAGATTACAACCCTAATTTCAACTAGGACTAATTTAGAAAGGGCAGAAGAACTAGTGCCCAAAAAAACTCAAAACGGACCCAAATTTTTCTTTCAAGGGCTTTGCCCCTAAATCCCATTTGTTTTGATAATATACAAAGAGTACAATACATGTGCAACACTAATGTAGTACTATGGTGAGGATCCCTACACCATGAACATAGAGTTTCTAACCCCATGCCTTTCTTCCTCATATTGTCTTAGACAGTCTCACCATTTAGAGTTTAGATATAGTGAGCCATGTTGTTCCTGAGAAGAAAGAGCACCACAATATTTTCCTTAATAGCCCCTACCACGACCCTAAGGTGATAAGTTCTTAATGCTTTCCTTTATTATTTCAAAAAATAATTTTTTTTGTAAAGTATCCAAATAAGTTAATGATAATTGGCCCTAGTTCTAATAATGAAGATGACCCTCATCTAGTTTTGAGCCTCATCTCAATGAACACATAATTGATTTTCATTGTAATGTGTGATATTTATTTTTGGTGCTTTGATGGTGACTTTTATGGCTTTTATAGTTTCGTGCAAGTGGAATATATGACTTTGATGGTCTTGATATGTGCATGTGTGTTAATTTGATAGGATTTATTCTCTTAGGAGGATGCAACTAGTAAGGTTTTATATAACTTTTATGTTTGTGATGGCTTCCTAGTGACTCACTTTAAAAAAAATGAAAAATTGTGTAAGGAATCCAACTATGTTGATGATGGTGGGCCGTGGTCCCAATGACAAAGATGATCTCATGACAAAGATAATCCCCTTCTAGATGTGGGTCTCGTCATATAATTGAAATGGTTTTCATGGTAATGTGTTATGTTTGTTTTTTGTGTTTTAATAATAAACTTTATAACTCTTATAGTTTTGTGCTAAGTGAAATATATGACTTTGATGGTCTTAATTTGTATTTTCATAACAAGTTTAATAAATTAATAAGGGAAAAAGCTGCAGGACAGCTTAGTCCCTGCCAAAGGGAGTGGGCCAAGCGCCAAACGGAAGCTACGCAGAAGCAAAATCATAAGGGAGAAGGCTAGAGCACGTGGAAGAGAAGGGTGTGGAAGAGAAGGGTTGGAGCAGGTGTCAGGCTAGCGGGAGGTTTGAGCAAAACTATGGGCGCACTAAGCTGTAAGTCTCCATCTAAGGGTAGGACAATGTCGGGACACTTGAGCACAAGCGTCGCAGTAATAAGTCAAGTTGTACGAGTTCAAGTTCTGCGAGGGAAGAGGCCGCTTCTTGAAACTAAATTCACGTCTAATTTCGAAAATTCGTGCTTGGAAGTTGTTGTTGCTACCACTTCTATACAACTCTCGTATTCGTGCAAGAACAGTACTGCGCGACGTGAAAGTGGAAAACATAATTCCTTACTAGTCTATTCAGAACAATGAATTTCGCCTTCCGAGTCTCCAAACCAACAGAAAACCTGGAAGCCAGACTTTGTCCTGGCATTGTGCGGCCCTCGATCCTTGTGAGTTCCTGTTATCCATTAATTGTTGACTTTGAAGAGAACTTTAGGTCGTGGAGTGCTTCTGCCAATGGTTCCAATGGCCTGTGTAGTATAACTGATCTGACATGCCAAGAATTTACAGAATCCCGTCGTGGTAATGAAGCATTTTCAAACTATTTGCAGGTAACGTTAGTTCAAGAAATTTATGTTTCTGTTAATGAATTCTCTTGTCGACACTAAAAAACGAGAATCAAGAACTAGTAAAGCTTAAATCAGTGATCATTAAGCTTTATATTCATTTACTACAGAGACAATTTCTGTTTTTTGTTAGAGTAAATTAAAATAACTAGCAAATCAAGTTGTTCATTAATCTCCCTGCTGCTCTGCAAGCAGGCAGAGACTAAAAAGGAATAAGGAATGAGTGCACAATTTTTTTAAATTTTCTATTATTTCAAAACGTGAACAAAATTAAACCAACAGTCATATCCGAAAGTCCCATTATCATGTGTTCAAGAGTCAGACCACTTCTGCAATCAAAATATAATTTAAGAACTCCAATCTCTGAAATAAAAGGAATTGTTCTGCATGATAACCCTACATCCCCGAAAATTCCTTCTTGTTCTCTTTGTAAAATGGTCTATGAATTTAAGCCTCTGGATGGTAAAATCATTGTGTTATAGTTATGCCCCAGTCAACTAGTAGAGAACTGGATGCAAAACAAAAAGCAGTGCAAGAAATTCATGGAATCCAACACAGAAAGAGTGCAGTTTCTCTCCCCACTTTTTTGTAGCGTTGGTAGTAGCCAAATGACGAGCTGCAATAGCCGCAACTAAAGATGAGTCGAGACCCCCGAATAAAAGTACTCCAAATGGAACATCGATTATGAGCCTTTTTATGACTTCCTGTATCATTCAACAAATCATATAACTACTTTTACATGGAGGAAAATCGCATTATATTTATATGTTATACAATAACGCTCATGGGTAGAATCGATATGAGAAAACAAGAGAAATATGGTAATGGACTATACTTTCTCAAATGCTTGTCTCAAAACCAAAGGGTGATATGGAGTGGACGGTATAAGATTTTATGAATACCAAGTTGGGTTGTACCATCTCAAAGTTTGAAAGAAAATATACAAAAAAATTGTTAGGAAGTATTTAAATGATATAAAACCTTGTTTGCTAGAGTATATATGTCTCGGGGGAAATGAATCAAAACGTTCACAATCATCGTGCAAAGCTTTCATCTTAGATGCAAACCAAACAGATCCTGCAAGGATAATGGCAGAAACACAAATACCAACAACTCAATTAATGTAGACTTCTTCATACTTTGCCAGCTAAAAACTCAAAGTTCACGGAATGACAGAAGAAAACTGGTGTGTAGAATAACAAAACATCAAGCCCCCACCCAATGTATAAGGGAGTGATTCCAAAGGCATCTCGAGCAACTATGAATCTCTGGTCACGTGTATTAAGCAAAACAAAAGAGAACATTCCATCCAACCTGTTCACAAATTCCTTGCCATAATCCTCGTGCTTGCAGAGCACAAACATATTAACAATTCACAATCGTTATCTTGAAAAGACAAAGGATTTTTCATCATACTCTTAGAAAGCCAAAGAACGTTAGGCCCCAAAACCGTCATGGCACTTCATCATGACTACAAAATAAAAATAAAAATTATGAAAGAGTGGCTAACAATTGAGAAATATGGAAGGAAGGAAGAGTAGACAGCTGGATACTCACAAGATTAGCTACAATTTCACACTCGCTATATACGATGGCCAATCTCTGGTGAGCAAGAAAAGTATGCATGCTCTGATAGAGTCTGCTCCAGTCGGTGCCTCTATGTCGTAACCTACCCATGAAAGCAAAACAAAATCAGGCAAACTTCATTAAATCTTAAAATGAAACTCCACTAAAACAAATATTCAATCCAATTGCTACAACGAAAAAATATTATCTTTAGTACTGCGCCAAAATGTTGCTATATTTTTGGAAAACCTAGTCTTTATAGAATTGACCACGCACGCTCTGGACGAACATATATAATTGAACCACAGATGTATATTGGGCATACCTCCGCAAGAGCTCCAGCGCCTGAACACACTTGGCCTGCGATGTATCCAAGGAAGCGAACAACACCAGGATTCCACACATGGTGACTGACGAAAAACCACAAAACCAAAACACCAACCATACTTACATTAACTGATCATATCTCAATAGCTAAACAATCCAAATACTAGGAATCTCATTAAAAAGGATACAAATAAACAGTACAAAGCCAAGGAAGTAAGATCTACAGGAAAATAATAATAGTTTTCTTTGTAGAACCAGAGGTAGTTTGCTTTTACAAGTACATGCATTGCATCACAGATTGGGTATATCTCAGAAACCAATTAAACATTTACATGAATATCGACAGAAGCAACATTAATGGAGAATGTTGGGATTGATCTCCATGCAGCAACAGTTATAATACAAGCACATAAATGGCATAGATAATGCCTGGAATGAAGCCCAAGATTGTTAAGAGCAAGTCTATCCAAAATTCCACCTGCAATTCCACAGTAACCCAATGAATGTTTGGTGCTGTAGCCTGTATTTGCATCAAATAGAACCAAAGCATAAAAATGAAGAACTAATTATGTACCCTGATACCATATCTAAGAAACACCCCAAGAGGTGGCAGAAGTATTAATAACAACACCACTATGAACGTTTCAGATCCCATTGAGATAATTAGGTTTGCAGATTGCAGAGCACTGTAGAATTCTCTGAAGGAAGAAGGATTTAACAATGAAAGAAAGAATTCCTGCTCTGATAGAGTCCGCTCCAGTCGGTGCCTCTATGTCGTAACCTGCCCATGAAATCAAAACAAAATCAGGCAAAAAATTCGTACGAGATGGCGCAAACAGTTGGAAGCGAGATGATGCAACGTGTAGTTGGCATGGTTGACATGGTGAGATGGGTTGGCAGTGAGGGATGCTAGGGCAACACACACGACATGAAAGTTTCCATGCACCACGCTTGCCCTCGTACACTGGCCTACCTCGAATAGAGTCCAAATAAGGCTCCCAAATACTTAATTGGCTAGAACACAAAATAATACCAAAAACATTAGGTTAAAACATTTTGGTTTTTGTGCCAAACTAATACTAATGGAGGAAATTGATTCCCATAGTCCCTGCTGCTCTGTAGGCAGGCAAGGACTAATAACTAATAAAATTTTATTTTAAAAATATACATATATATTTATAATTTCATAGTAACCCATTAATATATATATTCCAAGGAAAAAACCCATTAATATATATATATATATATATATATTTTGTTTGCTCGAATATTCATGATTTGTGGGAGTGGCTTATGGTCTGAGAAACCACGACCTAGGGGCATCTAAGCCGTCAAAATCACCCAGGGATCGCACTTGGCCCTACCTGGACCGCACCAGCCTGAACTTGACTAGGTTTTTGGGTGTCGCCTCCCAACTAAGTCACCCTTAAGGGGAATTGAACTCGAGTTGCCTTGCTGACGAAACCCACACCTTAACCGAATAAGCTAACAGGAATTGACAATATATATATATATATATATATCTTCCGAAAGGAAAATATCTATCACTCTAAATAAAGAGTGATCATAAATTGCCCATGACAAGCTATTCATTCATATTCAAGAGTTTACATCATCTTTACAAAATTCTGTCCATTTCAGATCAAAAAACTTTAAACTGTTCTTTTCTAAATACAAGTTCCTAAAAAGTTCCAAATGCTATATACTAGTGCATTGAGCCAGACAGATGGCCATATGACATATACATGCGCCTTTACAAAAAAAACTTCCTTTCACTTGAAAACTCGTCTTCCCCTTAAGGGTGATGAAGCTGGAATTCCACTCTAATTTCTCTCGGTGGAATTAGCAGAGTTTTTTTTGAAAGTAGATCAGCCTCAGCATTAAGTTCTCGGTAAAAATGTCTGAAAGAGATAGAGTTGAAGCACGTGATTAGGCTCTGAATTGAGTTAACAGTGACTGCAAATGAGGAGCTCTGATTTGTAACCTGTGGTTTTCCCACTCGATAACCATTTTTGAATCACCAAAAACTTGGAGATTCGATATTTGATGCCTTAGAGCAGTAAGCAACACTGCCCATAAAGCTGTTAATTCAGCTTTGCTATTGGTACCGTGCCCAGTGCCATAGAGGATGTTTATTTTATTGTGATCATTTAGATATATAACTCCTCCTGAGCCTCCTAATTGTGGATTGCCTTGAGTGGCCCCGTCAAAATAGGCCCAGGGAAAGTTGTTATCAATGGTGGGATGGATCAGAACTCTCTACTTTTTCTGAGTCTCTTCTTGTTTGTGTTCTTTTGTTCGCTGTACGATTAGGGCCGAAGTAATGTTAGCCGAGATTCTGTTTTCAAGAAAGATGACAGAATTCATTGCCCACCAGATGCCATAAAGGAAAAAGGAAGGGAAAGCATAAAAAATGCGTACCAAAGGGTTCTTTCACCAGTTATGACAACAAATTTCCAGAGACAGATCCATAGGGACTTCAACATCCACGAGCTTCTTAGTGGCATCCTTCCAGACCGCTTCTTCATAGACACATGATGAGAATAAGTGGGTTGAAGTTTCATCAGAGGCATGACATAGAGAGCAACGACTGGGGCCAATCCAACCTCGTTTAACCAGATTATCCCAAGTAAGAAGCTTGTTACTCAGGACAAGCCACAAAACAATCTTTGCTTTCAATGTGCACCCCCTTTTCCAAATCACAGACCACCACCATTTTTTTCACCATTGAACTGGTTTTTGTTATATGCTTCATAGCCGAGTTTGGATGTGTAGTCTCCATCTAGACTATTCAAAGTCCAGACAAGCTTATCTTCGGAGTCTTCAAGTAGTGCAACAAAATTCAGCCTGAGAAGATCTACAAAATTAGTCCATTTTGTGGCTTCTTCGTTTCCAAGGCCTTATTCATCCGCTGAAATCCAACTGTCAACTTGTGAGTCATTAACCTTCACATTCGCTAACACCAGGATATTGGATCTCTTAAGTTTCTGAACTAGCCCTTCTGATAGACGATATCTGTCTCCCACTCCAACCCATGGGTCTGTGCCTATACGAACCAGTTTTCCGCTGCCTATTCTCCAAACAATCCAATTACCAACAAGAGGAAAAGATAAAACCAGAGCTTTCCATCCAACTGAGCCTCCTTTAAATGATTTATCTATGCTTTTGATCCAGTTAACAATGGAGGATTTTGTACAGTATTTGGAAATCAGAGTTTTTCCCCATAAAGATGGGGAGTGTTGTGTTAATCTCCACAGAGATTTGGCTGCCAGTGCTTGACAAAAAATGAGAGGATTCTTGATCCCCCAACCCCCCAGCTCTTGTAAATTTACAACAGTGGTCCATTTTGCTAGGGGGATACCTTCTCTTTTGTTGCTTGATGTCCAAAGAAAGGATAGGCATTTCTTCCATTTCTTCCTTAGCTTGACTAAAATTCCTTGGGAATGTAGGCAACTGCTACCCAATAGACATGGATGCTCTGTAGAACCGTCTTTAATAACGTTAGCCTCCCTCCTCTAGACAAAAACCTATTTGCCGAAAAGGAGATTCGAGCGTCAACTTTCTTGACAAGCCATACCCAATCTTTGAACGAGTAAGCGTTAGGTTTTAAGAAGAAGCCTAGATATTTAAAACCATCCTGAAATAAGGATATGGGGACAGATAGGAGGGAAGTTGCTCTATGTCGGAGTTCTTAAGGGAAATCATGAACCACCAGGTTTGATTTTTCTAGATTTATCTCCATACCCGTAGCCTGCTGATATAATAAGAGAATATTGGCTAGAGCACTTAGATTGTCCTCAGTTCCTTTACCAAAGAGTAAAACATCATCCATGGAAAGTAAGTGAGTCAGAGTAGAAGAATCAGACACCTGAATCCCTTGGAATGATCCCGATATCTTCGATTGCTGCATTAGTTTGCTGAGGGCTTCTGCTATAAAGAGGAAGAGAAAAGGGGATAAGGGGCACCCTTGTCTCAAACCTCTAGATGCTCGGAAAAAAGAAGAAGGAGAGCCATTAATAAGAACTGAAAAAGAGGTAGAGTTTACACAACCCATTATCCAATTCACCAGGTCCACCGAGAAGCCAAGTTGGATAAGAAAGAGTCTAAGAAAGGTCTAATTAACTTTGTCATACGCCTTTGAGAGGTCTAATTCTAGAGCGAAAGCTCTTTTTTTTTTAATAGTAGCATGAATTGTTTCCTGAGCCAAGGATACAACATCGTGGATCTGTCGATTACAAAGGAAACCAAACTGCTCCTCTGATATGATTTCGCTCATTATAGGCTTCAAACGAAGAGCAATAATATTTGATATAAGTTTATAAATCAAGTTGCAGTAGGAAATTGGACAGAAATATGCAAAGGATTGAGGGCTAGAAAAGTAGAATTTAAAGCTCCTAAGACTTTCCCATATTTTTGAGATTCCTGGATAGCTAATAGCAAATTTGATTTTAGCAGATCATAAAAACCCAAGAAGAATTCCACTGTGAGCACATCAGGACTTGGGCTCTTACCTTTCTGGAAGGATGAAAGCATAGCTTTTATTTCTTCCTCTGTGATTCCCTTCATTAAGGAGATATTCATTTCCTCCGAGATAGATTTGGGAAAAAGTCTGAGGACTTTTAACATTTCTTGTATTTGGCACCCCTCCTTCTCTTTGAAAAGAGAATTAAAGAAGGAGACACCTGTTGTTGCTTTATCTTGGAAATTGGATACAGATACTCCTTCTGCGTTCTGTATTTCACTTATTGTGTTTAGATTTCGTCGATAGGAGGCGAATTTGTGGAAGAATTTAGTATTATTATCCCCTTCTGTTATCCAAACTGCTCGGCCCTTCAATCTCCATATAGCCTCCTCTTTGGCTAAAAGTTCCGATCTTGTTAGTTCTAGAGTCTTTAGTTTCTCCAACTCTTCAAAGGAAAAAAACCCCAGAATATTGTTTTTGTACAAAGCAGAGATTTCCTCTTCGACTTTTTTTAAAAGGGCTTGCTGATTCTTGTTGTAATTAATGGACCAAACCCTAGAAGCCTCCTTAGATTTAGCTATATTGTCCCTTAATTGCTTCATGCAGGAGTCATGTGAAGAGGGGTTTACTGGAATCCATTGGTCCTTAATCAATTGTAAGTAAATTTCTTCTTTAAGCCATAAAGGGTTGAAACGGAAGGGAGCTTTCGTCTTGTCCTCTTGGAGTAGTTCAAGGAGAATGGAACGATGATCTGAGAGCCCTCCTTCCCTGAACCAAGAAGAGATAGAGAGATGACTGTCAATGATATGGTCTGAGACAAGAAATTTCTCTAATCTCTTCGAGATGGCTTTGTCACCACATCTTCTGTTTCTCCATGTTGGTTCTAATTTGCAGGGGGTGACGTCCACAAGGTTGTTAGTTTCGAACAAAGAGATAAAGAAATTACTAAGGGAGTCTGGTCTCGCAAGGATTCCCCATATTTCTCTAACTGAGACCATTAGATTTATATCACCTCCTAAAATTACATGCTGATCCTCCAACAATCCGAGGGAAGCCAAATTTTCCCAAAAGGGTCTGTGATTAATAAAAGGACCATAAAGATTCAGCAGAGTAAAAGATAGACCAGTTGCAGAGTCTTTCAAAACCGTTTTTAGTATTGAATCAAAACTTTAAGAGACCACTTTTTCCATCCTAGGGCACCATCCTGTTAATAAACCCCCTGAGTTTTCGTCCGCTTCCTGAGAGAAAAAAGACCATTCCTTGAGCCAATGCCCGACTAAATCTATAGCTTTGGAGCCTTCTTTCATTGTTTCCTGAAGAAGGATTACGATTGGATTCAAGTTTTTTATCAACCTTTTGAGGGCATTTTGTTTGGGGCCCCCCCTAACCCCCTACAATTGAACGAGAGAAGACGCATTAAGGAACCTTGAGTTGGGCGTTTTTTGCTCTAAGGGCCCTAGTTATAATGGACTGTTTGCTAGCCTTAATCTCCTTAACAACTTGATTTTTTTCCTTTGAAAGGAACGACTTCCTTCCAAGAGAAATTTTGGGTGTTGGATCCAATTCTAGACCTCCCGTTATTACTTCCACATTTTTCTCTAACAAACCCTTTTTTTCTAAAGAGACGGTTTTAGATGGGGTATTGTAAAATTTTGGAGGAAGGAGTCTTGTGGAGAAAGGAGGCGAGGTGGAGGGATGCCCTTCGTAGGGGAAGACGAAGGGAGGGACGTGTGCAAAGGAGAAGGGGGGGGACAAAGAGGATCCGAAGATACTGACACATCAGAAATAATGACATTAGGAGATAACAACGGAGGGGAAAAGGGAGATGAGATATCAATCTTACCTGGGAGACGTTGCCGAGCGTCCAAGAGTATCTTCATGCTTGTTTTCTGATATGGCAGTAGTTTCTGATATAATTATACCAGTCTCCACTATTCTGGGCTTCGCTGTTCCGGTCTCCGCTGTTCCGGGTTCTGAGTAGTCGCATCCCGTACTGGGGCTGATAATATTAGTCTTCACCACCTTCTTCACCCAGACCTTCTTTTTGGTGTGCGAAAAAACCGGAGAAGGACAATCCCGAGCCAAATGGCCAACTTGCCTACACCCATAACATCTGAAAGGAATTTTCCAGTAGTCCAACCGCTGGTTCTAGATGCTACTGAACATTTCAATTTTCAATTCCTCATAGAGTCCATCTCGGAGGTCCAATTCTACCAGGATCCGGGCACATCTACGATCAACCTTAAACTCCCAATTATCTTCTAAAGAAATAAAATGACCCAATTTTCCTCCAATTGCTTCTAGGATCTGTTTTTGCCAGAAAATTAACAGTAATCCAGGAAGTATTACCCATACTTGTTGAACGTTCTGTGGTTCCCTCCTGGCATCGAAATCCACCTACTAATTTTTTAGAATCAACCCTGCCGGACCCCAATTCCAACTATGGTTTAAGAGACATTGCTTGTCGAGTTCAGAGTGCACACGGAAGAGTATCCAACCACGGGACAAAATGTGAAAGGAGGGTAGTTGTTCCAACACAGGCTTCCAATTAAGCTCCATCCAACTTCTCAGGGTCGGTTCGCTAACCTGCTTGCCACAAAACCTACCAACTAATACTGCAGAAAGATATTCAAGGACTTCTTCGATGCTGATTTCTTTTCCAACCACAAGCGAAGCCGCCACCTTTTTGGCTGAAGCTCCTCCCCTTTTACGTCCATCTCTCACGTTAGATGTTTTAACCGTACTATTAACATTATTCCGGAGCATGGCTGATGGCCCCATCTTAATGACAGACTGGTGCAAGGGCGAACAAACCGTCACTTCTGCCGTCTTTTCCAAATTGCGCTTGAAACCATAATCGTCTGGGAAGATTTTGCCATGTTCGAGAGAAAATTCATAATTGAACTCGTTAATTACTATGATGGAGGTATGTGCGAGGAAGTACAGGAGGTAAGGTGGGACAGATAGGGAAAGGGAAAGTGAATGGGGAGACGGAGATAACAGGAGGACACAAGTCAGCAAGGAAAGAGGACACGTGTAAAAGGAAGGGGATGACTCGGGGAGGCAGAGGGGAGGCACGTGAAGGCTGGGACTGAAAGACGAGCCTTACGTCATGGAGGAGGAAAGACAGGGATTAGGACCGAAGAAAAATTAGATGAAGAGTAGAAAAAAAAACTTAGGAACAAAAACGGTGACGAACCTTCGGACAAGTGCACAAAAAACTGACCCCCCCCGAAAGAAAGAACCCCCCGGGACAATATATATATATATATATAATTTAAAAAATATTTCATAAAAATGATTAAAAATACAATTTATTATTACTCTCAAAATTATATTTTATGAATGCATTCAACTGAAGCCAATTTGAAGACTTCCAAACATATATTTCTAACGAAACTTTTATATTTGTTCTTGTTTCCATGATTAGTTTGATAAATTTTTTTTACACTTAAATAAATTAAATATATATATATATATATATATAATTTAAAAACATTTCATTAAAATTATTAAAAATACAATTTAGTTACTCTCAAATTCAATGAATACAATTTTTTTTCAAACAAGGTCAATTTAAAGACTTCCAAACTTTATTTATAACCAACATTTATATTTATTCTTTAGAGATGGTAATGTGTGCTCCACCAAGAAGTTGTTTTCTATGAAATCTTTTTCCAACATGCTTAAAACTTCATTCTTATGTTCCATACATAACAACAAACTTTATTTATAACCAACATTTATATTTATTCTTGAGAGATGGTAATGTGTGCTCCACCAAGAAGTTGCTTTCTATTAAATCTTTTTCCAACATGCTTAAAACTTCATTCCTATGTTCCATACATAACAACAAAAGGTGTAAATAATGTTGGTTTGACTTTCATGGGAGTCTCTACTCATAAACTTCATTATTATGTTCCATACATAACAACAAAGGTGTAAATAATGTTGGTTTGACTTTGATGGGAGTCTACTCATAAGTTTTGGAACCATCACTAGCCCCACTACTAGTCTCTACTTAGTTTTTGGAAGTGGTATAATTACGATTCTTTGCTTCCCAATCATGCTATGGCCTCATGGATATGACGACCCTCCAAAAAATGAAATTGCTCGATGAAATGTAATAAGAAAGCAATTTTTTTAATTTAAGGGCAAACCGTTTAGAAATTACTTTACAAAGAGTTATGAGTTTGAATGCATAAAAAATTTCTAGACAATAAACTTTAAAAATTAATGCTATAAATGTAGCATTGATAGTCCTAGGTACTTCCCCAAATGAACTTAACCTCCTCCACCACCCTAAGAAAATCATTTCCTATTTGATAAAAGAAACTCAAAAACAACTGAGTCCCTCATCAGGTTTGGAAACATCACTAGCCCCACTACTAATCAAACTAATCATGGAAACGATGGGGGCCAGAAATTATCGCGGACCTCAAAAAGTTACACAGGGTGACACCCAATGTCGTTACGAAGGTTTTGAAAGTACAGAACAGTGCTCAATTGGCTTCAAAGTCCTTCCATTGGGCGGGTAGACAGCAAGGGTTTAGGAATAATTATTCTGCGTATAATGCTCTTGCTTATTGCCTGAACCGTTGCAATCAATATAAGGCCGCAGACCAGGTTGTTGAATTGATGAGTGCACAGGAAAAAGAGCCGAGCGTTAATCAGTTTGAGATCATGATCAGGATGCATGCTGATGCTGGTAGGGGTTCCATTTTGCTTATCAGAAAATGAAGAAATTTGGGATTAAGCCTAGTGTTTTTTTGTATAACAAGATACTTGATGCATTGGTTAGGACTGGTAATTTGGATTTGGCGTGGGAGGTTTACGGAGATTTTAAGAAGGATGGGCTAGCTCCTGAAGATATAACTTACATGATTCTAATCAAGGGACTTTGTAGGAAATGTATGATGGATGAGGTTTTTGGGTTATTGGGCGAGATGAGAATTCGTTTATGTAAGCCAGAGCCCGATGTCTTTGCATACACTGCCATGATTCGGTCGCTTGTTGCAGCGGGAAATTTGGATGGTACTTGGAATATTTGGGAGGAAATGGCAAAGGATAGAGTAAATCCCGACGTTATGTCATATGCAACACTGATCACTGGGTTCTGTAAAGGGAATGAGGCCGAGAAGGGTATTTCCGAGAGTTGTTGGATCCAGTCTTATAGCTCTCGCCTTACTATGTTCACGGGATTGGCAACTATACTTTCTGAAATAATGGCCACTGACCATGCTTGCTTATCATGTGAGTCAGGTTAAAGCTTTGTTAAGCAGACTTTGTAAAATTATATTGGTATGTAACAGGTCTATAAAATGTTTGTATGATTAATAGAATGATAACGAGGCTGCAACCTGCAAGTTACGTAGCAATCTTTTTAAAATATTAGTAGCTTTATAGAAATGCTATAAAGATGTTCGAACTTTGAATATAGAAAAATGAATTCTAGGAGTCAATGCCTTATACATGATTTAGGCTTATATTGTGAGCTCTTTCTGAGTAAGAGTTTCAAAGTAATTTGTCAATATGTGCTCCAACAGGGATAGGTATTGAATAAACTACAGTCTATTGTGTGATATCTAATTCTTTTGAGAAAAAATAGGGCCTCATCAAATATGAAATTAGGATGGATAAAGATGGAAAATTTTACTTCTGCTCTCAGCACATGTGTTTATACTTTTGAATCCGCTTTTGCAGGTGACTGTTTCACACACAACACAGTTGGATAATTGTGCAAGGCATGGTCGTATCCAGGCAACCTACAGGGGTCTACTGTATGTCTTTGTAAAATTTTACAAGGAGAGCGGCTTACGTGGTCTTTACCGTGGAGTAGGTAGGCACTGAGAATTGGTATCTTGGTCTTTTTTGAAATGAGCATTTTCTCTTACGAATATATGTGTAGGCATTTCGTTGAGATTACTGAATAAGAAACACCCTAAAGCTGAAGAATAGTTTCCAATCTCTTTGACTTGGTTCTCTTATATATTAGCAGTATAACATGTCACCTTGACATCTTCTTAATGTAAACATATTTTGCAAGGGTTGTGTTGGTATTTGAAAACTCTTTTAACTTTTAAACCTGAAGTGCTATCATGCCTTATTGGATGCTTTTTTCAATAGTTTCCAATCTCTTTGGCTTGGTTCTTTGCTATAGTAGCAGTATAACATGTCACCTTGACATCTTCCTAGTGTAAAACATATTTTGCAAGGCTTATGTTGGTATTTGAAAACTCTTTTAACTTTTTAACCTGAAGTACTATCATGCCTTATTGGATGCTTTTTTCAATTTCATTGCAGCTGGGTTGTCAAAGATTGGAAAGAAACCAAAACTGGTTTTGTCTCCCTGATGTATTACATTCTGAATAGATTTTTGAATGCAAGAAGTATTTGAATAAATTTAAATTTTAAATTTAATACCAAATGGAACCAGTCAACAATGATGGATTCATCCCCTCTTCTATCGTTTGTTGTTGCTTTATCTTTACCAGCCATCATGGTTTCAAGACTTTCGGTCAATCCTGCAGAACATCCCAACTGGTTGAATCAATTAATTTTTCAAGCTGTTATTGATGCTGGTAAACATGTTGTTTGCAAAATCATTTCAACATCTTTTATTTGAGCACATGTGGGCATTCATGACGGTGATACTACAGACGACACAAGGAATTGAAGCTCAAATTTATGATTCAAATTATGGGCAATAGTTGCATAGATTTTCCAACAGCCAAATTTTCACATTGTTGGATATAATCAAAGTGTGTTTTAGCCAAGTGCAAAATGTGCCTGCAACAGGCATATAGAAAATCTGTATCAAAATATTGTAAATTGCTCCACATAATGCTTTTTTGTAGCCATGTATGCTCTAAAAATTGCTACTCTGTAGAGATGGTTCCCTTCTTGGTTAACAACAGATGTATGTATGTTTTCGAATGATATGTTCCTGGAGTTGATAAACACAACTGAGATTTTTTCTTATACTAAAAATCTATTTGTTGAAACATCTTAGATGAGGCTTATCCTAATAAGAAAGAAACTTAGAAATATATGAAAGTCAAAACACAGACAGTTAAATATTCTGAAATCTGAATTTCATCGTGAAATCTGGCATATTTGACAACAAAGAATGACACTGAAATTGTTGTGGAATTTTTTTTTTTATTGATATTAAATGCAGTTAAGTAGCACACAAGACAAAAACAAAAATTCAGGAGTTGTGGACTACTCATGCATAAGAGGCTCCAAGAGCAGTATGAACTCTCTGCAATTGGCCGAGGATTCTGTCTCTCACAGACTACCTGCAAGAAACATTCCTGGAAACATCTTCTCTACTATAAGGCTTAAAGGTCCGTTCAAACTTTCAAAGGTTTTATTTCCATTTTTGCCCATTTGTCTGTTTCATGTTGGTAAACTTATTTTAATTTAATTTTAACCTTTCTGCAGGCACACACTAGAAAATGTTAGAAATTTTTTCCATGATGTCAAAATAGTCAAAATATATATATCATTTTGATTATTAAATTTTTTTAACTCTTTTAAAATCTTAGTAAACAAAACAAATATTTGTTCAGTAATCATCGTGTGATTCAATATTTGAATGATGCATACAAAAGTCTTTCGAGGATGGATTGATAAGTGGCTCATCAGATGAGGAGGGTGAATCACAAGAAACATTGGAGGATCCCATCTACCAGGGATACATGGCCATTTTAGATTCTAAAGCTACCGAAGAGTCTTTGGTGGGTTAATGCAATCTTCTGAATCTCTTAAAATTGAGAGTGTTGAAATTTTTTGATGCAATTTTCTAAATCTCTTCAAATTCAGAATATTGTAATTTTTTGAGTTTTCAAGGAAATTTTCAGGTCGTTTAGCTTTCCAAGTTTTCCTCAGTTTTTAAGTATACCTTTAGAGTTGCCTAGTTTGCCCATGACTTTTAAGATTTCCAGATATAACTACAAGTTCACAATAGGATTCCCAGATTTAACTATTTATATCATGGCAAAACAGTATCCATAAACTTGGGTTCATTGCATCTCTCTATTGAACTGATAGGTAAATTTTAAAACTCAGTTGTACATGTCTTTTACATGGATGTGTAATGACGTCCATATTCAATAATAAACTACTTTTAATGCACCACTATATACATAAACAAATGTATATTTAAAGGATACAATTCTTTTTTGGGGGAAGGAAAACCAGTTTCAAAAAGTTACCCTACATTCACCAAAATGTAAATTTGAATGTTCACATTGCAGTACCCTATTCCAACCACTAAACCACGGATTAGTAGAAAATATTAAATCCCGCTACCCAGCATCTCAGTGCAATCAGTACCTTTAAATTAAATCACACACTATCAGTTAATATGTTGCATAGTTGTAATAAGTAGGCTATTGGGTTAGCTCATAATACTGTCAACCAGGATGGACACCAAACTGTTTCACCTAGACTCGTAATGTGAGACAAGTCAAGCACAACTGAACCCCCCTTAGATTTCTTGATAAAAGTGGTATGCAGATCTCAAACTCATTTTTTCACTTTATATTTAGAAGGAATAGTTATTTATTTTTGCCCAGTTCTTCAGAAAATTGGCCATGAAAAGTCTATTGATTGTTACTTGCTATTGATACATTAATAGTACAAGCTTCCTATTGTATTCGATTTTTAGGTTCCATGGCCTATTGAGAGGAGTTTTGTTTCAAATAACACAATATAAATGCATATGTCCTAGTCTTCCCTTTACATGGCAATATAGTTTGTGTTTACATCCTTTTCTGTTTGTATAACAAAACAAGAATCATGGCTTTTAATATATCAAAACTTGGAATTCACCTTGGGTTTTATTGCTGATGTAATAGGCATGAAACCAATATTATATATTCCATGCCATGACTGTTAATTAGTATTGCGATTATAGTAATTCAGTACAGTTGCTAGCAGATGTTGTATTAGCAGTCCTATGGATTATATCTGGTGGGCATCAATATCATCCATCAAGTCATAGTATAATGCAATACTTTCCCTCAAAGATAATTAATATTCATTACAAGCAATTAATTAAAACTAAAAGATAGTGTAGAAATGCTCCATGGACGTAAGGGAACATTAAGTTAAAGCTAATGCTATTGTTGCAGCTATTGAACCATATGTTTGAACGGTCAACTTTACCATTAAAATTCGGTTGACAATCAATTTATATAGGAAGAGCATATAACCGGACCTGGTTAGAAAACTCGAAGGAGATTTACTCTGACTTATTTACATTAGGAGTCCTAGGGATGATTATTAATCATGTTTTCTTTTGAAGATTTATTGTGGAGTCGGATGCACCATCTCTGTGTTACATACATGAGGATGAGCTGTTGGTGATTGCACTATTCATATGCAACTCAGAAAATAGTTATCAAGGAATGGTATCAGGAGTATGTTGTAACAAATTACAATAATCCTGTTTGAAAAGACTTCCCTAATGTACCCTATTCTATTTAGAGGATTGGTCATGTCTATTTTTCAGTTCCTTCTTTTTTGTATGTATGTGGAAAATAGTTCCATCATAGTGGCATGCTACTATAGTAATAGATTTATTTGTGATTCAAGCAATCTAAATATCGTAGACTTTATCAGGTCTCTATCACCAACAAAATTGATAGATAAAGTGTTGGTCGCCCTTATAATTAGTCCACGTGACCATCTGTGTTACACACTAGAAGATGAGTTGCTGGTGACTGGACTCTGCACATTGCGTATGCACCTCAAAAAATAGTGATTATGTAGAACATATGCATCTGTCATTTAGAGCATATAGTGTAATCAACCAAAGGTGTGAATTTGGTTCAATCAATGCCTTGTCTCAATTACAATTCAATGGAATAATTTATCTTATATAGGAAATGCCCTAATTAGAAAATTTGGATGTGATCCAGCCAGAGGAAATCAAGGATTTGGAATAATTTATCTTATATAGGAAACACCCTAATTAGAAAATTTGGATGTGATCCAGCTAGAGGAAATCAAGGATTCTTCTGCTTTAGGTTATTATGGGAATCCATCTGATGCCTACGCTGAGTCTTTGACTTTCGAGAGTAGTGAGCATGCTGATAGTGGAATATGGCTACTGGACAACATGACCAACAATGAGAAGACGGAATGTCCGATCTTGATGAGCCTTTTGACCAGAGCATCTTTTGTGGATAACATTTGTGATGAATTGTCCACCGATGTATTGGAAGAAGGGATAACATCTGCAATTTCCATTGATTGTGAGAGGTAGTCATTAGTTGGCTCCTTGAAGTCTTTGAGTATTAAAACTAGGGATCATGATGTTCATCAAATAGCTATATATTCTGAGAAGTTATTAGATGGACGAATTGTTCTGCAACCAGAGCTTGGCAACATTTCCAACAATGAAAAGATGGAAGATTTGCACTTGGTAGATACGGTGAATGAAGCATCTTATTCTTCATATAATGGTTGAGATGGGTTTTCCAGTCATCAATTGGAAGATGGAACGCCATCTTTAACTGCCATAACTAGTGCACCGACTGATTGTGAAAATGATACAGATCTTGGGAAAGACACAGATGGACAAATTGCCCCTGAGATTGGTTTTGACAATATTATCAACAGCAACAATGAGTGCACTATCAATAGCTACAATGCGTGTACAGTATAGATAGCAACGAATTTCCTGGTCATCAATATCCTGCATAATTGGGGAATGACAGAACACATCTTGATTGTAAAAATGGTTCAGATATGGGGAAAGACAAATGGATAAATTATTCCTGAGGTTGTTTAAGACAATATCATCAATAATGATAATGAGTTTTTTTCACCCTGCCACACTGCCCAAAAATTCCTTCTTAGACCATGTTCCTTCTGAATGGGCATTGCCAATTATCAAAGAATAAGTCTCGAGTTTTACAATTTGTTGGATCCTAGTGTGACACCAACCAAGTTGAGTACCCTGACGCTTAGGCATATGCTTGCCCACATCTACCCAATTTTTTATGCCCTTGGAAGTTTTAAGAGTGTTCTTAACTGGATTTCAGAGAATCCAAAGCTCCTGAAGGCCCAAATATAGTCGAGGAAACAATTGAAGTGAGGAGATTGGTCATCACGCCTAGAAAAGCCTACTGTCTTGCTCCAGAGGTGGAATGGTCAAACAGAGTCTTAAGGCACTTTAAGAGGTTTGCAGACCAACTTTTGCGAGTAACTTTCGTGGATGATAGCATACAAGCAATGTCTTGAGTGGTAAAAGAAGTTTCCTCTGGCTCTACTGCATATAGGACAGCTATTTTTGAGCATGTGAAGCAAATACTCCATAAGCTTTTTAAGCTATGTGGACGTCACTAATTTTTAGCATTTGCAAATAAATTGAGAGACCGTTCTGCATGGTTCTTTGCTCAAGGGAAGGATATTACAGTCCAACAAATTAAGCAGAGGATGGGGAACTTTCCAAAAGACAATGTCGCCAAGCATGCTGCAATGATGGGTCAATGTTTTTCTTCCACCTATTGCACAGCAGAAGTTCCATTACAAGAGGTTGAGCACCTTCCAGATATTAAAAGAAATGGTTACGAATTTTCTGATGGTATAAGAAAAATTACACTGGATCTTGCCATGAAAGTTGCTCAAAAACTGCAGTTGAATTTCAACCCTTCCTCAGCATTTCAGATAAGGTATGGTGGATACAAAGGCCTGGTTGCAACTTGGGCGACAGAACCAGGAACTAAATTTAAGCTCTCATCGAGACCCTGTATTCTGAACATACAACTTGAAATAATTACTTGGACACATTTCCAGCCATGCTTTTTGAACAAGGAAATAATTACTCTGTTGTAATCCTTGTCAGTCCCGGACAATGCTTTTCATGATTTACAAAATTCAATGGTTAATAAGCTCAATCAAATGCTTGAAAATGTTGAAGTGGCATTTGACGTATTGACAACATCATGCACAGGAGATTTGCAGAACACTGTTGTTATGATGCTAAGTGTTGGTTTTAAACCCCCAAAGTGAGCCTCATTTAAGAGACATGCTTTTCTTCTATAAGAGCTCTCCAGTTAGAAGAGCTTTTGAAAAAATGTAGGATTTTCGTTTGCGAGGGTAGATGGTTAATGGGCTGTTTGGATGAAATGGGGTAATTGGAATATGGCTAATGTTTCATCAAGGTTTCAAGCCCATTCTTGAGGGTTGTTTTCTCAAACATGGCTCAAGCTTTGGAGAAAGGAAAACAATTTCAACAATTGTAAACGGAAAAGTGGTTACGACCAAGAATCCTCGGCTGCATCCAGGTGATATTCAGATTCTAGAAGCTATTGATGCTCCTGTCTTGCATCAGTTAGTTGATTGTTTGGTCTTCCCACAAAAGGGGCACAAGCCACATCCCAATGAAGCTTTTGGAATTGATCTTGATGGGGATATTTACTTTGTCTCTTGGGATTATCGTGTTCTTCTCCTAAGTGGCAAGAGTCGGGAACCAATGGATTATGATGCAAGTGAAGTGAAAAAATCAAATGATCCAACAACCTGGCAATTTTCAATTGTAATTAAGAATACGTTTCTCTTTAATATAGTGGCGATTGAAAGGTATTCAACAAATATAGCCAAGAAACATTGCCAGGAACTTTTTTCTATTGGTAAAATTTATTGTAATTAATCTTATGGAAAATTTCCTTTGCAAGTAAACAAATTCATTAAATTTCAACTTTTTTGAAGTTTTAGTTTAGTAGATATAAAGATATTGATTTGATCTCTAAAGTTCAATTTTATTTATAAAAATTAACAAATAAATAATGCATATCATTTTAAATAATATGAAGGAAATCATTATGCAGCAAATATCATATAAGGAATTAAATTTTGAAAATTTAGGACGAGAGGTTCAGGAATTCGCTCTGTCTTGAAAACTGTTCGGATATGATATTATTTCTTAAAATATATAATTTTATTTAAAAAAATGTCTCATATATTGTATTAATGCTTTAAAGATATAACTTATTTAAAAAAAATCTAATATGTTATATGATTGCGTCAAAGCTATATGATCTTTCTTTAAAAATGTCTCTAATATTACATTATTGGTTTAACTTTAAAGATATATTTTTTTTGAGAAAAATATCTCATGTATTGGATTATTGTGTTAAATGTCTAATTTATTTTGATTTAATTTTCATACCATCCATGCTTGTGTGATACTTTAATTTAAAAATGGTATTTTATTAATGGTCATGCTTACTTACCACTTTCCATGTATTCTCACTAGATTCAAATGTTGGGTTCTCATAAAAAAAATTCAAGATATCCACTTACTTGATCAATCTATATCATCCCAGATTATGTATGTTCAAGGACTACAATCCAATAATAGGCCCGAGATGCCCATTATAAGCTTGAAAAGCCTCTGCACATTAGAGCATTAGATAATTTAAAAATGGTATTTTATTAATGGTCAAGCTTACTTACCACTTTCCTTGTATTCTCACTAGATTCAAATGTTGGGTTCTCCTAAAAAAATCAAGATATCCACTTCTCGATCAATCTATATCATCCCAGATTATGTCTGTTCGATGACCACAATCCAATAATAGGCCCGAGATGCCATTATAAGCTTGAAAAGCCTATGCACATTACCAAAAGAAATATTAAAAGCGCCCAACATTTGTAGGATTTCCATATTTTTACAATACCCTATGGAACCATTTATGGGTTGAAGATGGATTCTTTTATCTTTTAGAAATGTAAGGTTATGATATGATAAGGCATATTGAATGTGTGTTCTCTTTCAAATTTTCCTTTTGGATTTTCGTTAAAATCTTATATAGCATCTAATCCTTCAAAATATTGTAGATATTATGTTAATTCAAACAATTTAGCATATGCATTTTGTATATAGTTCTATTTATCCGTAATTTATTTCCTTTAAAAAAAGAGCTAACTAGTTAGTCTCCATTAAAGTATTCTAATTGAACCACCTTTTGTCGGTTGCAACAATTAAACAAAGAATTCAGATTGGAACCATCCGAACTTTAGTCCGCTTGATAGGCTACTGTGCAGACAAAAGTCAATGCCTTTTGGTTTATGAGTATATGAACAACGACAATATACAAGAACATTTGCATGGTAAGCAAAAAATACAACAAAACATGGAATGTTTCAAAGAATAGAATTTTGTTTTATTTTATTTTTGGATGGAGTCTCATGTTGAACAATACTTGCTTTTGTCATCCAACAAACACATAAGAATTCACAATTAAATTATAATCACCATATTGCTCTGTCAAAACAACAAGAATTGCAAGCCACATATACACTTCCATTATATATATATATATATATATATAATTGTGTGACATACATGCTTTAATCCAAACATAAGAGGCACATAATGATACTATGCTATGTTTCTTATCATTTTTTATTACTATTTTTAAGTCACCAAGCCATGTTAAAACCGAAGAGCTACAAATCATAACTCCAAATTAGCATGGGCAAGTGTGGTTTGAGGTAGTTGTTACCAAATATGGAAGGGGAGACACAAATTATGCAATCCCTCTCTTGTTAGGACTCTTTGGCTCTTGATTGTGAGAGAAGGTAATTTTCTTTCATTGACTTCTCATTAGAAAATGATGTGTTGCTTTGTGGCTTGTCCCTATCATTTTAATATTGTAGTTTAATTTACATATATGAATTTCCATTATGAAGAAAATACATGTACGGCTTTAACTTAAAGAAACTTACAACCTTTCAATATCTATATTTTATTGTTAAGAAGGTTTTGAGTTATTTAAAGATGCTTGTACATATAATATGCAATTACAAAATTGAGATGTTCCTCATTGTAGATTAAAGTTATCATCCCTACTACAATCCCACGTGACACCACATATTTTCTTATACTTTTATTATGAAATCATGCATGGACTTTATAGTCTTCTTCAAGGTAGATGGATGTACACAAGCTATATTCTGTATATTTTACATGTGAAGTTGTTTTGCACATAAAATTTATTGTAAATAATGTTTTCATTCTCCATTTGTCCTAGGACCTTGTTCCATGCTTTAATGTTTGATTTTTTATTGGCCTAATGCTTGTTGATGTTCTCCTCCATTTATACATCTACCTATCTAACATAACTTTTATCCTAATCTAATCATTAATATTATAGATATGTCTTCAATGTTTGTACATTTTTAAGAAATTTCAAAACTCACTTCAATTTTATCTTTTATCTTTTGTTTTTTTCCGTATTGCTTTACCAAATAAAAATGGATATTTTTATGACAAGGAACAAGGTCTTCATTACATCTATTTTATTGCTCTATTTTCATTTTATCACATCTACTTTACTATTTTTTTTTCACTTTCGGCATCCTTTTGCACCTTTTGGGGCAATTGCTAGTCTTTTCATCAAATATACTTATATTGGCACTAAGCTCCAATATTAAGTGTCAGGATCACTAGAACCCACTGGATATATATTTTGCAAACAAGGGAAGTGCCCTTGGTTTATTTTAATTGTTTTGATATGTAAATGAACCCACTGGATATATATTTTGCAAACAAGGGAAGTGCCCTTGGTTTATTTTAATTGTTTTAATATGATTTACATATACTAAAAGTTTTGGTAAGTATTTTGAAAATTGTTTAGTTTGCTCTCACATTTTATTATTATTATTATTATTATAATAATAATGTGGAATTAGGATTTGGATTGGTTAGTATGTATATATAAAAAAATAGTTGAAGAGATCATTCAAGTACTTCCTCACATTTTATAAACAATACCCAAAATAAATATCGATAGTGAATATTAATTATAGTCACACCCATGATACATCATAACTCTCTCTATCTCTCTATATATACATTTTTCTATTAATAAAAAAAATACATTGTCAATATATAACAACAATTATTGTAAACATCACACCCATGATGGATCATAGCTTGAAAAGAAACATAAATTCCAAACCTCCCACAAAAACCTAAGCCCCAAAAACTATCTATTTGTGCCTCGAGACACATAGAGTTTTATTTAGATAATCTTCACATTTACATAAAAGAGTAAAGGCAATAATGCACTTTAAATGAGTATGGTTCTATAAGGGAGAACCTCCCCTTCACCATTCTAGAATTTTATTTCCATAAAGGATATAGTTGGTATATTGCATGGTTGCTTTGAGAGGTCATCTGTTAGTTTGTTAAATCTCTTCATGAAAAAAAAATCAAATTGTATTTGGATTTCAACTTTAATGTTTAGTTCTCAAATCCTAGCATACACTACAAGGAAAAGATCCTGTAGCAGAGGTTTTTAGTGTTGATGTATATGTAACTTCGGAATGTATTTCATCTGTGTATTTTATATATATTTATTGTACCCTTATAAGAGATGTGTTATTCCTCTATAAGGAAGTGTCAAGTGTCGCAAGTGTGTGTACTTGCCGATGGGTTATTAGACCACCATGTGGGGCCGGCCCTGAATTATATATAATATAATGTGGATGTATCTAGATAGACAAGTCGGCCCCATAAGGTCACTGGGCAAAAAGGTAAGTATAAATAGAGATCGGAGATCTCTATTTTACTCATTCGGAAAAGCAACTCATTCTCACTTGAAAAGTGGTGCACTAGTGAGGAGGAGAATCATCTGCTATCAGGAGACTATCTCAGTGTTATTTGGTTGTACTTTGGTTGAGCCATTGCTCTCTCTATCTCTGAGGAAGTTGTGGGGTTTTTCACCTTAGGGTTTTCCCCACGGAAACTCTGTGTCTCTTGTCTTTATGCTTTTGATTCTTGTGATGCTTGTCATATTGTGATTGTCATGCATTGATATACTGTAGATGTTATTCTCTCAGCAAAGATCCTAGAGTATTGTGAATTAATGCTCAAAATTTAACATGGTATTAGAGCTAACCTGAGAAGAAGACATTTTGCAGTGACGGAAGCTTGAGTTCCTTGTTTATTGGGTTTCTCTCCACAGATTTTTGAAAATTAGTATAGTAGTTTGACTCTACTCATCAAGGCGCATCTATCTGTCCAATCAGAATTCAATTCCGAGCATTTTCAGATTTGGCCCTAAAAATTAGGGTTTCCACAAAAATAGGAATTTCTGGAATCTGAAGACACAGCTGGAAGCTCCTTGTAAAAATCGAAGTTTAGAGCTTTGGATCGAGATTTTTGGCTGAGTAGATCTCCGGGAAACTCAAACCCTAATTCAGGGCTCTCCCTAGTGAACCCGGGAGGACAAAAATGCAATTCTGAAGGGCAAGACTTTGCTGATCTCAAATTTTGAATACACTAGGCTGATCAACTCACCAAGGTGCATCTTTCTATCCTTTCAGAAATTTGAAATTCACATTTTGAATTTTTAGGGTTTCTTTGACAAACCCTAATCTGGGACCAGATCCAGTTTTCAGCACTTCAAGTGGTAAGATCTAAATATTTTCTATTCCCATTTGAAGTACTCTTTAAGATGTCTCTCCACACCAAGCTTGAGGATAAGCTTGAAGGGGATGATAACTTCCGAGCCTGGAAGTATAGAATTGGGTTAATCCTGGAAGAGAATGAGTTGGACTCATATGTGAAAGAAGACATCCCTATCCCAGAGGATGAAGAGGCCAAGGTATTGCATAAGAAGAACTTGGTCAAGGCAAAGAGAATCATTGCTGATTCCATCAAAGACCATCTCATACCCCATGTGTCTTCTCTTAAGACACCCAAGGAGATGTTTGACTCTTTGACCAAGCTGTTTGAAGGGAAGAACATAAATCGGAAGATGACCTTGTGGAACCAATTAAAAGGAGTAAAATTTCAGAATGGAGAAACCATTCAATCTTATTTTTCAAGGGTCTCCCAGATCAAGGAACAGCTAGAAGTAGTGGATGAAATGGTGGAGAATGGTGAAGTAGTGATGACCACTCTAAATGGCCTACCCAGGTCATGGGATTCCTTTATCCAAGGAATTTGTGCAAGGAAGAAGTTGATCTCCTTCAGTAGACTACGGGAAGAATGCTCACAAGAAAAAGCAAGGCTTGTGGCACGAGAATAAAAGATGGGGAATGAAGATCAAGCTCTCACAGCTCACACCAAGAAAGGAAAGTCCAAGAGAGAGCCATCTCACTCCAAGAAATCTTCACATCACTTCAAAGAAAGAAGAATATGCTTCACTTGTAATGAGAAAGGACATATTGCCATAAATTGTCCCAAGAAGAAGAAGGACAACAACAACTCCAACAAGAAGAAGAAGGTTAGCAAAAGAAGGTTTCATGCTCATGCTGCTGAGAATGATGAACCCCCAAAGAAGAAGGATAGGGAAGAAAGTGATAGTAATGATGACTCATCAAGTGAAGAAGAGTATGTTCTGATCTCTGCTCTCACAGGTACCATCTCCCATGGTTGTAATGATTGGTTGATTGATAGTGGGGCTTCCAAACACATGACTGAGTTTAAGGAATCTTTTGTGAACCTATCTGAACATGAATCACCCCATAAGGTGAAACTTGGGGATGATTATCAATACCCAATCAAAGGAAGTGGTGAAGCCTCCTACAACCTAGATTCTGGAAAATCTTTGAAGATGAAAGAAGTCCTTTATGTACCTGGGCTCAAGAAGAACTTACTCTCAATCTCTGCATTGGATGCAAAAGGTATGAGGGTTGCATTTGTGGATGGCCAAGTCCTAATGTGGCCAAAGGGAAAGAACATAGATGATGCAGTAGTGATTGGAGAGCAAGAGGGAGGTTTGTATAAATTGAAGGGACAACCTGAACATGCCATGGTGCATGAATCCATGGAGCCAAGTGAACTTTGGCATAGAAGACTTGCTCATATGCACTATAGAGCACTTCCAATTGCAAGCAAGGCTGTAGAGGGTCTTCCTGAAATCAAGACCAAACATGAAGGTGTTTGCAAAGGATGTGCAAAAGGTAAGAACATTAAGAAGGCTTTCCCAAGCAGTGAAAGCAAGGCAAAAGACATCCTAGAAATCATCCACTCAGATGTATGTGGTCCTATGTCATCCAGTTCTCTGAGTAGATCCAACAATGGTGGAGAATTCACCTCAGGTGACTTCAAGAAGCTTTGTAGTGATTCAGGGATTAAAAGGGAGTTGACTGCTCCTTATAATCCTCAACAGAATGGAGTTGCAGAAAGGAAGAACAGAACTATCATGGAAGCAGCAAGGGCAATGCTGCATGACCAGGATCTACCTATGCATCTATGGGCAGAAGCAGCTAGAACAACTGTATATGTGCAGAACAGAACACCCCACAAGATATTGGACAACAAGACACCAGAAGAGGTCTTTCATGGGTTCAAGAAGATTGATGTCAGCAATGATGAATATAAGTTCAAGGACAGGTAATCCAGGAAGCAAAGATCAAGAGGGAGCACACTCCAGCAGCTCCTGCAAGGATGCAGATTTTCAGAGGGAGTTGACCATCTTCCTACATTCCACAACAGAAAGGTGTAGAAGAAGCTACTTCAGCAGCTTGCCAGGAAGCAAAGACTCAAAGGGAGTCCACCCAACAAACAAACAAAGATAAGTATTTCAATTATCATTTCTTACCTATTTTGTTTGTTTAAATAATATTATGCTTATGTTCCTAGACTTAGGAGATGTATTGTGCATATTTGAATGATTGCATTAATGAAAAGTATACTACTAATATGCATGTGATGGGTAAGTGGCCTATGGCACTGTACAACATTCCAGTGCTACTTATCTAGGATGAAACCTCTTTGCTGACATGTTGGGAGTAGTGTAAACTCTTAACAATGTTCTGGTAGAGACTGGAAGGCATCTAGAAAGTTGTGGAACATGGATAAATGTTATATTGAAGCATTGGCTAAGATAACTGCATGACTGCATGACATATTTCTTTATGTGTAAAGAATTTGTTCTGAAAATTATGAGATGTTTCTAATCATGCAATTTAACTTGTTTTGTAGGAAAGACCGTATATCTTCACCTACAAAAGGACTACAACATTTGTTCCAACAACAAAGATATCTATTGAAGATATTGAAGTTCCCAGGATCTGGGATGAAGAAATGGAATGCCATGATCCGTCGATCATGAAGAAGATATTTGGGATGCAGTCCCAAGACTTGACAGGGAGTCACATGTGTATGCAGATTGAAGAAAGCCTTGTATGGCCTGAAATAAGCTCCCAGAACTTGGTATGGTAGGATGGACAGTTTCCTATCTAGTTTGGGTTTTGCCAAGAGTAAAGCGGATTCCAACCTTTACTACAAGGTTGTGGAAGGGAATCCTATGATTCTACTCCTGTATGTGGATGACTTATTTGTAACAGGAGATGATAGACTGATTGCAGATACTAAGAGGAAGCTTGCTGCTGAATTCGATATGAAAGATTTGGGAATGATGCACTATTTCCTAGGTATGGAGGTGTGGTAGAGTGCAGGTGGGATCTTCCTTGGTCAAGGGAAGTACATAGTAGATATCCTAAAGAGATTTGGGATGATGGATTGCAAGGCCATGGCCACACCTATGGCATCGAATCTGAAGCTTCTATGCGATGCTTCATCTGAGCCGGTTGATGTCTCTATGTATCGTCAGATGATTGGGTCCTTGATGTACTTGACGAACACGAGACCAGACATTTGCTTTGCTATGAACACATTGAGCCAGTTCCTGACAGATCCGAGGAGTGTTCACCTGATTGCTGTAAAGCATGTTCTGAGGTACTTGAAGGATATAGTGGATTATGGGCTCAAGTATGAAGCGAATCAAAAGTTTAACCTGCAGGGTTATGTTGATTCAGATTGGGTTGGCAGTGCTGCAGATAGGAAGAGCACATCTGGGTGCCGCTTCAGTATGGGATCAGGTGTGATCTCTTGGTTTAGCAGGAAGTAGTCCTGCGTAGCATTGAGTACAACTGAGGTAGAGTATGTTGCAGCCTGTTCAGCTAGTTGTGAGGCAATATGGCTACGGAAGCTGCTGTCTGAGTTATTTGATCTCCCATTGGATGCTACTGGTATCTTCTGTGATAACCAGAGTTGTGTGAAGCTGTCCGAGAACCCAGTGTTTCATGACAGGTCGAAACACATAGAGATCAAATATCACTATATCAGGGATATGGTGCAGAGAGGAGCTGTGAAGCTCCTGTATGTTGCGACGGACGAGCAGATTGCAGATGTGCTGACGAAGCCACTAGCCAGGGTGAAGTTCGAGTACTTCAGAGAGAGGCTTGGCGTTCTTCAGATCGAGGACACTTCGAGGAAGAAGTGATGGACACATTTGCTGAAGCCATTCCAAGCATGTTGGAAGGAGGATCCTTCACATGGCTGTGGATGTAAGCGCTGGATGATTGATGAGCATCAGGATGATGTTCTAGTTTCTGCTTTGTATGATCAGTTGGATCATTTATATGTATGTATGCATCATGTTGGATGCTGGATATGATCAGTTGGATCATTTATATGTATGTACGCATCATGTTGGATGCTGGATATGATCAGTTGGATCATTTATATGTATGTATGCATCATGTTGGATGCTGGATATGATCGGTTGGATCATTTGTATGTATTTTGTATATGCATCATGTTGGATGCTTGGACCATGTATCTATATATGTATCAGGTGGATACATTGTATAATCAGGGAGATCATGTATATTGATATGTATCAGGTATGATAAGGTAGATCATGTATGTTGATGGATACATTGTGTGGATCATGTATCTATGTATCAGGTGGATACACTATGTGTGATGATATATATCAGGTAGATACTTAGTGTGCATTAGATGGATGCATTATATGATCTGGATGATCGTGGATGACAAGCTTCTCCAGATGACATGCAGCAGGATGTTGCAGTGATGATGATCAGGATGATCATGTGTACATCAGAATGATGTATGGTGAGTATCAGATGATACTTTGTGGCCGTGGATTAGGTTGTGCAGGTAAGCATGTAATTTGTGCCCTGGGAGATTTGCAGATGGTCTTTCGAGGTTTTTCCTATGGCATGTAATTCAGTGCCCTGGGACATCTGGCAAATGCTCTTTCAAGGTTTTGCTTGGGAGGACATATAATTTGTGCCCTAGGAGATCTGCAGATAGTCTTTCGAGGTTTTGCCTATGGCATGTAATTCGGTGCCCTGGGATATTTGGCAGATGCTCTTGCGAGGTTTTGTCCTATGGCATGTAATTTGCTCCTGGGAGATCTGGACAGGATGAAAAAGGCCTCAGATGCTTCAGCTAGGTTTTTCCATGACCACATGTAATTTGCTCCTGGGAGTTCTGAACAGGATGAAAAAGGCCTCAGATGCTTCAGCCAGGTTTTGTGGTGGACCACATGTAATGTGCTCCTGGGAGATCCGACAGGTAGAGCTGTGTGCTCGCAACAGCCTGGGATGCTTCAGCCAGGTTTTGTGGTGAGATCACATGTAATGTGCTCCTGGGAGATCCGACAGGTAGAGCCGTGTGCTCGTAACAGCCTAGGATGCTTCAACCAGGTTTTGTGATGGGTCACATGTAATGTGCTCTTGGGAGATCCTACAGGTAGAGCTGTGTGCTCGTAATAGCCTGGGATGCTGCAGCCAGGTTTTGTGACGCACGTAATAAGTCCTGAGGATTCCACAGTATGGCCAGTGATGATGAAGACTTGCAGATGGTGGGCCTACATCCAGTATGAAAAAGGACTGGCTCTGTAGAACTTCCTATGACGAGTAAAGTCAGAGATTGGTTGAGATAGCAGCAGCAGTGATGATGATGACGACGATGCATCGATGACGATGATCCCGAGAAGAAGACTTGTCTAGTAGATCTGTGTCGAGAAATACCTTCCTAGTTAAGAGGGAGTGTTGATGTATATGTAACTTCGAAATGTATTTCATCTGTGTATTTTATATATATTTATTGTACCCTTATAAGAGATGTGTTATTCCTCTATAAGGAAGTGTCAAGTGTCGTAAGTGTGTGTACTTGCCGATGGGTTATTAGACCACCATGTGGGGTCGGCCCTGAATTATATATAATATAATGTGGATGTATCTAGATAGACAAGTTGGCCCCATAAGGTCATTGGGCAAAAAGGTAAGTATAAATAGAGATCGGAGATCTCTATTTTACTCATTCGGAAAAGTAACTCACTCTCACTTGAAAAGTGGCGCACTAGTGAGGAGGAGGATCATCTGCTATCAGGAGACTATCTCAGTGTTATTTGGTTGTACTTTGGTTGAGCCATTGCTCTCTCTATCTCTGAGGAAGTTGTGGGGTTTTTCACCTTAGGGTTTTCCCCATGGAAATTCTGTGTCTCTTGTCTTTATGCTTTTGATTCTTGTGATGCTTGTCATATTGTGATTGTCATGCATTGATATACTGTAGATGTTATTCTCTCAGCAAAGATCCTAGAGTATTGTGAATTAATGCTCAAAATTTAACATTTAGTGTTACAAGATTGACTAAAAATGCCAAAAAAACCTCTAGTTTGTTAAATCCCTTAATACAACATGAAAAAAAATCAAATTGTATTTGGATTTCAACTTCAATGTTTAGTCATCAAATCCTGGCATACACTACAAGGAAAAGACCTTGTAGCGGAGGTTTTTAGTGTTACAAGATTGGCTAAAAATGTCAAAAAAACCTTTGCTACAACCTCCACCAATGGTACCAGATGTTTTAGCGGAGGTTTTTACATAAATTTATTATAACTAAAAAAACTTGGTAATCGAAGGCTTTATCATAGGTTTTTCTTTATCGGTGCGCTTTATTCACACAAATGCATTGGTGCTAACGTATGCAAAAGACATTGGTGCTTTTAAAAGCAACATATGCACCAATGTGCACAAAAAAATGAAAGCATTGTATGCACCGGTGTTTGATAATACAGACAGCACTGGTGTGCACCAAAATTTTAAACTGAACTAATGCTTTATAACAATATAAGCACTAGTGCATTATACAAAAAATAGCACCAGTGCTTATGAACTTTAAGATGCACTCGTGCTTACTAACTATTACAAAGCACCAATGTGATAAGTGAAGGAAAACACACCATTAAAGTTGACTGAGACGTTGACTATCGCCATATTTTTAAAATTTAACAGTGTGGTTGATATACAGTAGTGCACTGAGGCGTAATAATAAAAAAAGCACCGGGGCATGCAAAGAGTATTATGTTGCACCGAGTCTCTATTGTTTTGAGTGCTCCGGTGCTATAATGTCTCAAATGTATCTGTTCGATGGAAACGATCAAAAGCACCGGGAATTATTTTCTGTTTGGTGAACAGTGACTACTGACATCGCACTGGAATATCTATATTTTATTTTTATTTTGGTTAATTCTATTATTCATAAAAAAATGAATTTTTTTTTATAGTAGTGGTCATTTGAATTTTAATTATTGCCTTTGGAGACGATGTTTGAATTTATTTGTTATATCATAATTTTTTACATCTATTGCAATGTTTAATCATCCATATATTTAATTAGCGATGTAACATTTCACACTGACATTGGAGAATGTGAATAAAAAACGTTATTTTATTATATATCAATAAGAGGCCCTTTGTCATACATAATGGGACAACATAAAGTCCACAATAATCAAAATATCAACATGCATGTGATTGTTACACTTATTGCTAACCCATTGTCTTTCAATTGGGGCACTATGTCTAGTACATTATACAAAATGTCCGATTTTAGTAGACAATTATTTCAAAATATACAATAGCTTGCATTAACACCCAAAATATATGGATCATCATTCTTCATTGGAGCTGTTGTCAGTGCTTGAGCCACTTGCATGGCTTGGGTTATTTGGCTGAATGTTTTGTTGATTGCCTCGATTGTTTTCCTCTTCTTCAGCTTCCATCTACAAACATAAAAATAAAGTGTAATGAATGTATCTACATTGCTCAGAATAATGAAAATTAAAATAGGCAATATACATGAATGTAAATTGAAAAGTGACGTACCATAGAAAGAATTGAGTTCTGAATGATACACATTATTTCAAAACCAAATCTCATGCCTTCTCTCAACAAGTCCTTTGTTGGTTGCACTCCACACTTTGTTTCCTGCAAGTTGTATACCCTCTAACAAATCATATATTTAATATAAATGATTTTTGTTGGTATATTACTTATAAAATGAGAGAAGTAAAACAACATAGATACTTACAAATTCCACAATTAATTTTTGATACGCCAGCATATACTCACAACCCTTACTTAGCCCAATGTCAATCAATTATTCTGACGACTCTTCTTTGTATGTTAACACATGTTTAAAGGCATCCAAGGATGGTCGGTGTAAAAAAAATTAAAATATAAAGATCACAACCAATATAAAATCTTAAGTTGTTATAAGGAAATCACAACTACTCACAAACTTTGCTATCAACCGCTTTTTTCCTTGTCATCCTGTCTTATGTGTTGAATGAGTTTCATTTTGTTTTTTTTTCTGCAACAAAACAATTGAAAATTAATATTTAATTCTAAATTAATTAATTAGGTGTACATAATAGAAAAATTTAATGATTTTTGAAGCACATTGCTATTGAGATGGCTGCTCATGCGATGCAATTATGTCCATTTCCTTGACCATCTCATTATACACTTTTTGGACAACCCTACTAGCATATTTCAGGTATCACCTCATTCATCCTTTGGTATTTTCACAATCTTTCTGAAAATGTAAAATGACATTAAACTATTTTTATGTTGATATGAAAAATAAATATAGCAAAATTAATATTAATGAAGGAATGCTTTGTAGTGGTAAATACATACTCTATAAAAACATGTTTAGGAATATTACGTTTTGAATGGTCTTTTTTTTGTCGTTGTATGTTTTTGCTATTGCAAGTTTGACAAACACCTCCTATAGTTTAGATATAACCCGATTCTTGGAATCATTGGATTGATTTCTGTATTGTAAGTGGCAATTACGTTTATACATTCTTTCCACTATATCCCTCATAGTTTTATGAAAGTTTCCCCACCTTTCATTAACTTCCAATACCACTCTAGATGAGATAATGACCAATTCATCATCATTTACATCTTCCATAATTTATTTAAATAATGACCAATTCAGCATCATTTACATCTTCCATAATTTGTTTTTCTTAAGATGACATTCCTCGACATTCCCTTCTGTTGCTATCAGTCCTTGCATAACATTCAACATATGTGAATTAGATTGTTTGAAACATATTGGAGAATATTCTTAAGTACAATATTATTCAAAATTCAAGAAAAAAATCAAATTGATTTCTTTTTTATTCACCTTATTCATCCCTCTACAACTTTTCTATCAAGGTTTTATGCTCTTCTGCACTTAGATTGCGAAGAATCTCATTGAACTTCCTCATTTTTTGGATTTGCATGTCACACATTAACCAATACATATTAGTTAAATTTACAAATAATTCAAAAATATTAATTTAATACAGAAATTACAAAAAACTCGCATTCTTCGCAATTTTGGATGTGCTCCCGTCATGTCGACTAGAATTATTATTCATTGAACTCTTATCATGCATTTTCTATCAATAAACAACATGGACCATTAAATAGAGAAGCTATTATGTATATTATACAAATAAATTACATATCTTCAAAATAAAAAATGTAGTTTGCTATTTCAGTGCGTTTTAGTATACAAAGCATATTAGTGCTTCTCGTACCTGAACGCACCCGGTGCATCATACTTGAATGCACCTTTAACTAGAACAAAGTAAAAAAATCCATATATGCATTTGTTGGTGTGATTTATTTATTATAACGCATCGATAACCAAAACAACGCACTTTTACACATAACACATTGGTGCTTTAGAACAACTTGACATCACCAAAAAAATGTGTAAGCGTTTTTTAAAAAAGAAATTAAAAAACGACAGGCCTAATGTTACTAGGTGCATTTAAACAACTCGGTCACACCAAAAACTACGTAATTTTTTTTATAATTAACTCGATCACACCAAAAATTGCGTAAATTTTTTTAAATTAAAAAAAAATTTGACAGGGTTTCAAGTTCGACCCAAGAAGTGGTCCTATCGCAGCCAACGCCTTATATATAAAATTACAAACCCATTAAATCTAAATTTCTTAAAAGGAAAAATCATAATTGTAAACCAATAGAGAAATTTAAATCCTAATATAAAATCTTGCAGCCACATAAAACAAAAAATACAACAATAAAAAAAAATGTTCAATGTTGAAGGTAACTATGATATAAAACTTATAATACTTTTTCATTGATTTTTCTACCTAAATTGAATTATGATATAAAACTTATAATGCTTTTTCTTTGATTTTTCTACCTAAATTGAATTATTAAGACTGAAAGCATTAGCCAAAGAGGTATCATATACATGAATAAGTGACTTCCTGTGTGCTCATTTAATTATAATATTTAATCACTTTTCAATATTATAACGTTATGACTTTTGATTGCAATATTCTATGATATATTCTTCGTGGGTATAACTGTAAATGGGATATTATTTTTTGGATTGACATCTAGAGTTAAGGTAGGTTATTTGAGGAAATTATATGATACTTTTATTATGGTTTTATTAAGCAGGATCAATATTAGTATTTTTCAAAATATATATTAAGGTTAAATGTTTTTTTTAAATAAAATGATTCTTAGTTGAAAGAAATTTAAATATATATATATATATATAGATCTTGGATTATGAGAATACATCAATTCGGTGTAGGTTATGTCGGACATTAACTTACATGTTACTTGTTCTTATGTTTGAGCTCATCCTACTAAAAACAAATGAACCAAAGTGATGGAGAGGTTTTCTGGAAGAACTAAGTTTGGATACTGAACTTGATCAAAATGAGATAAATCAAGATATGCAAATTCCAATTATGGAAACATCTTTCTCGGGAAATGAAGTAGATGAACTGAACTTGATCAAAATGAGATAAATCAAGATATGCAAATGCCAATTATGGAAACATCTTTCTCGGGAAATGAAGTAGATGAACTAACTATGATGACTCAGTATGGTCTCATGAATATTTCCCAACAAAGAGGCATTCTAAATGAACTAAGTGTGATGACTCAGTATGGTCCGATGAATGCATTGTTGGAGAAGCATTGGGGGGTCGGGAGGCGGGGGAAGGAGGGAGACACTAGGAACAGACGGGGGGATCTTTTAGCAGCGTTCGGTCCCACGGACGAGGGAGGGCCAAGCATGGGAAAATAAATAGCCGAGACAAGCCTGTTCGGGGAACTAGAAAGAAGACATAAGATCATCCGGTTGACCTTGTTGTTCCGGATCCATCTTAAGGAGATGCCCCAGTCCTAGTCGAATTTCCAATTTATCATCTCAGAGGAGGAAAGATAAGTTGCAAAGCGAACGGTGTTGTTGTAGCCAATGCTCTCCTATGTGGAACCAATTAACATCATGAAATTGTTACCTCTGATTTAGATAAGGAACTAATTTATTCAACGGATTATGCTCTTCCACCTTCCAATTCACAATTAGTTACTATGGCTATTACTTTAAAGGGTGACAAGAAATTAAAAAGAAGAAAGGGAAAACGGGAAGGATCAAAGATTATTTTATAAAAGCTAAGAAATGAATTGTACAATATTAATGTACATTTATTCTTTTAAGTTGTTAATGTACATTTATTCTTTTAAGAATAGGTTGCACTTGTCTTTATGTAAGTGCAACATATACCTATACTTGCTTTTATGTGTATTGTGTTTTAAGCACTTGTGATTTTTTTTGGATAAAAGAAAATTAGTGTTGAAACCACTTCTTGGTCTTGGAATATGACTTTAAACGATTTTTATTAGCCAAGAGTTTGTTTTTTCCTTATAAGTAAGGAAGAAGAAATATTCGTCAAGGTTTCGTGCACTTTAATAAAATTATGACTACCAAAAGCATCTTGCACAATTGGAAATCACCAATTATAACCAAATTTGTTTACACAAAATTATATCATTACATGTAAAATTGTATCCATAAAAACTATACCAATAACCATAAATTTTATAAAAAAAATTAACATATACATAATAAAAATGCTTATAAGAAATTATAGTTTGAAAATGATTTTCAATTAATTTTAATTTTAAATTTATTTATTTTTAAAGATTAATAAATATATTTCAAATTTTATAATTAAAAAAAAATAAATTTAAGATATTTAAAACCTTTTTTTTTTCTTTCGAAAACTAAGTTTGATATTTCATTGTGGAATTATTAGTCCCTGCTCACTAGGGAATATAGAGATCAGTTGGTTGCCCTGTTCTGTTGACTTTTTTAGTATGTTTTTAATCTAAAGTCAGCTAAAGATTTAAATTGTTTGGTATTGAAATGATTTTTTATGAATTGATTTAAAAAAAAATTAAACTATTTTAAATTTTTTTCTAAATTGGATTATTTATTTTTGTGATTGGTGGAGGACGCAGATGTTTTTAATCTAAAGTCAGCTAGAGATTTAAATTGTTTGGTATTGAAATGATTTTTTATGAAATGATTTAAAAAAAATTAAACTATTTTTAATTTTTTTCTAAATTGGATTATTTATTTTTGTGATTGGTGGAGGACGCAGATGTGACTAATTTTCCCTCCTATGCAAAATAATTATCAAATTATAAAAATATAAAAATATTAAAAAAACAAAAACTTACCATGTAGAACAATCATTAATGAATTTATATATCAATTTAATGTGATATGAATTTATATATCAATTTAATGTGATAGAAATAACATGATGATATGACTCACCCTTTTACTCTAGCTGTCGTAATGATGGTTAATAATGAAACTATTCCCAATGCAGTTCTCCATAATTCTTTTGTATCCCTGCAAAAACTCAAATATTCAACTCCCGTGTTGTGGTCTAGACTCTATACCAAAGACGAAATATTCAAAAGCCATTTCATAAAGGAAAAACAAACGCAACAAAAAAATTACTACATACTTGAACATTATTATCTACCCACAATGCTTTCAATGTTGTGGACCCACTTGGAAAACCCTTAAATGCTCCATTGGAAATTGGAATCCAGCGAGGCAAGAAATAGCATGAACATCTATCCCATCTGAGTCATGAACAACCTGACTAAACTATCCCAATATTACCATTTTCCCGATATCTAGGTGATTCTCAATATTTAATTAAGGTACCCAGCGCTCTCCCTTAGGAGTGAGAGAGTCGTCGTTCTTATATTCCATTTCGTTTCGCTGGCTTTCACCCGAGTCGATGGCCCGACCATGTAGTTCAGCCACACTCATTCCCCAATAAAATGATTGGGGAACCTCCCATCTTTTCTAATTCTAGGCCGCTTGCGTTAAGTCCCCCCCTTAAATGCTCCATTGGAATCTAACGAGGTAAGAAATAGCACGAACATCTATCCCATCTGAGCCATATGAGATGTTGTGACTGCACACTCTTGAATATGCTTTCATCCAAACAGTCCCCTTCAGTTCTAATTAGATGCAACATAAACATGCAAGACATGCATACATAAGTTAAACTTGCGGCATGCAAAGTGGATAAAGTATCTCCAAAGTTGTATGTTTGTGATACAACATCGGTCCGGGAAAACGAACTGGTTGCAGACACTCTGAGTCGGAAGGCAACGGTATTAACCACCATGATAAATATTGTGGTCTACATGATGGATATTTTCCTACGGGGGATCACTACGATAGAAAATACTCTGGTAATTACACACAACAGAAATTTATCACATAAAACCTCTTGATTTGGCTCGCTAACCATATCTCACTATGGGATCTAGTGTTTAGAGATCTCCTAGTCTATCCCTCGATTTGAAGACATAGAATCTTTGGCAAACAGTATGAAATATGAGCCTGTGGCACTTGCGCTTCCATGGCATTTTGATATAATATTGCTCTAGTTAGACTTCAAAAGTGACGATGATTTGGGAATGATTTTGTGGTTACGGTGAGCTTGGATTCTAAAGTCAAGTGCATGAGAACTGGAAGGAAGTTCGACACATTGGCCTTGTGGGTTGATGGACTATTTATCCCATAATTAAGTTGCAAAGACATATAGAACAAAGAATCTATTTATCTTCCGACAACAGACTGCATCTAATTACAGAAACAAAAACGAAATGCTGGTGGTTGGTGATAGTACCACAACTATATCGGAAGTATTATTTTAGAAAAGGCAAAAGATATAAGTGAAAGTCAGAGGCTGTCTACCATACAAATATGCAAAGCGAGAGCATTCGTTAAGCTTTCTGCAACTTCATTACCCTCATCAGCCAAAGGAACATCAATCTCAGTATCCTCAGTATCCTCCTGCAAGTCGAGCATCGCCAACCTGCTATTGATCAGGAAATTATGCAGAATGCAAGTGACAACAACAATATGGGGAAGAAATTTGATACTATCCCCGTGCTGGAAGACCGTGATATTTTAACATGCCGAATGCTATCCAGATTGCACTTTTGGCATACTCATGCAAAGATTTGAAAATATCCTAAGCAGGGTTTATCTCCATAAATATCTCCCGCGCCAATAACATAACTCCTCCACTCCTCAAGCATGTAATCCCTTCATATCCAGCTATGTCGCGCTGATAACATAACTCCTCCACTCCTCAAGCAAGTAATCCCTGCATCTCCAACTCCGGGTGAACTCATTTGGTGAAGGAGCAAAGATGGCATCTGTGCATGGGCAAAGCTCTCTGTGTGAAAATGTAATAAACTTAGAACTTTCATAATCCATTAGTTGAAGTTTTTTTTAGCAATTACTTTAAAAGAATTAGCCTTGGTTTGAATCGTTTCTCTCTTTAACATTTGTTGCACTGCTTGAGTTGCGTTCCTCTCCGCGAGCCACGCAGGCCCATGCAATGTGCCACCTGCTGCACTGCTTGAGTTGTGTTCCTCTCCTTGAGCCACACAGGCCATGTAATGGGGTGCATGGAAACTATCCAAAAAATAAAATATTAATAAATAATAATGGCTTGCTATTTGATTCAGTGGGCTCGGCTGTGTTCCTCTCTGTGAGCCATGCATGCTGATGCAATGGAGTGCGTGGCATGCGATCCATGAATGGGATTATCTCCTTTCTTGATTGGGCGTGAGCTTCTTCCTTTGACGTAAATGATCATTTTTCTTAGATTATCATATTTATATTCTAAGACCCGTCAAAAGAACGAAGACAAAAACATTTTAGTAACCCAGAATTTTCAAAATACTACCTTTCACTGAATTTACTTTTATTTCCTATGCAGATTTGCATGAATGATAGAGATCTAAATATGTTTCTTTTAAAATTTGCTTCTATGCTTTCTAATCTTCTTTTGTGGATAACTAAAACGTAGCATATTGTGCAACCATTAGAATAAAAGGTGACAAATTCTAGCATAAAGGTAATATTAAAATCATTCCACAAAAAACTCATTAACATGCCTATCTTTGAAAAATAGAAAATGAATAACTTTGATAAGAGAAAATATAATCATTTATAAAGTTCAATAATATTTCATCCAACGACTTAAGTTCAAGTAATTTTGATAAAGTTATAATTATTAAAATATTATAAAAATTATCAACTTCATCAAGATTAATAGAATGATTTTCTTTCCCATAAAATGAATATACGACATTTATTAAGTTATCATCAGAAGAATTATAGTAAATACTAACATTAAAGATAAACATCTAATTGTAAAAATGAAATTCATATAATTATATAAGAGATAAAATGTTCTGAAAACCATAAAAATAAATCAAGCTGCTAGCTGTCTTCTCAAATAATTTTAGTGGCACTCTCTAGATGTCTTCTCAATTCTCAAATAATTTTAATGGCACATTTATATCCCTGAGCTTATCTCGATTGTTGATTCCCTCCATCCAACGGGCATGGAGAAAAGTCAAAGGTTGACTTTGCTCCATGCCCGATGGATGGAGGGAATCAACAATCGAGATAAGGATGGCCCATTTTTACATGTTAAAATCAATATTCCCAAACCCATGTTTATGGGAGAACTAATGGTAAAAAAATCTATACCGTTGGGTTTTTTCGATAGTTCCTATCAAGGTGAGGATGCGCTATGTGGAACAGGTGGTTCCCATTTTCAATGATCTTCATTACATTATCTTTACTGCAAATGTAGCTCATTTCTTTTGGTTTTTACTTGCTCTTCTCTAATTGGCTCTTCAAAGAACATCACTCATCTACATGTTTATGGGACTCCACTTTGGTCATCAAATGGATGTGAGGTGACCTGATTGTCCTAGACTTGAATCTTCAAAGATTAGTATGACTTTTTGGGTTGATGACCTCTCAAGTTGTTACAATATTTTTCTTAGAGGGAACTTAATGTACAAGCTAACTCACTATCCAAATCTGGCTTAACTCAAGTGGAGCAGTATACGTGACAACTAAATCGCCCCCGATTGCCGGAATCAAGCAAAGAAGGAAGTGTCGAAATTGCAGTTTGCATTGTTCAAATGGCGATTTCGAGGATCTGGGTAGTTTTAAAATCCAACATTTATTCTAGGAGCGATCATACTGATTGTTGAAATTACATAATTGAAAAAATTGCAATTTTCAGGGGTGATTTTAATCGGGTTTGATAAAAAAAAGCGCCGAAAAGCTGGGGCATTTTGGTTGCTCTTTATCCTACATGAACTCAAGCTCTTGACATACTTTACTGTTCATAGTTCGAGGAGAGAACTCCCACATACATCACTCTACATCTATAGTGTGTCTCCTATCATAATTTTTTTCTCTCTATAAATGTTAGATTGCTTTCATTACATATGATGGTTGGAAGAGTAATAATTTTAGACACTTCTATTTGTTAGTTATAATGTTAGAATTTTAACTATTAGAAAGATATTAATGGAATATTTCTAAAATTATTATTATTATTACTATTATTATTATTATTGACAATATATCTTTTTCATATGTGGGAACTATTGGGAAGTTGTATAGTATAGGTTTTATGTTTTCAATGCTATAAGCACCTTTTGGATTGTATTTTTCATTCTACAATGAATAAAAAATATTTTTTTTTCACGGGAAAAAAATCATAGATCCTTATTCACTTAATACTTATAAACCAATTTGTTTGTTAAATGGGTCGTGGGGGGATGCCAGTAGTGGGGCACCCTCCCTTGCCATATCGAAACAACTAAGTGGCAACATCCATGTGGCGTAGGACACCGTCACTCACGACATTGCCACGTGTTGGGCACACGCATGTGGTTATTACACCCGCAAGAGAGTTGAAATCGGTTCCTAAATGCATGTTCTTCTAAACCTTCTCGAGCCTCTGTACCCCTAGAGGAGCTATCAACGAATTGGAGGACCTTTCGGGTATCATAGCCTAGGACATGTAAGTCATTAGATAGGATTGGCATCATCTTCAGGTTTTCCATTATTATTGTGTGTTCTTGGTACTTGTAGCTACTACAACAACCCTAGATATTTGTGTTGGTATCATCTAAGTATTCATAATAAAAATGCCATTTTTGTCTCTCCTAATTGGTGTGCCCTTGGAATGATGGAAAGGTTTTATTAGTATGTAAATTGTTTGAAGAAAGTTATAAATTGATATAATGCAAACAATTTGACAAAAACATACAACCAAAACAAGAAAGAAAAAATTGCTTATAATTACATTGAGAACATCACACTCAACATATAAAACAATGTTGAGGAATTGTGGACATTGTCCATAAGTTTCCAATCCTAAAACCCTTTGGTCCAAAAATTTCAAAACCCTAAATCACCAAAATAGGACCCACCCCTAAATTGAGGCTTACAAGTCATTAGCTAATATCTCAACATATGCAACAATGTTGAAGCATTGAGGACATTGTCCACAAGTTTCCAATCCTAAAACCCTTGGGTCCAAAGATTTCAAAACCCTAAACCACCAAAATAGGACTCACCCCTAAAATGAAGCTTACAAGTCATTTGCTCCCATTTTTCCACTCAAAAGTACCAAAATAGATAACAAATTAGATAATAATCTATTTCAAATTATATATAGTATAGATTCTCATTTTGCATCTAAAAATAGTTTTAAAGTGATTGATAAAGAACATGAATAGTTTACTAGAATTTGAATTTGAAGTATATGTACATTTCACATTCTCTATTTAGTATATCTCTTTATTAAATTAGATCTAACTTTAAACTTTTTCTTTATTGAATTAAATCTAAATTTAAAATAGTTAATAAAACAATTAATTAAGTTAAGAACATTTTTTGAATGTTGCATAGACATAAACTCTTACATTTAATTATTAATGACATTTTTTATAACAAGATAGTAAACTTATACTTTTGACTTCAAACACTAAGATAATATTAATATAATAGAATTGGGACCTCTACCAGATTGAGACTAGTATATAGACACTTTACATGCTTTTCCAGATGATCATTTGAATATAGTTATGTTCTTTATTGTTTTTTATCATACTCTAAATTCAGACATATATGAGCTCATATATAGACTTATCATATGATGTATCTTATATATGTTCTTTCGCTTTACTAACTCATTAAGTAGACTAGATTATATATTTGTTTAAATTTTGTTGAAGCAATTTTTGTATGGCTATTGGCATAATTTGAAAAATGTGGTTCATTATTAATACAAATGAATTATGTTTTTTTTCTTCTTCTAAAATATTTTACTCTTATTTTTACTCTCTTATTTAATTGACTCCAGAATCATGTCACATTGGATGTCCTTCTTTAAATCTAAATTATTTGATTTTCAATCCGTATGTATTCCACTAAGTGGTTTCCAAATATGATTATCCCTTTTATTTAATTGATTCCATAACCATGCCATATTGGATTTTCCAAGCAGCAGGGACTATAGAAATCGGTTCACCGAAAATTCTATTAATTTGCACTATTTTTTAGGCCGTTTAACCTAAGCTTCTTAAGACCATTTTTGTTTTGGACAATCAACTATTTGAGAGCCTTAATTGGCCTCTTTTCGAGGCGACCCAAAATTAAGTAAGCAGATGGTTGTTTATTGAATAACTACGTCACTCATGGAGCATGCACATCATTCACTCGCCTACACCTCAGCTTGCCATGACCGCAGCATGCGATGCACTTGCCACGACCACTGCATGCAGTGCACTTGCCACAACCACGAGTTCACATGCTAAAAATTCTGGAAAGACTGCCACCTAGTGTCCTTGGGATCCTTATTATGGTCTATTTCGTACTCAATTTGACCTCGAATATGATGAGTTGCCGTAATTTATTGATTCAGTTTTGTCATTGCACTGATTTTCTATGGAGGCCGAGGGTTGAATAGTCAGGGTTTCATTTTTAATTGCAGGTTAAGCTTACTCTGGTTCACTGAGCTAGATTCACCGTATCAGATGAATTAGTCTTACAATGTGAGCTTGTGACAAGTTTGATTTCCATTTAAAAATGCAAACAGAAGGGTATGCAAACTCTTGTCCTTCCACTATCACCTGTACGATAGTTAGACAACCAGAGGATGAAATGCATGAAACACAGGTAAGTTATTCTGTTAAGTAAACTCAACCATTTATTTCAATCTTTTCTCCAAGAGATTTAATTGAACGGGTCCGAAATATTTTTTTTACTGTCCTTTGTTTTGATTGATATTTATTGGGTCGCAGGGTCAGGAACCCTAGCAATTCGATCCATGAAATCCTCTAAGGAATATGTTAAAATTTAACTTCATTCTTTAGTCCATCCGGGAACGATTAGGACTGAAAAAGGATTTGTGGAATTTGTTATCAAATTTCTATGATTTGAAGTGATGGCATGTGGCCTTCATAACCCCTTTCCAAGTAAAAATTCAATCCTATGTAAACTCCCTTTTTAAATTTTTACAATTCTTCCTATAGGTATTCACTAGTTGGTCTGGACTTAAATGTAAACTACTCTTGCTTGTAATCTTCAATTACTGTTATCTCCAGTCAGGTAGGCTACACGGACTCCACCAAGTTCCAAGTAAACGAGCTTAAGGCCAACCACGTTAACCAATAAAATTAAAATAAGGTTTAGGGGTCAAGTTCACGAGCCCTTAAAGATTCAATTCAGCCATGATTGAGATGGTTTCCAATTAAAGAAATTGCAAATATAATTAGGAATTTGTCTTCTTTAAACTAACTGCAACTAACAATAAATTATTAATTGATATTATTTAAAAGGGAATAATATTTAGATAAAATAGCTTAGTTTCTTTTTTAATAATAAGCCTTTCTTTATAATATAAAATCTAAATAAGGAGAGAGAGACTAAACTCTATTAAGTCTGTAAAGAAATACAGTCTTGAGAAGAGACTTGTTGATAGTGTTATAACTAAGTAATTCATGTTTATCACTATTCTAAACATTTAAAGTAAGAGACCTATGTACAACTGAATCTGGAAAATAGACACACAGTGTAGATTTTTAGTTTCTTAAACAACAGGGTTAAAAGAAAGCTAGAAATGATTATAACAACATAAAAAAATTCTAACAGACAATTTGTAGGAAAATCTTTACAAAGTTTTTAAATCAAAATATACAGTCATGAGAAGAGACTTATTAATAGTGATATAACTAAGAATAAGGAAAATACACACAATGTAGATTTCTAGTTTCTTAAACAAGAGGGTTAAAAAAATCTAGAAATGATTATAACATCATAACTAAATATAAATCTAAATGATTATAACAACATAACTAAATTCTAACCAACAATTTTTAGGAAATTCTTTAGAGCTTTAATCAAAACTATATTTAAAAAACACCAAAAAAATATACTCATTCATCACATTTATCCTTCTGCTTACTATAAAAATATAGTTTATTTACTTTTTGACTTTAAAGCAAATGATATAACATAAATAAATATAGTTTATTTACTTTTTAACTTTAAAGCAAATGATATAGCATAAATAAATATTGTATTTAATAATCAATTCAACAAACTTTCGATTCCAGAGAGTCACACCCAGGCACGACCTCTCATGACCAAATATGAACACTTAATGGAGACCAGCTGGATTTGTTCTCTACCAGAGGCATCTCTTTCTCTCCTCGCAAAGCCTCATAGCATGTTCTGATTTATTTTGTCAATACTGCATATTTTCTTTTGTGGTAGAGGCTCCTTTCAATTCTTTATGGCCATCGGGAATTTTTTTTCCTTTTTCCTTTCCCTTCTACCCTCTTTATCTCTTCTTAAAATTAGTTTTTTTTTTTTAATTCTTTAATTTAAGAAGTAGTTAGGGATTTTTTAACTTGTTACTTTTTCGTTAATTATATTTTAATGCATGACTCTCTTTGTTTAATTTTCATTTATTTCTCTTAACACTTTCCCCTTTTTTCTTATTAATATTTACTTATTAAATTCTTGTCCTCTAGCAAGCTAGGTCCCTCTTTTACAATGAAAAGTTCAATAGCAGTTTGGAATTTGATAATATCAATATATGAGAGCATAAAAAATCAATACTTGTCCATGTCTAGAATTTACCGTTGGATTGGAAACTAATGCGTTTTTATCTTGTACTGTTCGGTTCGGTTCGTCGGTTCATTTCAGCTTCTGTAGGTACTAGCTCTTTGTCAATCTCGATACCTTGGCCTGCTCCTCCTTATTCTCGCATTCCTCCTTATGCTCATGTTTATGTTGCTTTGGTTGGAAGCTATGAGGAGGAGATGTAGGGAAGAGCGACCAGCTGCTGGCCCAATTTGTTGATACCTTGGGATTACCTGTTGACACAGACAGTAAGACAAAGATAATTGATTGGATCACATTTACTGGTAATAGATTAGATATTGAATAATTACATAAAATAGAAATCTTGATTCGCTACATTTCCGACCTTCAAGTATATTCATGTATTGTTCCATCTGTAGTGATAGATTTATACCAAGTTTTTGTGGCCCCTTAAAAATAACTTAAACAACCTATCAGCTTCATTGGCCCAATAATATAGTGGATTTTCTTCTAGTTTATTTTTTTAAATGGTTCAATATATGTAATGTCGATGTCATTGTTTGAACCTGAAATGATATGATTTTGGCTTTTATTTTGCAGATGGTGGAAAGAATCCAAGTTTCAACTAAAAAACATTTCTTCGATCGAAGGCCTTTATGAAATAATATTCTATCTGGAATAGCAACACGGTAACAACTGATGATCTTTGTGGATGTGACAGGAGTAATCTAGATGTCTCTACAATTTCCATCTACTTTTCATCCACGATATTGCTCTAGGTCAAGCAGTAATAGGGTAATATGAGCCAAGCTATTGTAGCGGCATGGAACCCCGAACCCAAGCAAGCACCTAAATTCTACATATAATTCTATCTGTTGGATGTGGTTTGTGCCTCAAATTCATTCCCGGGCATGAAATGGAAATGGCAACCATCTGAACCAACCATTCATATCTATTGCAAGTTATTGTGGGAACGTACGTACAACTGATGATCTCTGTGGATGTGACAAGAGTAATCTAGATGTCTCTACAATTTCCATCTATTTTCCATCCACGATATTGCTCTAGGTCAAGCTACAATAAATGTATGATGAGGTTATTCTATTCTATTAATTTACTAGTTCTATAGACTCATGTTGCAAGCTACAATGCTAACTTGCAGCGGAGTCCTTCTATCCCACTCCCCATTTTCCTTGCAGCCGAGTCTTTCTTATAATTGGATTTTCGAGGCTACCATTTATATTATATTAGATTTTGAAAATTTTCTTTCTGCCTAAATGTAATATAATATGTTTTCAAAATACATTTATTTTCTCCCTAAATGTAATATAATATGTTTTCAAATAATCATTATGTTCTAGAGACATAATATAAACACATTCTCCATGTTGTAATTTTAATTGGAGTTAAAACTACGGTAATTTTAATTGAAGTCAGAAATAATTTCATTTGCAACGTCCTTCTAACCAACAATGATCTATTGCTTCGAATGAGATTCCTTCCATGGGGAAGAATGCATAATCTTCACTCCCGGTGAAACACCTCATTTGACTGAGTTTTATACTGTTGCACGATTGTCCACCAGCTTACCGATGGTTGGGTTGAAATGTAAGCGATGCACATTTACTCCGATGGAAGCACCACACAAAGGAAATATTTGTCGAATGCAACAAATTGTGGCGACCAGAGACAAATATATCCACCGACAAGTGCTATGTCATGACATTTTTTATTTTGTTTTTAAAATTTTAATTTAAAATTGGGGTGTGGTTAAATTTAAAGTTACAAACATTAGTTAATATATAGTTTTTAAATTTTAAAATTCGTAAAATACTATTATATATTATATATTATATTATGATATTATTATTATTATTATATTATAATATTGTTTTTTTAATAATTTCTTAATATATGTTATAATTGTTATTTTTATTATAATTACCACAACCACCTTATTATATATCAATCATTTTTCATAATATCATTATGCTAAATATATAATAAATGTAAATTCGAATATGCATAATATTATTATTATATTATAATATTGTTTTTTAAATAATTTTTTAATATATGTTATAATTTCTATTTTATTATAATTACCACAACCACATTATTATATATCAATCATCTTTCATAATATCATTCTTCTAGATATAAAATAAATGAAATTCTATATGCATATTCGAACATTGATATCTTCCTCTAGTTTTAAGAAGCTAAATTGATTCCCAATACAATATAAAGAAACAACCAGCATTGTTATTTACACAAATAAATTTTAGGTTGGAGGCAGGGACTTACAATGTGTGCTTGTGACAAGTTTGATTTCCATTTATAAATGCAAACAAAAGGGTAAGTCTCATTTTTAATTAGCAGTATGGTGAATAGCAGAAAATATGTGTAGAAAAGAAAATAGGATCTTCATCAGAATGAAATTGAGGAAATATTGAGCAGTGATCATGGGAAGGCAGATTGGATACATAATTGCATTTCATACTTCATTTAGTCTTCGTATGCATGAAGTTCTTAAGTCTATTTCGGCTTCTCTTAATGACTAGGCTTGCTATTCCCGCTTCTGTGCTTCCAACTGAAATTTCTTCTCTCAAAGTGTGTCCTCGAATAGCCAGACTGCCATCCTGGTCATTGAAACGGAATAGCTTCACCATATCCCAACATAAAATCATAAGACAAATACCGTCAAGCTAGGACTTCATTAAGTCCATGACTCCACAACAAGCATTTCATTCTACCGTCGACACTCTTCAAGGACTTTCATAATCCATACCTCAGCATCATAATTGTTGAGAGTTCCTCTTTAGATATTTGGAGGCTCTATTATATGTACTTGGTTGTTGTTTTTAACACATTATTTCCTTGTTGGATATTAAACCCTATTTACTTTGTTATGGGGTTTCTACAAGGGTTTCAATATTCTGAATCATACTGTAATTGTGTTGATGGCCTCAATGATTTCTTTTATTATTTTTATGTGAAGTTTAATTATACACACAATATGTATAAATTTGCAAGTAATTTTGTTTACTATGATTATACTACCACCTATCTTGGAATATTATTACCTTTAGATAAATTTCTTAGCCGGTCTAATTATGTCTATACGGGCTTATAAACAGTCCCTGACTTCTGTCATTGAGTTTCTGCATTACAAGAGTAATAAGGCAGTAAAAAAAATGGCCATAGAATTGTTATTTCTATTTGCTTGCTCTTTGTATGCAAGTCACATAAGTGTAATTGAGAGGTGATGTGTGAAAGACCTCACTGTTATGTTCCCATCCTTCGTTGTTTGTTTTCCCTTAAGCATGGATGTCAAATTCGACTAGAGATGGTGTTTTCCTTTTGTGCGTTGGTAAGTTAAAGTTTTAAAACTTGTTATGTTATTATTTCACCAGTTTGTCGACATTGTATTTTAAGTATTTAATCCTTATTTTTATATTTACAGGTCAGCGTCCGATTGAAGTCAAACTTTTTCTTCCATCTTTATGATGAGATTAAGACATGTTTCTCTCCTTTCGAATTCCATTCGTTCCATATGTTGGGGTTTCCCCCTTTTGAAAAAGTATAATTGGGGAGAATCATTCGAGACTGTTACTGCTTTCTAGATTCTGCATTACAATATTTAGCTTCCCAAAGCTTAATTCTGAGGTTTATGTGATTACAGGAGTTGGGCGCGTACAAGGATTCTCCCCTTCCCTCAGGTCAAGTATCGTTAACTCAGTTTCTGAATATTACTTATCTTTATAAACCCTTCTTTGTTTTAACTCAGTTCTCGCAGTGTGAAAGTAGAGCTCTTGCTTTTGTGAAATTTCTCCAAAGTCACATCATCAAATGCAAAGTAATTCGTTTCTCATAGACTTAAATATTTAAATAAAAAATTATTCTTTTGCCTTCAATTCAACTGTATGCAATCTGATGGTTTTTCTTCTCTAAAGAGAACAAATATGGAAGATCAGTTGTGACCTTCTAAGCTTTCTTATTTGTGACTGTTTACAAAAGTTTGGAAAAAATATTGTAACTATCTTAGAACCTTAGGTTCTACCCATAATTTAAAATGTGGATAACCATACTTTTTTCTGAAAAGTTTAACATAATGTCTTTTTAGTTGGAAGCTAGATTTCATTAAGAATTTTTGTGTACTTATCATTCTGGTTTTTTCTGACAAACTGTTATCTGAGAAGTTAGTTATAATTTTAACCTCAAGACTTTAGAATTTAAGCTAGTGATGAGGCAGAGTTTGACTTCCACGGCATAAAATTTATGATGTTAACAGGTTGTGAACTGCTTTAATTTCATTTGTCAACAATATAAATACTATCTCTTCGAGTATCCCAATGACTACAAATGCTTTCAATAAATGTATCAAATCTCTAGGAAAACTGATTCACTGCTGGTTGATATGTCCACTAATATAAAAAAAACTATAATATAAGATATGTAATTATGAAATTTCAATTACCGTTTAAATATGCCTATTATTTGTACACGGGTCCACCAAAAATGGTTAGTCGCTAATTGCATTTCCCTTTTTACATATAGATTGTAATGGAAAATGAACTTTTGGTTTAGGGTGGGAAATTTTAATGTAGAGTAATATCTATGATATTGCCAAGTGTATAAATAAGAAATTATTCTTTTTAGGGTGGGAAATTTTAATGTAGAGTAATATCTATGATATTGCCAAGTGTATAAATAAGCAATTATTCTTTCTTTTTATTCCTTCCTTGGTAACCCTCAAGTTTTAGTAGCAAAGTCACAAGACTTTTAATATTTCATTTCAGAGAAAGATACATTTTCCTTTCTTGCACTTTGTTTGTCAATGTATGTGTTTATATTGTTACTGGATAGAAACTAATTTAACATATTTATCTTATATACTTTTAACTAACACAAATGAGAGTGTGGATAAATAAATATTCCTAACAACATATCGAATTACTCTATTTAGCAAATCTAAGGGTTATCTTCTTATGTTCAACGATAAGAATATATTCTGCATGCTTTGTTGTTTTTTTGTAAGGCTATGCACATTATATTAATTTAAAAAAAGAACCATACATATAATGAGATTAAGAATATATGGAACACTCAGTTGAAGAAACGTATCGCGCAGAGTGATGGAGCCATGCATTCCTCTTCTTCTACTGTTCCTAATAAAATTCCGGTGTTTAGTTTGTCGAAGTCATTGGTGATGCAGAATTCACAATTAGATCAAGATTTTCGACTGTTTTCTAGTTATTCACCTAACGATTATGGTACAATGGAGAGAACCGAAAATAATTTTGATGCTAACGATTTTGTACAATTCTGGAAGCAAGGGTTTGCTTTTGCAGATCCACATGACCATCTTCTGCCTCAAGCTCCTGGTTTTCCCAACTCATCCCACAACTGTGCTTACACAATAGATTCGGCTGACCAGGCAGAGCTTTTCAGTGCTGAGAAACCCACATGGAACGACGTAATAGATGAGTTTCAACTTTTTTTTCAACTTTTGTAGATGAGCTTCCAATTTTTTTTCTAATCTTTGCACAATTTTCATAGACCTCGTAGCCTTTAGGCAGGGACTAGCAATTTTACTGCTATCTTTCTTGTTTGATTTTCAATCCGTATGCTTTCCACCCAGTGGTTTCCAAATATGTTTATTTGTATAAAAGGAGAGGTAATTGAAGTTATATCCACATTAACATCATTTATGTTATTAGTTTAAAATTACATATAATGTTGTTGGTTTCAATCAATCATCATCTCGTTTTGGCATTGTTATATTAAAGATTTCCTTTTTAACGATTATCATCTTTTAGATTTCCTAAGTTTTCAACAATGATTCATAAAAAGTTTTATGAAATTAATTTGATTACAACATTTTCTTTTTTTTTACAATAACAATTAACAAGCTTTATATTAAAAAGAGGAGCAGAGATACAAAATGCATCCCAGAGGACTGAACCAAAATTTGGAGAGCTGACATAGAAGGATCATCCATTTCTAGACTTTGCAGTTCGAATACATACTTGATTCTGCTACAACTATAGATCCTTACATATTTTCCTAACAGAAGGCAGCAAAAGACATACATAACTTGCAAGTAGACAGATAACTAGCTTCATAGAGCATTACAAAAAAGTTCATGAAAAACCAGGGAAATTCAGACTGCGAAGTGATGGCCGATGTTCTCCTTGTTGTCATTTCCAGCTCTATCATTCTCCTCGGTATTGCCATGGAAGACTAGAGAAGTGATTCTGGGTTCTATTCTAATTCCATCCAACTTAGCTTCAACCATTTTCAAACTGTTATGCAGAGAATTGATTTGCGAACTGATGTCCCCAGTGCAAGGGAAACCATTATCGATTTTCCCAGCCAACGTGTCGAAGTGCTCCTTCATTTTACTATAGAGATTGTGAATTTCAAAGGAAGAGAGTTGGACGAAGGTGGCTAGGTGAGATAGGGATTTTTTCTGGTCTGTGTATTCCCCCCTGAGCCTTCGGACCTGAATTTCAAGCTCCTAAAGGTGCGCAAGGATTCCAGAAGGTGGGCTTTCCTGTCCATTGGGGGATTCCAAATTTATACAACCATTGTCCATCGCATGCTGGGTTTCCCAATTCTTAATGTTGGCAGGCTCACTGGAGAGTCTGCGGGCAGCAAGTTGAACTGTTCCACCCAGAAATGGATTGGTACCCAGATCCAAATTGGGCCAACTCTTCCCAATTCCAGTCTCATTGTAGAGTGCACAAGCAATTGGCTGCACAATTCCCCCATTGTTTTGATCGGACCCCAACTCCAACTGAGCCCAACTTCTTGCAATTACAGGTTCTTCAACTCTGGGCAGACCACAAATGATTGTTTGAGCTGAACCACCATGCTTTTCCCAATGCCACCAGTCCCTTGCCCCTGGACTACGTCGAAGGCAGACAAATATCGCTTCATTCCAATCCCACCGGAACTTTCCTAAATGTTCTGCCTGTAGCGTCTGCACTGTAGTGAAGACCCCTTATCCTCCATAACAGACCTGAAAAGAACCAAATTGTAGACCGAAATAACTACGCAGGGCACCAGGGGATTCCAATTCTTAGCAGAGCAAATGAGCAGAATGTCGAGCACGTTGTCGTGCATTCTGATATAGGGCATGGAGGAGGGGGACGTCAATAAATTCATGCATGCGGAGCAGGTGGGATGAGACTGATGGGGGTGCCAGGTGGTCTTGGGGTACGCGGGAGGTGGTAGGTGCAGAACGGGAAATCCAAAGGCAATATTGCCATTAAACCAAAACGAAATTTTGAAAATTGCATAGTTTGGGTGGTGGGAATTAATAACCCAAACCATGAACAAGATTGTGGGTAGCAAGGGGTTCATAGGAAAACTAGGGGAGGGGCTAAGGTACCCAATTGATGTCAATGATAAGACCATTGATGATTGCTACACCACAATCCAAGTTGGCGTCGATGTTCGCCATCCTATCTTCTTCCTTGTTATTGTTTCTTAGAATATGATTAAAGGAAATGGAGTTGAAGTCCTTAGCCACGAAGGAGAAGAGATGCTGCAGTTTGACGGTAGGATTTTTACAGGCTTTTACTAGAGACCTGGCTTCCTTGATGACCAGCATGGTGTCCCCAAGGACCACAAGATTCATGATATTCTGTTCCCTGGCTATTTCCATTCCTTTGATCAAGGCGAGCCACTCCGCCTCATTATTAGTCCTTTTGCCAATTCCCCAAGCGTAATCTTTCTTTTTATTTCCTTCGGAGTCAAGAAGGACTCCTCCTGCACCTGCCAACCCAGTTGATTACAACATTTATCGATCATGAAGTTTTATTAAGATTATTAGAAAAATGTACAAAAGATTAAATATGGGTTTGGTCGTTCACACCCTATAAAATGTGCAAGTACATAAAGATGATACATATCAAAGATGTTTTACATGTGTGTTGTGTTTTCAAGTATTCATTTTTCGAATTTAAATGAAAATTGTGAAATTATAAATCATTTTAAAAATTTTTAACACTTTAAAAATATAGTTTATTTGAAATGTAATTTTCAAACCATGGAATTTTTTAGTTTATCCATTTTAATTTGATGTGTATTAAACAAAACATATTTAATAAAGCCAAAGCCTAAATAATAAAATCTTTGATTATACAGTTTGAGTGGGCCTGATGGTTAAGAACATGTGTTTCCTCCTAGGAGGTCATAGGTTCAAATTGGAGGTGGGTAGGGTATGTACACCTTTGTAGACTTTAGCAATTACATCGTTGCATAGAGGTGGGTCCCTTGTCCCACAAACAAGGGGATCTCATACACTAAATTGGTGTCTGGCTTAGTTGTGACCCTAAAAATAGATTATTATTATTATTATTATTATTTCCAAGTCAAACCCACCACAAAACTTATGTAACCAAGTCCCATAAGCTCAAATATAGCTTAGTAATTAGGCTAATAATAACCCTAATCAAGGGTGGTTTTAGGTAGTTCAAAAGAACTCATAAAACAACTATTTTATAGCCCCTAAAGGCTAAACCTAGTGAATCGACGACATTTGAGATGTTGATGCTAAATAAACCCATAGCCTTGAGTGTTAGGAAGGATGTCTTGTGTCCCTCCCAAACACCTATTCTCAATGAAATGGTAGGAACGTGTGTTTCCCATCTCCCCTTTTGAATTCCCAGGAAGCCATAGACCCCAAATAGTCCCAAAAGAAGCTCAATTTTTTGACCTTAGAAGATTTTTATGTCTTGACCTTTAAGATTTCAGGGACTTCAAACATGCTCTAACTCATGGTTGGTTTGTCAGAAATGTATATGATGATAACATGGATGTTATACTCTTTATTAGTTAAGGTAGCACTAGGGAGAAAGGAATCATCGATCCCCTCAAAGGGAGCAAGGAATCATCGATCCCCTCAAAGAAATATTGGTTTTCGAGATGTGTTCCCAATTTCAAAGTAATTGAAGTTTTTTTATCTTCAAGAAGTAAAATTTTATGGGTTTCTATTAAAGAATGCATGAACCTATATTCGTCAAATGAGGTCACTTTCATGGAGATTTCATTTCCATGCATGTGTTGTGATTTTACATCTCCATGATACACACATCTCCACTAAAAGATTTCATCCTACAACTAAAATATAAATGTTAAAACATCAATCAACTTCAAATCTGCATAAACAAAAGTATTAAATGGAATAAATCAAAGTGAAAACACCACATATCAAAAGATGAGGTTAGCCATACAACAAATTAAATCCAATCTACACAAATAGTGGCATGAATACAATAGACGTCGAGCTAAAATTTTGTAACATTGATCACTATCTTCTCATTAACACATAAGAAAAATGCAATATTGTCCTCAAATAATTATTGTGGCTTCTATCAAGCCTTCAATATCTTACTATATGTTTACACATCATACATTTATAAATATGTAACCCTAACTAGTGCACCCTCCCTCATATAGTCAAACTTGACAAGATGGAAAAGCAATTACAAGACTTAATTGCTAAGAATAGACCTCAAAGAGAGTGCCCGATATACAAATGAATCCCCCTAAAACAATGCACCCTAGGGATTTTTAGAATATCTATTAAACACTCTTACATGAAATGAATCTCATGCCATAATTGTGTCATAACTATGCAAGGAATCCATTATAAAGTTGTCATCGCCATGTAAGAGGAATCTATCATAAATGTCCTAGAATTTTCCATAACCTTACATTGACCAAAAATAGATCCCAAGAATCATAAGTGTAGGAGTATACCATAAGTGTGCAAGGGAATCCGTATGATGTGGCACACAAATATTGCACAGAATCCCCTTCAATACTCATTCACACTTTTCCTAGGAGAACGATTAAAAGCAACCCAAAACTTACACTACATCTTTGTGAGGAAGGTGTTCTCCACTAAGTCAGGCTTCTGTATGATCCTTAACCTAGAAATTGAATCATGAATCATATAGAACCTTTAAACTTAAAAATAAACCAATACATCCACATAGTATTAAACACAAGAATATGGAAAGATGTAATGTACCTAGGGGAGAATAATACAGGGTACCTAGGGAGGTACCCAAGGGGAATATATTATGTAATGTGTATCCAAGGGGGATAAATTAATGTAATGTAGTCATAAATAATGGAATATGGTCCAATCGTTAGTTGAAGGAAATAATCAGGAAATTTTTTAAGGATCCATAATTTTCTCAAAGTATAAAAACCTTGGCGAATTTGATTAATTATTGAATTTCTAACCATAAAATGTTTGGTGATATTTTTAAAAAAATGTTCAAATTTCTAAGGTTTATATAGTTTTTGGACAATTTTGGCAATTATTAGAGTCAAAAAATTAATCCTATGGAATTTGGGTGAATCATATTGGAAAAAAATGGAAAATAGTGAATATTTTTTTGGAGAAAAACCTCGAAAATTAGCGCATGGGCTAAATTTCACCCCTAAAAATTTCCCTAGAAATAATATTATAATAAGGCATATAACCATAGGCATATTCATGAGAAAGTATAAACAAACATGTGTATAATTATATTGAGACAAGTTGGATTATTATACTATAGCAAGCATGTCTTGTAGAGTGATTCCTTCCTTATGGAGTATTTGATAGTGTTACCCTACCTTAAGGATTCTTCTCTATATTTTTGTGTTCTTTATTGTGTGAAAGTATCTTGGTATTTCTAAAGTATAAAGGTTCTATATCATTGTTGTGATTCAATTTCTAGGTTAAGGATCACTACAAGTGGTAACATAACACTTTCTCGGACAAAAAAATTTGAAGATTGTTTTAAAATATTTGCAGGTTTTTGGAGGAAAAGGAGGATGGTGGTATTTAGCTTGATTTATGAAAATTTCTATGCAGAATAGAAACAAAAAAGTATCTTACCTGAGTTCCTCTATATGAAACACCTGAATTTAAAAAACAAATCACTCAAATCAGAGTCTAGGCAAGGGAGATATGGCCATTTTAAATTTGTTATTTTTAGGCTTTTTCCAACAATGTCTACACATATTGCATAATCAATATATTTTGAGAGAGTGACTGGATTTCTATCAAAACAACTCTAGTATATGCAAAATGACTAGACATTTCATAATTTTGGTCAAAATAAAGATTCCAAGAAATATTGAGGGGGTTTTGATTACTTTAAATTTGTTGCTTCAAAAAAATTTGGAGGAAAATAGAGGATGGTTAAATTTAGCTTGATTTTTGAAACTATATTTGTAGAATCTAAAGAAACTAAATGGATATTTGCATTTCACTCTCCAAGAAACCCATTAAAAAGTAATCGTCCAAATCAGAGTCCAAGGAGTGAAGTTATCGTTGATTTAAAATTATCCATTTTTAGGGTTTTTTCCATGATGATGGTAGGCTTTGTAGAGAAAATATCTTTTGACATAGTGCTCAAATTACAACCAAACCAATTCCATTGTATAAAATATTTTTTTTGGGTTTCATTTGATATATTATATATTATGCTTCCAATTCATACTCGATGTTTTATATCCCTTGAAATTTTTTTGCCTCAAAAACCGAATCACATAAAGGAACTCCCTTTAAGACTAAGTAATTTTTTTCGAAACCCTAGTTCTATTTTTGGGAGTTATAGTAAGGATGATGTTCTTCACAAGAAATTGGATGGTCTAGTCCTAGCATTGAAGAATACATCAAAGACACAAAAACATAATTTCTAAAGAAGTGGAGAACTTGCTTACTCATAGGCTTAAGAGAAGATGCCTCCAGATGGTGGCATTTTCTTAACCATGACAAAATGTAAAAAATTTCAGATGAAGAATTTGAAAAGGTATCTCATGATGTGACAAATAATAAAGAAAGCACTAAGAGTTTATTTTCATGCACAAAATTTCCATTACATGTTTATGTATGTATTCAATAGGAAACTATTATTATTTCTACAAACCCTAGTAGCAAGTATAATCTCATCAAAGCACACAAGTTGAGGGTGAAAATGTTCAAATTTTTAAAGTTTTGAAGACTACCATGGATAAATATGTGTTGCATCCATATTTTTATGCTATAGATATGGATGTTGTGGATATTGTTTTGGGATATCCTTGGATGGACTCAATTAGTACGATTAATATTAATGTGCAAAAGAAGTTTATGAAACTTTGTTATAAGAAAAATAAAATAACAATGTGGCATATTTCTCTTACTAATCAAGCAGGGCCCAAGGGGGAACATGAAGGCATCCTCGGAGGTGAAATAAATGAAGACCCTACTACCACATTGGATGAAGTGTCCAAGGTTGAATCATAAGAAGAAGAAGTTATAGAAGCACATGAACCACTTATACTATGAAACGAGAACTTTATACTATGAACGAGAACTCTACCCATAAAAACGATGATTTTGCAAAAAAATCACCAAAAACACCTCCCAAATAGAAAAGTGTTGATACCAGTATACACGTATTTTTTTTCAGGGTAAAAAATTGAGCCATGGCCTAAAAATCCCATATTGTTGTTTACAAAAACTTTAAAATCAACCCTAAATTGGAAAAAAGTTTTTTTTCTTCAAGAGATAAATTACAAATTTTTGGAAAATTGCATATTAAACAAAAACAAATTTCTCTAATAATTTCACCACTCTAACCATATAAAAACAAATAAATTATGATGTGATTCATAATGAGATAATATATTAGACCATACAGGAACAAATGGTTCATATAAATATTCAAAAACTCCTATAGAGTTTCAATTACAAAAATCATACTAATAAAAAGCATTTAAACTACTTCTTCAAATTCATCCATGGATTTTGACACCCCATTAGAATCTACATTTTATGCAGATGAAGGACTTGATGAAGATATATATGACCCATATTCTTCTCTATTATCAATGGGTGCACCATCTGAGTCTATATCTATGCCCATCAATTCAGATGTCATATTCCTTCGGGATCTACAGCTTGGTTTAACAGACTCCCATCTTGCAACTTCTTGCTTTGGCAGCAACCTCTTGATAATATCTATAGTCTTGGAGAGGAGAGTATATTTCTTTGTCAACTTCAAATCATAAACAAGTATATCAACTTCCTCTAATTTCAAGATGTCAATGCGGCGACGATTTATTTTTTGACCATTTATTTTTCTCTTTCTGCAAACCTTTTTCTCAACCACCATCTCTGCCTTGTACACACCATCAAATGGGTGTGTATCTGTTGCATACCAATGTACTTCTACTGATACTACATCATCATTTTATTTATTGACCTTCATAGCTTTTGCAATCCAGAATGGATAATGACGTGGATCATCTGTAGCCAAAACTGCAATCATGAAACCCTCCTTGATATCTTGTATTGAGCCCCTGTAAAGGTCTTCCATTTCTCTATGCTTTGCAGATGATCTTCTACAGCCAATATACATTTTTCTTTCCTCTACTTGAGAAAAATCAACAGCTCGAGGTTCAACATTTGTTACTTCGTTTTCATTTGATAAACTTTGTGGCCAAACAAATGGAGACTTCAAATATATATCTCCATTTGTAGAGTTTGAAATTATGTCACTCTGCTCCATGAAAAAAGCCTCCCACCAAACAGAATCAGCAACATCAAAGTACTCATATGTATCTTCGATAGAATTTTTTTATTTCTTCCAAGCATTGAGAAGAATCAACATCTCTACTATGTTGCCTTGCATTATGAATCTCTGTAGATGATTGCAATAACAATAAATTTGAAGCATACATTTGACGATTTGGGATGAATTTCAGAAATGCCAAATCTGATGAAGGTCCCCATTCTGTGCTAGTTGAGTACTTCTTGCTCCACAATAGTGTTTTTCCATCAATCTTTTTGATACGAAATTGATGCTGAAAGCTAATGTCATTAAGTTTTTCAATGCACCTTTCTTCACTATGCGATCCAAACAAAAATCTTTGCATGTCAACAGTTTCTTCCAATTTCTGTACAATAGGCTCTAGATGGTATGCTTTCCCTATAATTTAAATCAACGATGGTAGGCTCCCGACTTTCTTCCTCCTCAATGTCCTTGCAAAATGGATGAATGTTTGATCAATATGATCATGCGTATGCCCAACAAGAAGGAACCCAACTTTTACCTTTTTAAAAATTCCCAATTCAACAAGCATGCTTAGATAACCAAACATGACCTGATTTTTGTTTTCTCGGCTTGTGTTGTCCAATTGTAGATATAGAACTTCTGGAAGATCACCAGGCCAATGAGTAATGACACGGTGAATTATGTTGATGGTCAAATTTGCATCATTGTGAATATTTGGAGCTATAAAGTAAACCCTTGGAATCGTTTCACCATTAAAAACCATACACCCAACCAAGTGAAACTGAATAAAATTCTCCCTCTTTAAATTCTTTGGCACATGGAAAAAATGTGGTAAGAGTGTTTTTTCTGATCCATGCCATCAATTATCAAACCCATATATACTTATGTGGAGCATCATAACACTTCTTGTGATGTTTGTACAACTTTTGCCGTTCATTTGATTGTTGATTGCGATGTTCTTGCAGTGCATTGATTATGGAATCTACAAACAACATAACAAAAAAATTGTTAACTAGCTTCAATAATTGACATTTATCTATTTTTTTGTTTGTAAACATGCCTCTTTCTATCCCTTCTGATTTATCCCTTCTTTCTTTAAGAGAAGCACATGTACTACAGACCCCCATCCTTGACCTCTTTGGAATGCGGATGTTGTTGAACTTCTTTTTCCATACTCTTGTGAAATATGCATATCTGATGAAGTTGTCATTTCCTTGACCACCTTGAACATAATCCTTGTATAAATTGTAGATTTCCTGCCTTGTGAAATTATCTGGAATGTGTATTATTTCTCTATTTGGCATACTCTCTCCATGATTGGAAAAGAAATCATGCATCCATGATATTGCAATGTGTGTTGATGGCCTAGTGATTCGTCCCTGATAATCGTCAGTGTAAAATGTAGGATCCTTTTCTAGTCTTGTTTGGATTCTTGATAATCGAAGATTACCAATTGAGTGAATCCGTTTGAATGCCTTTCTACAAAGCATAATTCTTCCAACGCGATAATCATAACATGTCCTAGTAGAAATCATGCACCCCACTAAACATGAATTTTGCATGCTTTTGTTCATTGATAAATACATCTACCTTTTCTCTAAGACATAATTGTATCCTAAACTTTTCAAACAAATTTTGTGGAAACACTCACTCGAAATCAAATGAGTAATGGAACTTGGACTTGTGAGCAATTCTTTCCTAGACCTTGTATAACTGGAATGCTTTGGATTGACATAAAAAGGTCTAGTCCTACACTTAATCCTACTCTGTATTGGATTCTATCGCTGGATCTCCTGGACCATTATGTCCGCAACAACATCCTCATTAGAATGAATGTTTTCATAGTGATGCATATGACCCCCCTCATTGAAAATTTCATCACCAAATTCATTATGAAAATTATTGTCATGATCACTAATAAGTTGATCACTTGTTGCTAGATCAATGTGACCATCAACATTATTTGTGCCACTAAATTCTTGATTGAAAGGGAACTCTTGAGATTCAACATTGACATCATTGTTTCCTGTAAAATCCTTACTTGGAGGAGAATCATTGTCTTCATCATTGGTGACTGTAACATCCTTACTTGGAGGAGAATCATTGTCTTCATCATCGGTGGCTTCATCATCAACAGAATGATCATCGGTGCCATTGAAATCCTTGCTCGGAGGGAAATCATCATCGGTGCCATTGAGATCTTCACTCGAAGGAAAATCATCATTAGGCCATTGAAATATTCACTCGGAGGAAAATCATCATCCGTGTCATTGAAACCCTCGCTCAGAGGAAAATCATCATCGGTGCCATTGAAATCCTCGCTTGGAGGAAAGTCATCATCTATGCCATTGAAATCCTTGCTTGGATGATAGTCACCATTGTTGCCATTGAAATCCTCGCTTGGAGGTAACTCATCATTGTTTCCATTGAAATCCTTGCTTGGAGGAAACTTGTCATCAGTTCCATTGAAATCCTTGCTTGGAGAAAAGTCATCATTTGTGCCATTGGAATCCTTGCTTGGAGGAAAATCATCTTCACCATTATTGATGTCTTCTTCCTCACCAAAATCATCATTTGCCCCATTAAAATACTCACTTGGAGGAAAATCATCATCATTCCCACAAAAATCCTCAGTGGGAGGAAAATCATCATTGGTCCTATTAAAATCCTTGCTTGAAGGAAAATCATCATTGGTGCATTGAAAATCCTCGCTTTCAGGAAAATCATCATTGGTGCCTTGAAAATCCTCGTTGGGAGGAAAATTATCATCATCTTGTTTGCTGTCTTTAGGATCCCCACTTGGAGGAAGCTCTTCATCATCATCACATTCTTGCCCTTCATTACTAGTGTCTTCAAAATCTTCATAATTAGGAAGTTCTTGAATAACATGCTTGATTACATTGCTTGCACTGCCAGTATCTTGGCTAGATGAACAATACATTTCTTCATTGACATTGGAATTTACTTTAGATGAGTCCATGACTTCTCACTAAAAGATAGAATTATAGAAAAATATTAATCGCTCAACTGCAAAGAAAATTTACCACAGTCCTCACCAAAAATTAGAATGGTGCAACTCTCAGCCAACAATCTTATAAATATGAGAATGAAAATATCCCTCCAAAATATTCCCTCCAAAACTTCCCTCCAAAATTTTCGTTCAAAATTTTCCCTCCAAAATTTTCCTACCTAAATTAAAGCGCACATTCATAAGACTAGTAAAAAACGAATTTATGATATAAAAAAATTGAAATAATATATTAACTAATTACATATTTCTATCCCAGACATATAAGACTAATAAAATTTATCGTAACATTTTTTATATGACAATCTGTAGTAAAGCAATTTGTAGTAAAGTAATGTTAAACTTAATCTAGGATATATACACCATTTAGATTTCCTACTATTCATCATTTAAATTGGAGCAATTTAGTAACACTTTCAAGGTTAGTGCTTTTTCTGTTTTTAATAAATTAATTAGTTTTTTTGTTAATTTTGCAATAATTGTTTTATGGCTTTATTAATTTGATAATGCTTGTTTTATGGCTTTATTGATTTATTCTTTTACATTTTTGTTTTTTTAACATTCTTAAGAATGGTAAACTTAAACCTAATCTATCTTATTAATACAGGATTGTTTAGTCTTTGGAGCAATTCACGATGGTTTTCAAGAAGAACGAGAAGATTGCAGAGAGGAACTTCTAGCACTTTCAACAGAGGAGGCTCTACGACTTTTCGGGTTAGTTTTATATTTTTTTTCTTAAATTCGCGTATTATTAATCGAGGCAAGGCTTTCCCCTTATCCCACTTATGGATGCTTTGGGTTTAAAATAGAAATTAATTTTTTTGTACATAGCCTACCCATTCCCCCTTAATTTTTTTTACCCTTCGCCCCCTTCCTACATTTTTTTTACCATCCTCCCCCAACCCTCCTCCTGCGCCCCCACCTTCCCCCCCCTCCCTCCTCCTCCTCCTCCTCCCGCAACCCCCCCCTTCCTCCTCCTCGCTTTTTCCTCTTGCCGCAATGCCCCCTTCCCCCTCCTCCCTCCTCCCCCCGCGCGCCCCCGCTTCCCCCTCTTCCCTCCTCCCCACGTCCCCTTCCCCCGCTACCCCCCTCCATCCTCCCCGCGCGAGTTGGCCTCCCTTTGGTGCCCAAGTGGGATGATCTCTGCCCGCTTGGGTGCCAAAGGGCGGTCGCGATGCCCCTTACGGGCGCCGCAATGCCCAGGCATCGCGACACCCGTGAGGGCCTCCGTTTGGCGCCATCGCTTGGGCGCCAAAGGGTGGCCCTCCTAGGAAGCCGCGATGCTGGGCATCACGGCGCCTATGAGGGGCCACCCTTTGGCGCCCAAGCGGGCGACCCGGGAGGAGGGGGAAGTATGGGGGTGCGGGGAGGAGGAGGAGGGGGAAGGGGACGGGGAGGGGGAAGAAGGGAGGTTAGTTTAATTTTTTAATTTATTAATTTTCAAAATATTTTAGGGGGTTGGGTTAGTTTAATTTTTTTTTTTTAATTGTTAATATATTGTTGGGGGGGGGTAGTTTAAATATTTGTTTTTTAAATTTTTATTATATTATTGGGGGGTTAGTTTTAATTTCTTTTAAAACTTTTGTATTATATTGTTAGGCGGGGGGGGGGGGGGGGAGGGTTAGTTTTAATTTTTTTTATAAAATTTTTATTATATTAATAAGGGGGGGGGGTTAGGGGTAGGGGGTTAGTTTTAATTTTTATTATATAGTTAGGGGGTAAGGGTGGGGATAGGGGTAGGGGTAGATTTATTTTTTATTTTAAAATTAATTATTATATATTTTAGGGGGGTTTAGGGGGTAGGTTTACATTTAAAAAAAAAATCAAAACGTAAAAAACAACGATTATGAATGTAATTTTTTTTTAAAATTTTTTTAAAACGTTTTTCAAATACAGCTTATAGTGAATATTGATGTTGATTTTGTTTAGATTATAAATGTTTGTTGATTTATTTTAAAATTCTACATTTTGGATATAGGTACAATGACATCAAGAAAGATATCTGTAAATGTTTCTGGATCAAGAGCGACGATCATTGCATCGAAAAAAACAGTTGAGGAATATGAGAATGTTGAGATTCAAGACAGAGTTCTTAGCTTTGAAGAATTAAAAATGAAGAATGCTAGAGAATGGAAACATGCAGCAGAAGAAGACATAACAGAGTATCATTGGCATCTGAAGGAAAAAAATCAAGGAATACCAGAAAGCATTCTCTTATATTGTTCTGCATATCCATATATTCAAGCAGATTAAAATCTATTGGGATTGATGAGAGATATATGTGTAGTGCCGGGTACAGATATTGTTTATGCACGAGTGAAACAACCCAAGACCTTTGCGAAAATCTGATATGCTTTGAAGATTGCAAAATATAATGTTCAAGAAAATTTCACAGATTTTTGTCAAGGGGTTTGATGAAATTGAAAGCGGCAGAGTAAGTTTGAATATTGATATTATTCTTAAATTGGTATTTTTATAACTTGGATACCACAATGTAATAGATTTAATACGATAATGTTTTTATTTTGCAGGATTTTTCCATTTCGATTTCAAAAAAGTTGAATGGAATTTATTATACAAAGGTTGATCCTATGGATGTCATTAGTGTCGCTATTCAAAAGGGACCAGAAGGAAGGAAGAAAAAACAAGTGTTAAATGTTCAAACTGAAGAAGTACAAGCACAAAGAGGAAAGAGCATCCGACAATCAAATTAGGTACCTAGAAGGGTTATATTTAAATCTTCATCTCGCCCAACTGAACATGATGAAATTGTTGCAAATGAGCTTGTTACTCCTGCTAGTAAGAGTAACAAACAATCTCGTAAACGAAATATGGTTGAGAGTGCCTTGATTCTTGTTGAAGGCATTGTTGATTTAGAAGGAACCCCTTCAAATTAGAAAAAGAGGAGATATGTTGTTACTGAAACCAATGTTATTACTGAATCTGAGAGTGAAAATTGTGGTGGCAGTAGGGAAATCATTACTCCAGGTGTTGATCTAGAGGATGGCATTGCCGAGACAACACAAAATGCCATTCGAGATCGATTATGGAGGGATAATTTGGTTAACAATGGACATACATTTGAGTTGAATGTGAATCAACTTTATAAACCCACAGAAGGGCAAGATCAATTTAGAATTAGAAAACCACATCACTTGCATATTCACAACTTGAAAGCATTGATGAGGCACAATCCCTATGCACATGTGGTTGACTACCTAGTCCTTGTTGACCCGGAAGTTGTTCCTACTAGAGATGAATTTGATGAAACAAGATGTTTTCATTACAAATATTATGTTCTTGGAGGGAATCATTCTGTAGAGGCAAGAAGAGAGTTGATGCAAGAATATCCCAATAACCCTATTTTTGAAATAGTTAAATACATCATTTATGCCGGTTTAACAGATCTAGAAGCAAAGTTGTTGGTATGGGATCATAAGACAAATAATGAATATACGTTGACAATGACATTTGTTCAAAGGGTGAGATTTATACACAGTGAATTTGTGCAAATATGTGGTGGGGAAAAATCTAGAGTTGATGCAAGTTTTCAGAGACAATGTTGTATGGAAATAGGTCTCCCTATTAAAGGTGATATTGTGCTACAAAAAAATTCCAAAGGAAGTGATGCATTCAGATCTGTAGATGCTTATTTCCAGTTGGCATTCATAGTTGGGAAAACATGGGATTTGATTGATGACATATTTAGCTGGAGGGATAATATTGGCATAAAAAACCAGAAAGTGAAAAAAGGTAGAGTTGTTCCATGGAGCGGTGGTAAGGCAGATCCTGAAGTCAAGAATCTACCAGAAGACATGACTATTACACCTTGGAGAACAGTGCAAGGTGTGAAGGTTGAAACATTAATAGCTACAAGTAAGTTGAGCATTTTTTTATGGTACGATGTTTTGTTCTTGAGTTTAACATTTATGTTATGTTCTAGGTATTCTGTTATATTATTATATATGATTGTAAACATCATTTATTGTTTCATTTTCTAGTCACAAGGTCTACATGAAAATACAAGAGGAGATGGTTATAATGTTGAATGAGAAGAGTTGGGATGATGTCAAATGCAACTATCCAGACTCAAGCTCGATAGAAACTTTAAAACAATTTTTTGTTGCATTCAAGAAGGCATGTTGATCTATGATACATCCTATTTTATTTATTTTATAATTCAATTCATTTCTATTTTATTACTTATAGAGATCATTTTCATTTGAAGATGCCAAAGAGGGGTAGAGATGGAGTACCAAAGTCCTTCAAAATTCATATCCAAAGAGCCAAAATAGAACGACAAAGGAGGCAACGTCTTGCAAACGTTGAACTTGATGATACACTTGATCATTATATTTGGAATGGGCTTGACACTGTGCAATATAAAGTCATTTTAGGTGACTGTGTAGACATTGCAAATCTTGTTCCTAAAAAGGAGTACGCATTAGTGATTGCAGATATCCCTCATGGATACAATATCCGAAACACTACTTATGATTGTGAGCCTTATACTTACCAATCATTCAGTAAAGTGGTTTCGGGATTTGTAGTTGTCACAACATCACCACTATGGAGATTTGTTGTTTTCCATTCGGACACACAATTAGGGGGCTTGTTGACAGCCTTCAGGGGTAAAGGAAAAAAAAGGAAGCAACTTTATTGGTAATATATTTGCACTATATTATCAAATTTTTGAATTTATAAACCAATTATATTTATTGATAAGCTAATTAATTGTTTTATATTTTTGTTACAGGAAAAAGCCTAATCTTCATAGCTTTGGCAGTGATCCATTCCTGAATGATACCGAGAGCATACATCTTGCAACTTGGACACAGGAGGAAAACATAGTCAGATATTGAGTTATAATGTCGTGGTAAAAAAATTAACATATGAAGAAAGGGATTTGTAAGGAGTGATTGTAAACATCTATCAAAAGCCACAAGCATTGATTAATTATCTCATAGATACATTTTCAAGAGAAGGAGATTGGGTCTTAGATTTGTTCTCGGGTTCAGGTAAACTTTCTCATATTACAAATGAAATAATATATCAAGTTTTATTGTATGTTTTATCCTTCATTATTTTATTGTTTTAAAGTATGCTTCTTTATGCTATTTGACTTAATTTTATTTTTGTTTTTGGTGATTAGGTACAACAATAGCATGCTCCTTATAGAAAGGAAGAAATTGCATATCCATTGATAATGATCCACTCCGATGAAATTACATAAAGCAAAGAATTAATGCTATTCAAGTTCTTCCAGATGAATTGTAAGAAGTTGGTTCGAAGAAAGGAGAGTTTAGTGAAACACTTGTGGCAAAGATGTCAAAATAGCCTCAACCCCCATTAGGAGGGGTGTTTGGAAAGGAGCACTTTGGGGATCTTGCAGACATAGAAGACCCAATGGAAGAGGACATTGATGTCCTTGAGGAAAGTCAAGCTCCAGAAAATTCCAATGTCGATGAAGAATTTGGCGTGCATGATATTGTTGAATAGTTTCATGTTTTGAAGAAAATGTTAATTTTGACAATTTTTAACAATTTTTTGATAAGATATATTAGTAATGTTTTGACTTTCAGACTTTACTTTAGAAATAAAATTTCTACATATAATGTTTTTAATATGTTTTTTACAAATAATTTGTATATTTTTTCTTGAATTTATGTGAATCGTCACTTTTTGGAAAATAATATGAAATAGTATCATTTTTATACAAAAATCTCTGAAATTAATTGAAAATGGTTTTAAATGTCTTTATTTTCCAGGAATTGTTTACAATTTTTCCAATAAAAATGCCTTATTTTGTCCATAAAAATGTCTTATTTTGTCCATAAAAATGTCTTATTTTATAGAAAAAATCGTAAAATGTATATGTTTTTCATTATAAAGTGCTTAAAAATGTATGTTATTTTGTTAAATTTCTAAAAACACACTTGAAAATAGAAATTAAAAATATTTTATGACAGATAATTCAAAGGCCCCCAAAAATGCCTCAAAATGAAAATGTGTGATACTGGTATCAACCATTTTTGAAACGGGAGTAAAAATAGCTACTAAAATTAGGAGAGAGAAAAATGAGAATTGTGTCGAGTTCTCTTTTCATAGTATAAGTGGTTCATGATGAAAATCCCGGGAAGAAGATAGAAAGGAAGAAGAAGTTAAGGAGCTACATGACCCAAAGGAACAACAGGTTCAAGAATCAAAGAAATAACAACCAACTTCTCATGTCAGTACATTTCGATTCCCACACCACTCAGAGAAAAAAATGTCATCAAGGCAAGGTTGTGAGCATCATTGTAACTAATAAAAATACCCTTGATACTCTAGGGTTCAAACTTAGTTATGTTATTGTTGGGAACATGGATATAACTAGGACAATGAAGTACAAAAAAGTGAGATACATATTTTTTTTCACTAGTAAAGACTTCCTCTAGTATCTTGTCCTTTGATTCCCTACGATCAATTTAATATGTACATAGTTGTAAATCATGCATCTACCCAAAGACACATGATGGAATCTAAGTCATGGATCATAATATTCACTATATTTATGATGGATTGGTTCTTCCTCTACATAACCACATTTTGTTGATGGTTGTAAGGCACTATCAACTCCCTCTTGATTCTTACTTGCTTGCAAAATGCATCAAGTACAAGAGATTCGAAATCTCGAAACTTACTAAAGAACTCATACTTGGTCTTCATAAAGTAAATCCAAGTCTTTATGGAGATTAATCATCAATAAATCAAGAATACTAAATGTTACTTATTAAATAAGTTGATGATATAGGTCATATATTTGAAGGAACCAAATCAAGAATCTCCCTTGATATATGCTCGTCGCTTGGAAAAGCAGTTTTCACATGATTGTTGAGTGCACAACATTTATATACTCCTAGATTTCAAATATTGAAGTATGAAAATCCCTACAATGTGTCCTTCAAGAGTGGAAGTGCTTCATAGTGTAGGACCTAAACCCCTATGCAAAAAATCTCCTTGATTGTCATAGTCATGAACTAAATCACCATGTTTCATTGAATTTGAAAGCAACCTACATAAACCAGCTTCTTGCACACCTTTGGGAAAGACTTGACCATCTTTATGGATGGGATCTAATATGATGACTTATTAATCATAAAAATCAACACACTTAACTTTTCTATGGATGCAATTGAAATATGATTATTAGTTAAACCATGAACATACAAAACATCATTCAACTCAATAGCATCTCTCAATGGCATGTAAAAAGAGACAAATCCCATTACAATAAATAGATATGTGGCAACATTTTCCAACCCCACATAGATGCCAATGACTTGCTCTTGAAGTCTATTGGAATACTTGTTGTTGAATGGCATGTTTTTAGATGATCCATTGTCCATATACCACCATACACTAGAAATGATGTTTGTGGAAAGGCATGATACCATGGAGAAGGAAATCCCCATCTTGGGTGCTAACTCATGCATTGCAAAAGCTTTTGCACTTCATTCAAACTGCTTATGTTGTTTATTCTTTGTTTTAATATTCATAGGATGCTAAGATGCATAGTGGACCTTCTTGTGACACTTGAAACATTTCAGGTGACTCAAATCCTTCCCAAGATGTAATGAGCATGAATATTCCATGTCACCCTTCTTTCTTGCTTCCTCACCTTATCGACAAGGTTTAGTTCAAGATCTTATTTTTTCTAGCTATGATTGTTGCTATCCTTTTATTCTCTTGGATGAAAGCATCCCAGAGTTGTTGAAAGCTAGGCATGTGCTCACAACCACATGCACTCTGCACAAAGGGTTCCTAATGGTTTGAGAATTCATTCATTGTGATAGACACAAACTTCTCATTCTTGAATTTCATCCAGATGGTCATGAGCTAATCTTTGATCTAGGTAACCTTCATAAAGTAACTATATACTATGTATTTGTCACTCATGTGTGTATCAATGAGTTAATTTTTTATAGGAAATTTTTGAGACACATGCCCACTCTAATCCAAAGTGATCAATGTTGCATACATCTCATCAACTAACTACCCCTCAATGTGAGGGATAAAATGATCCTTCTCCAAATCCATAATGGATATGTTCACTTTGGAAACACCCTTCTTATGTGTATCCAACAAATTATCTTCAATCATAACAACAACAATCCCTTTTACCATCTCCCAAAAATCCATCTCCTTTAACAACATCTACAAGCACCATTTCCTAGATGTAAAGTTGGAAGTACCCTTTAGATGACCACACTCTCTAATACTGAGAGTAGTCATGCTCCAAATGTACAACACACTTCAACCAACAAATTAGCCAATGAAATAAACCTATCATAGGTTCACCATGTCTATCTCGAAACAAATCCACTCCAATCATTGGATCAACAATGGAATCTCATCCACAATTTCTCACAATTCCTAGTGCCTCTCACATGCATTCATCACTCCAATATATATACTCTTATAGGGATCATACCTAATGACATCCTATGGAAATCCTTGTCATAAATATTAGTCCATTCCATACATGGATCTGGAGAATCTCAAATGCATAGCTCTAATATCATGTCATAATTTTACATCTTTGTGATAAACATATATGCGGTCAAAGAATTTGTCATACAACTAATATAGAAATATTTAAACACTAATGAAAGCCTTAGATCTACATAAACATATGTGTTGAACATAAAACTCAAAGTGCAAACACAACATATCAAGGGATGAGATCAAACTTGAAAAATAATATGATATACACAAACAACAACATTAATGTAGTGGACAACAAACTGAAATTTTGTAATGACAATCACTATCTTCTCATTAACAAAAGAAAAATGCAATAAAATCCTCAAATAAATACAATGGAATCTCTCAAGATTTCACTATCTTACTATATGTTCACACACCTTACATATATGAATATATATTCCTAACTATTGTGTCCTCCCTCATCTAGTAAAACTTGATAAGAAGGAAAAGTGGTTGCATGACTTAACAACTAATGATAGGCCTCAAAGGGAGCACCTCATATCCAAAGGAACCTCTCCTTGGAAGCACACCCTATATATGCTTAGAATATCTCTTACACATTCTTCCATGAAAGGAATCTGCCATAAAGTTGCCATCATTGTGTAAGAGGAACATGCCACAACCACCATAGAATTTATCATAAGCTTACATTGACCAAAATAGAAGATTCCAAGTGTCATACGTCCAAGGAAAATCTCATAGGCGTGTGAGGTAATCTCTCCCATGTGAAATGTTCATCCTAGAAGGAATCCCCTTCAACACTTGTGTGCTCTCTTGCTAGGAGAACAATTGAATGCAACCAAAAACTAACAACATGAAGAGGACAAACACATGGTTACAATCCTTGCATCGCCTTATCTATCCTCTTCTATTATGGATTAGGGAACAACCCCACATAGAGATTTGTGGATCATATTGGATTTTGATAGGGAAATTTTGAAACTCACTAATATTGACACTTCTAATTATGTTGAAGAGACAACCCTTTCTTGGAGATGGATAGAAAATGAGTTCTTTAAATTTCATTGGCTTGTTTGTTGGGATTTTAATATGGTGTATGCTCCAAAAAAAAAAGGAATGTTGCCTATCATGGTGCCTCAAAGGAAGAAGAAAACCTTGAATGCCCTCAATATTAGGTTTGTTTTTACGAACTAAATAAATTTAGAAGAAAATATTCAACAAAGGTATGGTTTACTTGGTTTAATTTTAAATAGAACCATACTAATATGTACCTTAGATTTGAAAATGTTATCACACACAAGATATCTAATAAATTCTCCCAAATACCCAATATGATATACTAAGCTCCAAATACAATACACTCCAATACGTCCTCCATGAGGAGTATCCCATCCTTATTTATAACTATCTATGAAACCATAATCATAACCACCTCCTAACTATCTAGTGGACCTACTTAAATGAGGTCACATTACATTTATTCCATGCTAATAAAAGTAGTGGGTCTTATTTAATAATTATAAAGATAGCATATCTAGTCCACTTCGCATTGAATGGACACCATAACTACACTATTATTACTATAGTTTGTCCCCTCCCCACCCCCACCTAACATTACACCCTTAGGGAGGATCCTGATTCCTGATGTTCCATCTCCCTTCAAAAAACATTACTCTTAATGCTTGTAGTGAGGATGTACAACAAAAAACCATAGTCCCATGTATGTGTGTTGATTACAACACGGAAGCAATCCATGAAACCAAGGTCCCATATACAAGGGCTAGTCAAAACTCTTGAGTAGTCAAAGAAACTCGTCCATTAACCTAGGTCTAATGTATGAGTGTTGACAGGCATGATAAAGTAGTATGCGTTCCATTTTCAATTACTAATCACAATGTTGAAGTAATCTAAGGAGGTTGTCCATAAACCTGGGTCCCATGTCCAGGTGCTCATGTTGAAGCCCAATTGATGACTCAAGAAATCAAAAAATGGTCAAGTATTGTGCTCCAAATTCCCACCACGATCATGTGGATACAAAAAATAAAATCTAAAATATCATCCACATAGCTGTAAAAGGTCGATTCTAGAGCTAGAAGGAACACTTACGCAAAATAATATCTAAGCTAAACAAGGTAGTCATAATGGGCTCTTGACTACCCTAAATGATTTTTTTGGCATAAGGTGCAGTATAGTCAACAAATAAAAGGTGAATGTATTTATCTTTCCAAAAATGACAATTGTTTATATACTAGCCATCACAAGCATCCTCTAAATGCCACTAGGAAAATCTATCTCTGTTATAGTCTCCATTAATGCCAAGAGATGCATCAAGAAGGCACCGACTCTCTTGAAATTCTCATATGATATGTCACATTTGATCCTCCCATTTCATGGTTATTCTTTGGTTTCATTAAGGTTTTGGGACAAAAAAAGTGCAAGCATTGTAGAATACCGAATATCGATCATAAGCATAACATTTAATATATCAAATTATTCTATCCAACTCAACCTATTGCACTTGAATTGTAGTTTGAATATAAAGCTTGGCGCCTAGTTCCCTTTCATTTTTGGTGCAACACAATATTTTGTAATCAATAACATTTTTCACATATATCTATGCCACATGAAGCAAACGGAAGAACCTAGTCAACCATCAAGAGGTTGAATAGATAAAAAAATTAGGTTGCAAGTGCAATAGGTTTAGTCATGGTTAAGAAATTAGGGTTGTAATCTATTATGGGTTATTAGATTAGGGTTTTGTATATAATATTGTATTATAAACATAAAAGATAATAAAATGAGATAGAGAGTGGAGAAAGTCTCAAGTAGATTGATTTTCTGTCACGTCCCCTCCCATCGATCCAACACAAGGAAGGGAACATGACTACAGGTCTTGGGATTTTTACCAAAAACTCAACCCCATTCGTTAGATTCATACAAATAAAATGCATGTGTGCAGATGCAAATAAAAATAACATGCACAACGAAATTTAACTCTCCACACACATTTCTCATGCATACATACAACAAAATCAAAACAATCAATACATTCCTGAATTAAATACACAGAAATAGAATACTTATCTTCATGGTGAAATTGTCCCAAGCAACTATCTACGCAACTGCAATGCTCCACCCAGCCATAGGCCAATTGTGTTCATCAATCTCTCAACACAATTTCCACCCCCAAGATGGGCATGATTTCTACAAGGAATGGGAACCTACATTTGGTGCACAACAAGATGACCATCACATCTAAGCCAAGCCAGTCCATAGCTGGGTTTATCAGGCTAAATTTGAACCCTCTTCATTTCTGGATGCTTCCACTCAAGCTCAAGCCAAAACAATGGATACCCATAACCCAACATACTCTACACACACACAACAAGCTCAAAGGTTGGGCATGGATAAACAATTTTACTATGGGATATACAAAGACAGGGTTCCCATGGATTCTTCCAATTCGTGGCACACCCAAAATGAATTGTGGGGAAGGAAAACCAACCACGGGGAGAAAAAACGAGTTCTCGACAGGTATATGGATGTTCAGAGGGAAAAAATGACCTTTATGGGCTGCCAAATCGCGACTCCCTTCCTCCCATACATTCTGCAACACAAAAATGACCTCCCAATTGTGGAAAATGAGGGTAAACTCATGAAAACATGAGGGAAAACACCTAGCTATCCCATAACTCGCGGGAGAGCAAAAATCCTCCATGAAGAATGGCTTGGGGTGCAATTTTGTGGCTCCTTTCGTGCCAAGGAATCCAAACACGTTTTTCCAAAATGGTGGCTTGGCCATACTCTAATTTAGACAGCCATAGCTCCCCATTCCCAATGCATTAACTACCTCAACCAACTCTTGGAAGAAATAAATGATTGGGTACAAAAGTCAACATGGGTAGTTGAGGGTTCATGGGTTCTCTCATTGACACTTGGATTGACTTGATTGGTTCAAGGGTTTGAATATTTCCCTCCCAATTCCTTGTAAAAATCATGCCCCCATCTCTTGTTGCATTGCATTGCTTAGCTAGTTGTGGGTATTTTATTAAAATGCATATTTACATGATATTTGAATTACATTATGCCACGCTAGCACACAAACCATATGCATCACTAAATCAATGGCGGGGATTTGGCCTTGAGCTCCTCACCACGATTTTATAACAACATTACATCATTTACATTTTAATGCAATGGGGTCAAAATCAGGATATTACATTTTCTTAGTTCAAAGTTTCTGAGGTAAACCTCTGTGTACTATGTGTGTACTAATGTAGTACTGGGGTGAGGATCCCTATGCAATGAACATAGAGTCTCTAACCCTTGCTTTTCTTCCTCTTATTGTCTTAGATAGTCTCACCATTTAGAGTTTAGAATGAGGCATATAGTGAGCCACGTTGTTTCCAAGAAGAAATACCACCACAATATTTGTCCTAATAGCCCCCACCACAACCCTAGGGTGACAAGTTATTAATGCTTGCCTTTACTATCTCAATTTAATAAAAAAATTATGTAAAGTATCCAACTAAGTTAATGATAATTGGGCCCTAGTTATAATGATAAAGATGACCCTAAACGAGTGAATACTTTGTTTAAATTAAAAAAATAGACACATTCGACGAAGGCGATGTTGCGAGGTAGCGAGGGTTTGCAACGATAATCAAATCAGGGTTCGACAGGTCGGTCGATCGCGAGAGGGCCAATTTACTGCAGCCAGGTTGGGGTCTACGGGCTGGGTTCTTCCGGTGGGGGTCGTATCCCCCCGCTGCCATGTTCGTTGCTGATGCCCCCGCGGCTTCAGAGGCCTGAGGGTATGGCTGGTGATGCGGAGATGGGAGAGGCAAGTAGATCAGAGAAAGGGGACAAACGAAGGGCGGTTCTGGGTCGATGCCCTTCGAAAACCCTAACCATATCGGCCATATAGATCAGATCTGATAAAATCAGAGAGAAGGTTGAACTCTGGAAGTAAAAGGCCCTAATTGGAAAATTTGTGTGGATTTGGCCACGCGAGAGAGATCTAGACTAGTGGATCAAGAGAAACTGGAACCCTAAAGGACATTATGATCTTCACTTGGGTGCCGAGGGTTTCTTTACTATTATTTTCTTTAACTTGAAAGATAGAGATAGGTTGTTGGAGGGAGGACCCTATTTTTTCTTCTCAACTGGTCTGTATCTTTGACCATGGAAAGAAAGATTCAACCCAGAGATGGAGGATATGAAAGTGGCCCTAGTGTGGATTAGGATTTTTTCCCTCCCCTGCGAATATTGGGATCTGGAAATCTTGCAGGATATTGGTAACACGTTAGGGGAATTCTTCAAAGTTGCGGGGCAGACAAAACAACAGAGATATACTGCTTTTGCTCGTATATGTGTTTACATGGATTTTTCGAAAGACCTTCCGGAAGCAATTAGTCTAAATTGGGATGATGAGGAATGGATCCAGTTGATCGATTATGAGTAGCTCCCTTTCAAATGTAGATAGTGTCACGAATATGGACACTTAGGTAGGAACTGTCCACAGTCGCCACACTCTTCATCCTCTACTAGACCAACCCAGGAAGGAGAGAAAGACAAGGAGGTTTTTGTTCAAGTTCGGAATCGAAAAAAGCATAGAACGGGGAGCAGCAGAAGACGGGGAAGGAGAAGGTGAATAAAGGGATTAATAGCAAAAATCCCTTCCAAACATTGGAGGAAACATGAGAGGAAGGCGAGGTGGGTAGGAATAAGAAGGATCCTTGGGAGAAGCAGGTAGTGGGTTTTGTTGAAGCATCAAATCAGGGGATGTCTCTCGAGGACCAAAATGCTGCCACGGAGGAGGATGGCGAGGAAGAAATGGAATTGGGGGAATTGGATCTAGATGAGATTGAGAAAGAATGCGAAAAAAAGGGGAAGGGGTATGTTTCTAGGCGGCAACTAGAAATTCTCCAAGAAGCGATCATCAAGACCAAAGCCACCCAACATTTGGGGGATAGCGACTGACCCTCAAAAAGGGAATAAAAGGAAGGCTCCACAGGAGGATTTGAAACGAGAAAGGAAGACAAACAAACAGAGAATTGCTGAGGTTGGAGTTAAACTCATAGAATCTATCCAGTACCCGACAATAAGGGATGATTTCTTTGAATTAAACAAGGTTAACCAATGAATATTGTATCCTGGAACATTCGGGGATGTAACCATCCTCGGAAACTAAAGACCTTAGCAAGAAAGGTCAAGCAGGAAAAACCCAATGTTCTCTTTTTATAGGAAACAAAATGCAATTCAGAGACAATGGAGAAAGTGGGGCAGAAGATTTGGAGGGGAAGCAAGGTAATGGCGATTGATGCTTCCGTAATGGCAGGTGGTTTGGTCATTCTTTGGCAGCCAAATTCAACCTACTTATCTGATTGGAGGGTTAATAATTTTTCTCTCACCTCAAATTTCATTGTCCTAGAATAAAGGGCTAAAGGCACCTTGGTGAATGTCTATGGCTTGAGTGCCTTCCCTAAAAAATTGGCCTTTTTACACTTCTTGTTATGGTTGACGGAGAAAGCTGGCATTGGCTCGTGGATAGTCGGTGGGGATTTTAACCTGATGACCTCTCTCAATGAAAAGAAGGGTGGAAGGAGGGTTATGGATAGATTCCAAGAAGCTTTCAGGGATTTATTGGTTCATAGCCCTTTTATAGATATTGAAACCAAAAATGGGTGGTACACTTGGAATAATAAATGTGGAGTCACTCACCTTGTCGCTTCTAGAATTGACAGATTTTTGGCCACTGAGGACATTGCCCGAGGCATGGGGGAGGTCAATGCTAGTGTTCTCGCGGCTGCGAGATCTGGCCATTGGCCCATAAGCTTCCAATGGGATTGGTCAAATGCTTTTTTAAATAAGTCGTTCAGATTTGAGCAATTTTGGTTGGAGCATAAAGACTTCAAAGATCTTGTAGGACAATGGTGGCAGGATTTGGTTCCCGCTGAGGGAACTGGAATGTACCGATTTCAACAAAAACTAAAGGCTCTTAAATCTAAGATCCGCACTTGGAATAGGGAAGACTCTGGAAATATCTTTCAAGACAAGAAAAAACTGGTGGAGGATATTGAGCATATCCATAGAAAAGGTATGGATGAAGGCTGGGATGAAAATTTGAGAGAGTTGGAGCAAAACCTATTGGAGCAGCTTGAAGCCAGGGAAAGACAAGAGGAGATTTATTGGAAACAAAAATATCGGAATCAATGGCTCCAAGAAGGGGAGAAAAATACCAAATTCTTCCAAAACACTGTTATTCAAAATCGTCACAGGTCGAAGATCTTCAAACTTAGGAGAAGTGACGGGGGCCAGGTGGAGTCTAGAAGAGAAATTGAAGATGAATTGGTCCACCACTTTGAAACTATCCTGAAGGAGGACCGTGGTGACTGAAGCCATGAAATTGCCAAAATCACTAGCCTCATTCCCAGGTTAGTCTCCAGGGAGCACAATGAGATGTTGGGAAAACTAGTCTCTCTGCAAGAAGTGGAGGAAGCTATGAATTAGATGGCCTTGGGGAAAGATCCTGGTCCTGATGGGTTTACAACCAATTTATTCCACTTCTTCTGGGATATGATCAAGCAGGAAGTTCTAGAAATTGTGGAGGAATCACGTAGTAGTCGTGGGGTCTTAAAGGATTTTAATGCGACCTTCCTCTCCCTTATCCTGAAGGAGGAAGGAGCTGATATCCTTGGCAAGTTCAGACATATATCCCTCTGTAATGTTATATACAAGATCATCACTAAGGTGATAGACAATAGGCTTAAGCCTCTCCTCCCCAGCCTAATTAGCTCGGAGCAATCAGGGTTCGTCAAAGGTAGGCAAATTGTGGATGGAATCATTTTGGTCCAAGAGACTATTCATTCCTTGAAGATCACTAAGAAACCAGGCATGCTGGTTAAATTGGACATAGAAATAGCCTATGATAAACTTAGTTGGCAGTATATGCGTAGTATTTTGGAAGCATTCGGTTTTGGTAGGGATTGGATTGATTAGATTATGAACCTGGTGTCCACGCCCTTTTTCTCTATTTTGCTTAATGGCTCGCCGACTAGACTTCTGTAGGCCTCTCGGAGAATCCGACAAGGCGACCCCCTTTCCCCCTTTATTTTTTATTTTAATGGTTGAAGGGCTGAGTAAGCTCCTTCAGAATCAAGCTGCTGAAGGTGGGATCCAAGGGCTTCAACTCCACGAAGGAATGGATAAGAAAACGTATCAACAATTCGTGGATGACACGATGTTAATGGGGCACCCTTCAGTCCAAGAAGCTCGGGCCTTCAAGAAAAGTTTAGTGCTTTTTGCAAAGGCATCGGGGTTTGAAGTTAATTCTGATAAATCGCATGTGTTTTTATTCAACACTGTTGGGAATACTCAGCGAAATATTCTTAGGATCCTTAGATTTTCAAAAGGATATATCCCATCCAAGTATCTAGGAGTCCTACTCACGGAAGGAACTATACGTAAGATATCCTGGAAAGACTTGCTCGATAGAATCCGAAGTAGGCTGGCTAGCTGGACTCTCCGGCCTTTAAACCTTCCTAGCCATCTGATTTTGGTTAAAACTATTCTCCAAGCCATGCCGGTCTACCTTTTTTCGATGCTCTCAACACCAAAGGCAATTTTAAAGGAAATACGTGGTATCCAGAGAAATTTTCTCTGGGGGGGAAGCGAAACGAAAACCAAATTTTCCTTGGTTGGATGGGATAAAATTTGTAGCCCCAAGGACAAAGGGGTTCTTGGCATCAGAGATCCTGAGGTGTTAAGTGAAATATATGGCTCTAAAATTTGGTGGAGGTGGTGCAACTACAGGTCATAACCATGGGCGAAACTATGGCATGTGAAATATGCCAGGGACAAACCAATGGGTAAACTGATCAGATATAATGAGGAGAGGAATGGATCTCATATTTGGATGAAAACTTATTCTGGCCGAAAGCTAGTTCAAGACCACAAATTTTGGGAAATATGTGATGACGAACTAGCGAACTTCTGGGATGACTCATGGAATCAACTTCCAAAATTAGGAGTAGACCCTAGATGGCAGAATATTAGAGCCAGAAGGTTGGAAGAAGGTAAATTCAAAGTTTTCCACTATTGGGAAGATCTCCTCGTGAATGGGCATAGACAATGGCTGGATCGTCTCTGGTGGGAGGCCTAACTAATGGTGAGGATCTCCATTCTTTCGAGAATAATCTCCAGGAAAGATTCATACGTTTTAAAACTGGAGTTGATAAGCTGAGATGGGGCTACCAATAGAAAGGCACTTTCAGTATTAAAGAAGCTCATGAAATTCAGACTAATCGTGAGGTAGGTGGATGATAAGACTTGAAAGAAGTTATGGGAGATGAATCCTTGGCCAAAAACAACCGTCTTTTGCTGGTTGGTCGTTTGGAGGAGGATTCTTACAAGCGAAAATATAAGGAAGAGAGGGATCCATGGATCCTCTTGGTGTCCCGTATGCCTCAAATATGAAGAAACCTTGGGGCATCTTCTGGATGGCTGTCCCTATGCCTCATCACTGTGGGATAGAGGAGCCATGATATTTAGGAGAAGCGATTGTGTGAGAGGTCAACCTAACCAATCCCTCAGGGAATGGGATGTTAAATCCTTTAAGAACCCGATCATAGGGACTTTATGGCATATGTTTCCAGGTATGGTTATATGGAATGTTTGGAAGGAAAGAAATGAACGTATTTTCAGGGACAAGAAGCACAGAGAAGAGGAGGTCTGGCGGAAATTGGTCAACAACCTACAAGAAACGATAATAAGGAAGCAATTGGGGGACACAGACAAAGATCTTTCAGAGGGGGAGTTATGCATTGCGGTAGGATGGGGTCTAGGAAGGGAAGATCTGGAGGGGCTTCACAAGAAAGATAAGATCTGCAAACCGTCCAGTCCGAATTTCTAGTCTCCTCCTTTGCAGCAGGGGTTTAAAGTAAATTTTTATGGAGCTTCTCGGGGAAATCCAGGAGTTGAGGGGTTTGGAGGAGTGTGTAGAAATGCCTCTGGGAATGTCATGAAAGTTTTTTTTTGGATACCTTGGAATTGACTCTAACAATTCTGCTGAAATGGAAGGTCTCATCCAGGGCCTCCACTTGGTTGTCAGAGAAGGATGGTTTCCGGTGATAATGGAGGGAGACTCCCAAATTATCATCCAAATGGTAAATAAAATATCTAGTGGCCAATATCCGGATAAGATCTCTACTAGCTGGCGGCTCTTGAACAGGTTGGAAAATTTGAGGACCCTCATCACCAATCATAATGCCATATCCTTCAGCCACGTCAGGTGGGAGGAAAACAAAGTCATGGATCTTTTATCCAACCATGGTGTTGAAGGGGGCAAGGCCCTCACTATTGGTACTATGGAGGACTTTAGGAATGACAACTAGGTGCTCAACTGCTGCCACCTCGCTAACTCTGATTTCGAAAAAAGTAGATTGATGGCTAGTGGAGGACTGACTTCCTATGATGGTGACATGAGGTGGTTGGAGATCGTTAATGGGGTGTCTAGTCATTGAGGAAAATCATGAAGGTAATGATACATACCTCCAATCTGACCCTCGATCTCGGTACAAAAGAGTACGAGTTCAAGTGTGTGAAGAGCGGGAGGTTGGATCCTTATGAGTTTCCATATCTGGCTATCCATTTCATCTTAATTTTCATTACTAGGAGGAGTATATCCATGAATGCTGGATGGTACCATCCGGAGGATGATTGAAGCTTTATCGTCACACTAATAATGGTTTCTCAGGATTTATATTCTCGCGAAGTTAAGGGAAACTTCATTCGCATTCCTCGTTGATCCTGTGTTTTCTCTCCTCTTGCGGCTGGGAAGTTTCCGTGGGAGTTGATTAGAGATTGGATTTCTGTAGATCGTTCGATGGATCGTTTCTGGGTCGGTTTGATGGATCCTAAACTACATTTCTGTTTTGAGGCTGATAAGGGTTCTAGTCCCTGTGGGAAATGGGGAAAAGGAAATCTAACGGACGAGCTGGGAGGTAAGGTGGGTCGCGTTACGAGGGCTCAATCTAGGGCCCAGGATGCGGCCACTTTCTTTCGGGAACGTATTACTCCTCCAATTTGTGATGAAATTGATTCTGTTGAGAAGCATCTGTGAGATATGGTGCAGACAATCGCTGTGGAGGACATTCGAAGGGAGGTTGAGGAGTGGGTGGTTGACCCAGGCACCACAGTTCACAGAGCCTCCGCTTATGACCGAATGATAATGGTCTACTGGGTGGTGAAAAACCTGTTGGCGCACGTCACCATGAGTGACTTGGACAAGCACCAGGGGGATGAGGAACCTGTTCGGGCTTGGAAGGCACATAATGTCGATTGCCGTCTGATGCACAACGAAATCAACACGACATCGTCTAAGCTGGGCGTTTCCTTCTATTATCCTGGAATGGAGGATGTGGTGAATCTTGGTACTAGCAGCAGGCGAAAGCAGAGTGTGCTCTGAAGCAGTCAGAGGGCGAGAAAGAGAAGACTGATGACAAGATGAAGCAGGAAGACATGGACGACACTAGTGGGGGAAGCGACTCCAAGAATCCAGTCTGTTGATTCTGGGGTTAGCTGCTTGTTTGTTTTCTATTGTCTTTTCCTCTTTTTAGTCAACATAGTCTCTCGGGATTATTAGCTATAGACCATAGTAGTTTTGTGGGTAGGTTGTATCTTGTTTTTTGGGTAGGTGCAGTGGATAGACTGTTTTTTTTGGTGCACTTTTGTATTGTCGGGATTGGTTGTGAACTCTAAGACTATGAAAACTCTAAAAGAGTGCTATGTACTTGGTTTTTAAGCAGTAATACATTTTTTATTTACAAAAAAAAAAAATGATAAAGATGACCCTCATCTAGATGTGAGTCTCACCTCGATGAACATATAATTGATTTTCATGGTTATGTGTGATATTTATTTTTGGTGCTTTGATGGTGAATTTTATGGATTTTATAGTTTCGTAATATATGACTTTGATGGTCTTGATATGTGCATGTGTGTGGCAATTTTATAGGACTCCCTCTCTTAGGAGGATGAGGCAACTAGTAAGGCTTTAATATAACTTTTATGTTAGTGATTGTTTCTTGGTGACCCACTTCTAAGAAAAATAATGTAAAGAATCCAACTATGTCGATGGGTTGTGGTCCCAATGACAAATATGATCCCAATTATAAAGATGATCCCCTCATTGATTTGGGTCTCATCTCAATGATCATATAATTGGTTTTCATGGTTGTTTTATTTTTGTTTTTTGTGTTTTAATAGTGAACTTTATAACTTTTATAATTTTTTGTCCCAATTTTTATAGTTTTGTGCTAAGTGAAATATACGACGACTTTGATGTTCTTGATGTGTGTTTTATAACAAGTTTGATATGACTTTTTTACAATTAAATAAATTAAATAATTAATAAACTTTCATTCAAAAAAATACACATATATTTAATGAAATGTAATTTCATAATATCACCCCACACATATATAGTCTATTTATTATAAAAAATATTTCAAAAATGATTAAAAAGACAATTTATTTTTATTCTCAAACTTATTAAATACAAATTTCCCTAATAAATTTGATAATACTTTTTCATATTTAAATAACTAATAAAATTATCTATATATATATATAAACTGAGGTTAATTGAAAGATTTTGAAACATATATTTCTAACCAAACTCTTATATTTATTCTTGTTTCATAACAAGTTTGATAAGACTTTTTACACTCAAACAACTAATAGAATTGCATTCATATACATATATTAATTACTTAAAATACATTAAAAAAATACAATTAGTTACTCTCAACTTATTCTATGAATGCAAATTATTTTCTTTCAGCCGAGGTCAATTTGAAGATTTCCAAACATATTTTTCTAACCAACTTTTATATTTATTCTTGAGATATGGGCATGTGTGCTCCACCAAAAAGTTGCTTTCTATGAAACCTTTCAATTAATTATTACATATAACCTCTTGTGCCAACATGCATAAAACTTCATTATTATGCTATATAGATCTCAAAGGTGGAAATAATGTTGGTTTGATTTTGATGGGGAATCTCTACTCATGAGTTTTATAACAATCACTAGCCTTATTACTAGTCTCTATAAGAGTTGAAATTTGATGTCTTACTTTACACGTCAAAATTTTTTTATATGATGTTTTAATTTTAATATTGCCTTTCATTTGACATTTAAATCTTAATTTAATTTTCACGTTGACTGTTTTTTTTTTGGTGCACTTTTGTATTGCCGGGAGTAGCTGTGAACTCTAAGACTATGGAAACTCTGAAAGAGTGCTATGTACTTGGTTTTTAAGCAGTAATACATTTTTTATTTACAAAAAAATAAAAATGATAAAGATGACCCTCATCTAGATGTAAGTCTCGCCTCAATGAACATATAATTGATTTTCATGGTTATGTGTGGATATTTATTTTTGGTGCTTTGATGGTGAATTTTATGGATTTTATAGTTTTGTAATATATGACTTTGATGGTCTTGATATGTGCATGTGTGTGGCAATTTTATAGGACTCCCTCTCTTTGGAGGATGAGGCAACTAGTAAGGCTTTAATATAACTTTTATGTTAGTGATTGTTTCTTGGTGACCCACTTCTAAGAAAAATAATGAAAAATAATGTAAAGAATCCAACTATGTTTATGGGTTGTGGTCTCAATGACAAATATGATCATAATTATAAAGATGACCCCCTTGTTGATGTGGGTCTCATCTCAATGATTGTATAATTGGTTTTCATGGTTGTGTTATTTTTGTTTTTTGTGTTTTAATAGTGAACTTTATAACTTTTATAATTTTTTTTCCCAACTTTTATAGTTTTGTGCTAAGTGAAATATACAACGACTTTGATGTTCTTGATGTGGGTCTCATCTCAATGATCATATAATTGGTTTTCATGATTGTGTTATTTTTGTTTTTTGTGTTTTAATAGTGAACTTTAGAACTTTTATAATTTTTTGTCCTAACTTTTATAGTTTTGTGCTAAGTGAAATATACAACGACTTTGATGTTCTTGATGTGTGTTTTATAACAAATTTGATAAGACTTTTTTACACTTAAATAAATTAAATAATTAATAAAATTTCATTTCAAAAAATACACATATATTTAATGAAATGTAATTTCATAGTATCACCCCACACATATATAGTCTATTTATTATAAAAAATATTAAATATTTCAAAAATGTTTAAAAATACAATTTATTATTATACTCAAACTTATTTAATGAATACAAATTTCCCTAATAAGTTTGATAATACTTTTTCATATTTAAATAACTAATAAAATTATATATATATATATATATATATATATATATATATATAAACTGGGGTTAATTTGAAGATTTCCAAACATATATTTCTAACCAAACTTTTATATTTATTCTTGTTTCGTGACAAACTTGATAAGACTTTTTTACACTTAAACAACTAATAGAATCGCATTCATATATATATATATATTAATTACTTAAAATATATTAAAAAAATACAATTAGTTACTCTCAACTTATTCAATGAATGCAAATTACTTTCTTTCAACGGAGGTCAATTTGAAGACTTCCAAACATATTCTTGTAACCAACTTTTATATTTATTCTTGAGATATGGGTATGTGTGCTTCACCAAAAAGTTGCTTTCTATGAAAACTTTCAATTAATTATTACATATAACCTCTTGTGCCAACATGCATAAAACTTCATTATTATGCTACATACATCTCAAAGGTGGAAATAATGTTGGTTTGAATTTGATGGGGAATCTCTACTCATGAGTTTTATAACAATCACTAGTCCCATTATTAGTCTCTATAAGGGTTGAAATTTGACGTCTTACTTTGCACGTCAAGAAATTTTTATATGATGTTTTAATTTTAACGTTGCCTTTCATTTGACATTTAAATCTTAATTTAATTTTAACGTTGACTGTTTTTTTTTGGTGCACTTTTGTATTGCCGGGAGGCTGTGAACTCTAAGACTATAAAAACTCTGAAAGAGTGCTATGTCCTTGGTTTTTAAGCAGTAATACATTTTTTATTTACAAAATATATAAAAATGATAAAGATGACCCTCATCTAGATGTGAGTCTCACCTCAATGAATATATAATTGATTTTCATGGTTATGTGCAATATTTATTTTTGGTACTTTGATGGTGAATTTTATGGATTTTATAGTTTCATAATATATGACTTTGATGGTCTTGATATGTGCATGTGTGTGGCAATTTTATAGGACTCCCTCTCTTAGGAGGATGAGGAAACTAGTAAGGCTTTAATATAACTTTTATGTTAGTGATTGTTTCTTGGTAACCCACTTCTAAGAAAAATAATTTAAAGAATCCAACTATGTCGATGGGTTGTGGTCCCAATGACAAATATGATCCCAATTATAAAGATGATGCCCTCGTTGATGTGGGTCTCATGTCCATGATCATATAATTGGTTTTCATGGTTATGTTATTTTTGTTTTTTGTATTTTAATAGTGAACTTTATAACTTTTATAATTTTTTGTCCCAACTTTTATAGTTTTGTGCTAAGTGAAATATACAACGACTTTGATGTTTTTGATATGTGCTTTATAATAAGTTTGATAATACTTTTTTACACTTAAATAAATTAAATAATTAATAAAATTTCATTCCAAAAAATACACATATATTTAGTGAAATGTAATTTCATAGTATCACCCCACACACATATAGTCTATTTTATTATAAAAAATATTTCAAAAAATAATTAAAAATACAATTTATTATTATTCTCAAACTTATTTAATGAATACAAATTTCCCTAACAAGTTTAATAATACTTTTTCATATTTAAATAACTAATAAAATTATATATATATAAATTAGGATTAATTTGAAGATTTCCAAACATATATTTCTAACCAAACTTTTATATTTATTCTTGTTTTATGACAAGTTTATAAGACCTTTTTACACTCAAACAACTAATAAAATTGCATTCATATATATATATATATATATATAAATATATAAATTACTTAAAATATATTAAAAAATACAATTAGTTACTCTCAACTTATTCTATGAATGCAAATTATTTTCTTTCAACCGAGATCAATTTGAAGACTTCCAAACATATTTTTCTAACTAACTTTTATATTTATTCTTGAGATATGGGTATGTGTGCTCCACCTAAAAGTTGCTTTCTATGAAATCTTTCAATTAATTATTACATATAACTTCTTGTGCCAACATGCATAAAACTTCATTATTATGCTACATACATCTCAAAGGTAGAAATAATGTGGGTTTGACTTTGATGGGGAATCTCTACTCATGAATTTTATAACAATCACTAGCCCCATTACTAGTCTCTATAAGGGTTGAAATTTGATGTTTTACCTTGCACGTCAAGAAATTTTTATATGATGTTTTAATTTTAATGTTGTCTTTCATTTGACATTTAAATCTTAATTTTATCCGTCATAATAATATTTGATTTTTTTTTAAATAACATTTATAATAACTACATGAAACATTGAGTTCTCATATCTCGCCTCATATAATACAAAAATAAAAGGTTTACAAAATTATAATAAACGAAAAAATGTAATAAACATAATGATTAAACCAAGCACACACATAATGACAAAGAAGGTTTATCCTCAAAACCTTTAAATAAAATTCTTCACAAACAATACAACGGGCCATTACCATGGGCCACCAAATACCATGGACCCAAAAAGCTATGACCAAGTCAAGTTAACAAGGGGAGACAATGAGACCATGACAAATCAAAATTTACATATTAGAAATAAAAATATAAACAAAATCCCATGGGGCGTAGAATAAACGGTGAATGAGTGTATTGTTAAGGCACTCCTTATGTTGGGTCACTGGTTAGAAACTTCGTAGGTACTAGCTTACCAAAAAAAATATAAAGAGAATATATATGACCTTGAAATATAGACATTAATGAGTTGTAAAAAAAATGCATTTCAAAATGAGAGGTGAAATTAAAATTCACACTTCATTAATGACATTTAAATTTATTAAGTGGCAATATTTTGATGTGTAAAATGGAAAATGCCGGCTATTTACTTGTCAAATTTCAACACTGGTCTATATTTAGTTTTTGGAAGTGGCATAATCATGATTCTTTGCTTCCCAGTCATTAACATGCTGATCCAAAGGTGACATTCTATCTCTTAAGAGTAAAATAATCTCAACTTCTTTTGGTCCAATCCTCTTTTTGTTTATTCTTTGTAACGCCCACCTTTGACACAGTTGATTGACCAGACTTTGAGGGCACTTGTATTGAAGTGACCAGGTTAAATAAACTTGAAAAATGTGTTAATACTTTATTATTTGAATAAAAATTGTTGATTGACAAGCAAATGATGATTATGCTCGATTGATTGAGAAATATGAATTAAAGATTATATTATGAACAAATGAAATAAATAATGCTTTTTATTCCGTAGATGTGAATAAATGCCACTTGATTATCTAGAATTGAATAAAGACGAATAATGCATGATGATATACTTTATATTGTGTAACACTACTAATGTGCGCTTTGAGTGTGTGCAATGTGATCCAGACTTATGGAGGAATGCAAGGAATTACATAAATACACATAAATGCAGAGGTGCAGCAGAAATAAGACTTCATTTCATTAATATCACATAACGGAAATATGCTTACAGACAAAATGGAAATAAACTAGCCAGGGCGTTGGTAGCTTATCTCTGAGGAGAGATGTGGCGGCCACCAGCCTCTGAACTCTGAGCTAAAATGGGGCTCAAAGCCTATCTATTATTGAGAAACAAAGGAAAACCCTAAACATCCAAAAACCTAACCCTAGGAGATGAAAATGCCAAACTATGGGCCCCGTTGGGGTAAATTGGTACATCAATTTCCCGACGTCGTAACTTTGGCATACGATCTCCATTTGACGTACATGATACCTCATTAGAAATATATATCCGAGGACTACACTGATGATCGTGAATGTCCAGTCTTCAATTCTCATTCATTAAAAGAAGCTTTTCCAAAAAAACGTCGTTTAGGGCCTCAAAACGGCTCCGGAAGTTTAGGACCCGAAAAAACTGCTAAAAATAGTAAGTTGTGCTATAATTAAGGAAACTAAAAGAACTGAAAGAACAATGTTGGGGCCACAAGCGGAATAGGCGGGTGGCCACCAATATCCACCTGGATCATTCCTCCCCCCTTAAGAAGCAATGGTCCCCATTGCGTGAAGTTCCTCCATGAGATGAGGAAACTTCTGCTGAACTTGGTCCCTGGTGAGCCACTTTCCTTGGTGCAGGAGTTGGCTAACTTTGACAAATCGATACAATTGGATCTTTTGCTGGCGAGTGTTCTTGATTTGCATGTCCATGATACGATATGTGGTGGCTTGTTCCCTGCAGTCTGGGTTTAAATATGTTGCTGTGAGTTGTTCTGCAATGTCGGAGATGTCCAGTAGAGGTGGAAAGTAGGGCCGAAGGCGGTCCACATTGAACACTGGGTGCATACCAAGGAATGGTGGAATACTGAGCTCTAAGGCGTTGTCCCCTACAACCTTGGTGATAGTGTATGGCCCATATCTGAGCGGGCGAAGCTTACGGTAGGGTCCAATGAGGTGCTCCTTCTGCAAATGTAGCCACACTTTGTCGCCCACCAGGAAGTCATGTGGCACCCGATGCTGATCATGTCACTGCTTGTATTTGGCATTGGTTTTGTCCAATATGTCATGAACCTATTGGAGGATGTGCTGAATGCGCTCGATAAATTTTTTTTCCTTGTTAGCTTCCGACTGGACATGAGCCGAATTGACCTGAGTGACCGCAAATGGCATGGCTATGTCAATAGGACATAGTGGCTGGAATCCCAAGCCCACCTGAAAGGGGTTGTGGCTGGTTGAGTTGTGGAGAGCTCGGTTATAGCTGTGCTATACATAGGGGAAAATCTCATCCCATGTGCATGGATTCTTTGAGTCGTACATGCGCATAATGTGTATGATCATCCTGTTGACGACCTCTTTCTGCCCATCAGTTTGGGGATGGAAAGATGTGGACTTGGTGAGCTTGGTGTCCAGCATTGACCAAAGGCTGGACCAAAATGTACTAAGGAACTTGCTGTCCCAATCTGAGATAATAGACTGTGGGATCCCAAAGTGTACCCACACTTGTTGAAATAAGAGTTTAGCAGTGCTTTCTGCTGTGATATTCTTCTTGCAGGCCACCATAATGGCCATCCTCGAGAATCTGTCGATGACCACGAAAACACAGTTGTTTCCATGCTTAGTAGAAGGAAGACCCGACATGAAATCCATGGATATGGATTCCCAAGGTCGACTAGGGGTAGGCAACGGAGTGTAGAGGCCTTGCTTCTTGATGGTCGGTTTGGCAATGGAACAAGCAGTGCATGATCTGATGTACTTCTCGACATCCATTTGAAGGTTTGACCAATATAAATACTTCTGTAGTACTGCCACTGTTTTCTCAACCCCGAAATGTCTAATGACTCGAGTGTAGTGGGATTCCCAAATCATTTTGGCATGCTCGCTTGAAGGAACACAAAGGTGTCCCAGGTGACATAAAAGTCCATCTTGGAGGTGAAAATTGGGAACTTTCTTACCCTCCAAGAGCGTCTTGTATGTGTGGCCAAATTCTAGATCGCTCTCGTAGAGAAGTGGCCAATCAGAAGTCTTGTGCCCACAAGAGTTGAGCACGATGGTTAGCGCCACGATCGGCGGTTGGCTGAGGCAGTATGCAACATTATTGGTGCTTCCCTTCTTGTACTTGATATTCAAATGAAACTGTTGTAGATATGTGGACCTCTTTTGATGGCGATCGTTCTGCAACTTCGCTTTTGTTTTCATGAACTGTAGGGGTCGGTGGTTTGTGTGGATGACCATTTCCTTCCCCAAAATGTAATGCTTCCATTGTCGACAAGCCTGCACAATGGAATACATCTCTTTGTCATAAGTGGGATACTTACGGACTGTGTTAGAGAGTGTCTCAGTATGATATGCCACTGGATGTCCCTGTTGAGTGAGAACTGCCCCAATAACATAGTCAGAGGCATTTGTCTTGATCTCAAATAGTTGTTGCAAGTTGGGTAATGTGAGCACTAGGGAAAATCAGAGGCGACGTTTCAACTCGATGAATGCCTCCTGTTGAGATTCATACCAAAATAATTTTGCTTTTACTCCTCCCTTGGTGACTTGGCTCAAAGGCCAAGTGATATGAGAGAATCCCAACACGAACCTGCGGTAGAAATTGGCAAGACCCAGAAAGTTGCAGAGCTCTATTAGAGTGGTTGGGGTTGGCCAATACCGAATGACTTGGATCTTGGCCGGATCCATATGCACCCCTTTCTCATCAATAATGTATCCCAGATACTGAACCTGGGTGATGCCAAAAGTGCACTTCTCCAAATTGGCACACAACTTGTGTTGCCGCAATGTTTGGAGGCCCCGTCGGATGTGGTGGAGGTGCTCCTCCCAAGTTTGGCTGAAGATCAAGATGTCATCCAAGTACACTACTAAAAATGAGTTGGTGAATGGCCGCAAGATGTCGTCCATCAGCCTCATGAAGGTTGCGGGAGCATTTGTCATCCCGAAAGGCATGACCAAACATTCGAAAAGGCCCTCCTTGGATTTGAAGCCAGTCTTCCACACATCGGAGGGTTCAATTGGTACCTGGTGATACCCGAACTTCAAGTCAATCTTACTGAAATATCCCCCCCTTGATTTGGTCCAGTAGGTCATCAATTCGTGGGATCAGGTACCTATTCTGGATAGTGATCTTATTCAGCGCCCGATAGTCAATACAGAGTCTCCAAGTCCCATCCTTCTTTTGCACCAACACGATCGGGCTCCCACAGGGTGATGAGCTTGGTTGGATGTGCCCTTTCTACAACAACTCTTGAATCTGCCTCTTGATTTTGTCATTCTCCAGAACAGAGCGTTGATAGATTGGTCCATTGGGCAGCGGCGCACCTGGGTTTAGATCGATGGGGTGCTTGACCTGACAGTGCAGAGGCACCCCTGTGGGTGAGGTGAATATGTCCCCATACTCCTCTACGACCTTGTCCATCTGTTGTTGTCGGGCGGAGGAGCTATGCGTGGAGGTCATGGCCACAGTCTTATTCTTGCCCCGAGGGCGGATTACCAGGAAAACAAATTTCCCCGTTTTGGAAATGAACTTACCACATTGTTTTGCAGTAAGCAAAGAGATGGTGACAGGCGACGCTACCTCCGGTATCCTGTACAACTTATTTCCAAAAGTAAAAATAACAGCGCGAGGCTGAGACTCATACATAACATGTTGCTTCCACAAGTATGGTTGGCCTAATAATACATCAGAAACATCAAGAGGAGCAATGTCACGTAATACCTCATCCGTGAAGGGCTTGATGCTGTAGGGAAGGTGACATTGCTGGCTGACGCGGAGATCCTGTCCTTGGTGAAGCCACCCAATATTGTACGACTGTGGGTGTGTTGTGGTCGAAAATCCCAACCGCTTCACGACCTCTGTTGAAATGAGGTTCTTTTGGCTCCCGTTGTTGACAAGGAACTGTAGCGGGGAACCCTTTACCCACATCTGGGAATGGAAGAGGCACTCCCCCTCCTCTGGATCTTTCGGTTCCTCCCTCTGGACCTTCGTGGTGGAAACAGTGGCGTTGGGCTCCGCATCGATAATTTGGCTTCCCCTGTCATTACCCTTTTCAGGTTCTGGTTCGAAGTTGGAGCATGCATCTGATTCAGAAGCCTTCAGCTCGACCACTAGTGACTGCTTGGCCTAACACTCACTTGTGTTGTGCGTGGAGCTCTTATGAAACTCACACCACTTTCCCGTATCCTTCTTTGGTTTCGCAGTGTTCTTTGCTTGCGGTTTTGGCAGGTTATCCTGGGCTGCCCCGCCTTGGATTTGTCCTTTGTTCTGCAGTTTGGGGGCACCTTTCCCTTGATTCTGATTCGCAGATCCAAAGTCTCGCTTATTCTGTTTAAACTTTTGCTCAATCTTGGAAACAAACCGATATGCTGTGCCAAGCGAGGAGATGTCGAGGAACTCCATTTCCTCCTGAATGTATCTGCGCAGACAACTGTGGTACTTTAGCACCAAATGTTTCTCTAAATCTTTGATACCCAATTTTGTGCCTAGGGTATGGAATAGATTCGTCAACTCATGCACATCTTGATCATTTTACTGCCGCAGCGTAGTCCATTGTATGTATTTGTCCTCATAACTTCCCACGGGATAATATTGTTCCTTGATGGCGTCTTGGAAAGAATTCCAAGTGGGTGCGGCCGAAAACAGAGAGGATGCCCTCTCATCCTTCTGCTCACAGTAGGTTTCCCACCAGTCCTTGACATGGGGGGCAGCTTTGAGGAGTGCAAAAGTGATTTTTTCCCAGTTGGAAAAGTCATGCACCGAGAAATACCCTTCTAATAGATTCAACCACATATCTACGATGTCTGCATCTATTTGGCCTTCAAATATGGGAATGTCAAAGTTTACTTTGAAAAAATATCCATCATCGCATTCCTTTGTTTAACGTTGTTTAGGGCCTCAAAACGGCTCCGGAAGTTTAGGACCCAAAAAAACTGCTAAAAATAGTAAGTTGTGCTATAATTAAGGAAACTAAAAGAACTGAAAGAACAATGTTGGGGCCCCAAGCAAAATAGGAGGGTGGCCACCAATATCCACCTAGACTACAGTGGGAGGTAAAATGAATTACCAACTGACTTTCAAATGGAATAAAATGGGGGTCGTAAAGAACGTGAAAACATACATAAGGGTATGACGACAGAATGTCGGCTCTGACATAGCATTCCATGCACGATTGGAAAGTCCTATCAGCTTTACTCGGGTAGCGTGTGCCATACGGGCAAGGCCATAACGACTTGGTCACATACGATGAGTTGAGGGGCGCACAATAAGGATGATGTTATTCCTCAGTCTCCATTAGTCTCACATAGAATGTAGCGGGATGATTATGGTAACGAATGCTAATCACTTCATCACACTCCGCACACAAGGACATGGACATATAAGTTGTCAGAAGGACCCATAGACGTGGTACCTAGACAACGACAAGAAATGGAACTACTTGCATACTTGCAATAAACATTTAGACAAATATTTGAGTTATGCATATGTTAAAGTTAATTTTGAGAATAATTAGATGGAAAAATATTTAAATTAGGCAAATATTAGGGGAGAATATTTTGCGGCAGACTTCATGTGCACCCACTGATTGAGGGAGACATGCATTGAATGAATATTAAAAATAAATAAATAAAAGATATTTGATTTTGGAGCAAATTTATATTGGTAAATATTTTTGAGTTACACTCCACATTCACCCATTAATTTAGTGATTGGGATTTTAGACTAAAGGGGCAATTGAGAGAAAATTGTGGAACTTATGTGCACCCTCATGTGAAGGTGACACTTGGTTGAATGAGATTGAATAATAGAAAATCAATAAATTAATTAATTTTGCATGAGATGACACATGTCATCAAAGATCTTTCTATTTAAAAAGGGAGGAATGAAGAGGAAAGGACATCCTCCTCCCTAATGTTGGATGGATTCCGTAATGGAAATTTGAGAATAGTGTGATCTATGTGAGTTTGGTTAATAAATACTTTGGATATTGGAAGATCTCTACTGATTATTTGGGCTTGTATGTTATTCTTTGCGACCCCCTATTAGCTCGGGGGACTGGGAGGAAGAAGACTAATCCCAGTGTCGTAGGGAGGTCAACCGAGGAGTCTTTCGGTAATTCATCAAGGTTTTGTTTGGACTCGGTAATACTTGATGTTGTTGCATCCTCATGATAGTAAAAAAGAAATTGTTATGCTTTGAGTTCCTATTGAAAGTGGTAATGAACTTATATTGATTTAAAGTAATGAGAATTACCTATGGTTGTTTAGGTTGTATAAGTAAGTGTTCCCTTGAACAATAAAAGATCTCTATGATTTTGGGTTAATCATCACACTTTAATATATTAAGTTAAGCTTAAATAATAGGAAAGTTTATATGGGTTCACTATGCTTAATAAGATGAACAGTGTAGGCTTTAAGTTATAAGTTAAACAATATACCATTGGATGTCTATTATTGATTATAGATCTTTGACCAACTACATATTAAAGGGTTAGTGGATTTCATGGACATATTCTATAATTGTAGGGTTAGTGGATCTCAATAGGTATGGACTCTGTCTAAATAAATCTCCGTGTTATTTCAATTTATTCAATGGATATACTTTCTGTAATCTCTGTTTTTATTCCAATTTACTGAATGGATTTACTTCCCGCAAACATATAAGAAGTATAGGGTAAAACTTATTATTTCGAACTAGCATTGGGATATAATTTAAAATATATAGATTTAGCATGATTATATAGTTAGTAATATTTGGCTACCTTAATTTTTGTTTTAAAATTGACAGTCAGATTTCGTGAAGTATTCTGTTTCCCCAAATCAAAATTTGATATAAAGCGGGGAACTGTGGTTCCCAAACAACGAAAGCTTCTAATAGGTTTCCTAGAACTGCCTCCTTATCAAGTCGAATTTTTGTACATACTTGAGTATTGTTTCATTGCGACAAATAAATATCATATAAATCCTCGGGTTTAACGTCAACTCTGGAAATTTACACAGGCGCAGATCTCAACGATAAGCCCGAAGTACACTGAGTTTATACCAGTTGTAGGACCTGAGACTCGAGAGTAGAATGCTAAGGCTTCACGTATTAGTCGTGAATAATGCATATTAATAAATAAAACAAAACGATGGTTAAAATTGACAGTCATAATTTATTCAAGATAATTTCAGTAGATCGATTTGTAATCGAATCGTTAAGGCTGGATGCAGTGGGTAGCGTGTGCGAACACTCAGTTAGTGTAATGGCTACTATGAACTTCTTTTTCTGTATAAATTTCTTAGCTTACCAATGTTTCACTATATAATTTCTTTGAAAGAATGTATATTATTTATGAATATTTTTTGATATGGTATGCCTTTATATTTACACAATCATGTATAATATATTCTAAATTTAGAAATACTTATTACACTTTATTTATATGTTTGTATATGGAAAATGAAGAGGAAAAAAAATCAAACCAATCAATAAAATATTGAGTAAAAAAACCCAAATAATGTAAAAATGAGGCATGCAAGAGACTCAAGTAATGACATCAATTCAAGTAAAGAATGATGATCAATATAATGGAATGAAATAGCAATTTGTCTATTTTAAAATGTTTGTTTTCGAAAATAAAACATTTTTTAATGTATTGGACATATTGTCCCAACTAGATGACCACGGGTTATCAATAAATGTAACAATTATAAATTAACATTTTTATGATTGTGGACCTTAATGTTGTCTCATTTGTATGATGAAAGATCAAATATCCATATATAATAAAATATGTATTTTTAATCACATTGTCCAATGTTGTAAAAGGTTAAATTGTTGATTAAATATATAGATGATTTAATGTCACAATGAACATATGTGTAATTTGATGGTACACCACATTTATACAATCATTATATCCAAATACAATAATTCAAATTAAAATATTAATATTTTTATAAAAAATATTTCATTTTTTTGATAATTAATTGATTAAAAAAACAATTAATTAAAATGTAGACATATTGATGCATTGTAATTATTTTGGACTAACTTAATGGTGTAATTAAAATTATGTTTTTTTATGTTGCGATAAATTATGCATCAATTATTTTTATTGGATAAATGACACTAGTGCTTCTCATTGTCATAAACACAACAATATCAATGTTGTCAAGTAAAAATCAACACTTGTGTTTTATATATATCATTCACATTGGTTCTATTATGTATATCAAGTGAACCAAAATCCATATAAATTACAATTTAATGGTCGATATTGTCAATGTTATGCATAATTGCTTTATAACATAAAATACACACTAGGGTTTTATATAAATGAAAATAGTGCATGTATGTTTAAAACACATCGACGCATGGAATTTTACCATGCACCATTACATGGATTTTTATGACACAACAATGCATACAATTTAAAATTTATGCACTGGAGCACATATGTCTAATAAGAAACAATGTGTTCGTATTATTTATGTGCATTGAAAAAATCCTATAGCCACCTTTTATTTTTTTATTTTTTATGTTTTTTTTTTTATAGTTATAATGAACGTCCATTATAAACTTTGTCAAACCTTTCATTATCAATGGTGAAGGATTTAGCATAGGTTTATTTGAATTTTTTTTCCAAATCTTGTAACATTATAATCCCGTTAACACCTAAAATTTGCATGTATGCGACATTTTGGCTAATTTGCAAGATGACATCATCAACATACATCATGCAACTCAATATGAAGACATCTTTATCAAATCCATAAGAGAAATTGAGTTCATGGATGACAAAATAAGTCATTGTGTACAATAGCAGGACTATATATACTGGACAACCATGCTGATAGCGCGACCTCTTGTTTAGTGACCCACGCAAACCAGTGCACATTTTCCTCTGAAAGTCACATGACTGTAAAAATGACGGGACCACTTACTTTCCAGGACGCATTCAACTCATAATGTCTCCCTTGGCTCCAAAATTCATACCAGACTCCTCACATGCTTGAGAGCATTCAATAGCCTCCTTCATGTACTTGGAGAGCTATTTCACTAGCAAGGGTCTTCACATTGGGATCTAGATGTTTCTTGGCCTCCGTTTGGCCTATAAAAGGAACCCATGGCCAAGAATTGCATTGAGAGATCAACTTTCAATCCATTTTTAACCTCTAGGTGGCATGCAAAGCTTCCTTACTTTCTTTCTCTAAGAAGCAAGTGTTCTCTCCATTGTTCTAGGTTTGTTGTTTTGCATTTGTGTGGACAAAATGAACCTCCCTAAGGGATATTTGGCTTCCCTTTGAATCCTTCACCTCCTAGATGACAACATTGTAGCGAGCCTTTCCATTGGGTAACCAACACTTGGTTCGACATACTCTTGTTATTTCATTTTTCTTAGCACTTTTCCATTTTAGTTTATATTTCGGTTTTTTATATTTTTTTCTTTGAGTTTGGGTCAGTGCAAGCTAATGAGGGTCACTTTTGGCGCGTTAGATGCAATAGAAAACTGAAAAAGCAGGCATCCCTCAACTTACTTGGATTTTTTGAGCTACTTACGCAAAATATCTTGCATTGAGTAAAAAAGATGAAATGTAGGAAATTGAATCACGTTTCTGAATATATAACTTTTATGTATTGAAAATTTGCATAGCTATGTCAAGTTTCATTTTTCCTAACAGACACTTTTTTATTTTTCAGGCAAATGATAAGGTATATGTTTTTGTGGGTAGAGCCTTTGAGGGCCTAAATGATGGAATCAAGCTACAAAAATCGACATGCATGTAGAGAACACATAGCACTTGTGCGCCATTATTTTTCGAAAATTAAATTAGTAATTTTATAATTGTCTAAGTGATCAAACCTCGAAAATAGTACCTCTTTTGTGGGTAGAGCCTTTGAAGGTCTTAATGCAAAAATCTTGAAATGGGTTTTTCATAGAACGTGGAGGTTAGTGTCCTCTTGTGCACCATACAATTTTTTTTTGAAATGATTGAGAATTGAAAAAGTTATGAAAGAAACACTAACAGTGTGTTTCACGAGTTAAAGAGGCAGGACAGAAAAGAAATTGAAAGAAAATAGGAAAAATTAATATTTCAAAATAAGAGTTACATATTTGGAATCTGCAGAAAAAATGCTATTTGTGTTTAAGATTTCGTCAAAAATGACTCTGTGTAGCATATTGTAACGAGTGGCTAGGCACAGGCTTCTCCAGAAACTGGAAGAAATACCCAATTAGCTTTGGTTTTTCATTAACATAGCACAGGTTTGGAATTACCGAAGCAAACTCCAAAGCATACACATAGGATTATTGTTGACATGTGAGCATATGACTCTGCCTGTTTAAATTCAAAAATATTGCCGCGCTTTTAGATGTACATAACGCGTACGCGTTATATAACTACATAACGCGTGCACGTTATATAACTACTTAATGCGTACGCATTATATAACTACATAACACGTAGGCGTTATATAGTTAAAAAACGCGCTCGTGTTATTCAAATCATAAAATACATGTTTAATACTTGAGAAAGAGGGGGTGTGGAAGACTCAAGGGAATTTTTGTTTAATATTTGAGAAGGGGTGGGGAAGGGTCAACGGAATCTATGGTTAATATTTAATAAGGGTGGGGAAGGGTCAAGGGAATCTATGGTTAATATTTAATAGGGGTGGGAAAGGGTCAAGGGCTTAGAAGGATGTTGGAAGCTTGAGTGGGGAGAGATGAAGGGAATGAGAACATGATGGGATACAGGGGTTGAAGGGAAGTGGAGCTTGAGAGCACTATTAAGAGTAGAATAGGTTCTGAAGAGGTATAGGGTTAGAAGTTGAAAGTGAGACTTGAGTGACAAGGGGGAATGGATGGAGGCAAGGGGGATGTGAGAGAGAAATAAAGAATACAAGGGGGGGGGAGACATAGAACGAGGGAGGGAGAGGGACAATGGGGAGGAATGGATTTGGAGGGAGTGAGAGATAGATGGGGATAGAACGAAATAAGAGATAGGAAGGGAGGGACAGAAAGTGTTGGTGGGAGACATGCAGGGAGTGGTGGCGATGGAGAGAGAGAGAGAGAGAGAGAGAGAGAGAGAGAGAGGAGGGGGAAGGGACATAAAGTGTTTGAGAGAGAGGGAGTGATGGAGAGATTGGGATAGGTTGAGGGAAAGATAACATGAGGGAAGGATAGAAGGTGAGAGACAGGCGATGAGAGAGGGAGGGAGAGAAGGTAGGGTGAGGGATGGAGGGAGAAAGGTGGAGATAGATATGGATGGAGGGGGGATGGGTTTGAGAATGGAAAGTGACATAATGTGTGTGTGTTTGAGAGAGAGAGAGAGAGAGAGAGAGAGAGAGAGAGATTTATGGTTGGGGAGAGAGAGACTAGAGGGAGTTGTGAGCATCATATTCTCCATCAGCATCATATTCTTCATCATCATCATCTTCATGACCATCATCGTCATCATCAACATCTTCATCATCATCACCATCATCATCATCATCATCATATTCCTCATCAAATCAACATCTCCATCATCATTATCATCATCTTTTGAACATCATCATGATCATCATCTAAACATCATCATCTTTTTTTCCAGACCAACCGATAAGGGAAACTTGGAAGTAGCTCAACCACAGTGGAATAGGGGTATAAGAAAAAGCTTGTTTCTATTCATGCAATATTATATATTGATGGTCGGAGCCATGGAAGCATGGAATTCTAGCATTGACTTGATACAACAAAGAAAACAAAAGGTGGAACTCGGGAGCTGCAGGATTGACTTGATACAACAAAGAAAACACAGGGTGTGAGGCTGGGAGCCGTAGACGGTAGGATTAACTTGATACAACAAAGAAAACACAGGGCTATAGGTAGGGGCCAAGGGCAGGAGCAACAACTTGCAACATTACAAGAAGTTTATGGATTGTGGATTTTGTCTAAAATGCCAAATTTGCGGGGGCACATTAACATAATATATTATACATTGAATACTCAATTAACTCACGGAGTCAGCATTCACGAATTGGTATGTGATAACTTGTAACTTGGTAAGCCCACTAGCAACAACATGTATGAGCCACCTACCAGGTTTAATAATTTTGTTGATGCCATTAAATGTGTTAAACACGTAAGCGCTCGCTACAAACACGAGAACTTCGAAGCGTTCAAGCCATGGGCTGCTCAGTGTAAGCCCATCCACGTAAGTTGCTCAATGATATTATTAGAGGCCCAATGGTCCATGATCCATGGATGATCGAACACGTGGATATTGGAGAGTAACCGAGTCCCACTCCCAAGTCACCTACCCAATTTCCCACTAAAAACTGTTGATGGGTGAAATTTGAAGCTACCCTTCTGTTGCAATTTTAAACAGTAGTGGTTAATTTAATTATTGAAGGGCTTACCATGAAATTAATTTTTTTTTGCATGGTAAAATTTGAAGTGGCCTTCTATGACGTGTAAAATGACCTCTTAAGGGCCCTGAAGGCTTCAAATTTGAAGCCTGGTGGGGACACTCATGTCCCGTGTCCTCGTGTCGGGTGACTTAGATGGATACATTGTAGAAAGGGGGGAGTTCTATTTTTTTCAATTTTTGGTTGGATTATGAATTTTTGAGTTTTTGAAAAGGGATTCATTTTAATTATTCACTCATATTGGTTGAGGGAGATGTGAATTTAATTAGAGATTGGGTTATTCCCAATTTTATCAATATTACAAAACTAGGTTGTTTTAAACAATAAAAAAATAGTAATTTAGGTTAAGAAATGACAAAAAAATGGTATGGGTGAATGAATTACCTGATTAGATGACAGTCCACCGGTGAATTTGTCTCCCCTCCAGCTAAATCGAGCAACATCGATACTTGAGTGGGCCACAAACCATCCTCGTCCAGGGTCTATTTCGCGTTTTTGATGCGTGAGTGCCATGGGTGGTCGGGAATCGTCGGGACTGTGTATTTAAATTGATTTTAGATTTCAATAACGCGTACGCGTTTTGTAACTACATAACGCGTACGCGTTTTGTAGTTATATAACGCGTACGCGTTATGGTTACCTATCCTACATCTCCAATGACATGTTAGGCTCGGGTCTTACCATGGCAGGTGCTAAATATTAGAAACGCGTTATGTTTTATGTATCAGGAACGAGTTTTGAAAAAGTATCATTGCATCTAAAGTGACCCTCATCTTCTTGCACACACCCGTTTGCTTTTCCATGTGGTACATGGAATACTAATTCACAATCTACAATATTGTGTCCTTGTTTCAACCTCAAGGATATCCTAAGAGGAAAGACTACTCACTCCTGTGGCTATTTTTCCCTCAATAGTATTTATGGCAACTCCACTCTCATTTTTGTTCATTTTATTATAAATAGGTTGTCTTTTACATAATAACTTATTTGGGTGTCTTGAAGGTCCAAGAGCTTGTTGTTCATCCTCTCAACAGTAAGAATTTGGACACTCACAGCCCAAGTTCATCTCAAATATTAGTAGCGCGGCTCTTGTCGTATTTGGCATGCTACTAAGCATGACTTTTATCTTGACAGTCGCACTGTAGTGCGGTATATAAGATCTGTAATTATGCAGTAGATCCATGCGACCTGTATAACTCTATTCCTGTGCAATTGTGCATCTGTGGATCCAATACCCACATAGTTTTTGAATTTATTTTTTAGCTTAGTTTTCATCACATGTAGTTTCAACAACTAGTTAATCAACAAGAAAAATTAATAAACTCACGGGCATGTGCAAGCTAATGAGGGTCACTTTTGGCGCATTAGATGCAATAAAAAATGAAAAATCAGGCATCCGTCAACTTGGTTTTTTTGACATTCTTACACAAGATATCTTGCATCGAGTAAAAAAGATGAAACGTAGGAAATTGAGTCACGTTTCCGAATATATAATATTTAAGTATTGAAAATATACATAACTATGTCAGATTTCATGTTTTCTAACAGTTACTTTTTATTTGTTCGGCAAATGATAAGGTATATGTTTTTGTGGGTGCAGCCTTTCAATGCCTAAATGACGGCTTCGGGCTACAAAAATTAGTAGAAATGTATAGAACCCGTATCACTAATGCAGCGCTATTTTCCAAAATTAAATGTTTAATTTTAATTTTTTTTTGAATTATGTAAGCGATCAAACCTCGAGAACGATACGTCAAATGTGGGTGCAACCTTTGAAGGTCTTAATGCAGTTATTTCGACTTGGAATTTTTATAGCATGTAGAGGTCGGTGTCTTCTAGTGCAGCATACAATTTTTTTTAAAAATGGTTGCGAAATGAAAAAGTTACGGAATAAACACTAATAGTATGTTTTTTGACCAACGGAGTGATGAAACAAGAAAATTAGGAAATAAATATAAAATCTCAATATTTTTTTTTAAATTACATATTTGGAATCTGCATAATTTTTTTTATCTATGCCTAAAATTTCATCAATAATGGTCATGTATGTCATGCTGTAGAGAGCGGTGAAAAAAATGCATATTTAGGTGCAGAATTGCACCTAAAGGGTCCCTCAACTTCGTGCACAAACCCCATGTAGTTTTTATTTTCTTTAGTAATTACACAACTTAGCTCAAAATAGAAAGTAAAGAGGTCATTTCTTACATGATATTTAGGCTAAAAGGATTTGAGGTTTTCAATGGACCTCTTAGTTCTCACTAGAAATTAAACTACATCATCCGTGCTATTTCATAGAGATTGTTAGTCTAGGCAATTTCATTAAACTAGCATTCGTTTGATATCTTATCACTTCTTGTTTATTTATTTTGATCTTAAGCAAGTTGGTTTAGCTCACTCATCCAAAAAAAAGGGACCTAAAGAATCCTCTTGCCCCAAGTATGTTCTGTGCCTTGCACTCTTGGTGTTTTTGGCAAATAAAAAAAAGGTGAATGGTTTGAAATACCTACCTTTGCTTGTTTATTTCATCAAGCTCGTAGTAGTTGTTATTTGCAAAATATTTCATTACATACTTAGAGTTTAATTAAGTGGAGTAAAAACCATCAATGTTCAAATGTATTTACTTTATTATGCTCTTTAGTTAGTTTCAAATATTACTTCTATATATGCTTTCAAACACATGTGTGATTCCCAGTCGAGCACACACTAAGGGACCGAAAGAATCCTTCATTCAAGTATGCTCTTCATCTTGCACTCACAAGTGATCTTGATGAATCATAAAGATTGGAAGGTTTGAAATAACTCCCTTGTCACTCCTTAAATAAAATTTGGACCATCATAAAACCAACATCGCATTTTAATTCTCAACCAACTAAAATTCTCCATAGGAGGGCACAAAAAAAAGTTTTAGTTAGTTAAGGATTGGTTAGGGTACTTGTCAAATCTTGCTATCTACAAGTGTCAAAAGAAAACCCAAATAAGAAAGATGTGGTGGCCAAGGACCAAAATTCCAAGGTATAGTTGTTTTTATTCACCACATAGAGCAACCCAACTCTTTGTGGAGGCGACACTTTACCATTGTTGGTGGTGTTTTTGCACTCCAACAGAAAAAAATGAGGGATCTACTGGCTTGAAGAAGCCGAGGTAGAGAGCATGAGAGAGAAGGGTTCTCGTAGCTCTGTGTGTGAGAGGTGTGTGGTAAACAACAATAAATTTAGTAAAACTAATACTTAATCATGCAAATGGAAATATATCCTAATGTAATATGGCTTATGACCCATGAATGCAAATACTAACATGTGAAAAATCAACCGTAAAAATAAATAGTAAACAATAACTATTTCATTTAATTAAAATCTACCACAGTAATAACCAAATCACACACGTAAAATTATTTCCATTCACATCAATGAACCATGTTTATAAAAGAATCATTTTTACCACTTGTAAGAAATGACGTTACATGTGCAGAGTTACCTCTCTGGGCATATGGGCCCTTGTGATCGAGAAGCTTGCAATACTCAGTCGATGGTTTCGTCCTCCAAATGGCCACCAAACTCAACCAGATGCAATATATCAACCTAGCAGGGAGCCAAGGGTGCTCAACTGGCCAAAGGGATTTGCAGAGTGGGATGCTGGTGGAGGAGGTGTGTGCGGATGGAGTAATGATGGATGGTAAAAATGGTACCAAAGTGAGAGAGCTTCGAAAATGGTAGGTTATCAAATGAATAATATTGTAAATGGTGGGAAAAATATATTGTATATAATGTGGTTTAGGGTTTTGGAACCCTAAAACCACTTATGTTTTTTTTTTTTTGAATTTCACTGCTGGTAAGTTTTGAATTGAGGTGGGAGTTTGTATTTGTTGGGACAACCCCCCCTATTTTGGTGGGCACCTCCTCTTTAGGGGAGATTCCCTATTTTGGTGGAGGTTGTCCAAAGGGGATTTAGAACTTAGGCTAAATGGGTTTTTTGGGTTTTTATGCATAAATGGGTTTATTATTTAGGAATAAGCTAGGTCCAAAACATGTCACTTGGTGGGTGGTCAATTTTCTTGTGTTAACATATTGCCCCCTTGTGAGTGAGGTTAGGAGCTAATCGTATGACCGATAGACATCATAGGACCTTCTTTTATCATGGGAGAATGTGGTGTTCTGGTGGAGGATGTAACTTTGCTGCGAAGGAGGACTGAACTTGCTTCACGGAACATCAAGGGCCATAATATGAAAATACAATACTCATAATGGATGAGGTACATATAATCTCAAATATACATGGACGAGGAGGGCATTCCCATGCTCGTATCAATGTTTCAAGATATATAAATAGAGAGGCCAATAGGGGGACCTGAACAATACATGGAGAACTGATGTGTACATCATAATGGTCCAAAGGGGACACCAATCTGGGACATATTCATGTTCCAACCATGACTGATATAAAGAGATGGAACTAGAAATAATGGCATCCATCCTGAATGCGGTACCATAACAACTAATGCACTGCCGGATTTGAAGGGGTCCAAAAACTATATGGACTCAACGACTGAGAGTAGGAATCTCAAAGGTACACTGACTGTATCTGAACTGGATAATCTAGGAAGCATATAACTAGAGGGATTCCAAACACTGTCGCCAACGCAACCCGGATATCCGTGGGAACATACAACTGGGGGGTTCCAAATAGACTCACCAATGTTCTAGAGTCAGGGGACATCCGGGGTCTTCGACCAATAACTAAAGGGACCAATACCATGTACGAATCTCAACGGTGCGATGAGGGAGTTGGACTTGAGCACGTGAGAAACAGTCAGCCGACGAGGCATTGAGGGATCCTCTTGGATGATCTGTAAGAACTCACCACCGATGGGGGTGAGGCCAAGATACAAGGACCTCTAGGTCTATCCTTTGGAATAGATGTGCTGGCGTCGACAAAGGGATACCTACAACTACCAAGGAAATGAGGCTTCCTTGATAGGAGTGCAAGGTATACGACCAAGATATGATAGAATTGGACCTAAGACTAAGACACCGTGGAGGGAAATGAAGGTCGTAGAGTGATGGGGCTCATAGCTTATGGAACCAGTCTCGGGGGGAGAGGACCATAGCTTAGGGGATCAGGAGTTGTAACTGTAATGGGGGAGACTCAGGTGGGGAAGAGGGAACTGATTAATAATATCAGGAGACTCCATGGATGACTCATCACAGAATACTCTGAACAAAGGCGACCGTACTTAGTAATGTTGTCATAACATGGGGTTATACGTGAACTGTCGTGGCACTGAGAGGCATCGTTTGGGCCTTCTTTAGGGTTTACTGAGCTCGAAGAAGGGATATAAGTGCGATCGATATGGTACAGTCATGTGGATTTTGACGAGCCCAAGATGGTACGTGCTTGTAGGTGCTTTCAATTTTAAGGAGTCTGAAAGCAATAAGAAGACTCTGAAGTGGTGAGAAGATACCATCGTGTGGATTTATACGAGCCCAAGACAGTGAACGCTCATGGTTGATTTCAATTTTAGAGAGTCTGAAAGAAATAAGAATACTCCAAGGGGTTTGTTTTTCGTAGATTAGTCCCTAAAGCCCGAAAAAGAATAAAAGTGTGTAGTGGAGAACTCTTTTAGCCAAAGAGACTAGAGTATTCTTTTTTCGTAATTAGTCCATCCGGGCCGAAAAAGGGGTAAAATTATACTGGATATACACCCTTTTGAATACTTTAATGACCATGAAAGGAAGCAAGATTTCTTGACGATCTTTTCATTCTTTAAGGAGTTAGAAAATGGCTTAACAGAAACTCCATGATGGGAGCCCAAGGAAAGGCCAGTGACTGACGATATGAGGAACTGCATGTGGCTTCAACTCAATATGTCAAACTATAGGGGCTCCCAATCCTAAGAGGGTATTGAACGACATGGGTGCCAAATGCAAGGGGTTCTAAGAATGATCACCCATGTGGAGGGAGGCTCTACTGCCGAGCAGGGGAAAATGCAAGGGTGGTTGGTTGGGGCCACCTACTCGTGCATGGAGGGGGGTCCTACAGGTTCAAGGGATAATACCAAGGCAATGCATCAAATTTTAAAAGGGAAAGGATGTCTTATTCATAGAAGGGGTTATACCTGTGGAGATTAGTTGTTGACCGAAACAAGTGGATCTCAACACGATTGGGATCTGTACACAAAACAAGGATACCCGAGCAATATAAAAAATGCATACAAATACATAAAAACATGACTTGTTGTGATGGCACACAAATCGAGGTGGACCTAAAAATGGTCTAGAGGTGACTTCTCGGGAAAAACAAACAGATGCCATAGTTGGGAAGAGCACGCAATGCCGATTCTGGTGGTGAAAACGACACGTCAAACGGACGTCATATGACTTCAGGACACATGAAAGAAGATCAGGGCATGGGCCTATAAAAGGGGGAGGGGACAAGTTGACACATGTCATTTTCACTCTTTGAGTTGTGGAGAGTGTGTGGAGTGCCTCAGAGAGATTCAGTGATATCTTTCGATCGGAGTGACCGTTTGCGATTCCGCGACTTACAGGTAAAAGATGGTCAAATTTGTCATTGATTGATGGTCACTTTTATGACATTTGGCCTCCTGGGGGCCTAGATTGAGCTACTGAGGGTTTGAGGAAGGTAGGGTGCACCTTTCAAGGGAGAAGGAGCACCCTAGGGTGCCCTTAATTGGCTCACATGAGCACCCTAGGGCGCTCTAAACTGTCTCCCAGGAGCTCTCTAGGGTGCTCTCTTCAACCTCCTATGAGCACCCTCTTTCCCAAACAGGATCGCTCTAGGCCTAGAAGGAGGGTTGCATGCTGGATGTTGATGGTTGCTTTCTTTTCTTCTTGCAGGATGCCTTAGGTGGAGTGGTGGGAGAGAGACATGAGTGACCTCCGTCACGAAGTGAATGAGGATCCCCCGATGAAGAGTACTTTGGCATGGTATGGTCTACTGAAGTTCTTCCAAAACCCATTGATGCGGAGTGCCAAGTTCCTCCTGAATAAACTGGTGGAGTTTTGGGATCACGAATCAGAGGATTTCAACATCTAGGGGGAGAGGATTGAGATCACGATGCAGGATGTATACTTCATGACAGGGATATTGATGTATGGTGTGATAGGTGACACTTAGCTGCAATGCCCAAAAAGCATTTCGATGGAGGATCTAGTGGAGTTCCACTGTTACGCAACTGCGACAGCATACACGACCTACATACTGGTATATGATATTGAGATTTTGGAGACTCGTGCTATAGTGGTTGTAGTGGTGAGGGCACTGGGTGCTCACGAACTTCACAAGGTCTCAAGAGGGTAGATGTTGATAGTGGAGAAGGTGTTGAGGGGTACCTATTGTGGGTGGGATCAGATGTACCTGTCGATGGTTCGACATTCGTTGAACTAGGTGAGTCATAGGGGTGGGGATTTATGCTTCCCATATTTCCTATGTGCGTTCTTCTTTGAGTGTGTTCCAACATTGAGACCACATCATCGAGTGGGAGAAAAACAGGCCAAGGGAGCCCAAGATGAGGAGATGGTGTGAGTTGATGATTCGTGAGGGAGGAGGTTTGGTGGGACACTTCTTTACATGAGAGATTTTTGCGCATTGGCGCCAGCTTACGATACTCATCAAGGACTTCCCTTATGCAAACATGGACTACACGGGAAATCCCCATCTTCCTTGACCACCCAACGAGGTTTGGGGTCCGGATGGTATGTGGATACTTAATCCTTACTTTGTTGTCATATTTATGTCACTAGCTTAGATGGTAGCCAATTTTTTTATATGGTGGATGGTGATGCACTCTTTTGTGGTGTGTGCGGAGATGTGGGACCGAGACCGCCAGTGGGTTACCGCCAGCATCGAGGGAGAGTTGCTAGGGTTGACCCGCTGGTGGAGTGTCGACGACACCATAGAGATGCTGATGAAACACTAGACTCGCTGCGGACTAGGATCGACCATTTCTTAGAGGGAGTTGCCGATGAGGGATGGAAGGAGCTACCTGACGATATGATCGCCATATGCTACCACGTTTTGCACAAGTGGCGATCTACTATGCAGTGCATAGCCATAGTGGCTGAGTATGTACGGGATGCAACCTGGGGGGACGTGCCGCTAGATGAGGAGAGCTCTAATGAGGAGATAGATGAAAATGACTATGACTAGTCACTTAGCAGCTAATGGAGCTGCCCCCTAGTGCAATGAGCATAGGGATTTTTGTATCGACCTACTATATGTGATATTTTGATGAGCAAGTTGTTGGGGCTCCTCTTGTATGGACATGCCTATATGATGATGCAAAAATTATGACAATTTGATATTTATATGCACGTGGATGCACTTTTTATGTATTTTTTGATGTTAGATGAGCCTCTTATGTAATGATGATGCCTATATGCTATGCATGTATACATGAATGAAAAAAATTATATGATGATGCATGTTTATGATTTAATTCCTATATGCTGTGATTAATGTGCCATTCTAGAATGTCATTATCCATTTGGTCTGCGACACTATTATGATCTCGTGGGACATGTGTAAATGCAATGAATTCAAAATGCCTAACTAGTTGTTTATTGCGCAAGAACTTTCTAAAAAGGCAAGGATCGTGTACCTGGTACTAGTTGTTGAGATGTGCGACAAGGAGTTGGGAGTATAAAAACAAACGAAGGTGACTGAAGCCCAATTGGAGGGCGACAATTAAGAGACTAGTTGCGACATCGTACTCAGCTTGATTATTGGTGGCAACACCGATACACACACTGTCAAGGTGGATCAACTCATTTGAGGGGGAATATAAGACCCAAGCTTCCGAGGCGAGGTTAGGAGACCATCAACTTGCGCTGTTAGCGAAACCAACATAGATTGTGGGAGCGGGATCCATCTGGTATCAATCAAGGAAACAAACCATGACGCTTAGAAGGAAAAAAGGTAAAACAAAAAGAAAGAAAATAGTACAACTCGAACTGATGGGTTCGTAGGTGTTAGCGGTAGAATTGCTTGAGTTACAACCCATTGCGAGGGTTGGTCATTGGGCATCCTTCAGATTCAGAGAGGAGGTATTCCCCCTTGCTGAGGCAAGTTTTGATGACGTATGGACCTTGCTACATGGACTATAACTTTCGTTTGCTGTGTGGATTGTGAGCTTGGTCATAAAAAAGCACGAGGTCGCCTTCTTTGAAGGTGCAGGGATGGAAACACGTATCGTAATGGGTTTTGGATCTATGTTTGGAAGCCTCGATCATCTATAAGGCTACCCGACGATCATCATCCGCCTGCTCCAAAAAGAGTAAGCATTGCTCGAGTGGTTAAGCACCTGGGAGGAGTTCAAAAACAATGCGCAAGGTTGGGATCTGACATTCGATGGGGAGAACGGACTCCACATCGTGGACCAGGTGGAATGGGGTAAAACCTGTCGCAGTCTTGGTGGAGGTGCGGTAGGCCCAAAGCGTGGGGAAAATCATGTGGTGCCATTTGGATTTATGTTTATCCACCGTACGCTGAAGCATGGCCTTCAGGATCTTATTGACAGCCTTAAATAGTCTATTACCTTGGGGTTAGTAGGAGGAGGCATACGGGTGTTCAAATTTTAAAAAGGTAGATAATTCTCTCCAAACGACGTCTTCGAAATGTCTGCCATGATCCGACACAAGTTGCTTGGGAACCCCAAAATGTGTAATGACGTGATTAAAGAAAAAACATGTCACAGTATCAGCTTTGTAGTTAAATGTGGGCATTGCCTTGGCCCATTTGGTAAAATAATCGACAACCACAATGATGTATTTATGACCGTTGGATGAGATTGGATTGCACTCCATGAAATCAATGGCCCATTTGCAGAATGAACCGACGGTGATGATGGGATGGAGTGGTCCGGGAGGTGTCCTTGCTTTGGGGGCAAAAAGTTGGAAGTTACGATAGTGTTTGACTGTTGTGATGCAATCGGTAAAAAGGGTTGGACTAAAATAGCAGGCACAAAATACCTTATGAGAAGTGGCCATTCATGAAAAATGGTTGCCACAGGATCCACTATGCAATCATTTAACACCTGTTCAAATTTGTTGTGTGTAAGGCATCGACGTAAAATGGTGTTGACAACCCGTCGATAGAGGAGATCACCGATAAGGAGATATCGTGAATCTTGATGGCGTATGTGGCGTCGATCATTGCGACTAAGTTGTGATTGGAACTTCTGCATGAGTATGTACACGAGAATGTATCCATACCAAGAGTCATCTGATGAAATAGTGAAAAAATGTTCATCTGGCAAGTTGATTGCGATCAGGGGTGATGCTGACAGGGAGGGTAGGTTGGTCATGAGTTGTGCCAAGGAGAGGGCCTTAGTAATTTTAGGTGTGACGAATTCAAGATCATACCCTTGAATGATTACGATCCATTTGGCCACTCGAACTTGAATGAGACGGTGACTCAAGAGGTAGACCATAGGGTTAGAATCTGCCACTATCATGGTCCTGATCATAAGGATGTAATGGCCTAAGTTTTGAGCCGAGAAGATGACGACGAGGGCCATTTTCTCTTCATGGGCCCTAGCACAACGGTGGGATGGACAATTTCTAGCTTACGTAGTATATAACGTGTTCTTGATGGGAAATATCCTCCTAGACTAAGACTCCTGAAATGGCGTGCTCGGATGCCGAGACATAGAGTATACAATCCTTCGAGAAATCCGGGGGTGAGATCAAGGGAGCGAAAGTCAGAGCTCGTTTTAATGCATCAAAAGTGGCTTGGTCCTGATCATACCAAACAAAAGGGGCATTGCACTGAAGCAATCGCAAGAAACCATGAACTTTTGTAGCGTAGTCTGGGATGAAACACCGAAGAAAATTAGCCTTTCCTTGGAGGCTTTGTAATTGGCGTATGGTGCGAGGGGATGGAAGGTCAAGAATGGATTGTACCTTCAATGGATCAACAATGATCCCTTTATGGGAAACAATGAATCCCAATAATTGACCGAACGAAACAAAAAATACGCACTTAATATGGTTCAAGGAGATATTGTATTTGCGACATCGGAGGAAGACTTGCCGTAGGTCTTCCAAGTGGTTTGAATGTTTTTTGGATCGAGCAGTGAGATCTTCCAAATAGACAAGGATAATATTTTCCAAGTCATGGATGAAAAAGGTCATGGCCAACTAGAAGGTGGCTCCCTCATTTTTAAGACCGAAGGGCATGATGCGATAAACGAAGGTGGCCTATGGGGTGGTGAATGGCGTCTTGTATTGGTCCTCCTTACAGATATGAATCTGGTTATAACCAGAGAAACCATCCATAAAGGATAGGACCTCATGGCCTACACATGCATCGATGAGTTGATCAATGAAGGGGGTAGGGAAGTTATCTTTGGGACATTAATAATAGGATTTAAGGTAGGGTTGTGTCTACACTTAATTGACTATATTACTATGAAGTGGTGAGGTTCAACGTCAGAAATGAATAATTATCTAACATTTCCTAAGATCTTAAACCAATTATCTAGAATTTCCTAATATCTTTAACCATTATGAATTCAAACTAAACTTGAGAATAAAAACTTAAAGTCATGAATGGAAGGAAAATTGAATTGTTTCATTTGATATCAAAGGAGAAAATAGACTTACATACAACCTTGATTGAGATGCATCTATCCTCCCTTGCCTTGAGATATCCTTCTCCATCCTTGCATTTGATGAAGATGAGATTTCCAATCTCGAAATCTCCCCAGCATGCGTTTTCTTTTCCCTTTGTCCTCCTCTACCATGACCCAAATGCCTCTGTTTTATAGTATTGGGAAATGGGATCTCAAGTTTCAACATTCAATGTGGGATAATCCCTTTTCTTGATTTTTGATTCTTTTTACTCAAAAAACCACTTTCCATAGTATTTTTAGGCTTTTGTCACAAATTCAGAATCCTCAAGCACAATTAATGCAATATTGTGCATTTCTTATGACTGTTGACTGGTGGAGACTAGATTTGAGCCTTCAATTGAGTAGTTCAATCGCTGAACCTTGTCTCTTTAGGATCCTCCTTTCTTCATTCAATCCTTCTGATCATGGAAGTAGTGATTAGATAAGAGAGGAATGTTATCCTATGTACTTGTCTTCTATCTTCATGTTGCAGGCGCAGAGTAAAATGTGCTTCTACCTTACACTTTGTTAAGGGTGTTAATTTTATTGTTAACATATGCCCCCTAATGTGTGAGGTCCGAAGCAGGGATAAGGGCCGAAATACATTACCGAAACTGATACTCTTTATTGATCAAAGAATGGATGAAAAAGGATTAGCTCATGGGATCAGGATCCAGGAGAACACCTACAAGTCAAACATAAAAATTTCTCAAATACACGATATCTTCGTAAGGTGGACATACCCATTATCATTAGTAAACAAGCATGGCCATAGACAATACACAGTGGATCCATGTCAAAAGTAAATTTTTCAGAAGTGTAAACATGCACTTTGATGAGTGTGAGAACAAGGTCTTCATCAAACTTCTGACATGGTAGTCTAATCTTGCGCAACTCGGGCAATGCATCGATGAGTGATACAAATGCTTTTCCCAAGGTCTTCAATACAAACTGACGATAGTATGAGTTTATATCATGAGAACACATGAACTGATGTTGAGCATACTAAAACACCATCTGATTAGCGGTCATTGATGTATACCGTTAACAAATGCGAAGAGACCCACCGATAATGATGATGGACTCTAAGGTACTGAGTACAAAATAGAAAGTGTGAATAGATGTTATGAAGTCGAACACTTGTAGAATCAAATAATCAGGGGTCATGGATGTATACCCACTGTCATTTGCGAGGAAACCTGCCACTAATGACTGCAAGATCCAAGGTACTCCTAGATTTCTAGATCCATTTCCTAGATGATGATTTGGTGTTGGTAGGAATAGATCCATCAGAAGGAGGGAATTAATGCATCACACATCAACTGATATGAAACAAAGATCAATAGTCTGATAGAATTTGGTAGAACTGCGAAATCCAACACCGTATACTAACATAAGGAAGCCCAACATGATTGGTCAGGAATATTTGAGGAATGGCCGACACAGTTTGAACTTCCCTTGAACACATAACATGACACATAATGGACACTTGGAAACATAGTACTTGAGTAACCGACCTTAATGAAATCCTCCAATGCCAGATGCATTAACGAAAGCTCCATTGGTGACGGGAAGGATAACCCATCAGTGGAGATCTGTTCAAAATATTGGTACAATTTCCCAAGGAAAATGCAGATTGTGTATTGACGACGGATACCAAATTATGTGCCGTGTTCAAGGGCGACAAGGACTGACTGTTGCGATTTTATTCAAGGATATAATATGAAATGATTCAATTCTCCCTCTTTTTGGATTTTTATGGTTTCCAATTTTTAACCTTTTTCATTTATTAGCTTGAAAAAAGAATAAAGCATGCTATGATACATTAGAGGAAATGAGTGTCTCAAGGGCATGCGCCTATATTTCAAGGGCATGGGTCAGGCCAAGACAAAGATACATATTGCAAATAAGGGTTGAGCTAGTTATGTACACTCTTATGGGTGTTTCCTCCATGGGTATGGGTCAAATATACAGAAGCAATGGTTTGTAGGCATCATGTAACAAAACGTGTCTGCAAAGGCAAATACACAACTTAAGCAATAAGAAACGAAGCAGTTGGTATGGATGTTCAAGTGGATATTTTAACACATGCTTATGCAAAATGACAAAAATTTGGGATCCCATCGGGATATGGTTAGGAATGTATGAAAGAGAAATATCCGGTCTCAAACTCCAAGTCATGATGGGACTAATAGGGCTCCCGGGCCTATGAGAATAACTCAACATGGATACCAAAATGGAAATGGGGTGCTCACTAGGGTGTCCCATGTTCGATAGGATATTCTATCAGAATGGTGGAAAATATAGACATGACGGGGTGACCCACCAATTTCCAACAGGTTCGATCCTAGGGAAAATTTGGGTTGAAAAAGGTTCAAATTCATCTTTACATAGGGATAATCTAAACCTATATGCAAGCTTCCAAATATAATTGATTAGATCAACGAACATGCAAATAATGCTCCTATGCTTGGGTAGATTTAAACCAAGTATTCTCCCAGTGTCCCCACAAAATATGTCCTTAGGTGGGTGCAACCAAATGTTCATAACTTCAAGGATAGCGTCATCTGATGGTAAAATGTAATCCAAGAAATCATGTGAGCTGGGAGATCTCATAGCCCAAATGGGCCAAGCAACTGAATCATATTCCTCCATCAAGGGAATATTTTGATCTGAATCTGCCGAAGATATTCGAGTAGCTTGGTATGAAACTTCTATGGGAGATAGGGGTGATCAAAATGCTTGCCAACATTTAAATGACATTACACAAGCTGAGGTCCCTTCATCTACTATGGTTCGAAATTTTTTATTACCATGAGTCGTTACTTTAACCTAAAAAGAAACTTTGGAAAGGATCCTACATATTGAATGGTCTATGTCTGATGTGATCGAAGTCGCATCGGATGGATCAATAGCGCCAATTGTAGACAATAGTTCCTTTCTTTGCACATGACGACATTGAAATACCTCCAAGGCCGACATGGCACATGGTACTTGAGCAAGGTCCTCAAGAACATTAACTTTCTGAGTAGTTCACATGTTAGGATTATGCATTGTTCTATGTAGAACACCTTTGGGGGTGGTGTGGTACTAAGTCTATGGTTGGTTTCTCAATGGAGAGAGAACCACTTGGTTGTGATACCGATTGATCTGATGTACTAGGAGAGACATCATAAGAATCAAGTATTGTTTGAATGTTCTCCTCATGATCAGACATGAAGACATTGGCATTGGGATAATTCCCCCCTTGAGGAGGGGGGGGTTGGATGGTTGCCCCCTGGCGGGGGGGTACCGGTGTAAAAATAGTGGGTTGTTGTTTCCCACCGCATTGAATAATGTTTGGTGCATCTCTTTTACCAGATTTAGCATTTTTCTTACTCTTGTATTTCTTCTTCTTTTCCCTAACGTCTTCGGATTGGAATATAAGGATTTCAGAATTATGGGAAGGATTAGCACTTTTCTTACCCTTATACTTCTTCTTCTTTCCTCTAATGTCTACGGACGAGACTATGACGATGTCAGAAGTGTTGGAAGGATTAGTAGGTTGCTGCATTTCCTAACCAGCTATGGGTTGCGAAGTCTGAATAGAAACTTGTCCCAAATGTTGGGTAATCTGCTCAAGTTGGTTGACAGAATCCATCATACCATTGGCATGAGGTCCATGTGGTGTCCTAGATGGATCAAACACAGGTTTTGCAAGTTGGTTCCAAAAATATTGGTTACTTACTAGAACCCGACCACTCCATTGCAGAATGGGGTTAATGGTTGGATTTCCCCCTTGTGGGGTTATGCCCCAAAAGGATTGGTTACTTTCTAGAACCTGACCACTCCATTGATGTGGTCCTTGGGTGTGATAAGAATTCCAAGTTGGGTTTCCCCCTTATGAAGACTGACACCAAGAAGATTGGGTACTTCCTGGAACATGACCAATGGGTGGTTTGCCTCCTTGCGGAGGTGGGACCCAAGAAGATTGGTTACTTATTAGATCCCAACCACACCATGGGGGTTGAACTTGGGATTGAAAATCATTGCAAGGTTGATTTCCTCCTTGCGGAGGTTGCATCCAAAAAGTTTGTTGACTTCCTGAATGTTGTCCATTCCATGGTGGAACATGATGAATGGATGGATTTCCCCCTTGCGGAGGTAGGCCCCAAAAATATTGGTTAGTTTCCGAAACCTGACCATAACATTGATTGTTTCCTTGGTTTTGATAAGCGTTCCAAGGTTTATTTCCTCCTTGCGAAGGTGGGTCCCAAGAAGATTGGATACTCCCTGAAACCTACCCACTCCATTGCAGAATGGGGCTGATAGGTGGATTTCCCTTAGGCATTATGCTAGGATAAGTCAGAGGATAAACCCCCGAGGAATTTCCACTAATATTTGGAACATAACCCCAATTGGAATGAATGTTACATGGTTCATTGCTTCCGCTAGGAATATAACCATTCCATGGTGAAGGGTTGCCCCCAAAATTAGAATTTGGACAAGTGTTAGGCATACCAAGAGGATTTTGGTTTACTCCTTGTGTGTTTTGAGCTTGATTAGCTGAACCATATGGAAAACCAATGTTTGGTAAGGCACACCCCTCAGTAAGGATTCCTGCAGACAAAGTGGACATACTTCCGAGATTGGAATCCGAAACTGTACCAACTGGCATTGAAGTGCTGGTTGAACTTGTTCTAATAACAGGTATACTAACTGTTGGGATTGATGTAGAGGCCAAATTGGAAGTATTGATACCTCCAAAAATTGTTTGAGGTTGCGATTATGTAGTCCCTTGTGCTCCTAATAAAGCCATAGGGTCACTTGTTGAATTTTGCATGTTAATCAAACTTTCAAAAAGAGGGTTGATATTACCCAGTGACTCACGGATAGTAAGTACAACTAGTTCTTGTTGATGTATTTGTAACTTCGGAAGATATTCTTCTATGTATTACATTTGTACTTTATTGTATATCCCATAGAGATGTATTATTCCTCTGATTGGAAGTGTCGTCATTTGTATTTGTAAGTGTCGCAAGTTACATTGTAAGTGTCGTCATTTGTATTGATGGGTTATTAGACCACTAGTGTGGGGTCGACCCTGGTTAGGTCATGTGGTTGGGTTATTATGCTTGATTAACAAGTCGGCCCCAGTGGATTATTGGCAGGTCAAGTCAGTGTATAAATAGAGAGGTTGTGTTTCTCATTTATCTCATTCACTCACTTCTCAAGCTTGCATAGATAAGAGAGAAAGTGGAGCACTAGTGGAGGAGGAGGAGCATTTTCTAGAGACATCTTATTGGGTTTGATCCTTGTGATCTTGTTTTGTGGCTTATCTTATCTCTGAGGAAGTTGTAGGGTTTTTCACCCTCTTGATTTTCCCCGGTGAAACTCTGTGTCTCTTGTGTGATTGCTTTTGTGTCTATGATTGATATGTTGTATATGTTATTCTCTTAGTGATCCTAAATGATAATGGAACGAAATTATCAGAAAATTAACATGGTATCAGAGTTGACCTAAGAAGAAGGCACTATGCAGCTGCGGAAGCTAGGGCTTCTTAATATTTGGGTTTTTTCTCCATAGATCATCAAAGGTAGGAGGCTAGATTGAATCTCATTGGAAGGGTGCATCTTTTTGTCGAGACAGAATTCAATTCTGAGCATTTTCAGTTTTGACCTAAAAATTAGGGTTTTAGAAAAAAGTTGGAATTTATGGAATCTGAATCCATGGTTGAATACTCCTCAAGAAAATCGAAGTTTAGAGCCTTGGATCGAACTTTTTGGTTGGGCAGAAGGGTGGGCTTTATCAAACCCTAGTTCGAGGTCATGTCTAGTGAATCCAGAAGTTTCAAAAGCAATTTTGAGGGGTGAAAATTTGCAGATTTCAAATTCTAAGTACACCAGCTTGACCAGCTCAGCAAGGCGCATCTTTCTATCCTTTCAGAAGTTTGAAATTCAAATTTTGAATTTTTAGGGTTTCTCTAACAAACCCTAATCCAACTCCAGATCCAGTTTTCAGCAAATCAAGTGGTAAGACCTAAATCTTTTATTTCCATTTGAGTTTCTCATTAAAATGTCTCACCACACCAAGCTTGAGGATAAGCTTGATGGAGCTGATAAATTTCGAGCATGGAAGCATAGGATTGGGTTAATGCTAGAAGAAAATTATTTGGACATCTACATAAAATAAGAGGTTCTAGTTCCAGAGGGAGATGAGGCTAAGACCTTACACAAGAAGGACTTGGTCAAGGCTAAGAGAATCATTGCTGATTCTATAAAGGACCATCTCATACCCTATGTGTCTTCCCTAATGACACCTAAGGAGACGTTTGACTCCTTGACCAAATTGTTTGAAGGAAAGAACATAAATAGGAAGATGAATCTGTGGAACCAATTGAAAGGGATAAATATCCAGAATGGAGAGACCATTCAATCCTACTTTTCTAAGGTCTCTCAAATCAAGGAACAACTTGAAGCTGTGGATGAAGTAGTGGAGAATGGAGAAATTGTCATGACCACTTTGAATGGCCTACCTAGGTCACGGGACTCCTTCATCCAAGGAATCTGTGCAAGGAAGAAATTGATCTCCTTCAGCAGACTATGGGAATAATGTTCACAAGAAGAAGCTAGGCTTGTGGCCCGAGAAGAAAATATGGGAAGTGAAGATCAAGCCCTCACAGCACACACTAAGGGAAGTAAGCTTAAGAGGGAGAAATCTCACAACAAGAAAAACACTCACTTCCATCATAAGAAGAAAGATCTTTCTCAAGTTCGATGTTTCAATTGTGATGAGAAAGGACACTTTGCTTCAGATTGTCCCAAGAACAGAAAAGACTTCAAGAAGAAGAACATCAAGAAGAGGCACCATGCTCATGCTGCTGAGGATGATGAACCACCCAAGAAGAAGGCTAGAGCAGAAAGGGATGACTCATCAAGTGAAGATGAATATGTTCTAATCTCTACTCTCACAGGTACTATCTCTCATGGATGTGATGATTGGATTATTGATAGTGGGGATTCCAAGCACATGATGGGATTTAAAGAATACTTTGTAGACCTATCTGAACATGAGTCACCCCATAAGGTGAAACTTGGGGATGACTATCAATATCCTATAAAAGGAAGTGGTGAAGCCTGCTACAAGTTAGACTTTGGGAAGTACTTGAAGATGCAAGATGTTCTATATGTACCTGGACTTAAGAAGAATCTTCTCTCCATATCATCTTTAGATGCAAAGGGAATGAGAGTTGCATTTATAGATTGCCAAGTACTCATGTGGCCAAAGGGTAAGACACTAGATGATGCAGTAGTGATTGGAGAGCAAGAGGGAGGATTGTACAAATTGAAGGGGCAACATGAACATGCCATGGTGCATGAATCCATGGAGCCAAGTGAAATTTGGCATAGAAGGCTTGCTCATGTGCACTATAGATCACTTCCAATAGCAAGCAAAGCAGTGGAGGGTATTCCTGAAATCCAGTCTAAACATGAAGGTGTTTTCAAAGGATGTGCAAAAGGAAAGAACACAAAGAAGGCATTTCCAAGCAGCGAAAGCAAAGCAAAATGAATCTTGGAGATTATCCACTCTGATGTATTTGGTCCAATGTCATCTAGTTCTCTAAGTGGGTATGTATACTATGCTTATGTCATTGATGATTTCTCTAAGTAGAATTGGGTTTACTTCTTGAAGAATAAAGATGAAGTGTTTGATAAGTTCAAGGAATTCAATGCCTTGATAGAAAATCAAACAGATAAGAAGATTAATACTTTCAGATCCGACAATGGTGGAGAATTCACTTCAGGTGATTTCAAAAGGTTATGCAGTGATTCAGGGATTAAGAGGGAGTTGACTGCTCCTTATAATCCGCAACAACATGGAGTTGCAGAAAGGAAGAATAGGACTATCATGGAAGCATCACGGGCAATGCTTCATGACCAAGATCTTCCTATGCACCTATGGGAAGAAGCAGCTAGGACAACTGTATATGTGCAGAACAGAACACCTCACAAGATACTTGACAACAAGACACCAGAAGAATTTTTCTTTGGTAAGAAACCTGAAGTTAGCCATCTCAAGATATTTAGCTGTCCAGTATACACACACATTCCAAAATAAAAGAGGACAAAGCTAGATCCTTCAGGAAAGAAGGGAATCTTCGTGGGTTACAGTGAAAGCTCGAAGGCTTACAGAATATACTTTCCAGGGTTCAAGAAGAATGACATCAACAGGGATGTAACATTTGATGAAGACTCAGCATACATCAAATCAAGGAAGGCACCTGTTGAAGACCATGAAGAACCAAAGGTAACTAGATTTCAAGACATCACTATGAATGAAGCAATTCCAGAAGAACATCGTGAAACATAAGATCCACAACAACCTATAGATCCACCTCATGAGAAGAACTCTCACAAGAGGAAACCTGCATGGGATAGAGAGCTCATCCAAGATGCAGAAAGATATGGTATTCTAGAAGAAGAACACAGAGAAAGGAAAAGGACAAGGTCACACACTAGTTATGTTGCCTTGCTCTGTGACATTATGAACAAAGAACCTTCCAGTTATGAAGAAGCAACGGAAAAGAAAGAATGAAAGGATGCCATGGTCGAGGAATACCAGTCGATCATGAAGAATGATGTTTGGGATGTAGTCCCAAGACCTAAAGGGAAGTCTGTTGTGACTTCTAAGTGGATCTATAAGATCAAGCATGCTGCAGATGGTAGCATAGAGAAATACAAGGTGAGGTTTGTAGCTCATGGCTTCTCCCAGAAAGAGGGAATAGACTATGAAGAGAATTTTTCTCCTGTAGCCAGATACACTTCCATCAGAATAGTACTTGCTCTGGCTATAGTGATGAAATGACAGATACACTAGATGGATGTCAAGATAGCTTTCTTGAATGGTGTAGTCGAAGAGGAAGTGTATGTGGAGCAGCCACTTGGATTTGAGATACATGACAGAGAGTCATATGTGTGCAGGTTGAAGAAATCCTTGTATGGGTTGAAGCAAGCTCCTAGGACTTGGTATGGTAGGATGGACAGTTTCCTATCCAGTTTGGGCTTTACCAAGGGTAAAGCGGATTCCAACCTTTACTACAAGGTTGAGGAAGGAAATATTGTGATACTACTCCTATATGTGGATGACCTGTTTGTTATAGGAGAGGATATGTTGATTGCCGACACCAAGAGGAAGCTTGCAATCGAGTTCGAGATGAAGGACTTAGGGATGATGCACTATTTTCTAGGCATGGAGGTGTGGCAGAGTGCATATGGGATCTTCCTTGGACAAGGGAAGTATGCAGTAGAGATCCTGAAGAGGTTTGGGATGATGGACTGCAAGGCCATGGCCACACCTATGGCATCGAATCTGAAGCTTCTGTGTGATGATTCATTAGACCCGGTTGATGTCACAATGTATCGTCAGATGATTGGTTCCTTGATGTACCCAACGAATACAAGGCCAAATATTTTCATTGTGGTGAACACATTGAGCCAGTTCTTGATGGATCCGAGAAGTGTTCACTTGGTTTCTGTAAAGCATATTCTGAGGTACCTGAAGGGTACGATTTATTATGGGCTCAAGTATGATGCGAATCAAAATTTTAACCTGCAGGGTGATGTTGATTTAGATTGGGCAGGTAGTGCTGCAGATAGGAAGAGCACTTCTGGGTGCTCCTTCAGTATGGGATCAGGTGTGATCTCTTGGTTTAGCAGGAAGCAGTCCCACGTAGCACTAAGTACAGCCGAAGCAGAGTATGTTGCAGCTTGTTCGGCTAGTTGTGAGGCAGTATGGATAAGGAAGCTACTGTCTGAGTTATTTGATCTCTCGTTGGATGCTACTGGTATCTTTTGTGACAACCAGAGTTGTGTGAAGCTGTCTGAGAACCCGGTGTTTCGTGACAGGTCGAAACACATTGAGATCAAATATCACTATATTAGGGATATGGTGCAAAAAGGAGTAGTGAAGATCCTGTATGTTGCGACGGATGAGAAGGTTGCAGATGTGTTGACAAAACCACTAGCCAGAGTGAAGTTTGAGTACTTCAGAGAGAAGATTGGTGTTCTTCAGATTGAAGACACTTCGAGGAAGAAGTGATGGGACACATTTGTAGGAGCCATTACAAGCATGGTGAGAGGAGGATCCTTCCCATGGCTGTGGACGTAAGCGCTGTGTATTGAGCATCACGACGATGCTCCAATTACTGTTTTGGATATGATCAGTTGGATCATGTATATGTATATGCATCAGTTAGATGATTTGTATGATCAGTTGGATCATGCATATGTATATGCATCAGTTGGATGCTTTGTGTGATCAGTTGGATCATGTATATGTATATGCATCAGTTGGATGCTTTGTATGATCAGTTGGATCATGTATATGTATATGTATCAGGTGGATACATTGTATGATCAGGATGATCATGTGTGATGAGTATCAAGATGATGCTCTGGATGACTTGCATCAAGATGATGCAGTGACGATGATCAGGATGATAATGTGTGATGAGTATCAGGATGATGCTCTGGATGACTTGCATTAGGATGATACAGTGACGATGATCAGGATGATCATATGTGATGAGTATCAAGACAATGCTCTGGATGACATACATCAAGACGATGCAGTGACGATGATCAGGATGATCATATGTACATCAGGATGATGTGTGGTGAGTATCAGGTTGATACTCCATGGCCATGGATAGGTTGTGCATGTAGCATAGAAAAGATCCTGGGAGATCCTATAGTCTGAGCTACGATTCTCTTTTGAGGTTTTGCTACGAGAGGCATGTAATCAGCCCTGGAGATCCGATAGGTTGAGCAGTAAGCTCGTAATCAGTCCTGGGATGCTCTATAGAGTTCTTGCAGGTTGTAAGACACTCTTTAAAGGTTTTTCCTAACCACATGTAATCATCCCTGGAGATTCGATAGGTTGAGCAAAAAGCTCGTAATTAGTCCTGGGATGCTCTGTAGAGTTCTTGCAGGTTGCAAGACACTCTTTTAAGGTTTTGTGGTGGAGGTCACATGTAATCAACCCTGGAGATCCTATAGTCTAAGCTAGGATACTCTTTAGAGTTCTTGCAGGTCGCAAGACACTCTTTTAAGGTTTCGTGACAGTCAACATGTAAAAGATCCTATAGTCTGAGCTAGGTTTTGTTGACACACGTAATAAGTCCTGGGATCCACAGTATGGCCAGTGATGATGAAGACCTACAGGTGGTGGCCCTACATCCAGCATGAAAAAGGGCTGGCTCTGTAGAACTTCCTATGACGAGCAGAATTCAGAGATAGCCCAGTGATCGAGATGTTGAGTACAGCAACAGTGATGATGATGATGCTCTGTGATCCAGTGATGATGATCCAGCTCTAGAATTAAAGACTTGCGCCAATATGTATTTATGAACTGTGTCGACAGAATACCTTCCTAGTTAAGAGGGAGTGTTGATGTATTTGTAACTTCGGAAGATAGTATTCTATGTATTACATTTGTACTTTATTGTATATCCCACAGAGATGTATTATTCCTATGATTGGAAGTGTCGTCATTTGTATTTGTAAGTGTCGTCATTTGTATTGATGGGTTATTAGACCACCAGTGTGGGGTCAACCCTGGTTAGGTCATGTGGTTGGGTTATTAGGCTTGATTAACAAGTCGGCCCTAGTGGATTATTGGCAGGTCAAGTCAGTGTATAAAAGAGAGGTTGTGTCTCTCATTTAGCTCATTCACTCACTTCTCAAGCTCGCATAGCTAAGAGAGAAAGTGGAGCACTAGTGGAGGAGGCTGAGCATCTGCTAGAGACATCTTATTGGGTTTGATCCTTGTGATCTTGTTTTGTGGCTTATCTTATCTCTGAGGAAGTTGCAGGGTTTTTCATCTTCTTGGTTTTCCACGGTGAAACTCTGTGTCTCTTGTGTGATTGCTTTTGTGTATATGATTGATATGCTATACATGATATTCTCTTAGTGATCCTAAATGATAATGGAATGAAATTATTAGAAAATTAACAGTTCTGAAAGACTCATCAAAGGTGGAATTATGTGAGTAATTGTGTGATTTTTAAAGTCTCAATTTCAACTAGAGTAAGATCATCAACTATATCTGTATTCAGTTCATGATGTGATGATGGATTCACAGGGTTTGTTTGATGTTGTTCCCCTTGAGTAATATTTAATTGAGTTTAAAATCAGTTCTGTTTCCAAGTCACTAGGATGTGGTTTTTGTATCTGTCTCTGCAATGTAGCAGGGACTTCGATTTCTGGTGACTCACCTTGCTGCCACCGTGAGTTGCAGATCGGGAGAGTATCCACTTTGAAGAATTTGATAAAAGGATGTGTTTAAAATGATATTCTTAATCAAAAAATAGAATCAAACATTCTTAAGGCAGTCTAGTCTAAAAAAAAGAAAAAGTTTCCACACAGTAAAAAGTCATATGGATCCAAGCAAGTAGTATAATTTTCCAAAGAACCGAAGCCTTGTAAATTTGGATTAGAGGGCCTTCCTAAACTAGTAGCTATTGAGGGATATCAAGCCTCAAACAATTACTAATAGCAAAGGTATGAGAAACAATTACAATAAACTTTAATCACTAGGGGTGCAAATATTGGTTCGTGACCAATCACCCTCCCAAGGAGTAAAAGCTTCAAAGCCTGTCTTAGGTACTGTAAGTGTCCCCCACTCACAATAGGCTTTGTGATATCCTAGGAATAGAAACTAAGGTTACCACTTCACAATCAACGGTCGGGTGGAATAGTTGTAAGTCTAGGACAACTCTCATAACCAGGTATTCTAGAAAAGTGATGTCACCCTGAGGACTTGTCACTTACATAGAATTCCGTGATGAGATCATGTCCCACTAAACAAGAAAGAGGGGGGAACTACCCTTACTTATCCAGATTGACCTCGTGTTTGAAGCATGTGTTAGATGGGCTTTCCCAACAAGCGTTTTTTGCTACCAATGGATTTAAACTCTTAATAATCAATGCTAGTTTCAAAAATTTTGTATCCCAAGAGTGTTAACTCTCCAAAACTAATCCAAGGCACTAACCTAACCTTGTTAGTGATATGAAAATCAAATATTTGTTAGTTTTAGATTAGGCACCAATTTTAAGGGTACTTTGCTTAGTTTCAGGAGTGGAAGTGAAACTGGTGGTGTGTTGACTCGAAAATGTGAACTAAACAATGCAATATGCTCACTACTCTACCTTTCAATTCAATGAATGTTCTAAATTAATGAAAATTTATAGGTTCACGTGGGTCTTTCAAACATGCAAATGTTTTGGTAGATTTTTGATATTTAGGAACAATTCTTCTAAAATATGGATAATAACTGATTTCAAAAATGAATGTAAACCAAACAGATATCTCAGTGAAAATGAATCTAATTCTATTACACGTGAGATCTACTTTCTTGTTCAAAAGATTGCTCGAAATCCAAAGTGAAGAGGATACGGTAGCTCGAGAATTGTATGTGAAAATTCAAATATACTCTGTTACAAGTGAGATCCACTTTCTCATTCACAAGATTGCTCGAAATCCCAAATGAAGAGGATACAATGGCTCGACAAGAAAATGCTTGAAAAATCAAATACTAAACTATTACAAATGAGATTGACTTTCTCATTCACAAGATCACTCGAAATCCCAAGTGAAGAGGATACGGTGGCTCAGACACAAATTATCACAAGAAAATTGAGATCTAAAGCTACAACTTTCTCTAATTGTGCATGAGAATAATGAAATACTGTAGATCCAAAACAAAATTTGACTAATTAAAGTTTGTTTTCAGTTTTGGAGGGAAATTGTTTAATTTTTTGTTTTTCAATGCAAATATATTTGTGAAATGTGTTCAAATGATCTTTTCATATGTCATGACTGTGATTTGGTTTCATGTTTCATATAAGCAAGTGTATAGGATTGAAAAATTAAAGGGCCTTAAGGATCTTTAAACAATTGATTATGTTTTTTCAATTTTCATCATTTGCAAACTATTAAATGAAGAAAAAATATTTATGGATCAATCCTAATCTCATCAAATCAGGGATCTAAAATAAAAATATGACCTCAAGCAATCATATCTACAACAAACTATAAGAAAAATTGGAAAAAGGCCAAATTAGGCCATCTTTAAAGGTTTTTGGAGGGAAATTCCAAATCTAAAGATCTAAAACCAAATCCTCCCAATTTTTTCCAAATCAGCATTAAATTGGTCCTAAAAGGTTTTAAATTCCATGTAAAGGTCCTCAAGTACAAAAATTAAGCCTTAAAGTGTCCCTAAAGAATGAAATCTCAAAACTAGTTGACAATTCTTGCAATTTTGAACCAAGAAAGCTTTAAAAATCTTCCAAATATTTAGCTAAAGAGGGTCCAAGTAAGGTCCAAAATCTAATATAAGGGATTTCTTAGCCAATCCAAGAAGACAAAATCACAAAGAGTGAGACGAAAATGAAGAACCAAGCTCCAAAAAATCAAGAAACCGGACGATGCAACCACATAAGATAGAGCAGAGCGTTGTTGGGGGGGGGGGTGGCACACCTTGCACACATGCAGGGTGCATTTGTGGCGTTCCTTGATAGTTTGCAGGGTGTGTCACTTGGACATCAACACTATGTGTGCATAGACATAGTGCGTTGGCCCTGCATATCAAGAAATCCGGAGATCTAAGCTCTATTTTCAATATTTTTGGATGTTTAGGAGTTGATTAAGGTCGATTTTGAGCTTATAGTCCTGGAACATAGGTTCTATAAGATTTTTAAGGAAAGATTTATGTAGAACTACAAGATTGAAACACCAAAATATTGAATAAATTTTCAAATAAGCCAAGCACTAGAGTCGCCAATCTGATAATAACATTTAAGGTAGGGATGTGTCTACACTTAATTGACTATCTTACTATGAAGTGGTGAGGACAATTATCTAACATTTCCTAAGATATTAAACCAACTATCTAGCATTTCCTAATATATTTAACCATTATGAATTCAAACTAAACTTGAGAAGAAAAACTTAAACTCATGAATGGAAGGAAAATTTAATTGTTTCATTTGATATGAAAGGAGAAAATAGACTTACTTACAACCTTGCTTGAGATGCCTCTATCCTCCCTTAAGTTGAGCTATCCTTCTCCATCCTTGCCTTTGATGAATATGAGCTTTCCAATCTCGAAATCTCCCCAGCATGCCTTTTCTCTTCCCTTTGTCCTCCTCTACCATGCCCCAAATGCGTTTGTTTTATAGTATTGGGAAATGGGATCTCAAGTTTCAACTTTTAATGTGGGATAATCCCTTTTATTTATTTTTGATTATTTTTACTCAAAAACCCACTTTCCATAGTATCTTTAGGCTTTTGTAACAAATTTAGAATTCTCAAGCACAATTAATGCAATCTTGTGCATTTCTTCTCACTGTTGACTGGTGGAGACTAGATTTGAGCCTTCAATTGAGCAGTTCAATCCTTCTAATCATGGAAGTAGTGATTAGATCAGAGAGGATTGTTCTCCTATGTACTTGTTTTCCATCTTCATGTTGCGGGCGCATAGTAAAATGCGCTTCTGCCTTACACTTTCTTAAGGGTGTTAATTTGATTGTTAACAGACATGCTAGATTTAGATCTCGAAAATCAGTGCAGACGTGAATGGTGCCTTGTTTTTTATTTACCGACACAAGATTGGATACCCATGTGGTATAGGAAACGAGATAAATGAAACCAACTTGGTGCAGTTTCTCAATTTTGGCCTTTACCGCTGGCATTTTGGATGGATGTATTGGCCATTGCTTCTGGCAGACAGGTGTAACGTCGGGCCAAGTGTCGATGTGATGCTCAATAATAGCGGGTCGAGGCCTAGCATATCGGTATACGACCAAGTGAAGACATTGCGAAACTTTTGAAATATTTTTTTGTAGGTTTTTACTTTGTCGGGGGTACAATATGCGTCTAAGGTGATGTTCTTGACCACACCAGGTTTGACAGATATATCGACTTGGATGGTGGGTGAGATATTGGCCATGTTACCTTCTTTGAAGGCATTCATAGTAGGGATGGGGTTTTAAACCAATCCACATTTCCATGAATAAAATCTTTCATTTCAACCACGAATTGGTCGGCCGAAACTGTGGTAGGATCCTCAGGAATGAAGTAGGATCGATGATGCATATCAGACCATGGGAACTCTTGTTCGGTTAGTGCCTCGAGGATTTATTCGTTGTTCCAAAAGCACTGAGTGGATAGGTCAGAGGGTAGACTAGTTGAAAACATGTAAATGGTGTTTATATCCGTAGATGAGGATTCTGGGGGGTGGATCTCCTTAATAACAGTAATCAATGACTCTAAGGATGGTTGTCACAGCTCATGGAGCACCAGCCTGTACTCTGGTAATTTAGGGAAATTATGGGAATAATGGCCACAGATGCCACAACCTGTGCAGGATTGATTGGTGCACAATTATTTGTTACGTGCCTGCAGGGGGGTTGACAGTTGAACAACAAGATTTTTTTTGTTATCGTCCAATGAATCCATATGGGCGCGAAGGTCGGGAAAGTGCAAAAAATTATGAGTAGCGTGACCCAAGGTATCGTATAAAGCACATTTCGTGGGTGCACGTGCTTGAGGAGGGGGGTTCACAGCTTTGTTTGCAGTTGAAAGGGTGTCGGTTTTCATGTATTTTCCCCCATCCCTTTTGGGAGGATGGGGAGCGGGGTTGTGGGAAGTTGTTGCTGACACACTAGGGGCCGGTGGGTGATTGGATGTGTTGATTGGTTGAACCAGTTGAAGAACGACCTCGGGGGTTGGTGCCAGATTAGGTGCAAGTAGGAACCAGATAGGGAGTCCTAACGTTAATCCCGGAAGGTTTAGCGTTTCCATGACCCGAACGCTTACGACTCCTGATGGGGGAAACAAGAAAGGGATTGTGTGGATTGGGGTTGCTCCCACGTGACTAGGTACTAACGACAGTTGAGGTTGAGGTGGATGCTGGTGTTGCGGTGGAGGTACCAGTTGAGCTATAGGAGCTGGTTGACCTGATGAAATAGTGCACAAATCTGATATCTCGACGGTCGATGGGGGTGGTGGTAAGGAAACAAAGGTGGAAGTCATCGGGGCCTTGAAGTAGAGACCCGACCGTATGGTGGAAATCAAGAAGTAGGCACACTGAGTATAGGTTTTTCGACCATGTGGAGGAAATTTTATGGAATCGTGAGAGAATCGGGTCAGAGTAAGTGAGTTGGTCAAGTTTGATGACCCGTCCCTCATGGGGGAACATCATAATTCAGAATATAGATGAGGCGATGGCCTTCATCACGTACATGTAGCTACGTCTTAAGAGGAGGTTATAGTCGAGCTGGGCGTTTACGACTTCTATGTCAATCAAGACGGTTTTGTCGGCTAGTTGAACGAGGACATTGGAAAACAGGCCTTGTGGTTCAGTTGCATGACCGTCGTAAGCTCGAAGGGTCGTTATTGATGCTTGCAAAGGATGGGATCTAAGTTTTGTCCATACGAATGTGGACATGAAGGATGTAGAGGCGCCCTCATCAACTATGCATCGGTGGATAACCAGGTTTCAGATCGTCACTGAGATATGAAATGCAATGGACGAAGGCATGCGGGGTTCAGATTGATCTAAGTCGAATGCCATCAGTCGTGAGCCTGAAGGGTCGATCGCACCCAACGTGGATAACAATGATTTTCATTGTCCTGGGAATTTCTTTAGAACTTCAAAAGATGACATGGAAGCTAGGGACTGGGCCAAGTCATCCACAATGTTATAATTAGGAGTGGCGCGAGCATTGGGGTTATTACTAATGCGGCACAAAGGGAATTTGAGGGCTTTAGGAGCTCCTTCGTTCGGCGGTGGTGGAAGGCATAATGATTGGTCAATGAGGGTTGACGTGGTCATCTTATCTGTAGGTATGGTTTTCGTAATTGAGCCATATTGGTTACGATGAGTCTGGAGATTGACATAATTCAATGACATCATTAGGAGGTGGTGAACTCCTGACTCAGAGACCTAACTTGTGCATACGCCGTAGGTGGGGGGTGGTTGTGTGGTGAGGACCCCTTGCGTGGGTAGGGCGTTTTGCAATGTCATAGGTTGCGCTGTAACGACCCCTTGTGTGGGTAAGGGGTTTTGTAATACCATAGGAGGTTGTGTCGTTTGAGGTGGTTGTGATTGTGCCTGAGGGGCGATGGTAGTGTTGTGAAGGTTAACCTCGTCCCAAATCTGGTGGGCTGCCGCTAAGTGAGGGAAATGGTGAGTATAGTGTCCATAAACATTACAGAAAGAAGATGGATGATTGGTTCACAACTGCGGCTTCTTATCTTGTTGGGGGAGTTGATTGGGGTCTTGGTTTGCGGGATTGGGCCCATTATTAACCGATGGTTAGGGGGAGGTCCACCCCTCCCTTGGCATTGATTATTTCCGCAATTGTGTCCATGTCTTTTGTCTTATTGGCTTTGAAGGTTGTTGGGGGAGGGTTGGTTTGGTTGTTGGTTCTACTAAGCATAAACCTGTCGTGGCGGCGCAGGGGGAGCCTGAGGTTGAGTGATTGCGGGGGTGGCCTGCGGTGGATAATAGGTAGGGGGAACTTGAGGTTGAGGGGGAGTGGGAGCGGGCGGTGGATGGTAGTAAGCTGGTGAGGCCGAAGGAGGGGGGTAGGTACGCTTGCTATTAATGACCATAGCTAGATGCCACGTATGTGGGCCCATGTGTTTGTGTATTGTGGGACGGTGGTGCATATGAAGGTGTTGCTCTAGAATGGGTTTTTTATGCGTGAAAATTCAGACTGCAGCTCATAGTGAGTTGCACGGATGCTGGAGGCATATGTATGGAGGGTTAGTCAGTGGATGCAATGTGGCCGATAATTCCATCTACAGCATGGGATGCCCCTGGCATGTCCTTCCAAGAAGTATCACCACACGGGGCATTGAGTAATATGGTGTATAGGTATCCTGATTGGGCGTAGATGAGGTCGAACTACTGGGATTCAAGGATAGCCTCTTCTTTAGACTATGGTCATTCGGATTCCATAGCGATGGTTGGTATAAGAGATTTCAGGAACCAATCTAAAAATATGCGGTCTTCTAATTTAATCTTACAAAAATTGCGATGCTTATGCCATTCATGGTTATGGTTCGTGATATGGGTGGCCATATTTTATCTGCAAGATAGAAGGATCTCAACACCAACATCGTAACGAAATGGTAACTAGAAGAGCTGCAGGAAATTTGAAGCGAGGGATGTAAATGTGAAATGGGTCCCATGTGGCTAGTCAATGTATCACTTGGATGCAGTGCCAGTGAAGGTTCGTTGTAATAGATGTAATCAAATAGAGTTTTCCACTATGGAGTTAGAGGAATACCATAGGTGGAAGGACATGATATGGTTTTGGGGGTCTTCCCCACCCTTTCCCTTGAACTTGGGTATGTCTGAAGGGAGCTTGGTGGGTATGGGAGGCCATGTAGGATCATGTCGGATGGGGTCATTGGTCAATATAGCTAGGTTAGGGAGGTTGAGACTGGACATGAATGGAAAAATTGCAAGAGGATGTGGCATGGATGGGTTGACCTGCGTGTTAGCCATGGAGGCTATCGTAGGGCCACCTCCGTCGAATGCGTGTACATGGGTGTTAGTTGCAATGAGAATAGAGGAACTAGCTATGTGGGGGGGAGGGATCTAGAAGGAAGAGGTAGTGCCCCCAAGGGTAGTCCTAGTAACCAGAGGGGTTGTGGTTGTCTTGAAGGGACCGCTACCTACGGGTATGGATGCAGTGGCTGGATGTACGGTGGTGCCAGGGGTAGGTCCTATGGCAGTAGAGATAGAAGGTCCCGTGGATCCCACGACGGGGATAGATGCTGAAATGGTGACAAGGCCACTAGCGTTTCCATCTCCAATGATCCCTCCATGAAACTGGTTTGGGTTCATGTCGACCATGGGGTTAGATGGTGCTGTAGGTATGTGTGACTTTGATTCAAACTCAGATGTGAAATAAGGGGTGCCAGGATGAAGATCTGGCGATGAAGATGTGCGTATCAAGGGAGTGTGATGAGTGGGGTCTAATGGACAATGTTGTTGTGTTGGAGAAAACTTCCTATAACTTGGGGTGGACCACAACATACAGTTGACTACCAGAAATTGACTCAATTCTCAATGCTATGCTATATAAATGACAATGCTAAGATAATGAAGAACATAACCAACCTCGATCCAAATGTTAGATGTAGATCCCCATTGGAGCTTTCAATCCGTGCACTTGAACCTGCAAATTAGTCTTGACAACCAATATACAACAAGCGCATATAATATATAAATGAAATTAATATCATCAATAGCAATGGTCCATGATATTATAAGTAAATGCAACCCAATGTAATATAAAAAACATTCACAACATTAATGGATGAGAATATGAGTATTTATATTACAAAATAACAAGAAGTACAATGTGATACGACCTCTTGTTGGCAACCAATCTGAACCAATATCTGGGTCAATCCACTTGTGCCTCCACCACTTCAATCCTCCATGGAATGTCAAACTCAAACTATGATAGGAATTTGGAAGGTGAACATAAGGGGTTCACAACTACAAGGATCAATGAGTGTAGACTCAAGATAGGGAAAAAATCCACTAGAGTTCTCTTACTCTCCTTTCTCCTCCAGTCCATAATCCATAAGTGCTCAATATATAGTCCTCTCAAAGGTAAGTGAAAGGACACATCGAGGCATTTTGGGGAAAATGGAGGGCCAAAGGTCACCCTATGACCGCTTTTTGGGAGTAAAAAGTAATTAACTAGTTATTTTTACCATTTTACATGCTACTCGCGGGCTATAGTGATGCAACTCGTAGGTACGCCCACTGTAGTGGTGCAGCTAGCGTACAGAGGAAAAAATAGGGAGAATAGTGTGTCTGAAGGATATAAAGTGGATCTGAGTCAGTAAAATGGATCCTGTAGGTCAAAGAGTGCTGATGCTCACAAGGTGGAAGATTACGTTGTAACAGATGCCCCCTAATGTGTGAGGTCAGAGACCGATGCTACGATGGCTGAAATACATTATAAATCTCAGAAGTGGAGTGATGGAGACACAAGTGGAAGGAGCAGCTCAAGGACATGCCTCACTATGTGAGGACCGTGCCACATGGGGTTAAACTTGCCTATCCCCAGGGGTTCTTTATCTTGGTCATATAAGAGGACCAAGTCATGTTCAACATATTACCGGGGACAGACAGACCTATCGTACTGAACCTTAACATGACGTTTATTGGCATCTATAGCCACAACGACATCTTGACGTTACTCGTCAAGTTGCTCAAGGTGGATTAAACGTTGCCCAATACTCGTCGTATCAGGGAGGAGCTCTATGGCCAGTTTAAGCGAAGGGATTTCACATTCAATTGGTAAAATCGACTCCACATCGTGTACTAGCTGAAACGGTGAGAACCCGGTGGCAGTATTGACTGCGGTTCGATACGCCCACAAAGCAGGATATAACATAATGTGCCAGTTATTCTTGCTTTGCTGGATGGTACGTTGGAGAATGGTCTTTAAAGACTTATTGAATGCTTCAACTTGACCATACACTTGGGGATAGTAAGAAGATGAGTGTTCTTGATGAAACCCAAGCTTGAGAGACAAATCCTCCATCATTTTGTTTTGAAAGTGACTTCCATGGTCAGTGACAATCTCTTTCGTATTACCGAACCGAGTGATAATTTGATTGAACACGAAATGGGCTGCTGTAGCACCATCAGCTTTTACGGTAGGCATGGCATCATCCCATTTGGAAAAGTAGTCCATGACCATTATAATATGGTGATTCCCCCCAGCCGAAGCTGGTTTGTAATCCATGAAATCCACCCCCCACTTGGTAAAGGGACCGATGGTGACGACCGGATGAAGGGATGTTGGATGCGAGTGTATATTCCGAGAGAACACTTGGCAAGGGTGACATCTCTTCACAGCGTTTATACAATCCTTAAAGATTGAAGGCCAAAAGTAACCAACTCGCATAATACGTTGGGCTGTAGCAAGCTCGGATAAGTGACCGCCACACGCCCCAACATGGCAATCATTAAGCACACGCTTCGCTTCTTCGTGAGTCAAGCAACGACAGAGAATAGAATCCTTTCCTCGGCGATACAAAGTGTCACCGACGATAGTATAATCTTTAGCGTGATGTTTCACACGTCGTCGCTCGTTCCGTGAATAATGCGGAGGAAAATTCAAAGTTTGGAGATATACAATGACATCCCCATACCAAGGGTTCCCAGATGAGATAAGAAATAAGTGTTCATACACAAAGGAATCTTCATGGATGACATCCTCATCAAGTCTCGGAAGGTTCGACATAAGCTCAACAAACACCAATGATTTCACCAACATCGCCGAAGCAACATTGAGATCGAACTCCTGAAGGATCACAATTCATTTATTGTACTTCCCCCTTATAAGGCGTCATCATAGCACGAAATGAAATGGATTGATGTGCGCTACAACTGTGGTTGTTCTAAGCAAAATATAGTGTTGTAACTATTGGATTACATGGACAGTCGCAAGTGCCAACTTCTCCACGTGAGTATATCTCAACTCAGCGTCTACTATATTTTGACTAAGGTAATAGGTAACATGCTCGACAAGCACATCATCAACCTGAACCAAGACCATGCCAATCATCTCTTGAGACGCAACCACATAAAGTATAAAATCTCGTGCGAAGTCTGGTGGACTATGCACTGGGGTTGATACCAAAGATTTCTTAAGAGCATCGAAAGACTGCTGGGCTCGCTCATCCCAGATAAATGGTGTGTCTTTCTTCAACAAACGCGCGAAACATTTGGTAAGATTAGCATAATTGACTACAAAACGATGTAGAAAAGTAGCTCTCCCTTAGAGGCTCTGAATTTGAAACAAGTTGCGCGGAGGATGCAACCGAAGTATTTCCTCAACTTTAAGAGGATCGAATCTAATACCCTCTTTCAAAACTATGAATCCTAGAAGGCGACTTGAACTCACCGCAAAGATGCATTTATTGGGATTCAACCAAATCTTGTAGCGTATACATCATTCAAGAATCCAACGAAGGTGCTTGGGGTGGTCCATTCTCTTACGAGAATGGCCGGCAAGATCATCCAAGAAAACCTCCATTATACTGTTAAGGTCGTGAAAGACATAGGTCATGGCACGCTGAAATGTAGCTCCAGCATTTTTAAGGTCGGAGGGAATTTTTCGATATGCAAACGTATCCCAAGGACAAATGAAAGCAGTCTTATGTTGGTCCTCGGGTTTGATTTGAATCTGGTTATACCCTGAAAAGCCGTCCATGAACGAAAAAATCTCACTTCCCGCACAAGCATCCAATATATGATTAATGAATGGCATGGGGAAGTTGCCTTTCGGACATGCACGATTCAGGCCTCTAAAATCAGTGCATACGCGGATCGTTCCCTTCTTCTTATCCACAGGAACAGGGTTTGACACCCATTCGGTAAGGGGAACGGGGTAGATAAAACCAACTTTGAGCAGTTTCTCCACCTCTGCCTTGATAGAGGCTGCCTTCCTAGGGTTAACAGCTCGAAGACGTTGTCGAACCGGTTTAGCATGAGGATACTTTCTAATCTCGTGCTCAACAATACTAGGGTCTATTCCTGGCATCTCCTTGTATGACCAGGGTAAAGCTTCCTGAAGTTTAGTAAACAATTCGGTGTAGATGGAAACCTCCTTAAAAGAGAAATTGTCACCGATGTAAACGTTCTCAATCTTTTCAGGAGTGCGAGAGACGTTGATCGGTTGAGTCGGGGAAATATTAGCCATGTTCCCCTCCGCATAAATCTCATGTGAACCCAAAAGAGCCATAGGGTGACCAACCATCTTTGCAAGAGTCGTCCTGAACTCTTCTTGCTCGGCGAGATCGAGGTGGGGAAGGAAATAAGAGCAATGATGCATATCCTCCCAAGGCCTCTCACTACCACACATGGCCTCGATAATAGATTCATCTGAAGGTAAAGTACTATCAAGGCAATTGTTCGAACAAGACGAGTCAACTGCCCAAACTAGCAGTGTAATGGGATCTTCCTCAACTGTCCGAGAAGAGGGGAGATACAGCTCTGCAGTGGCTTGTTGAATATCCTGATAAGAAATCTCAACAAAAGACGGTGGCATAGACATCCCAACGTGCGCAATGTCTCCAGACATAGAACTCGTGGACGGTAAAGTCCATGGATCATCAAAATATGAAGTCTGGAATGATACATTATGCAAAGGAGGAGGCACATTGTCGGAAATGGTTCCAATAAAATTCACGGGTGTAGGGAAGTCATAAGATCCCATCAACGAAGGGTACATACCAGCACCCATGTTCCTAGTTGCTGGCTGAGAATTTGTAACCTGCGAGACTACTGATCCCGTGGATGATTCAGGAGGAGGATTAACGAAATCCAGTTGATCGATGGTCACAATATTGCCTTGGTGTGGAAAGCAAATGATCCTAAATACAGTAGACGCGACAAATTTCATAGCATACATCCAATTACGACCCAGTAAAAAGTTGTAGTGGATGGGCGCATCAACCACTTTGACTTCAATAGGCACAGGTTTACCTCCCAAGCGGACAACAAGGGAAGGGATAATCCCATGTGGCTTAAATGATCGACCGTCAAATGTAGTGAGCATGGTCCTAGACATGAGTAGAGGAGGAGGGCCAAGAGCTTTCCAACAAGATAACGACATCACTGACGCAGAAGCACCTTCGTCAACCACCGTTCTCTTGACGAAATTCTTAAGGCACTCCACATGGATTTGAAAAGCCACGTGGTAAGGTAAGCGAGGTTGAACATCAGTAGTGTCGAACTTGATAACGTTGGGATTCCCCCCATCCTGAACTCCTAATGCACTCAAAAGGGAATGACTTTGAGAAGGACACGCCTGTAAAACTTCAAGAGCTGACATGGCACACGGAGTTTGGCCCAAATATTCTACAATGGAGTAGTTCTGGGCGGCTCGAGCATTGGGATTATGCGTAGAGCGCTTAAGAACACCTTTCGGTATCCACGACATAATGGAGGGCTTCTCGATATGAAAGGAATTATCGGGAGGAGGGGGAGGCTCACTCCCCATATTAGGTTGTGGTGTACCATAATCACATTGACGAGTAGCAACACTAACCTCTGATTGAACCATATTCACGCATCCATAACCACTAGTATTGGAAGAAGACGTTGCAATATCAGTAGATCCATAACCAGTGGCGGGAACATGCGAAGCCATGTTTTGATGATGAGAAAGGGGATCCTTCAACACAGCTGGGCTCTATGCAAGATGATTTGATGCTTCTTCGATTCAAGGACACAATTGAGTATTATGATCTTCCCCACAAAGCTTACAAGGAAACTTCACCTTACACCTAGGTTTACGGTCCTCACCAACATTTCCGCCTTCCCGAGGAGGGTTGGCATTCTCCTTACAAGGGGTATTGCTATTGATATTATTATTCCTATTGTTTCCACCCTTATGGTTATTTCTCCCCTTCTTCTTACCACCAGGCTGTTGGTTACCCGATGGGTTGGTCGTTTGCATAGTGTGTACATCAGACGATGGGGTGGAAGTGGACAAGGTGTGAACCTGTCTGGGAGTAGATTGGTTTAGCGACAAATTTTGCATTTGATTAGCCACCAAATCTACAGGGCGAGTACTTGCGGATCCCAAAATGCCATCATGCGGTCCAGGAACTGTCTTGGGCTCATGTTGTGTTCGCGGTGCATCATAAATAATGTCATATAAAATGCCAGACTGAGAGTATAGTAAATCTAACTGCTGGACTTTTAAGATGGCTTGTTGCTCTGTCATAATATTGGACATCGAAACATCCTTGGAAATATATGGGAGTAGAGACTTGAGGAACCATTCCAATAGAAACTCTGGAGGAATGTTGGATTTCACTAACCTCTTCCGCCGACGCCACTCTTGAACGTGGTCAGAAATATGCATGGCCTTATTCTGACGGAAGGTAGATAAAAGTTTAGTACCAGTATTGTAACGAACCAGCAACTGGAAATGATCCAATAAAACCAAAGCGATCTCATTGAATCCCCTATAAGTGTTCCCAGGAAACTCAACATACCACTTCGCAGCTTCCCCCGTGAGGGTGCATTGAAATAGTCATAATCTAACGGAATCGTGATTCAACAAGTTGGAAGAGCACCAAAGGTGAAACATTGTGACATGATCACCCGGATCCTCACCACCTTTCCCCTCGAACTTAGGAATGTCCGAAGGAAGCTTTTTAGGAACCGAAGGCCAACTAGGGTCATGACACACTGGATCATTCGTGAGATTCGAAAGATCCAAAAGATTCAAACGTGCAAGGAACGAGAGATATGGCTGGAAAGCTTGATTATAAGCTCCCATAAAAGGTTGGTTGTAAGAACCTGAAGGATAAGAAAGGCCAAATGCTTGACCATGAGCATTAAACTGCTGATTATATGGACTTGTCTGACCATAAGCGTGACCATGGCCATAAGGTTGATAACCTCCCTCAACCTGACCCGTGTGAGAGTAAGCAGGTATATATGTGTTCTGAGCACCATATTGAGGTGGGTTGTACTGGTGGCCAGCACCGACTGTATTGTAGTAAGGGTTGCCGCCATAAGTATGGGGCATATACGTACTATTCGTAGCAAGAACCGTGTTGTAATGACCATGATTGTAAGGTATGTTCCCACCCCTAGCGTAAGCATTAGGATTAGTGTGAGCAGTCGTGTGGTGACCATAAGTATGAGATGTATTCCTAGCCCCAATATTGGTGTTACTAGTAGCAGAAATGGTGGTGTTATGACCATGAGGATAAAGTATATTCCCACCTCCTACATTAGCATTACTAGTAGCGGCAGCGGACGTAAAAGTATGTGGTATATGTCCACCCCCGTGGTTGGGAGGAGTGTTAACATTTGCGAAAGTGGTCATAGGTTGACGAGTAGCAACATGTGTGTTAGGTGGTGGATGGCGAGTCAGATTGCGAATAGTGTTCCTATTAGGTTGGGTAGTCCTAGGAGGCGGCTGTCTTCCAACATTAGCATTGTTAGGAGGAATGTGATCGGTCCCCATACTATGTGTGTGAGTGGACACCGTGGTGCCCCCAGTGGGTGCAGTGTTGCTAACACCATGACTAGTGCCAGCATGACTACCAAAAGCAGTGGAAGGATCAACTGTGTTGTAATTAGGCATACCATATGAGAACGCGGTAGGGTTGATCGTAGGACCTGTGTCATTGTGTAACTCTGGCATCCCGTATATATAATTATGTGGAAATGAAGGATCGAATGGGTGGATCTAGACCAAACAAATTACGTTGAGTCTCGGGTGCATCCGGACCAAACAAACTAGGTTGGGTCTCAGGTCGATCACCCCCCCACACCTCACGAGGAGTAGGGGTGTCTGAAGTGTGCTCGAATCTACCTGATGGAGTCATAGGGATTTCTCTCATGTCAGAGTGTGTAGTAGTCATGATGTCGAGGATGTATGTCTCGTAAGAATCCAAAGACTCGGAGGGAGCCTGTCGACCTCCCCTAGCAACACGGTGTGAAAGCTCGGTTGGTTTTAAACCAACCAACCGACGGGATCGACGGAGAGTAGGAATCTGTGCCACGATATCTCCAAAGAGAATATAAAATCACAACATCTCCTAATAGCCAACTATCGATAAAAAATAGTAAATCAAAAGCACACACCTAGAGAAACTACAGCCAAGAGCAGACATACAGAGTGGCTAAATGAGCTCCCGACACTAGAGTCGGTATGTCTCTCCTAGGAGAGGCTTGAGACTCCCAAAATGTAGCCAGAGGTAACAAAATCAGTTATAGAGGCACCCAGGCTTCACTACGTGCAAAGGGCCGTAACCCTCGGCAACAAACAACTGTGCTGTCCAACCCCTATCTGACTCAGGACATAAATAGTATAACCACTGCAAGTACCCTATGCAATACCTAGGTAAGGAAACTATGGTCACCGTAGTATAACCAATGCTCAGGGGGACAATCGCAGGTGGGATCCATCGTATGGGCAGGGTAGCTAAGCCCGAAACTCAAGAGGGTCAAATCCCCCAAGAGTCCCCAAATACGAACAAACCCTGGAAATATCTCCCACGTTCAGCCGATATTGGAGGGATATCTCCGCAACTAACCTCCCGTGACCTCGTGCTTAACTCTGGTCTGAGTAGAGCTTCCTAAGAACACTGATGTATACCATGAATTTCACCACTCCCTGGTCAGACACATAATGTTTCGTCTAGTAGTATTGGATTGTTTACTCACAATGATCTATTCCAAGACTCTAAACCTATGCTAGTTGGTGTACCCTATAAATAAAATCGGTCTAATCAATTTTAGATTAAGCATTAATTTTAATGGCTGTGGTTACTCAAAGGATATGGTCGTGAAACTAGTGATGTATATGACTCAATAGTATGCAAAATCGTCAAACTCTAGACTCATCTATCCAATAAAAACAATGCCACTAACATGCAAAATCAATCCAACAGTTTCGAAATAAAAAATGCAACTCTTTTATATTTTCAATGCACAAGCAGAACCTAAATGAAATCAGCAAGCACTCAATGCAAAAGGAAAATGCAAGTAGTACATGAAAGTAATTTTTTTTGTATTTTCACTTATAAGCAAAAGGAAAATGCAAAACTATGTTTTTGTATTATTCAATATAATGAAATGAAAAATGCAAGCAAAATCCTACTATTCAGTTACAGAAATGCAAAGGAGATCACTCAGACAACCTAGCATATCCTAAACAGTAAGACTCAGCCAATGGAATAAGCTTAAAAATTAAAAATGGGTAAAAACCAATGAGGCTCAAAACCAAGAGAAAAGAGGAGTTCTGGTCACAAACAAGGCTTGGAACAGTCAGGAACAAGGCCAAAGAAGACTCAGGAACACTCAGAATCAACCCAGCAACAACCAAAGGCCATAAACAAGTCACCCCTGGAGTTGTACGCTACTGTCGAAGGAATATTTGCGGGTACCCGCGAGCTATAGTGCAGACAAAAGCGGGTAGACGCAGGCAGAGCTAAGCTCACCCGCGGGTAGGGAAAAGCAAATGAGAAACCAAAGAGTCCAATGGCTCAGAAAAAGGGTGTTTTCTATAGAGTATCCTAACGACCAATCAATGACACAGAGACTCAACACAAAGCAACTCTAAATAAGGACTAATGCTCAAAAACCCCCAAAAATGGATATTCTCCCCAACGGAGTCGCCATTTCTGTGTCGGAGAAAACTTCCTATGACTTGGGGTGGACCACAACAGACAACTGACTACCATAAATTGACTCAATTATCAATTCTATGCTATATAAATGACAATGCTAAGATAATGAAGAACATAACCAACCTCGATCCAAACGTTTGATGTAGATCCCCGTTGGAGATTTCAATCCGTGCACTTGAACCTACAAATTAGTCTTGACAACCAATATACAACAAGCGCATATAATATATAAATGACATTAACATCATCAATAGAAATGGTCCATGATATTATAAGTAAATGCAACCCAATGTAATATAAACAACATTCACAACATTAATGGACGAGAATATGAGTATTTCTATTAATAAATAACAAGAAGTACAATGTGATACGACCTCTTGTCGGCAACCAATCTGAACCAAGATCTGGGTCAATCCACTTGTGCCTCCACCACTTCAATCCTCCATGGAATGGAAAACTCAAACTATGATAGGAGTTTGGAAGATGAACATAAGGGGTTCACAACTATAAGGATCAATGAGTGTAGACTCAAGATAGGGAAACAATCCACTAGAGTTCTCTTGCTCTCCTTTCTCCTCCCGTCCATAAGCCATAAGTGTTCAATATATAGTCCTCTCAAAGGTAAGTGAAAGGACACATCGAGGCATTTCGGGGCAAATGGAGGGCCAAAGGTCACCCTATGATCGCTTTTTGGGAGTAAAAAGTAATTAACTAGTGATTTTTACCATTTTACATGCTACTCGCGGGCTATAGTGATGCAACTTGCAGGTACGCCCACTGTAGTGGTGCAACTAGAGTATAGAGGAAAAAATAGGGAAAATAGTGTGTCTGAAGGATATAAAGTGGATCTGAGTCAGTAAAATGGATCCTGCAGGCCAAAGAGTGCTGATGCTCACAAGGTGGAAGATTACGTTGTAATAGTTGTGGGGACTACACCCGCAGTCTATGGAAGTATCTCGGAGGATCAATGATGGTTGATGTCGTGAGTGTAGAGGAGGTTAAGTAACACCCTCAAAATTCCAACTTCCGCTGTGTGTGTAGAAGGAGAGTTCTCAACAAAGTGGCACTCAGGCCAACAACAAACTCTAAAACTCTACTGCGATCACATGTCACAATAGGCAAGTAGCAAGGAGCGACCATAAAGCTAACAAGCATCACTACTTGAGAATGAAAAAGACTCACTAACCTGAGGGGTATCGGATCATGCAAACACCTAACTAAAATATATGGAAGCTCATGCAAATTGTATCCCCTACAGGGTGATCAAATCCACAGTTAGAGAATATGAAATGGAGAACCAAATAGATAAGGGATATCCCTCTATCGAGAGGGATCCCAGGTAAAATATCCCTAGGAGAATGAAAAATAGTCTACCCCATTCATGACACGTCTAGAAAGGCAATTTGTCGTTTCATCCCTTTGGTAGCTACACCTTTGGTATGGATGCCTGGTAATGGAGGGAGGACTACGAGTAGGTATCCTTCAGAACTAAGTGGAGAGCGACAGTCCATGTAGTCTTCCAGAACCAGTCTCATGACTTTCCCTCCTAAGGGAGAGTCCTTTTCGACAAATCGACTTCTAACCGTGGCCAAAATTACTAGGGGATTTCGGTTCCTTAAGAGACAACTACTAAGTTTCAAGTGTAAAGTGGCAAAGGGGGTTATTTGGATGCCTACCCATAGTTCCCTACCTAGCTAGAAGATTGTTTTTGGTCCCCAAGCATGGTTAGATGTGTGTTTAGTTAAAAAAATTTAGTCTCACTTGATATTTAGGGTATGAGTGGGTGCACGAATGACGTGTATGACTATGCTAGATGAGCAAGAAATAAATAATGTTGATAATTTGAACGAAACTGAACTAAAATTCTTGTTTTGAAACTGAAATAAACTATTAGGAATAAATAATAGAGATTGATCGTGCTAAAATTAACAAGCAGAGGTAGCAAACAATATGCTGCAATTAGTCAAACATGAAACTCAAACAGTCAATCACAACATACGAGGGAACAAACATAGGGCTGGGGTGCTTAAAAGTCAGTCTCAGGGCACTTCTGTCTGAGGGACAGAGGCGTTCTGGGGTGCACTCTATGCATAAACATGAGCACACTTGAAACAAAGTGTTCAAGATCTGGAGTGCTCCTTTTGGGGGGAAATGGGCGCTCTGGGGCACTCTTAACTCGGAAAAAGGGGTGCCCTAGGGCACACTTAATTGGCAGACACTTGCCACTCCAAAATGGGTTTGCAAAAATTGAAAAGCAACTCAGAAAATGGCTGAGGAAGGGGTCTGAGGGTTGGTTTAGGCTGGTTTTGCAATCCAGGGGTCAACTAGGGGACTAACAACACTCAAAAACACCTAAAGTAATAGATCTAACAAACTAAACATTTATAGTAAAACAAACTCAAAGAAACTTAAAAAATATACCGGGGATCTGTAGGGATCTCCCCAGTATGGTCACCAGTTCCGTTGGTTGTGTTTTTTCACTCCAATAGGAAAAAAGGATGGATCTACCATCTTGAAGAAGCCGAGGTAGGGAGCATGAGAGAGAAGGGTTCTCGTAGCTTTGTGTGTGAGAGGTGCGTGGTAAACAACAGTAAAACTAGTAAAACTAATACTTAATCATGCAAATGGAAATATATCCTAAGGTAATATGGATTATGAGCCATGAATACAAATACTAAGATGTGAAACATAAACCGTAAAAATAAACAGTAAACAATAACTATTTCATTTAATTAATATGTACCACAGTAATAACCAAAACACACACGTAGAATTATTTCCATTCACATCAATAAACCATGTTTATAAAAGAATCATTTTTATTATTTGTAAGAAATGAAGTTACAGGTGCATATTTACCTCTTCGGGCATATGGGACCTTGTGGCTGAGCAGCTTGCAATCCTACATCGATGGTTCTGTCCTCTGAATGGTCACCAAACTCAACTAGATGCAATATATCAACCCGAATGGTAGCAGGGAGCCAAGGGTGCTCAACCGGACAAAGGGATTTGCAGAGTGGGATGTTCGTGGAGGAGGCCTGTGCAAATGGATTAATGATGGATGGTAAAAATGGTACCAAAGTGAGAGAGCTTAAAAAATGGTAGGTTATCAAATGAATAATCTTGTAAATGGTGGGAAAAATATATCATATATAATGTGGTTTAGGGTTTTTGAACCCTAAAACCACTTCTGGTTTTTTTGTTTGTTTGGAATTTCATTGCTAGTAAGTTTTGAATTGAGGCAGGAGTTTGTATTTGTCGGGACAAACCCTCTATTTTGTTAGGCACCTCCTTTTTAGGGGAGATTCCCTATTTTGCTGGAGGTTGTCCAAAGGGGATTTAGAACTTAGGCTAAATGGGTTTATTATTTAGGAATAAGGGTCCACAACATGTCACTTGGTGTGTGGTCAATTTTCTTATGTTAAAAACCATCCGAGGCCAAAATGCTTATCCACACTTGAGTAGGTGTCTTAGTGGAAAAAACTCAAGATATCACTGGGTGGAATTTGTGGGATGCATTTGGACCTGAATCATATTTCGTTGGTTTTTGAAAACATTTCCAATCCTTTTGAAACATATACCTAACACCCCTTGTTATAATGGATTCTTTCACATATTCACTAGTCATCTTTAGGGGATTTCATCACTACCGACAAGAGAGATATTGAAACGCCTGGTGACTATCTGAGAGGAAGGACGTTACATAATCTAGGGGACTTAAATATATATATATATATATATACCAATATTATTTACAAGATATTTTGTTAAATGTAATTAAAAATAACCAAATTTTGAGAGGACTTACACAAATACTTTGACACATACCCCTCGCTTGCACCATATTGCATTTTTTATTGTGGTTATCATATTTTTGCATCTATTCAACTATGTTTAAACTCCATCATTGCTCTCATTTGATCACACAACCACCACCATTGTGGAACACAAAAATCCATGGAAGTCTCTCAGATTACAAGGAATCCCTCCCATCCAAGGAGGTGTTCCCACAATCCTTCCCTATAGGAGACAAGGGAGACCATCTTGTCTGGGGAAAACCCAGTCAACCTTGTTAGGATCAAATTTGCTTGGAACCACCTTACTTAAATATCCTATTCCTCCTCCTATTAGAGGATACACAAATCCCCCTCCCTCTCCATCTAGTGGAATAGGTAGCACCTCATCTCCACCTTTCAAAGAAAGTGTACCCCCATCACCTCTGCCTCTCAAAGGAAATACACCACCACCTTCACCTCTAAGAGGAGGAAACACACATAGGAGAATGGTGGCATAAAAAAATCCATTCATGGAAATCCTAAATCTCCACGAATTGTCCAAGTTGATAAAGGATCCCATTCTTCATGATGCAACTTGGTCAGACATGTCCTCCAATATCCTCTTAGATATTCTGAAATTTGAGGGGAAATAAGGAGACAACCCAACTAACCATGTGATGTGTCATTTCACCTTTGGTGCCCATCTAACACTATCATCGAAGACATTGTTTGCCTTTGAATTTTTCAGAGAACTGTCATAGGTACGACAACCAAATGGTATGTTAGTTTATCATGTAGGACTTATCCGACCTTTGAGTCCATTGCTACCATCTTCCACACATACTTCCAATTACCCATATGCCATGATTTAGGGCTCGAAATTCTCACAAAATTTCGACAAAATACCTCAATTCACATCGCAGATCATATCCACAAGTGGCATAAACATAGGACCTTGTTCAATATAGAAATCCAACCCAAATTCTTGTTGGATTGGTTCCTCAAATCACTCCAACCAATGATTTTGAAAAATGTGGCAACCAGTTTTCCTAAAACTGAAGAAGAGGCCATCCTAAATGCACAACATTTCGATTTGATCTATGCACAATCTAGGTATTTGTATACCTTATTCCTCCTAGATACCCCTCAACATTGGTCTCTGAACCTAGCGCATCTAGGAATATCACATGCTATTGATAGGTTGATTAGAACTATTTATCACCAGGGAAATGGCCCCCAAACACCAACCTCTATGCCATATAATGTAGTGGAACAATACTCGCCAACACCTCCTGCATCGATAGATCCTACAATTGTTCCAAATCCTCAATTTGGACAGTTTTCATATGGACCATACAGTCTGATGTATCCCAATTCCAGTCAAGCACCTCTTGTGTCACCACCTCAAGCGGTACCACCGACTCCTACATCCACTTCATATGGAGCCACGAACCTACACCACCCCACACCCATTTACAATCCATATTTCCAATTTCCTTGTCCACTTGAGTCTCTCCCCATGCCTCATATTAGGTTCAATCTAGCACAAACTTCTCCCGCAAAACAAACTCAACAATTTGAACAATTGAATGTGGCTAATACCTTGAATCTTCATAATCAGGGGAAGCAGAAAGAGAAGAATTGGCAGAACCAACAACATGGGTAGGGGGTAATTCAACTCCCCAGCAAAGCAGAATCTGGGTAACCCAAATGAAGGGACTAACGACCCCACCAAACAAGGAAAGAAGGCCAACCTCTGGACACACATCCCTTGCTCAGTGTGTGGAGAATATGGGTACTACACTCATCATTGCATATTGATACCTGGATGTCAATAATTGATTGAGGAAAGGAAGAAGGCTACAACCAATCCTCCTCAACCACCAAATATACTACAACCTCAATAGGTTGTGTTACAATGGTCACCGATAGTAGGATTCTTTCCCACTAGGAGATGGAGCCTTCTAGAAAATATACATGAATAAGACTGAAGTCAACCTTCATACTCGTGTCAGAGGTTATGGAATGCTCGAGACCCTACAAGTGGAGTATAAACTCACTACCTCTAGTGGGCCTTTATATATACCACATCCAAGCAATGATCAGATCCGTCAGATCCCTAAGACATCCCTTGGATGAACTATCCATAACCCCCATATGAAATTTGCACACAATTACAACATTATGGATGATTTATCCCAATCCATCATTGCCATGTCAACTTTAGAAGTTATATAGTCTTTCTCTTCTCAAAATAAGGAACTGCTTAGAACATCAGGAACAATCGAACATTCCTATTTATGCTTAATGAATTTCAACCTTGACAAAGGAAAACCGCAACTACCATCATCTATCGCTTTCCAAATCCCTGTCAGAATCAAGAACATAATCATTCATTAATGCATAGTCAATGAAGGAGCGTCCACTTGTGTGATGTTGACTCATTTATTGAATTGTATTGGTTCACTAGATTTAATCCCCTCATCGATTTCCCTCTATGCATATGATGAGAGACCATCAAAACCACCGAGTTTGTAACAAAATGTCCCCATTGAGCTAGCGGTCAAAATGTTACTTTTGGATATCAAAGTGGTCGATGCTCAACTCGACTACAATATTATTTTGGGCAATAGCTACATGTATGCCATCAAATCAGACGCTTCATCAGTTTTCTGCATCATGTTATTCCTCCACAATGGGAAAATGAACCCTTGACCAACTAAATTACAATGATCCCCATACAAATTTAAACCTTGACAACATCCTACCCACTATAGGATCAACCACTCCCTCACCATATGTTGATATAGGTCCAGGAATTTACAAATATTCCTCCTTGTTTGGGTCATACTCTATTCCTCCACCAATTATCCTAACATCCACAGATCGTCTTATGTGCACTATATTCACCTTTGAAGACAAGTTGAAATCCCCCTCCCTGCAAATGATGAACCCTAAATGATTAGTCGCAACACAGAGCAAATCATAACTCCATCAATGCCACCCATATTCCAGGTCCGTTTCTTATTCCCCACCACATGATTCCAAGTAACCCCAATGATTTCTCAACTCACATTACTTCGCCTTAATTTGGGATTACCATTGTGGTATCTAACACCACCTTATCCATAAATGACACCAAAGACAATAGCCCAATATAATTTCATTAAGATATCACCTGCATACATACCATCAATACCACATGCATGTCTGGCTCCATCAATAACAAGGCCACCACCACTTGTCACCAAACCCAACATTGGGGTCATGAAGCAACCAAAGTTGAAATCCCCCATATCACCAAGTACTACCCCTACTACAAAAGTCAACCAACCTTGTGCTTTGTGCAATAGAGTGGGACATGCTACAATACTGTGCCCCACATTTCCAGAGCTCAGGAATTTTCTTGACACACTTGTTAGTGTGATGCATTTCGCCAACACTTCAATAGGGGGCACACCAACCACTACAACTATGACCAATACCAAAACCAAGAACAAGACATTGCACACTAATCATGCATGCATAATTTGTTCTCAGTTTGGTCATTATACCCATTATTGTCCCGAACTCCCTCAATTCCGGGATGCATTGTTGACCATTCACCTCACACACCCTGTGGTAGAAAGACATCAACCCGTTTCCCAAGAAATTGCTTCCATCAACGTTGTCACAACATCAGAACCAACAGAGGATGCAAACCATGGGTGTTCATCATGTGGATATCACACCCATATGATTCCATCCACAATGGGCACAATCCAACCTAATCACACCTCAAGGCCACTAACCCTGGCTCATATGCTCAACTGTGTGTGTGCCACTCATCCATGTTGTTCATGCAGGTTGTTAACCTATTACTTGTTTTGGTGCCACATCCTGCTTGCGTTACAAGCATTCTGCTTAGAACAAATACAACCAACAAAAAATGAAACATCTTTTTCTTGATGATATTTATGATTGATCGAGGAACTTTTACCCATCATCACAACACGAAGCAAAGTAAGTCTTCCTCCAAGGTATACATATCTATAGGCCCAATTCCCTATATTTTTATCAAATTTCTTCACCAACCACATCCAATCTTCATATTTATAATTGTTGGGTTTTATAGCATATATCCAAGGTATTTGAACCTGAACCAATGTTTTCCATTTTAAAAAGAAAAAAGGAATAGATTTGTGATGAGATATATTCCGTAGCTTTGTGTTGGTAAAAAGTAGACTTTTCCATACTCATTTCCATTCCTGTAGTAGAACAAAACACATAAATAATCTCATAAAACATGTTCCATTACTCCAAAGATCCCTTTCCAAATAAAACAACATCATCTACAAATAAAAAATGAGTGATATGTAATGCATATGAGATTTTTATGCCTAATAATCTTCCTTTGAATTTGGCGTCAGCAATCATTTTGCTAAGTCCTTCAATAACCAATAAGAAGAGAAGGGGAGATAGGGGAAAACCTTGTCTAAGACCTCTAGAACTGTTAAAAAATCTCGAAGGGGAACCATTCATAAACACAACAAAGCATGCTGTAGTAACACAAGCCAAAATCCAGTTTGTAACCTCCAAAGGAAGCCCACTTTGCAAGAGGACCAGTCTAAGGAAGATCCAATTAACCTTGTCAAAAGCTTTGGAAAGGTCCATTTTCAGGATTAAAGCATTTAGATTTTTCACCTTAACATAATGGAGACACTCTTGAGAAACCCAATAGCATCCAAAATTTTCCTATTGGCAAGACAGCCAAATTTTTCTTTGGAAAATACCTCAGACAGTTTAGGCTTGATCCTATTAGCAATGATTTTAGTCGCTAATTTATAAACCAAATTACAAAGAGAAATGGGTCTAAATTCAGAAAACGTCTAAGGCTTATAACATTTTTGGATAAGAGAAATAAAGGTGGACTTTAAATCTGTAGACATATTCCCTTGATTCCTGGACAACTCAACCACAACTAAAAGTTCACTTCCCATAATATCAAAGAAAGAGGTAAAGATTTCAATTGGCCAACCATCTGGCCCATGACTCTTCTCTTTTGAAAAATTTGATAAGCCACCTTCCACTTCCTCTAATGTAACTGTTTTTCCAATATGCATACCTTCTTCTCTAGTAAAGAAGGATGGATAGTGACTAACCACTTTCATTTGAGAACCAATATCTGATAAACTAGTCTCTTTAAAATGATTGTTAAAGAAATCAACAGAAGACTTCTCTAGATCTTGCTGAGAAGAAACCCAATTCCCATCTTCATTCTTGATATCCCAAATTGCATTGAGGTTTTTTGACGTAGCTCGCAAATCTGTGAAAAAATTTAGTATTGTTATCACCCTCGGAAATCCACAAGGCCCCACTTTTTAAACGACAAGCCCCTTCATCTAATTTCAGGGTGATCCATCTTACTTTCAACATCTAGAAGGATAGACCTCTCCTCTAAGGAAAAATTACCACTCGAATTCTTAACAAGGATATTGTTGATTTTATATTCAATTTCACACAGATCCTTTTTTGCTTGATCCTCCTTAACCCTGATCCAGTTCACCACTATACTCTTTAGTCTTTTAAGTTTGAAAGTCAAGTTTTCCATATCATCCATGCCACGTGGAATGTCCATATTGTTCCATGAATTTTAGACCATCCTACATAAATCCACATGCTTAAGCTAGGTTTGATTAAATTTAAAAGGAACCTTTGTAGAAACATAATCCCCATCCATATGCAAAGAGATAGGATTATGATTAGATATAGTAGATTGAATAGCCTAGGACCTATATCTAGAACAAGAGCTAGATAATGAGTCAAACAATAAGAACCTATCGATCCTTTTTCCAATACCATCCACACTGACCTTCTATTTTTTTAAGTAGGACACAACTTACTGGGAATAAAATCCAAATTGAACCTCTAAAAAATATTTTGGAAGAACTCCAATAAAGGATCTATAGAAGAATGCATATCCCAACTTTCATTTGTATGCAGAGTTAAATTGAGATCACCAACAATAATCAAGTTATGTTCATTAAGCAACTCACTTGAATCAACTTTGTCCCAAAAATACATCCTATCTTTACAAGGAGCATAAAAATTCAATAACTTGATCCCTTGTTCAAAACCTTTGATTTTACTTTCAAGCAAAATACCAACACAAGTTTTAAAGGGGACCACATAAGGGTTCCATATAGCTAGTAAACCCCCTGAAAGACCACTAGAATTAGTAGTACACACTTCCCACCCTAGGACAAACCTCAGGAAATAATCACAAGCCTTAAAACCATAATTCATGGTCTCTTGGATAAGAATTATATCAACTTTATTAGTTTAAAAAAACTGCTTGAGGTATATGAATTTTGGGCCACCCCTTATCCCCCTAATATTGAAAGAAATCCAGAACATTAAGGAACAACCCTAGGGGGATGCACTTCTCTAAAGTCCCTAGAAACAGATACATCCTTTACATTAACATTTTCAGTGTCCTTTAATATAGAAGCTAAAGGAATATAATCACTTGAAGAAAAACCAGATTCGAGGTTCATCTTTCCCCTGATCCCCATACCACATTTTTTCTTATTCTTATTCTGAATAGTTACATTATGATGTCGAACATAATTACTCAGGGAAAGTACACCAAGCATTTCAGAAGGCTTATTAACATACACAGTCAAAGGATATTTAAAAACATCTATATAGGAAGGATACACCTTCTCAGAAGAACCTTGAATACGATTTGTCACACCAACTTCCATTCCCTCAGAAGACTTAGAAGACCCTAGGGGTGGGAAAACATCAAAAGAACCCGAAAAAAGACTGAAAGTTATCACCCCCACTCGACCAATAAAAAACTAGACTATCATCAGGAAAACTAGGAGACAAGACGTCATGTTTTCCTCTCGGAAAAACATCCTATCAACAACAGAAAATTCATTGTCATTATTACCAGTAGGCTTCTTCATAAATGGATTTGAGGCTACCATATCTACTTTACTCGAAACCCTACCTTCTAAGTATATTTTAAGACTATAATCCACATAATTTTCGGTAGTGCCACCAAGACCCTCCAAATTTTTAGTAGTGCCACCAAGGCTATGATGAGCGGAGACAAAATTTTTAGGGAAAGCTTCAAGGTTAATTGAGACAAAGAAATGAATAGAATTCCCATATTTGGCCTCATTAAAATCAATTAATCTATCACCTTTTTAGTAGAATATTATTTTTCCACAGAGTTAATGAACCACAATTCCTTCGACGATAATCCCTCATAAGGAGGAGGGGATGAAACTGGAGACATACCTTGACCATAGAAGGTGGATGAGTCCTTTGAGCCAAATTCTGGTAGAGACTACTCCAATTTGAACCTTTGAGTCGTTGAACCATCTTTTGAGGCCAGTAAATCAATATAAATGTATTCCCCACTTTCCAAAAAGAGATCGGGACAACAAATTTTCAAATAACCAGCTCTTCGATAGAGATGGAATCTAAAAGGAATTCCTTTATAATCTAGTCTCTGTTCAAAAACCCTATTTCCACACCAGATATTCACCTTCGCTGGAAGATCACTAGCGACATTAAATTCCATGAGAACCCTCTCCATTCTCTTATCGCTAGAATGTAAAATATGCTTATCCACAATGATTAATTTACCAGGATGATTTGCAAGTTTAACCAAAACCTCCTTGGACCAAAATTGCATAGGAAATCCCGGTAGAAGAAGCCATAAATGCCTCTTTGTTATCTTTTTCTTATGAGGGTTGAAATCCATGTTCCACCTCCATAGAATTAGATACCCTTGATTAATCACCCAAAACCTATTAAGGATTGAGACGAAATTATTAGCTGAAAAGAAAATGAAACAAAACCAACCATTGGATAACACATGCACCTACATACAATAATTAAGCTTTGATGTCCAAGATTTTAGAACCCAATTGATCATTTCTGAATGGTTCATCCTTAAATACTCAAGTCGCCCGACAAGAGCCTTCTGAGATAGCCCTTCCACCTTGTCTAGTTTCATATCTTTCCCAACAACAAAATCTTCCACATCCTTCTTAATTTTAAAAGCCTTAAGCTTTCTACAATTATGAGCCCTTATACCAACAAGACCCCAAACCCTTGGATTTTGTCAATCACATGCTTTAATATTTTTTGTCAATCTCTTTTTCCTCTTTATTGCTCAATTTATTAATTTAATATCTTATTTGTTTAATAATTTTATCTTTTTGACCATATCTCATATCTTTATTTTCTGTTTGATTTGAATGTTTTTACCTATTTTGTACAGTTTTAACAGGTTAAAAAATTGAGGGGAGTTGGTGATTACCCCAATTTAAGTTTAAACGGTGGAATGTTAGGTTAAACTTCTTAGTAAAAGAGTTAAGGATGGATCTATGATTGGTGGTTTGTGGCCCATGGTATTTTCCCATGGTATTGCATGTGAGGAAGCCTACTTAATGTTAGAGTTTGCACTTTAATTCAATTATATTAGATCTTTAAACTGAAAGATAGACAAGCACAACAATACACAAAAGACATAAGAAATTTCCTCGGGGAAACCATAAAGGAGAAAACCCCGCAACTTATTTAGTAATAGATTTGTCACTAGTACAATATCAAACCAAGATACAAAACCAAAAGATAAGATGACTTCTGCAACTTCCTTCTTTCTTCTCCAACGAACTTGTCTTTTCTCCTCCTTGGTGTGAACTTGCTCAGTGAGAGTGATGTCCAAATGAGAGAGTGAGCCTCTCTATTTATACTTTATGTGTGACAGACCTAATTCCCCATTGGGGCTGACTTCCTTAACTGAATGGGCTGACCTATCCTAGGGATACTCAAAAATACATTTTACATTTATCTTTTGGGGAACTATTGACCGGACTTATAATGGAGGTTTTAACCCGATATTATTACATGACCAAATACAATAACGACATCCTGGAACGGAGGAAAACATCTCTGACGGAGGAACAATAAAAGTACAATAATAATACAATAACAATATACAAAAGAATATCTTCAGAAGTTACATTTACAACAACACTCCCTCTTAACTAGCAAGGTATTCTCTCGACATAGTCATCATCACATATGGACACAAACTATGGACAACATCATCATTTTTGGATCATCATCGCCACTGGATCATCATCGCTGCTACAACAATTCTCATCTTGTTGATCATTGACTAGTGACATCTCTCGAATTTACCCGTCATGAGAAGTTCTACAGAGCCATCCCTTTTTCATGTTGGATGTAGGCCTAGCTCTCATTTAGGTCTTCATAATATCTACAAGCAAGCCATCAAGTAGGTACATCCCAGGACCACATATTACATTGACACAACAATCATCTACGTCTCCTACTATCATATCATCGTATCCGTATAATCTCATGCAGAGAAAATCCTAGGTGCATATATCATGTCCACTAGACAACCTGCATCTTCCACCCAGTGGATACATCCCATGAGCATCTGTGTTTTCCACCCAGTGGATGCATCCTAGGAACATCTGCGTATTCCACCCAGTGGATACAACCCAGATGTATTACGTCTCTCTCTCAGTCAACCTGCGTCTTCCACCCAGTGGATACAGCCTAGGAACATCTGCATCTTCCACCCTGTGGATACATCCCATATGTATTACGAATCTTTCGATCAAACTGTGTCTTCAAACATGTGGATACAGCCCAGGAGCATCCTAGATGCATTACGTCCTTTTGGACCATTTGCATCTTCCACCATGTAAGATGCAGCCCATGCGCATCCCATATGCTTTATGACTAGTGGACCACCAGCTTCTTCAAACATTTGGATAAAACCTAGGAGCATCCCAGATGCATTACACCCTTTCAGACCACCTGCGTCTTCCACCATGTAAGATACAACCATGGTTCCATGCGTCTTCCGACCATGTCACATCACTCCCTCTTTCGAGGAACATCGATCTGGATAACACCAAGCTTCTCTCTGAAGTACTCAAAATTCACCCTTGCTAATTACTTGGTCAACACGTCGGATGTCTGCTCGTCTATTGCGACATACTAGAGCTTCACTGCTCCTCTCTGCACCATATCCCGAATATAGTGCTACTTGATCTCAATATGCTTCGACTTGTCATGGAACATTGGGTTCTCGAACAACTTCACACAATTCTAGTTGTCATAGAAGATACAAGTCACCTCTAGCTCGATATCAAACAAATATGATAGTAGCTTCTGAATCCATACTGCTTCACAACTAGCAGAACAAGCTGCAACATACTATGCTTCGGGTGTAATCAGTGCCGCACATGACTGCTTTATGCTAAACCAAGAGATCATATTGGATCCCAAACTGAAGCAACATCCCGACGTGCTCTTCCTGTCCGTGGCACTGCCTGCCCAATATGAATAATGATGCAAATCTTCTGATCCATCGCATATTTGAGCCCATACTCAATTGTACCCTTTAGGTACCTCAATACATGCTTTGCATCAATCAGGTGAACATGTCTCGGATCTGTCAGGAACTAACTCAGGGTGTTCACATCAAAGCATATGTCTGGTCTCGTGTTAGTCAAGTACATTAACAAACCAATCATCTGTCTGTACATCGTGGCATCAATTGTCTCTGAATAAGCATCACAAAGTATCTTCAAGTTCGATGCCATTGGTGTGGCCATTGCCTTGCAATCCATCATTCTGAACCTATTCAGAATCTCCACTACATACTTTCCTTGACCAAGGAAAATCCCATTTGAACTCTGCCACACCTCCATGCCTAAGAAGTAGTGCATCATTCTTAAGTCCTTCATCTTGAACTTTGCGGCAAGATTCTTCTTTGTTCCTGAATAGTAGAATCATAGGTTTTCTTTCCTCAACATTGTAGTAAAGGTTGGAGTCCTCTTTACTATTGGTAAAGTCCAAGCTCGTCAGAAACCATCTATCCTGCCATACCATGTCCTTGGTACCTATCTCAAACTGTACCACATATGCTTCCTCTTCATGAGGGGAGACATCCGGTATCACTTTGAGCATGTCCCTGAGATACTAGGGCCAACACCTTTGCTGCAGATAGAGGTTAAGTGGTAATGTCTCTCCATCTGTTTTGTAGTCACTCCCTCTGAAGCAGAGATTTCCTGCTCCCTTTTTAACTGAGCACTATCCTCGCTCTACATATTGTACTCTCTGCATCGATAATTTCTGCATAGGAGTGACTCGTAACATTCTCTTCTAATGATCTTCTGTGTATCCATCTATGTCATCTTTCTAGGTCACTGGATACCAAGATCTCAATCTCTGTTGCAATTTCTCTCTTGCACTCATCTATGATCTTCTCATCTTCAACCTTTTAGTAAAGGTTGATGTCCCATCACTCTAGGTAATCCTCGATCTCATCATACTATCCCATGGGTGCCCTCTAAGCTTGTACAAATACTTCTTCATTCTGCACATATGTGGTTCTCTATAGAGAATCCCGAATTCTGGAAGTTGCTCGATATCCACTTCTACTTTGATTAAACCATATATCTAGTGTAATGTACACCATTAAGGAAGTGTGTCTGGCCACTAGAGCAATGCATCTTCATAGTCGACTCCCTCTTTCTGAGAGAACCCTCGCTTTGTACATCTGCAGTATGATTTATTTCATAAATCTTCTTGAATGTTATAGTTGAACCATCGTCACTTGTTCTTCGGAACACATCTCAATATTATTCTCTTGTAGGTGATGGTACACAATATTTCCTACAAGTCAAATTCAGTTGCGTGGTTAGAAACATATTTTTCAGAACAAATTCTTATGTATAAATACATAGGTCACACAGTTATGCAACTATCTTGGCCAATGCTTCAACACAACATTCATCCATATCCCCTACTCATATGGTAACTTTCTAGATGCCTTCCATCTCTACCAGAACATTATTAAGAGCGTGCACTACTCCCAACATGTCAGCAAAGATGTTTCATTCTAGATAAGTAGCAATGGAATGGTGTACAATACCATAGGCCACTTACCCATTACTTGCATATTAGTAGTATTCTGTTCATCAATGCAACTTCTCTAACATGCATAATACACATCCTAAATCTAGGAACATAAATATGTACACAACTGAACAATATCATTTAAGTAATTAGATATACAAGAAATGACAATTCAAATAGTTATCTTTGTTTGGTTGCTGGGTGGACTCCCTCTTGATCTTTTCTTCATTGCAGGAACTACTGGAGTCTCTGACAGTGTGTTCTACTTCATCGTCTGATTATGAGGACTTGTTCCTTTCTTGCTTATGATCTGAAATGTTGAGCAAGCATTCTACATCATAGATCACTTATTCTTTGTACTGGAGTAGACTCTGTGTATCCCTACTTCTATATCTTAACCAATACTGAGTTGGATGAGAGGTTATTCCATATTGATCTTTATTTGTTTTCCGGAATCTAACTTTGTAGGAGATTCTCCTACTCCTTTCAAGTAATACTGAAAGTCATCTCTAGCTTCACCTTATGAGGTGGAACCTTTTGAATGAACCCTTGTAACTGGTTACCTTCATGCATTACAATACATATTCTTCATCACTTGAAGAATCTTCTTTTGTTCTTTTGCTTGCGGGTTCATCATATTCTGCGGTGTGAGCATGATGCTTCTTTTTATTGATTCTCCCAGAGGATCCTTGGTTTCTGGGAAAATTTCTTGAATAATGTCCTTTCTCATCACATGTGAAGCACCTAATATTGGAGAGGTCTCTTCTAGGTCCATGTATCCTATGGGATATTCTAGACTTCTTATGATGGTGGTCCTCCCTCTTGTTTTGATTCTTCTTGGTATGAGTAGTTAGGGCTTGTTCATCATTGGTCCCCATTTTTTCTTCTCTTTCTACTAATAGAGCTTCTTCTTGGGTGCATTCTTCCCATAATATGTTGAATGTGATTAGCTTCTTTTTGGCGCATATTCCTTGAATAAATGAATCCCATGATATTGGGAGACCATTCAAGGTAGTCATCACAATCTCTCCTTCTTCAACATTGTCTTCAATTGATTCAAGTTGTTCCTTGATCTGAGCGACTCTTGTGAAGTAAGATTGAATAGTTTCTTAGACGTGAATCTTTACATTCTTGAGTTGGTTCCCCAGAGTCATCTTGCGGTTGATGTTCTTTCCTTCATATAGCTTGGTCAAGGCATCGAACATCTTCTTTGGAGTATTTAAGGATGATACATGAGGGATGAGGTGATCTTTGATGGAGTCTGCAATGATCCTTTTGGCCTTTATTGTGTTTTTCTTGTGAATTTATTTTGCCTCTTCTCCCTATGGTTCTAGAACCTCCTCATTGACATACTTGTCCAAGTCATTCTCTTCTAGTACAAGAGAAATTCTATACTTTCATGCCCTAAAGTTATCATCTCCTTCAAGCTTGCCCTCAAGCTTGGTGTGATTTATCATTTTGATATGAGAACCTCAAATGGAAATATCACGGAATTAGATCTTACCAATTTGAGATGCCCAACCTGGTTATGGAGTTGGATGACCTAGGGTTTGATAGAGAAACCCTAATTTTTCAAACTTGGAATCTTGAACTTCTGCTTGGATAGAAAGATGTGCCTCCTCAAGGCGAGTTGAGAAATGTATTCCTTTTCCCAAATATGTGGACATAATTGAAAAATAATTGATGCCCTAGTTTTGCCTCGGCAGTAGTGAAAGAGCCAAAAATGAAAATTCTTGGCTTTGAATTCCGCTTTCACAGGAAGATGCGCCCTCCTAGGGAAAGTTGAAATGACCTCCTTTTCAGGGAAAAAATTAAGGATCCATAATTTTCTCACAGTGTAGAAACCTTGGCGAATCTTACTGATTCTTAAAATTGCAAACATGAATTTTTTGGCGATTTTTCTTAAAAATACTCAAACTTCTAAGGGATTTATATAGTTTTTGGACATTTATTGGTGATTTTTAGAGTAAAATAACATTATCCCATGGAATTTGGGCGAATCACCTTTGAAAAAAAGGCAAATTGGTGAATATTTTTTGGGAGAAAAGGTTGAAAAATAACTTGTGGGTTAAATTTCGCCCCTAAAATTTTCCTTGATTTTTTTCAAGATGATCCGTGGAGGGAAGTGCCCAGAACAGGAAGCCCTAGTTTCTCCTAGTTCTAGTGACTGGGTCAAAATTGAAACGTTTCCAAACTGGATTATGCTTCCTCCAAAAGATGCGCCCTCCTAGGGCGAGTTATCCTAGCCCTCTTTTATTGATGATCTGTGGAGAGAATACCTTGAAATAGGAAGCCTTAGTTTTCTGCTGCTGCATAGTGCCTTCTTTTAGAGTGGCTCTGAAACCATGTTAGAATTTGCAGTTTAATTCAATTATGTTAGATCTTTAAACTGAAAGATAGAAAAACATAAAAAGACACAAGAAATTTCCTCAGGGAAACCATAAGGGAGAAAACCCCGCAACTTCTTCAGTAATAGATTTGTCAATATTACAATATCAAACCAAGATACAAAACCAAAAGATAAGATGATTTCTTCCACTTCCTTCTTTCTTCTCCAACAAATTTGTCTTTTCTCCTCCTTGGTGCGAACTTGCTTGAGTGAGAGTGATGTCCAAATGAGAGAGTGAGCCTCTCTATTTTTACTTTATGTGTGACATACCTAATTCCCCACTGGGGATGACTTCCTTAGCTAAATGAGTCGACCTGTCCTAGGGAGACTCAAAAATACATTTTACATTTATCTTTTGGGGAACTACTGCCCCAACTTACAATGGAAGTTTTACCTCGATATTCTTACATGACCAAATACAATAATGACATCCCCGAACAGAGGAAAAACATCTCCAAAGGAGGTACAATAAAAGTATAATAATAATATACAAAAGAATATCTTCCGAAGTTACATTTACACCACCACTAAAGGGATTCAATAACTCCATTGTAAGGCATCTGTGAGTGGCCAGTGATGGACGAATTGGCCATGCAAGAGTGATGTTGGTGGTTCCATGTACTAGTGTATAAGGAATTGTTTAAATTTTAGAGTGTATTTTGTAGAACCATTGAAATGCCTAAAAGGTCATATGAAAGCAAAGTGTGTTCAATGTGTTGGTGAATAGCTTGTTGGGATGCTTAAACAAGTAATTTCATTTGAATTTAATTTGTTACTAATGGGTTGACTAGGGTTTAGGGTTAGGGTATGTATTCCTTCGTAGGATATTTATATTATTTTATTACTATTATTTTTTCTTTTTATATATGCATAATGTCAATTACTCGCATGAGAATGAGTCAATTCCCACCACTAACATTATTATTATTATTATTATTAGTAATACTAAAATTTCTATTTTTCTATAATTGTCTTGACTTGTTTTTAAGAATATTTCCATTTTAATTTATAATTTTTTATTTCTCAAATTGCTTAATTAATATAATCACATTTATTTTTTAGTTTTCTCTCTACTTAATCTACCCTAACCACTCATATTATTAACCATATTTATTATTATTTCAATATTATAATTCAATTGCAATTTGATTATTATTTGATTATTTATTAGCTTTTAATAAATCATTAATCCTAATTATTTGTTGGGAGGACATTTCAAATTCTTTACTGATCATTCATCTCTCTAGTATTTGGTGAACAAACCTATCCTAAAAGGTTTTATATGCAGGTGTCTACTTTTATTCCAGGAGTTCTCCCTTAAAGTAATATTCAAGCCAAGAGAAATAACTATGGATCTGATCACTTGTTGTGCATAGAGTCCGTAGAAGCTGACAGACCTGATGATGATCAATTACCAAATGAAACACTCTTATGAGTACAAGCAATTCCCAATCCTTTAGAAGAGATCGCATTATTCCTCACAATTGGGAAGGCACCCGATGATTACTCCATGACATAGAAATGCCATTTAGTTGTGTGATATGCGGAATATCAACTAATTGTGGTGCAACTCTACAAATCGGGAACTAATGGAATTTTACATCTTTGCGTACTAGATCATGATCTACATAGAATTTTGTGGGAATGCCATGCTACTGTTGCGGGTGGAAATTTTAGTGGAAAGTCTACAAGAAGGAAGATACTCCAAGTAGGGCTATGGTGGCCAATGATATTCAAAGATGCTAAGGAATACACTAGGAAATGTGATGTCTGCTAGCGAGGTGGTAGGCTGTCTCAAAGAGATGAACTCCCACTCCAACCAGTCCCAACATTGCAACCATTTGAAAAATGGGAATTTGATTTTGTGAGACCTATTAATCCACTAACAAAACATCCTAAATCCCATTATTATATCATAACTACAACATACTACCTAACTTGATGAGCCAAAGCAACACCTATCCATGAATGCTCCGCTCCGCAAAAACAATAGCTCATTTCATCTACAAAAACATTATCACTCGGTTCGAATATCCCAGAAGCCTCACAAGTGACCAGGGTAAGCACTTCTTGAACACCAACATTGAGGCACTAACAAGAGAATTCTTGATACAACACCAGAAAAGCAGTTTGTATCCCTTGCAAGCAAATGAAAATTTTGAAGCTTTCAATAAAATATTGGAGATCATGATAACACAAGTATGTTGTGATTGGGATGACGAAATACCAGATGTGTTATGGGAAAACATGACCACTACAAAAAAAATGCATAATCTGTAATACCCCAGTTGTTAAGCCCCAAACATATGATATTTTATGTGACTGTGGACTTATGCTCTTTTGCATGTTAATGTGATTATGGACTTATGATATTTGTTTGATAATATGAATTTGGAATTTGGCACTATTATTAATATTAATGTTATTATTGGCATTGTTGTTATCTTTGAATGTTGTTGATAATGATTAATTAAACAACTGGCTCAACAAAGGAAACTAAAAGAGTATGGGAGACCTTGGATCTCACACTATCAGGGGGAATGGGGGACATACCTAAAACCTTAGAACTTGTTGTTGGATTGGAGTTGTCCATCAAATTTCATTTTGCACCTTGGTGACATTAGTAGTGTTGGTCACCCAAACATTGTACAACATACCCTATTTTTTATTTTTATGGACTATGGAGCTACTATTGCACCTTATGCATACCTTAGTGGGCCCCTCTTGCCTAATGCACCCTCCTTGGGAGATATTCCCTCCTATTTATGTGATTTTTGTCATTTATGAGCCCTCTCCCTAGATTCTAGGAGTTGTAAGCTAGATTTTAGCTTCCACAAGCTAGAATTTAGCCTCCACCTCCATAAGTGCACCTCACTCCTTTATTCATGTAGATGCTCCCTATTTTTGTGCTTACAAGTCATTTATGACCCTATTGGATCCTCTCTCTCACCTAATGTTCCCTCTATCATGTTTTGTAACCCCCTTATGCATTAGTGCAACTCCTTGTGCTCTTCATGGCTCCACTCCTTGGTTTTTGGTAAATACTCCTCATGATGCTAATCCGGGAAAGGGAATCTCCTAACTAAAAAACCACTCCACTAATTCGAGTTAAGTCTCCATGATGAATCTTAACCTTACATATTCATCTAATTCGAGTTGATCCCTTTGGGTTAGAGTTGGCCTCCTTGTTTTATAAATTCATATGCCCTCTCCTTGTTGAAGCTAATCCCGAGATTTGGATCACTTTCCTTGTGCTATCTCACTGTGTTGTGAGTGTTGATAGTCTTGAGACTGTGTGGGGATTGTATTGAGATTGAGTGTTTGTTGCAGGATCCTTGATAGAAGTAGTCTGTTTTCCATTCCAAAGAGTTAGTCTTATGGATTGTCACCACCCCGTGCTTCCATATCACTCTACCAATCCATGTTCTCACACAAGAAGCCAAGAAATGGGACGGTGACCCCATAGGCAGTGGAGATGGACAGGAAAGTAGTAGTGGGAATCATTGTGGTTCTCGGAAGACGTAGTTCTGAGAGGTTCCGGACTGAGTGTGTCTCTTCCCGTGGATCCATGATCTCAGCTCGGGGGTGACCCGTTCAACTAAGTTAAACTTGACTGTGTCTATGATTAGGAGGAAAGTTGTCCCGTTGAAGCTAGTTTCCCATTGAAGATAAGTATTTGTTCATATGCTTTTTTATGTTATTTTAACATGATTATGTGCCATGAAGGCTGAATTATTTTCTGGATTTGTTTATGGATTATGTGCCACTATTTGTATGCAGTATGGATGGCTATCATATTATGAATTGCTATGAAACTTATCTACCATCTATTCCTCCTCTTCTCCTTCTCGACTTACAATTGTAACTCTCAAAATGATGAGAGGGGCGCAACCATATGTTCTGATTCTCCCATTTCTACTCATATTTGGGTTTTTAAACTTGTTCAGTTTCATATGGAGTGATCTTTCTAGTAAGTAAAACCTTTTGTTTCATTGGAAGATCTCTCCATATGATCGTGTTATGAATGTTTTGGCCGATAGTGTTTCCGGTGCTGATAGGAACGCACCCCGTCTTTGATTGAGAACACCTTTGTATGTGAATTTGTTTTGTTGCTGCAAATCTGATCATGTTGTTGTATATATGAATTTGTTGTAGTAGAACTGATCATGTCATTGTAGGTCTGATTTTATTAGTGGAGATATGATTTGTATTGACAATTGATGGCTGGAGGGAAGGAAACCATACACTCTAAATCTTACTAGTGAAAGATGGCTGTAGGAAACATCCACGGGTTCTTTTATTTTGGAGGTTGTAGTTGGCATCCTGTGTTTCTTAGTGTTATGGTTTATGTGGCCAGTTCCATTACATATCGCCATCTAAACTCTTGGATCTTCACACACATAATTCACTAGTATAACAATAATTCACTAGTAACAATGAATATTCACAACAATTAGCACCATGGTCCTAAGTTAACTAAATGATATTAGACACTAGTATACTGGATAAATAAATGGATTGTGCGTATTCGATGTTTATAATTACCTTATGTAGTATGCACATTGGTAGAATGTTCAATTTGGCTTACAGGCATATCATTTTTATAAAGTTATAAGTTTTAATCTTTGAATGTATGGCATGTTGGCCTAACCTTAGAGCACTTTATTACGCTATGTAATATTTACTTCAACCTTTTTCCAAGACCTCTAGTGCCTTTGGCCTTAGTTTGGGGTCGGGGACACTACATAAACAAACTTTGTTGGTATATGGACGAGAAGCAATTGTGTCGACAAAATTTGTGGTTCCAAGCCTCTATATCGCACACACAACACATATGATGGAGGAAGAATCAATAGTAGAACGTATTGTGAAACTGGTGGAATTTGAAGTATCCTGCTTCTTGGTTGATTATCATGCAACAATTGAAAAATAGTGACAAAAGGATTGGCATGACAAGCATATCAAGTAGAAACAATTTAATAGAGGAGACTGAGTTTGATTATATGACAGGAATTTCATGAAACATCCAAGAAAACTCCAAATGTATTGGTTGGGACCTTTCACTGTTACGAAAAAAATAAATCTAAATTTTTTAAGCTCATGCAAATCGATGATATTATCCATCCATGTTGGTTGAATGGCGCGCACCTGAATCCCTATGTTTTTGTTCAGTGATTCCACAAGAGGCCACTCCTGTCATTGAGAGTGAGTTAGTTAGGAGTTAGGTTCTTTTCAAGTATAGTGATTTTTCCATTTATCATTTTTTATTCATTTTTTGTCATTTATTTCAAACCATTGTGGTCAGGGGGACCCACTAGTCCCAATTCATCTGTCGCTAGCGCCACGCCACATCAGTAAAATTGTCTTTTTGGCATTAAAGATATATTAACACACAAATCCACTAAATTGATGTTCGCCTGTGTGAAACTAGTATTTAATTCCTTCCTTTGACGTTGTAATCATTTGTGACCCCATCTGCATAATCTCCATTCCCCGCCTTGTAATCACATCTAAGCGATTGCATCTCTTAGCAACTCATCACTGCCACTCTTCATACAACCATTTCCAATGTCTTGTACCAAACTGTTATGCCAGAGTCAGACCACACATGCCAAAACACGTGTAGATGCAATCATCACAGTATCCACCTATTTCCAGATCCCAAATGCATCATTTCTCCATCCATTCAGCGAGCTATGAAACAACATCCTACAATCATTTCACGTATTTATATAGGAATGCTTCCTCCCCGCTAATTCATCACACTATGCTTATAATTTATGGCCTCGTATCCAATCTTGTCAGAGCCATACAAATAGTCCCCCCCATCCCCTTTGTTTATCTATATGTTTCTGTATGAAATATCTTATCCCCAATTCCACTTCCCAAAGCCCAAAATCCCACATTTGTCTATTTTTAGGGTTTGCCATAACTTCCTCAGATTTCACCCAATCACCTTCAAATTTTACCACAGAGTTCCTTTCCGAATTCTGCTTCTTTGTTCCCCTCTGCCAAATTTTCCCATTCTTTTACCCCGCTTCTGAAATCCTCATTTTTTGCTTCCCTGTCTATTCGATCTTGTCCAAAACATAGTCAAACCCCAATTACCCTTCAGATTTTTTCCCAAATCTAGATTTTTCTTTACTAAAGCAGTTTCTGTTTTTGATTTTCTACCCAGTCAACCAAAAAAAAAAAAAAAACTCCTGGTTATGGTTGTCACCCGCGCAGGAGCAAAAACCATGGAAGAAGCACTTGCAGCCATCCAAGCCAAACTCCAGGATCTGGATGAAAAATTTCTCGGCCTCCATCTTGAACATTCAGCTATGAACAAGAAACAACAATCCGAGTCTTCATCAGACAATGGGTTCTCTTCTTCCAGCAATTTTCGTGGTTCGAAGCTTGATTTTCCTCGCTTCAATGGTACTGATCCAACTGGATGGATCTATCGTGCAGAACAGTATTTCAGTCCGCATAATACTTTTGATGTCAACAAAGTTCCGCTTGCATCCTTTCATTTGGAACAGGAAGCTCTTCAATGGTACCATTGGTACATCAAGGCTCATGAAGAGCCAAAATGGCTAGACTTTTGCCATCTCCTTTTGCAACGATTTGGTCCTAGTGCTTTTGATGACTTCACAGGAGCCCTCACTAAACTTTGCCAAATTGGCACTGTGAGAGAGTATCAAACCGAATTTGAGAAACTAGCCAATCACACTGAAGGATTGTCTGATGACTTTTATCGGAGTTGTTTTATCAGTGGTCTAAAGGATGCCATCCGCTCTGAGGTCAAAATGTTCTGTACCAAAACAATGATGGAATCCCTAGGGTTGGCTAAGTTGGCAGAAGACAAGATTGCAGCGCAACAACGCTCCAAGCCCACTTTTGTTCCCTTCCGAAATATGGGTTCTCAACGACCACCCATACCGCAGGCTCCTTGACCAACTCCTATCAAGCGTTTGTCTGAAACATAGATGCAAGCACACAGAGAAAAGGGGCTTTACTATAATTGTGATGAGAAATTCACTTGGGGACATAGATGTGTTCAGCAAAATCTCTATCTCTTGATGTGGATCCTCCGCCTGCCTCTGAAATTGGTGACGAAGATCCAGAAACAATGGATGCTTAGGTCAACATTCAGGAACCGCTTATTGACCCTCCGTCTCAGGATGACCAGCCAGAGATATGTCTCCATGCTTTAGTTGGAATCACCACCCCCGAAACAATGCGGTTCAAGGGTTACTTCAAGAATCTTCCTCTTACAATACTCATTGATTCTGGTAGCACTCATAATTTCATTGACCCTCGGATCGCCAAACAAGCTGATTGTTTTATCCATCCTTGCTCCAACTTTGAAGTCATGGTTGCCAATGGGGGCACCTTACCTTGAAAAGGGAAGTGTCGAAATGTGCGTATCTCTATGGGATATTATACCTTGCGCTCTGACATGTTTGCTTGACCTTAGGCGGATGTGATGTAGTTTTGGGCGCTCAATGGCTACGCACACTTGGCCCTATCTTATGGGATTTTGCTGAACTTTGGATGCAATTTTCCCTCAATGGACAAAAACACACATTGACAGGATTACAACCAGGGTCTCTCAGCATCATCAATTCACATCGGATGGAAAAAATACTCAAGAAGAATTCACATGGTGTCATCGCTCAGATCCATTCCATTCAGATGCAACCATCAACGGTCTCCACTTCTCCTTTGGATCTACAACAAATTCTGGATCGATATACAGGTGTCTTTGCTGAACCAGTGGGATTGCCACCTTAAAGGCCAGAAGACCATCATATTCAGCTCCTTCTTGGTAGCGTTCCTCCCAACTTTAGGCCTTATCGCTACCCATTTCACCAAAAAACGGAGATTGAAATGCTCGTTCGGGACTTATTGAAGCAAGGTATTATTTGCCCAAGCACTAGTTCCTTTTCTTCTCCAGTTCTTCTTGTCCACAAAAAAGATGGGTCATGACACCTTTGCATTGACTTCCGAGCACTTAATCACCTCACCATCAAGGATAAGTTTCCAATTCCTGTTGTTGATGAGCTTCTTGATGAGCTTCATGGGGCTCAATTTTTCTCCAAGTTGGATCTTCGTTCTGGGTATCATCAAATTCGGGTTCATGAGGATGATATTCCTAAAATAGCTTTCCACACACATGATGGCCATTATGAGTTTTTGGTCATGCCCTTTGGCCTCACTAATGCTCCTTCCACATTCCAGGCCTTAATGAATAAAATATTTCGTCCCTACTTGCGGAAATTCATTCTGGTATTCTTTGATGATATCGTCATCTACAGTAAAACATGGGATGAACATCTCCAGCATCTGGATCTTGTCATGCAACTTTTCTCTGACCATCATCTCCACGCCAAGCAGTCTAAATGTGTTTTTTGACAAAAGGAAGTTGAGTATCTCGGGCACATTATCTCAGCACAAGGGGTTCGTGTGGATCCTGCCAAAATCAATGCCATGAACAATTGGCCGCATCCTCAGACACTCAAGAGCCTTCGTGATTTTTTGGGGTTGACTGGCTACTCTTGCAAGTTTGTCAAGGATTATGGGAAGATTGCAGCTCCATTAACTGCTCTATTGAAAAATGATGCTTTTACATGGACACATGCTACTCAGTGTGCATTTGACAAACTGAAACAAGCTATGTGTACTACACCTGTTCTAGCTATGCCTGATTTTTCCAAGACCTTCACTATTGAGAGTGATGCTTGCGGCAATGGACTTGGTGATGTTCTCCTTCAAGATGAAAACCCGATTGCGTTCACCAGCAAAGCCCTTTTAGGTAATAATTTAGCTGCCTCTACATATGAGAAGGAAATGATGGCTATTTTGCATGCAGTACAGAAGTGGCGACCATATCTATTAGGGAATCATTTATGCATCAAGACTGATCACCAGAGTCTGAAATATTTCTTGGAATAGCGTGTCTCCTCCCCAGCACAACAGAAATGGGTTAGCAAACTCATTGGTTATGACTATGAGATCACTTACAAGAAGGGTAAAGACAATATTGTGGCAGATGCTCTTTCTCGCACATTTGATGCCCAAGGTTCTCTTTCAGCTATTTCTATGCCTGTTCCAAATTGGTTGCAATCTGTTCCATAGGGTTATGTCAATGACTCTTCCTTATCTCAAATCATCCAACGCTTGACCAACAACCCTTCTGCTATACCACATTGCTCTTGGGATGGTGCTTCTCTGAGATACAAGGGTCGTCTGGTGCTTCCCCAGAGCACAGTTCTTCAACAGGTTGTCTTCTATGAACTCCATGCTTCTCCATCTGTAGGGCACTCTGGGTTCCTCAAAACGTATGAACGGGCACGGCGTAAATTCTTTTGGCAGGGCATGAAAAGTACAATTCAACATATGGTGGCTGAATGTGATACCTGCCAGCGCAATAAGGGTGAAACAACACTCCTTCCAGGATTGATCGAACCCTTTCCCATACCTACATGGATTTGGACAGATATTTCTATGGATTTCATTGAAGGGCTCCCTAAATCTTGCGGGAAGACAATGATTCTCGTTGTGGTTGATTGCCTCTCCGAATATAGTCATTTTTGTGCTCTCAGCCATCCATATACATCCTCCTCAGTCACTCAAATTTTCCTGGACCAGATCTTTCGTCTTCATGGCATCCCTTCTTCCATTGTCTTGGATCGTGATGCGACTTTCACCAGTCATTTTTGGACAGAACTATTTCGCCACACTGGCTCCAAACTAAAGATGAGTTCAGGGTATCACCCACAAACAGATGGTTAGACTGAAATTATCAATAAATGCTTGGAAACTTATCTTCATTGCTTCACCTCTGAACAACAACATCAGTGGGCAAAGTGGCTCCCTCTCGCTGAATGGTGGTACAATACCTCTTACCACACTGCCTCTAAAATGACCCCATATGAAGCAGTCTATGGTCAGGAACCTCCATTTCTTCTTCCCTACACCCCCAACAGTTCACTAGTTCAGGAAGTTGACACGGTCCTTCGAAATCACAATCAAATTCTTCGCATTTTGCGGGACAATCTTCACATGGCAAGAAATCGCATGAAGTAACAAGCTGATCAGCACCGTTCTGAGCGCACTTTTCAAGCAGGCGATATGGTTTTTCTTCGTCTCCAGCCATACAAGCAATCCTCCCTGAAACTCAAAGGGCGTCATAAGCTCGCTCCAAATTTCTATGGGCCATATTGGATTCTTCAAAAGATTGGGTCCGTTGCTTATAAATTGGAACTTCCTTCTTCTTCCCGCATTCATCCAGTATTTCATGTCTCTTGTCTGAAGAAAGTTCTTGGCACCAACATCAGTGGACAAACTATTTTACTTGAACTAGATAATGAAGGATCCATCCTTTTGGAGCTGGAGGCCATCCTCAATCGGCGCACTCGTCAGCTTCGCTCTCGCTCTATCACAAAGGTCTTAATTCAGTGGCACGACATGCAACCAGAGGATGCCACATGGGAACCACTCCTTCAGATTCAACAACAATTTCCACATCTAAAGCTTTGAGGACAAAGATTTTTTTAAGGGGGAGGGGATGTTAGGAAACCATGTCTTTACTTTGTTAGTATATTGTTGTTGGACGCATATGCTTTGTAAGTCATCCTGTAGTATTTGTTGATCAATAGTTTGTGTTATTGTTGTTGGCGCATATGCTTTGTAAGTCGCCCGTAGTATTGTTGATCCATAGTTTGTAAGTGGCCCATGGTTTTGACCCATAGTATTGGTGCCTAGATTTAGTATATAAGTGTGTGTTGAGGCCTATGAAGGCACCGTGAAGTTATTTGTATTGAGATTTCTCAAAGGAGGTTGCCCCCTCGAAGTCGCCTGCGATCAATATAAAAGTGATTTTGAGTTCTGTCATTTCTGCTATTTCGCATATTCTTATTAATTAATTGTTGCAGTTGCTTCACATACTCGACTGAGATGCTTTCTAAGGGAGTCTGGTCTCTTGTTGAAAGAATAACTATTAGTTTTCTAAGCACGATGACACTTCCAAGGAGGTCATAATCGATGCAAATTTTGAAGATGAAGCGGCACTAACTTGTTTCACTTCCTATAATTCCACAACTAAGAGACAAACAACCTCCGTAGAAGGAACTCCTCTTCTCTTCGGCATACATAAATTTTCTTTGGTTTCCCTGATACAAAAGCTAAATACCGATGTTTTTTAGTACCAGATGTGGTATGTCAATTATATTTAGTACCAGAATTGGCTCCTTCATTTGAAGAGCCCATAACAAATGATGCGCAAGGTTAAGGAACATAGTTGAGCTGACTTGAGGGCGAGTCAACACTTGTGTTGTTCAAGTCCTATTGGCTGCTTATTTTTTGGAAAGGAATGTAAAAGGAAGAAGGAAGCGTGGGATAAATTAGTGAAAGTTGCGGAAGCCCCTAACGGCCACAATGGTTTTGGACCCGCAACCGCAAGTATATAAAGAAGCATAGGTAAAGTGGAAGAAAAGAATCATCATAGTAGAATAAAAGAAAGAAAAAAGAAGAGAAGCAGAGAAGCAACAGAGAAGATGTTGAGCAAAGATTGACTTATTGTATTTGGGTTTTTGGGAAATGTAATAAGGAAAAGGGTTCTCTACCTCGTATAGGGCCACGATGGGAAATTGTGTGGTTGTTGTAAGGCCGCAGAGCCATGAATTGGATGTAATGAAATTTATCTACAATAACAATGAAGGACTCCCCCCCCCAATTTTGTATTTATGGTTAAGATGTAGTATGTTTATTGATTAATGGAATCGACTATATGTCTGCTCTTTATCTATGTGTTATGGCTAATAGATTACTATTGCGATGATATATGATGGATTTTGTTGTGATATGAATAACGGTAACCCTCACAAATGTATCCCTACAGTTAGCACTCCTTATCACATACAGGTCATTGGTTGTGCTTCGGGTCAACCTTCTCCTTTGGTAAATTGAAAATGCCAACACACTAGACTACATCGATGCCCTTTGTTGGCCCATGCAAAAGAACCTGGTCTCTAATTTTGCGCCAAAAAGGATCCATTACTGCCATAAACCCCCATCATAGTAGGTAACATGGACCCAATACAAACACATGAGACTTCATCTCCAATTCATGTGTTGGGTGACCTTGGAGGAGATCATTTAAACAACCCTACTAATGGGTTTCACCCGACCAAACCCTCCCCATAATTCGCAAGAATTAGGACACTGCACGAATGTGAAAACATTCTATAAACTATATTAGTTACATTGATTTCCAACACCAGTGATCGCCAACAAAACAATGGGTGACACCATCGTTCACCCTCTACATTGTCCCTTTCATTTAAAACAATGTAGTATCTCATTTTCAACAAGTTTAAATATCATGATTAAACCTAGATACACTATGTGAAAACGTTTAGTATTCATCAAATCCTCTGTTCATTTTCCCATGAAACTTCATTTGGCAAATATTTTTCAGCCATTCCTCCAGGTATGTTATGTTTCTTGTCAATATTTTTCGACATTTTCTATATTCTCATCATGATCATTATTATTATTGGGAAGTTGCATCATGTGTGTAGGGTTATCATCAATAAGTAGTCCCTCCATCATACAACAGTGGTGCACACACAACAATTATAGGCATATCATCATGACCTTGCAAATAGGAAAAGTATTCTCTCTGTTTACATTACATCTATCCAGTAATCCCAATGATAACCATAAGGTCATACTTCTTGGTAATAACACACCATTAATGTCATTACCAAAAATAGCATGTCCCCCCATGAGCGTGTGCACAATTAGAACCCATTCATACTTTGTAACCCATTATGTCGAACCCCTAAAGACCGCAAAATCAGATAACTCATTAAGTCTATCAAGTTAAAACCACATATCATCACCTTGCATTCTACCCATTTCATCCCTCATATTCCTAAACACATGTTATGATTATGATTCAAAAATAACCTCTCATCCCATCCATGATCAATATACCATATGCATTCCCCTTTGTATTATCAACACCTGAGAAGACCACAATGAGGCCCCACCTCTAATGCCACTCATTTCATTTAGTCATTCCCACATTAATGTTTTGCATAACATTGATTCACAAGGAAAATGTGTTCTCATATGTACAAAACCATCACACCATCATAAAAATGATTCTTCGGTTCACTCAAAACCATGGGAATCCCATCCATATCATTATTTGGTTCCCTAACCCACTAAAAACCATGGGAACCTCATCAATATTATTTTTGTAAAAATGGTTCCCCGACTCATTCAAAATCGCAGGAACCCCATTACATTATTCTTTTGGAAGCACCCCTTGGCCGGCCTTGATCGATGTACTTGAGTCCATATAACCCTAGTATTGTAAGTTTTGTCATCCATATACTTTACCCAATCAATATCGTACCTATGATCAAACCTTCATATGTAGTTTGTTTCCATCTATTACACCTAGTATTACCATTTGAAGAATATTTCTATCATCCACTCACCTAGTTTACATCAATAAAGTGAATTCATGAGCCGCAATTGGTTGCAAAATGATTTTGGTTCTTGTGATAAGAGCCTCATCTTATCAATTACTTCAGCTCTGATTGAAGTCGAGTCACCTCATTATGAGAGCTGTAGTGGTTATGATTATACCTTGGGGACGATTCTTACCAATATAAGGGATCACCTCAAACTTAGTAGGGAGATTCATATGTGCTACCTAACTTAGTGGTCTCCCTTATGCTCAACACCAACAAGTCTATCACATTAGGGGGAGTCATACGTTCCAATGGTAGCAATGTTCACATTTTTTATTCATCACAACAACTCATCTGATATAACAAAGTTACCCATCCAACAAATTTATTAGGTCCCCCACCCTAGTGGGATGTTCTTCATCATCGGCAATTTTTCTTCTTTGGAATCATTAACATCACCAACTATCTAGGACTCATGTTCTCATATAGGTATTGAAGCTTCCTTCATCTACGGTAGCAACAGTATGATCAAGAGGGGACCCCTTGGTATCCTCTTATTGTAATCCATTTTGACAGATTTTCATGAAAATAGGGATTCATGTGTTGTTTGTATAAAACATCATTAATTCATTCATCACCAACAACCTTCCCCCATGCGTAGGTATTTTTACCCATAGATACTTGATAACTTACCTGAACAGGAGAGAAAGAAACAATGATGCATTTTGGCCATACAATACCTTCCAAACCTCATACATCAGGGGGCATCTGTTAACACCTAAAATTTGCATACACATGACATTTCAACTACTATTGTAGGAAGACATCATCAACATACAACATGCATCTCATTGAACACATCCTCATTAGATCCACAAGAGAAATTGACCCCATGATGACAAAATCAGTCATTTTGGACAATATCATGACTATTTATACTGGACACCCATGTTGATACCATGACCTCTTGTTTAAGGACCTGTGCGAACCAACACAACTTTTCCTTCGACATTCATGTGACTTTAAAAAGGGAAGGACCACTTACTTTCTGCAGTGTTGTAATGTCCCCATTCAAATAAATCTCAAGAAGAGAAAATTCCACCAATCTACTAGTTTCCTAGGTTGGGGTGGAAACATTAGATTTGGAATAAGGGAACTATAAATCCCCAAATGGACATTATATTGAAAAAGTATATTAAATGAGAAATAAATAAATATTTAAGATAGGAAAATAAGGTGGCACTTGGTGATGAGGGCACATTGGAGGTGTGGGTCCCACTTAAGAAAGATTCCCCATGCCACATGGCATCCCACTCTCACCCATTCGAATCCAAGGTGGATTAAAACATTCTTGGGAGAGTTGGAAGGGAATAATACTTGGCATGACTCAATTAGGGTCAAAATTGAGAGGAAGAGTAACTCCCATGGAAAAGGAAGAAGCATCTTTGAGCTATTGGGACACTTGGGCTAGATTCCCTAGCTTCTATGACAACAATGATGAAGATGCCATGACACTTATGACACAAATCAAACCTGATTGCTGACATATGACATATATGACATGTTATGGCTAAAAATATCCTCCAAGAGGGTGCACAAGGGAGTTAGGGCAGCCAAATAGTCATCCATTCGAATTGAGTGAAGGAGGAGGCTAGGAATTGATGGACAAGTGGCACACATTGGAATCTCTTCCCAATTCGCGTTGGTATGAAGCTCATGGAGGGATGTAATGTCCCCATTTTGACCCCCTTTGTATTAAACCATAAATGATGTAAATATTGTAATTTAATCATGGTGAGGAGCTCAAGGCCAAGGCCCCACCATTGATTTAGCGTTTCATGTATCGGCAATTAAAAATAGATGCCCATGGTTCTTGTGCGAGATGGGCACAATGTAAATAAGACACCATGTAAATACAAATTTTAATGGAAAAACCCACAACCGGCTATGCAATGCAACAAAAGAGATGGGGCATGATTCTACAAGGAAAAGGGAGGGAAATTATTCAAACCTTGAGCCAATGGTATTAATCCATGTGTCAATGGGGAAACCCATAAACCACCAACTACCCATTTTGTCTCATGTACCCAATCATTTAATTCTTCCAAGAAATTGGTTAAGGCAGTTAATGTCTTGGGATGGGAGAGGTATGGCAGTCAGATTTTCGTGCATGGGCAAGCTACCAACCTGAAAATCGTATTTTTTGGCTTGCTGGGCAAGAAAACCCCCACGAAATGCTACCCAAGGCCATTCCTCAGGCATTACGTTCTTCCTCTCACGCAGCTTGAGCTCACAGGAAGTTATCCTCACGTTTTTCACCATAACCCTGCGTTTTTCCATGCCCAGGAACTCGTTTTTGGATTGTGCAATAGCTGGGGAAGGAGGGACGCAAATTGGGACTGAGGGAGAGGGCGTTTTTGCCCTGGGGCGTTTTTTTTCTGGAATGGGTTTTGCTTCCCAAGTCGAAATTCCCAAGTGCCAATACGTTTTGAGTCTACCCACGTTTTTCTGAAGTCCAGGAAACCCCATCTCATGCATCCCGCTGTTGGAAACGTTTTCTCATGCTCAACAAGTGTAGGTTGCTGTTAGGTGCATCCCTGTTTTGTTTGGAACCCATGAGCAAGAAGCTGGAATGGTAGTGGACAGAATTGGCTTGATAAACCTAGTGTAGGGAGTATCCTCTCAAGAAGATTAAGAGGGCTGGCTACTTTTCTATGCACACCCTGAGAGCACTAGAGAGGAAGGTATGGCTTGAGGGACTGTGTGGCAGTGAAGAGAATACTTCCTGGTGTTGGGTGTGTAGGCATTGTGAGTGCCAAGCTAAATAGATCTGAGAGAGGTACCCATAGCTCCTTAGTTGAGCTCACTAGCTTAGCAATTCTTCCTTTCCATCTCCTAGCAGCCTGATAAACCCAATTGAAGATTGGCTTGGCTCATCCTGGTGCATGCTTGGCTATGTGTGAGTCTGCTGTTCCCTGGTTCCTTGGGAGATCATGCCCAGCTCGGGGGTGGCAGTGGTGCTGAGAGATTGAGGAGCACACTGGCCTACGGTTGGGTGGAACGTTGCAGTTGCATAGCCAGTTGTGTGGAACTACTTTCGCATAAGATAAGTATTCTTGTGTTTTATCTTTGCAATTGTTCCTTTAATGAATAGATGGAATGTGTTATGGATGGGCTAATGAATTTACTTCTGCAGTGTATTCAACGATTATGCATTTCCATATGATCTTTTATAATACTGCAAAGATCTTTATTTCATAACTGACACAGAAACGTGAAAGCATGTTAGATATCAGCATGTTTTATTTAATCCTTGTTCTGTTCTATAGCATTGCACATATACCTGTTTTATATCAATGAGTTAATTATAATGAATATGGGACAAATTGCCCGGATTGAGCACAGTGATTCTCTCTATCTCGCTGGTATGATAGAGGGGACACTACAAGGGAATTCGAACCATAAGGATTGGGAAGGTAATAAAATACAAGAACCAAGAAGGAGAGGGTATTTTGATCATTTTCATTTTTCAAATTGGAGACAATAATTTGTCCATGCTAGTGGAGTGTTTACTCTACTTGCCTTAGTACCAATTTCGGGGGTGAACGATTCCCATCCTAATTGGAAATTGGAGAGGCCATTCAGAATTTTCATTTGAATATACAATGGGGTCATTTGTTTCAGGTTGAATCTACAGGGCAGCTCATGATCTTTTCTCCTTCAAGTTGTTCCCATCTCTCTCTCACATTTCTCTTCATATTTTGGCTCTTGGAGGAAGGGCACAGATGGTGAGATGCCGATCTATTTGTGAGAGTAAAAGATACAAAATTTATTTGTAATATGATATATTTACTCTGTATTTTATTCCCAGAATATCCTCATGTCTAAATACCAAGTGAAACTATGTAAAAATACCAAACAATGCATAAATGGTGCCATTTTCCCTATATCTTGTTGTGAGAGCTTGAAGTTGCTTTATTTCGATTTGTATCAGTTCATATATATGATTTTTATGATGTATGGAGAGTCATTAATGTCCTAAATAAGTTTCATATACATTACATAAGCCTTTTGACCTTAAATTTTGAATTTCATAGCAAGTGGTGAAGTTTCCTATCATTTCCCCCTATGTGAAGACATGTCCACAAACCTATGATTTATGGGAGTTGAAGAAGCCTTTAGAAACTGATTAATGATGCATTTGGGTCAAAATTTAATTCATTTAACTAATCCTTATCTCCTTTCTTAAATTTTGGATGGTCGTACTGCCTTTGGGAAGCCATTAGTGACCTCTACCCTTGGGGGTTTGAACCTCGAAATTGCTAGTAAAATTCCCCAATTTCTCCTGAAGTTAAATGAATGTTTTAGAAGACTTTTGAGAGTGTCCAAACATATATCATCCTCATTTTTATATATTAATACCTTTAAAATATCTTCATACCCATTTTGGAAGCATTTGGAGCCATTTGGGAGCGTTGGAGTCATAACTAGTCTAAGGGTCGAATTGGCCAAAAATTACAATTTTTTCAATTTTTCCAAATTTATAAAAAAAGGGACACTGCAAGTGGTATCATAGAATTGTACTTGCACCTGATGTGGGTTACCATCTATGAGGACAATAATTAAGAGTCCCCTCTTAGAAATTCACATTGAAAGTACTTTTGGTGAAGAGGAAGAAGAAGGAGAAGAGGTACCCTCTGTTGAAACTATGTCTAAGGATGAGAAAGGAACCTCAGAGACAGAGGAGAATGAGGATTTTAGGAAATTCATGAAACCATTCTTTGAAGACATGAAAAATCATATAATGAAAGGATTCAAATTGTTGTCTAGTCAAATTGGAAGCAAAGTGGCATTAGGAGGCATCAATAGTTCTCCTTTCAAGGAAAAGAAGGCAATGGGTGAAAGTATTTTCTCAAAGACAGAAGCTCATAATCGACCTCATGAATTTCAGAGCTCAATAAGAGCTACCACTCCTAGGTTTCTTGAGCCCAAAGAAGAAACTAACGCTCAATTTGGCATGAAGGAAGTTCTAGCCGAATGGCAATATTTGAGTGAAGATTGTAGAAGGACATTGCCATTTGATCAATTCTTTACTGTCTCCAACAAGCTCAAAATGAGAGGAGATAATAGGAATACCTTTCAAAATAAAGAATTGAATTATTACATAGGTCAAATGCCCCTTCCTATCTTTGATGGCTCACCTCAAAGTTCTGCAAATAATTGGATACAAAAGTTAGATGCATATTTTCAGCTGAATCCAATGGTGGAAGAGGATGCTCTAAAAATGGATATTTTGCATCTTGAAGGAGAAGCTAATGATTGGTGGTTCCATGGGATTAAAACCTTGGCACATTATTAGGTTACACCATATGAAGAATTTGTTAACAGGGTATTGGAAAGATTTGAGCAAAAAGACCCCGAAATGCCTTTCAAAGAATTAGCACAGTTGAAGCAAAGTGGAACATCGGATGAGTACATGTTAGAATTTAAAAAATTATCAGTTAAGGTGGTTGATATATCTATGGTCAGATTAGTATTGCTCTTTACTGAAGTTTTTGTTGAACCTTTGAAGGGTTTAGTTAAATCCCACAAACCTACTTCATTGAAAGATGCCATGAACTTGGCAAGAGATTTGCAGAATGTGCTACCAAAGACAAGGTTTCCCCCCAAGCCCAACTTTCCTTCCAAGTTAATATTTGATAAGAAGCCATGGAAAAAATATACATTTGGAAAGGACAAGAAAGAGGGACCAAGCAAAGAAGAACTCTGTAATTTCCCCATTCAAATAAATCTCAAAAGAGAAAATTCCACCAATCTACTAGTTTCCTAGATTGGGGTGGAAACATTGAGATTTTGAATAAGGGAGATAATAAACCCAAAATGGACATTAGATTGACATAAACATATTAAAATGGGTTAAATAAATATTTATGATAGGAAAATAAGGTGGAACTTGGTCATGGAGACACATTGGTGGTGTGGGACCCACACAAAGCTAGATTCCTCATGCCACATGGCATCCTATTCTCACCCATTCGAATCCAAGGTGGAGTCTAATGTTCTTGGGGAGTTGGGAGGTCAATATACTTGGCATGACTCAATGAAGGTAGAATTTTAGTGGAAGAGTAACTCCCATGGAAGAGGACGAGGCATTTGAGAGATATTGAGACACTTGGGCTAGATTCCCTAGCTTCTATGACAACAATGATGAAGATGCTATGAAACCTATGACACAAATCAGACCTGATTGCTGAAATATGACATATATGACATGTCAGGGATAAAAATAGACTCCAAGAGGCCGCACGAGGGAGTTAGGGAAGCCAAAGAGTCACCCATTCGAATTGAGTGAAGGAGGAGGCTAGGAATGGAGGGACAAGTGGCATACGTTGGAATCTCTTCCTAGTTTGAGTTGGCATGAATATAATGGATGTAATTCGAGATAAGGAGGTATTTGGAAGTTTATAAAATTCAATAACAAAGAAGGATAGTGGATTTTTATCATTTCTCATTTTTCATATTGGAGAGCATAGCTTGTCCATGCTTGTGGAGTGTTTACTCTACTTGCCTTAGTACCAATTTCGAGGGTGAAAGATTCCCATCCTAATTGAAAATTGGAGACGCCATTCAAAACTTTAATTTGGAGCTAAAATGGATTCATATGTTGCAGGTTGAAGCTACAGGTCAGCTCGTGACATTCTCATCCTCAACTTGCTTCCACATCTTTCTCCCTTTTCTCTTCATATTTTGGCTCTTGGAGGAAGGACGCACTTGGTGAGATGCTGTTCTCTTTAGGGGAGCTATTGTGGCCCCATTTATTTTTATTATTATATATATACTCTTTTTTTAATGCTCATAAGACTCTAAGGTCGAAACACCAAGTGGAACTATGCAAAAATAACAAACAATGCATAAATGGTGGCATTTTCCCTACATCTTGTTATGAAAGCTTGAAGTTGCTTTATTTTGATTTGTGTAAGTTCATATATGTTATTTTTAGGATGTATGGAGAGTCATTAATGTCAGTAATAATTTCAATATACATTTCATAATCCCTTGGAACATAAATCTCGAATTTCATAGCAAGTGGTGAAGTTTACTAGCATTTCCCCCTACGTGAAGACATGTCCAAAAACCTCTGATTTATGGGAGTTGCAGAAGCCTTTAGAAACTGAATGATGATGTATTTGGGATACCATTGAAGTCATTTAATAGTACCATGTATCTGTTCTAAAATTTGGGAAGGTCGTACATCATTTGGAGATCCATCTTTGACCACTACCCTTGGGGGATTTGAACCTCGATTTGACTAGTAAATTGCCCTATCTTTCCCTGATTGTAATTGAATGTTGAAGAAGTATTTTGAGAGTTTACAAGAATCCATAAGACTCATTTTTATGTATTAATACCTTCCAAACACATTCAGAACCAATTCATAAGCATTTGGAACCATTTGGAAGCATTTGAGTCATTACTAGTCTAAGGGTCAAATTGGCCAAAAAGTGCAATTTTTCCAATTTTACCAAATTTATTAAAAAGGGACACTACAAGTGGTATCAGAGCATGGTCCTTGATCCTGATTTGTATGACCATTCATTAGGACAATAATTCAAATAAATCATCCCCCACCCTTAGAAACTGAAGCTGAAATTACTTTTGGTGAAAGGGAAAAAGTAGGAGAAGAAGTGCATTCTTTGGTAACCATGAGTAAGGATGAGAAAGGAACCTTAGAGGAGAATGAGGATTTTAGAAAATTCCTGAAACCATTCTTTGAATACATGACAAAACAACTAATGCAAGGGTTTGAATTGTTGGCTAGTCAATTTGGAAGCAAATTGGCAATAGGAGGGAGTAGTGGTTCTCCTTTCAAGGAAAAGAAGGCAATGGATGAAATAATTTATGTAACAAAGGAGGAACATCATGTAATGGTGGAAAATGAGGTACATGTTGATATGCAGGTTCTTGAATATGCTACACTCAAACAAGAAGAAATACAAGCACTTGTCTTTGTTCAGAGGGATTATGAGTTGCCTCATGGTGATAGTTGTAAAGTCTTGGAGGAGGCACATGATATCACAATAGTTGGACCAGCAAATAATGGAGAAGATGAATTAAATATTTCGATGGGTAAGAGTTGCAAAGAGTTAAGTTTGGTTCATAATTCCTCACCCCCTACTTCTTTTTCAACCACATCAATTGGGGATGAAAATTGGGTGAAAGGTTTTTTTCTAATGGTGCCACATGAGGAGTATGAAACTCCTATCTCTCCTTTTGATGATGACATGAATAGAGAACCTTATTATTTACATTGGAATCAACATCATTTTTTATTTCTTGATGATACACATATCCATGTATGCATAAATGGTACTTATGTGAGCCCCTCGAAGGCTCATTGTTTTCTTTGCTCCCTACCTGGTTCAGATTTTAGTGGAGGTTCTTCATTCACTTCTCCGATGAAAGGACACATGGATGATTGTTTTGATGCATCTTACATCCTTTTGGAGTGGCATTATAGGACATGGGATCCTCACCTATGTCATTGGAGCTTATTTGATTGGTCACTTGATGCTTGTATGCACTTGGAAAATGGTGGTCTACTTGCTTGGAGGTATAAGCACCTTCATGATTCTTTGATGAGGCACCTCCTTGATGTACATTTTTATTATGTTGCTATGTACTTTAATGATCTATATTTTGTACTTATGATGATTGGAAGAATGCATACAAGGAAATGGGATCTGAGAATTCTCTTTCTTGATGGTATGGGTTGGAGAGCACTCCTAATTGTTGGAGTGCAATACAAGCAATGGGACCCTGGAATAATTTTTAGTCTCATTGGTTTCAATTGTTTATGGGAAGAAAATTTTTGGAAAGGAAAACGGTTCTTCAAAATTCATGTTCGAAATTGCTTGAGGACAATCAATATTGGGTGGGGAGGACTGTAATGTCCCCATTCAAATAAATCTCAAAAGAGAAACTTCCACCAATCTACTAGTTTCCTAGGTTGGGGTGGAAACATTGGGATTTTGAATAAGGGAGCTAATAAACCCCAAATGGACATTAGATTGACATAAATATATCAAAAGGGGTTAAATAAATATTTATTATAGGAAAATAAGGTGGCACTTGATCATGGAGACACATTGGTGGTGTGGGACCCACACAAAGATGGATTCCTCATGCCACATGGCATCGTATTCTCACCCATTCGAATCCAAGGTGGATTCTAATGTTCTTGGAGAGTTTGGAGGTCAATATAATTGGAATGACTCAATTAAGGCCAAATTGGAGTGGAAGAGTAACTCCCGTGGAAGAGGAAGAGGCATTTGAGAGATATTGAGACACTTGGGCTAGATTCCCTAGCTTCTATGACAACAACGATGAAGATTCTATGACACCTAGGACACAAATCAGACCTGATTTCTGGAATCTGACATATATAACATGTCATGGCTAAAAATAGCCTCCAAGAGGGTGCACAAGGGAGTTAGGGCAGCCAAAAAATCACCCATTCGAATTGAGTGAAGGAGGAGGCTAGGAATGGAGGGACAAGTGGCATACATTGGAATCTGTTCCTAATTTGAGTTGGCATGAATTTCATGGATGGAATTTGAGATAAGGAGGTCATTGGAAGTTTATAAAAGTCAAGAACACATAAGAAGAGTGGCTTTTGATCATTTATCATTTTTCATATTGGAGAGCATAGCTTGTCCATGCTTGTAGAGTGTTTACTCTACTTGCCTTAGTACCAATTTGGAGGGTGAAAGATTCCCATCCTAATTGGAAATTGGAGAGGCCATTCAGACCTTCCATTTGGAGATACAATGGATTAATTTGCTGCAGGGTGAAGCTACATGCAAGCTCGTGACATTCTCATCCTCAACTTGATTCCACGTCTTTCTCACTTTTCTCTTCATATTTTGGCTCTTGGAGGAAGGGCGCACTTGGTGAGATGCTGTTCTCTTTGGGGAAGCTATTGTGGCCCCATTTATTTTTATTCTGATATATATAATTTTTTTTAAATGCTCAGAAGAATCTCAGGTCGAAATACCAAGTGTAACTATGTAAAAATACCAAACAATTCATAAATGGTGCCATTTTCACTACATCTTGTTATGAAAGCTTGAAGTTGCTTTATTTCGACTTGTATCAGTTCATATCTGTGATTTTTATGATGTATGGAAAGTCATTAATGTATGTAAGAAGTTCCATATACATTTCATAATACCTTGGAACATAAATATCGAATTTCATAGCAAGTGGTGAAGTTTACTAACATTTCCCCCTATGTGAAGACATGTCCACAAACCTCTGAATTATGGGAGTTGCAGAATCCTTTAGAAACTGATTGATGATGTATTTGGGATACCATTGAATTCCTTTAATAGTACATGTCTCTGTTTTGAAATTTGGGAAGTTCGTATAGCATTTGGATATCCATCTTTGAACACTACCCATGGGGGATTTGAACTTCGATTTGACTAGTAAATTGCCCTATATTTCCCTGATTGTAATTGAATGTTTCTGAAGTATTTTGAGAGTTTCCAAGCATCCATAAGCCTAATTTTTATGTCTTAATACCTTCCAAACACATTCAGAACGAATTTGGAAGCATTTGGAAGCATTTGAGTCATTACTAGTCTAAGGGTCAAATTGGCCAAAAAGTGCAATTTTTCCAATTTTACCAAATTTATTAAAAAGGGACACTACAAACTCAGAAGAAAGAGACTATGTTACACATGCTTCCAACCATGGGTACCAAGGCATAAATGTGCTAAGGGGAAATCAAAATGCATTGAACTATTTTCTGATGAAGATGAAGGTGAAGGGGACATGGAGGAGGAAGAAAATCTTTCAGCCCAAGAAGAGGGATATGAAACAATAGAAGAAGATCCTCCCTTACTTGACAAAGGAAGAATGGCAGTGCTTTCAGGATTTCCTCATCAGATCTTTCTTCCTCGAGCGAGGGGAGTTTAGGAAGGCTAGAGGAAAGTGAGACATCCAGTAGGTCTACTACTAGAGTTATATCAACTAGATGTCAAAAGATCAGAATAAAATTCCATAAACGCATGGAACTTTTTCTGGATGGAGGGGGCTCATGTTCCTATGATGATGAGACAATAGCCGACATAGAGGTTCCCTTGAGGTACAAACATCTAGTGAAACAATGGGTACCCAAGGATCTTCCTCAAATGAACATAGATTTTTGTGTGAATGGGAGGATATATCGAATTGCACCGTCGTCATTACATGGTTTGGGGTTGTTTTGCATGGATGGCATAAAGGTTGGTTACAACAGATATACAAAATTTATGGAGTATGTTGGACCCTGTTACAACTACAAATATTGGATGCGGCTGGTCCAATATACACAAAGTATGTGCAGATATGGATTGTCAACAAATTATTTACAACTGAAAGACAAAGATCAAAATAAAGGAGCAACGTTGTACATTGATGGAAGGCCAAAGGCCACAGGGAATGTTGCGTGGTTTATAAACAATACACAACTAGGGTCTACAATTAAGTAATCCAACTGCATATTTGAGGGGCGTGAAGGAAACCGTGTTTTTGTATGTGCCATTAATTCAATAGTTGCAGGGGAAGAGTTGCTTATTAATTACAATTTGAATCAAGTAGATACAAACATGGTTACTATGGGAGTGGTACATCTAAAAATTTACCCAATCTTTTATTAATGAATTTAAAATCCTCAAGATTTTTTGTTAGTATATTGTTATAATTTTGTTTAAATTTTCTATATTTACTTCGCAAGGTAGTGATCGGGGCATCTCCCAGCAGTTGGTCAGAGAAGTACAACTTCCTTGAGGCAGCAGGTATACATCTTTGTAATAGTAAAAATATAATATAAAAAAAGAGTTTTTTTTTGCTGTGTTTTTTCATGAGTATATTCGTTTGGTTTATATAATGTTATCTATATTTGATGCAGAGTGTTGATTAGGGAAACCACCCAGTTGTTGATCAGACGACAACAGCCTTATATAATGTTATCTATATTCACTTGTGTTCCACTATTATCTATGAAATAAATTAGTAGCATCCTTTCTCATTTCCATTTTGACATGCAAATCATTACTACCCTATCTCCCTATTGGGGTAATGTGTGAACTGCACTATGTATTATTTTTCATCACAACCGATTTATGAAAACATTTTTTTGTGTCTCTTCCTCCACCATAACATCACTAGTAAGATTCAAAAGAGCAGTCATAAAAGGAGGTTAAGTGCCCATATTTCCCTTTGTGTATAAATAGGATATGTGAAATTGTCATGTGATCATATACTTTATCATTATTTTATGCAATTTATCCAGAGAAAGGTTTAGCAAATTTATGTTTTCTTTAAACATTAGGATCACAGATCATTCCAATGAGTTTGCTAGGGTTTCTTTCTTCAATTTTTGGAGGACATTCCTAGATTTGTGTTTTGATCCACACTGTACAGATAGTAAACACATATATTTTACTTATATGTAATTGAAAAATAGTGTTGTCATTATAGTGGAGGAGGAAGTATGCATTTCACTTCATGTTCAAATTCATGTTTCAATGAATAAGGGATGCATTTTTGTTTCATTTATTTTTGACTATTTGATGGAAATGCTAGTATTATTTCTAAACATATGCTCCTACTTTTCTAATGAATGCAACTATTATCTTTTCACTTTTCAGTTTTAAATGCATGTTTAATGTATTATTTGAATTCTCGATATATGTTTCATTTGTTCCAAAAGAGAGAGCACCAACTTCTACAAAGAGAGTAAGAAGAGGGACCTTTTTATATCTCCCACTTGAGAAGATCTTGGTGGCTCATGGGACTTAACACATAATCCTTCATCAACGACATCAGTTCCCTCCACAAATTGATGGATGAATTTGTCACTTTAATGATCACTTTCTCCATACTCATACATTTATACAAGTTGACAATTCTCTCTATGTAGCATCTTTGTAAGCAACCTACAATGTAAAAAAATTGAATAACGTTGCAATATGTCTTCTAAAATTGCTCATACATGAAAAATAGAATGTGAAAACCCTCTCTTCATCCTTACAACAGAGGAGAAGGCACTCATGCCAACACCAACACCAACTCAGTTTATATTGATCAAGACAAATTGCATTTCTATATGAGAAAAATGTGTGAGCAAAACCATTTGAAAGATGCACCTAACATTATGCGCATCTCATGGGATACCAAGACATTATCCTAGATTCCTCTACTCATGCTTCCCTATTGTAGGCCTGTGTAAACAACAATGCTTTGCATGAGGAATGCTACACATATTCACTTGTGTTCCACTATTACCTATGAAATAAATTAGCATGCTACACAAACTAAAATATCTTGAATTACTCGGCGATAGTAAAGACATTTTGGGAATCAAATATCTCTGTATTTGTTTTTTAAATTCCACATATTCGTCGGATATCTGACGTCCCCTTCCAAAGAATCCGACGACCTCGCCATACCACTGAAGAAAAAAGGCGTCGGATATCAGACATCCTATAATGTAATCTAGGTCGGATATCCGACGACCCCTTCAAAATAATCCAACGAGCTCACCATACCACCGATGCCAAACATCGTCGGAATTTGTAGGTATATGCGTCGGATATCCGACCACATTTAAAGTAATGGGTGTTGGATAGTCAACGGCTAGGTTGTCGGATATCCGACCACATGTAAAGTAATTGGGGTTGGATCTTCGATGGCCCTATTGTCGGATATCCGACCACCTGTAAAGTAATGGGTGTCGGATATCCGACCACCTTTAAAGTAATGGGTTTCGGATAGTTGACGTGTATATTAAAAGAGTCGTGGTCGGATATTCAACATGGTCATGTCAGATATCCGCCGAAGGGAAACCGACGTTTACAAAAGGAGAGGCTTGCCGAATGGTCGACAATGTGATGTCGAAAATCAAACATATATGCCGTCGGATTTTGGGTCATAATTTCCTAGTGAGTAATTAAAAAAATCCATTTCCTTCTATAAAATAAAAAATTAAAACTTAAACCCGGATCTATCAAGCAAGAGAGAATCAAATTTCTTGAGTTTAAGGTTAAAAAAAATACTATTTTGATTTTATGTATAGATAAAACACTTCACTTGAATTTCCCTCTACATTTGGTACAAGTTTGACTTCCTTGTGAAATACATAACATTTTATGCAAGTTTGAATTTCTTTGTATAATACATGGTTTTTGGGAACTCCTTTCTTAATTTTAAAGAATCATACAAAATTTAGCAAATTAAGAGGACATTTTCAAAAATCAACTTTGAACAAAAAATATATTTCCTACTTGGAACACACTGTGAGAAATTTCTAACTTTATTTTTATTTTTAAAACATTAAAAATGTTGAAAATAAAATGTCCAATTGGTAAATGCATGCCTATATTATACTACTACTACTACTACCAATTAATAATAATAATAATATTTAACTGCTAAAGTTTACAAATATGTGCATACCCTATGTTGTAGTAGCATTGGGAGGTATCCTCTCAACAAGTTGGCCCCGAAAGAAACAATAAAATAATAAATATTATGCAAATGTGTAAGTCGACCTCATCTAGAAGACAAGCCGACCCCAGATAAAGTAACAAGGTCAGCCAAAGTTATGTATAAATAAAGGTGATGCCTCATTCATTCAACCAAGCAATTCACTCAAGCAAGCTCGCCCAAGTTAGCTAGTGAAGTGCGCAAGAGAGAGAAGGACATAGGCTACAAGTAGAAGACTATATTTTATGGGGCTACTATATTTGGGATTATTCTCCTATGTGATCATTCTTTTATCTTGGTGTACTTGTATCTTGATCTGATTCTATGAGTAATAAAGGTTGATGGTTTTTCTTCCCTTGAAGGGTTTCCCAAGAAAAAAATATTTGTGTCTTTGTTTCTGTGCTTTGGTTATTCTTTCAGTGATCCTATCTTTATTACTATTGCAAAATAAACTGAAATTGTATTGATATATTAAAAATGTAACATGGTATCAGAGCAATGTTGAATAGATTCCATTGTCGGAAACTGGGGCATCCAAGTTTGGACCTTTCTCTCCATAGATTGAATTGGAGAGAGCATTTGTGAAACTCACCCTAGAAGGGCGCACCTATCTGTGGAAGTAGATTTCAAATCTGAGGATTTTCAGTTTTGACCTATTTTTTGTCAGAATTGGGAAACTAGGGTTTTAAATTTTGACTTGGTCTATTCATAGGTCCAAGAGAAAAGGAGAACCATTCAACTCACCCTAGGAGGGTGCATCTTTCCTTGGTATCATATTTCCCAAATTCTGAACTTCAATTTTTATCTGTCTCTTGCTAGGGTTTCTGAATCAGATTTCAAATCTTAGTTTTCCAGCATGCTACTTGAGATGTGGGACCACATGAAGAGAAGTTGGATTCCATTTGGACTCATGGAAAACTATAGAGGTGGTTAGAGCATTAATTGTTCCTAAGTGGATAATGCTCTAAGACGAAAACTACTCAGTTGACCTCTGAAGAGGTATGCATATGTTCAGTTAGAGTAGTGGCTTAGGATTCAACATGTGTAGGTGGCACAAACTACTAATGGTGATTCCTTGATCGTGATTTTGTTCCCCACTTAGACAAAGAGATTCATTGAAAGATGTATAGGGAGTTAACCTCTGAGTTCGAGATAAAGGACCTTGGCCTGATACATTATTTCTTGGGATTAGAGGTGTGGAAGAGATATGATGAGATCTTCCTGAGTCAGGGGAAGTATACTATTGATGTCCTAAGGAGATTTGAGATGATGTATTGTAAGTACATGGCTACACCTATGGTGATGATTATGAATAAGTTGAATGACTCAATTTCCAAGTCAGATCCTACCATGAACACACAGTTGATTGGGTCCTTGATGTATCTGGATAACACCGGACCAGATATTTGCATTACAATATACTCTCATGAGAAGCTGTGCAGAGCCAGTGTTCAGGATGCAGTTTAGATTGGCATCCGATGTGACACCTTGTATAGGTTGATGAACTAGCCAATGAACAGCTCTAGAAGGACATCATGATGCAGATTTGTAGAGGGAGTTTGTAGCACAATTCTAGAGGGAGTCTGGAGTGATATCCAGTGACATAGAGAGAGCGAGAGGCTCATCTCAGTAGAATCGCTTGATGAGAGATAACACTAATGGTGGAGAAACAATTTCCAGTAGTGCAGATTGCAGTGGTATGCTATGGTGCAGAGGGGAGTAGCCCAACTCTCGTATATTCCTACAGATGGTTAGATTGCCGACATTCTCACCCAACCTCTTCCCAAGATGAAGTTTGTATACTTATGACATGGGCTTGGAGTGGACCTGAAGAATGTCTCCCTCGTTGAGAGGGAGTTTGCAGCATCAGTGATATATTCTCCTTGAACTGCGAATGATGGAACTCTCCATGTGAAGGATATATCTTTGTTATGGACATATCGATAGACTGATATGTTGTGCATGGGTGCACTCCTCACTGAGTTGAGTTACCATGAGATGCATGGGATCACTACTCAATGAGTTGAGTTACCATGAGATGCATTGGCGCACTCCTAATTGATTTGAGTTACCATGAGATGCATGGACACACTCCATAATAAACATCCCAACACTAAAATGTATCATATTTAAGAAAAAACCAAAAGATTCCTAGAGTCCTTCGTATTTTGGGAATAACGTTTTGCTCGTAACTCAGAATTGGGAGTAATTTAGACCATTGGAAAGGTCTTGAAATTCTATACAAATTTTCTGTTTTGAGTTTTTTTATGATTCCTTGCCGTTTGTCCTGGTGGGCGTTTTTGTAAGACAACATCTTTCAAAAGCTGCTTTTCTATACCATTTGTCTTACTAAAACGCCCGCCCCGGACAAACAGTATAGAAAAGTAGCTTTTGAAAGATGTTGTTTTACTAAAACGACTGCCCTAGATAAATTGTAAGGAATCAGAAAAACTCAAAACATAAAAGTTGTATAGAATTTCAAGACCTTTCCAATGATCAAAAGTCCTCCCAATTATGAGTTATTAGCGAAACGTTATGCCCAAAATATGAAATATTCCAGGAATCTTTTGGTTTTTTCTTAAATAGGATACATTTTGGGAATGATTGTTTCTTATGTCCTCGCTGAGTTGATTTACCATGAGATACATGAGATACATGGGTGCACTCCTCGATGGACTGAATTGAGTTACCATGTGATACTATGCTCCTTGATGGACTGAGTTGAGCTGATCTATACTCCTCGATGGACTGAGTCGAGTGTGACACTTCTTGATGGACTAAGTTGTGTTGTAGTCTTTGGGTTGGTTCCCAATAGCCCTTGTGGATGGGAACGACTATGCTCCTCGATGGATTGATTTGAGTTGATTTGTACTCCTTGATGAACTGAGTTGAGTATGAAACTTCTTGATGGGATGAGTTGTGTTGTAGTCTCTGGGTTGGTGCCCAACAACCCTTGGGGCTGGAATGACTATGGTCCTCAATGGATTGAGTTGAGCTGATCTGTACTCCTCGATGGACTGAGTGGAGTATGACACTTCTTGTGTTAGAAGGCCTTTCTTATGATGATGAGATGCTCAAGGCAAGCTGTGATGCTCATATGATATCCATATGTGTTCTTTCATGATGATTCCTCCCTATCTAAGAGGGAGTGTTGTTGTAGTAGCGTTGGGAGGTATCCTCTCAACCAGTCGGCCCCAGAAGAAACAATAAAATAATAAATATTATGCTAATGTGCATGTCAGCCTCATATAGTAGACAAGTCAGCCCTAGATAATATAAAAAGGTCAACCAAATATTAGTATAAATAAAGGTGATGCCTCATTCATTCAACCAAATAATTCGCTCAAGCAAGCTCGCCCAAGTCAGCTAGTGAAGTGCACAAGGGAGAGAAGGACGCAGGCTATAAGTAGAAGACTATATTTTATGGGGTTACTATATTTGAGGATATTCTTCTATGTGATCATTCATGTATCTGATCATTATTATATCTGGTTGTACTTGTATCTTGATCTGATTCTTTGAGTAAGAAAGGTTGTTGGGTTTTCTTCCCTTGAAGAAAATCTATGTGTCATTGTTTCTGTGCTTTGACTATTCTTTCAGTGATCCTATCTTTATTGCTGCTACAAAATAAAGTGAAATTATATTGCTATATTAAAAATCTAACACCCTACCCTACCCCCCTCCATATTTGCACCAAGCCCACTCAAATTGTACCTTGATTTTGTTATTATGTAAAAACCATTAGGCATTGACTTTGATTTTGATTTCAAGTAATACATTATGGATCTTTATGAATTCACGTGAGTATTGAAGGGCTTGGGCTTGCGATGAACTCTAGAAGGTCCCTGAAAACCCTAACTCTGAATAGCAAGTCCTTGAAAATCCTAGAGAGGTATTGAGTATGAATGGAGAATGATGGTTCTGGATTCAATATTGACTTTAGTGACGAGCCTACCAACCAGAATAAAAAAGTGGGAATTAGGCTTTAAAAATCCACTGTTTCGGCCATGATTCTTGAGACTGTCTAGGGTTTTTTCAGTAGTTTTTATTGTGTTTTTACCATGGATCATGATTTTCACCATAGTCCCAATGGTTCATGTTCGATTGAGGGGATGTTGGTCAGTCAACCACCTGTCATCTATTCTATTTTTGGTATTGATGTTGGTATGAATTTGACAGATGGGGGTTTCTCTTCTGCGGGTATGGGTTCACTTTCCTTGTCTATTAAAATGAACCCTAAGGCACATATTATTTTTGAGCCCTTTCATCCTCATGCTGACTCTAGGGTTCTGAGGAATATTTCAAATGCTTCAACTATTGGGGTTGTCGGGCATCCTATGTAGAAGACTAACTTAAAGGATATTGTTCAAGATTCTCATTCATGAAGGGGTTGTCCCGTGGATAGTGTTGGCACGGGATTAGTCCGCAGGAAGTGCGGAAGCCGACAGCTACGAAAGGGATAATCCGTGGAAGAAAGGGTCATTCGCGGAGAACCTGGAAGTAGATAGTTAGTGAGATAAGGGTCATGTGGACCATTTTGTAACCACTTAGTTTTGTATAAATATGAGTATGATTATAAGCCTAAGGGAGAGGCATAGAAAAAGAGAGAGATAGATCCGGGGATGAATAGAGCTCTCACCTTTTGTGTTTTCATTCAGTGGTTGATCGGTTTTGTATCCGCGATATGATGTATTGACTGTTTTTGTGAAGGTCATTCCGCAGGTTTTAATGAATGCATGAGGATGTTCGATTATGGTTATGTCTTTGTATTTATTTTTGTTGAATGATGAATGTGAATGTCTGATGGGATGTGTAATGCTCTGTGGATTTAGTAATTGTTGTTTATGCTAATGGGTAATCAGATCAGTTAATGTGAATGCTTATTATGTGTTTATTATGTGATTGATGAATATGCGAATGATGAAATGTTAGTATAGTGCGAATGACACAATCTATGGTTTCTACGAGTGCAATGCGTGTTTTATGCATGTCCTCAAATCCACTACGGAAACTTGGTTCCTACAGCCCCCTTGTGCATCTCGGGTGAGACTTCACTCGTTCTACGAGTGTTGCTGGAGAGGTTAACACCTTTCTGGGCCGCTGTGTAAGGTAGTTTGGTTGATGGTTTGTTGATGACAGTGCGCAGTGAACCCCTGTCGATAGGCATTTTGTTAACAAATGGTTCCATTGCCGGGACCCTGAGGAGGAAAAGAAGAGGATATGCTATGGCACTCAACAAAACTGGAGATCCAAGAGTGGTTTGACAGAAAGATAGAAGAATTCATAGAAGGAGAGAAGCAAAACCCTAGACAGACTGTAAGCAGTTGGTTGCATAAGTACATTTATTCAGATATCCACGAGATATTTTTCTGTGAATTCCCAGTACTGTTGCACAAGTGGTTAGCGCAGCTAACATTCCAGAAGAACCATTTCCAAAAGACTAAGCTTGACCATTGGACACCAGAACTGATTCGACAGCTGAAACATGTAGACAACACAGTATCAAGGGTTGTCGATTTCTGGGTGGATAGTATCCTGGAGAGATATATTACCGAGTTCGCAGTAGACACCATCAAGTCGTATAGCGATGTAGAGAGGAATTTTTTCAAGGGACCAAGGGGAAGGTTCTTGCTGTTGCTAAAACTATGGATTAAGATGCTCGTTTGCGAAAAGGGCATTTTGAGGATGAATTCTGACGAGTAGAAATATCAGTGTGCGGAGGTTGTAGGTGTCGCATGAATGCAGATCCGATAGAAAGATGTGGGGTAGATGGACATGAGTGACGACGAGTTTTTATGGGAAGCTGACGAAGAGTGTGGTACCTTTAGGAGTGGAGCGGTATTCTGACGTCATGAGAAGAAGAGGAGGACCGAGAGAGAGTCTCCTGAGAGGATTGGAATAGAGCATTGCGAAACAGGACCAAGAGGGAGAAAGAGACCCTATTGCGATGAGGACGGTGACCAGGATACCCCAGAAGCAGAAGAGGGACAGATCATAAGTTACAACATACCTGCAACCCCGCGCAGTACCCAGAATTTCACAGGAAGAAACCCAAGATATTCACAAATTTTCCCTATGTGCAGTGATAAAAGTAGTGCATCAGTAAACAATAAAAGTAGAAACGTTAGAATGGAAGACGACACAAAAATGCCCACTTTCCAAGGGAATGGGACTTAGGGTCCTGAGCAGTTTTCATTTCTGTGTGAAGCAGTATGGACCGTAAAGTAGGTCAAGGATAAAGCTATTAAACAGGGACAGCTAGTGACGACCCTTAGGGGCCGTGCGCTAGATTGGTTTATGAAGTTTACAAGGGTTCCGACGGGAACACCATCCAAGTCATTGGCGCAGATCAAAGCAAGGATGATCTATGAATTTAGGAAGCCAAAGTCGGAATCACAGTATGTCACCGAGCTCAAAGAAATCAATCAATACCCAAATTAGCCGTTATGGGAATTTGATCAGCGATACAAAAAACTGATAGTGAAGGTAAGTTTTGGAATAAATGATATGCAGCACAAGGAGTGGTTCATCGCAGGATTGGTACCACACATCCGCGAACGACTAATGCAACAGAAGGTTGCGACCCAAGCAGAAGCATTGGATATTGCGATGAAGCTGGAGGCTTCACCAATCGGTGAAATAGGTTTGGGTATGGATCGAATACAAGCACAGCTGGAAAACTTGACGATCCAACTGCAAGACATCAAAAAAGGGAAAGAGGCCCGTGAAGAAGTCTGGTGCACTAGGTGTAGGACAGAGAGACACCACAAGGACTAGTGCCCAGACTTCCAAGACTATTTGCAATTTGGTGCACCAAATCCCCTCAATCAGGGAGGGTTTCCTTGGTGTTGTATCTGCCAAATGAGAGGCCATCGAAAAGAAGAGTGTGTGTATCTATAGAAGATGGTGTCGAAACCAGAGAACTCGTATTGCAAGTTCTGCAAATCGGTTAGACACGATAAAAAAAACTGCAGAGCTTACGACCTACTCTAAGAGAGGACTGTAGCCGCATACTTCATGGCATGAGAAGAATAGGCACCAGGTCAGCAACAACAACAGTATAACCAAACGCCAGCCCAATATAGTCACCAACCGCATCAGTATGATAAGGGACAGTATGGGCAGCTGCAGTATGGTCAGCTACAGTATCTGGCACCACAGTATCCACCACCGCAGTACCCACCATATGGACCACCACAACCGCCGTAGTATGGGCAACCGCAGTACCCGCCATATGGACCACCCCATGGAGGGGATAGAGGAGGATTCCACAGAAGTCAAGGTGCTGGCGCGGGATGAGGAGGAGCTGCTAGACGAGGACGAGGATCGATTATATGCTACAATTGTGGGAAACAGGGGCACTATCAGAGGGATTGCCCGAATCCAGCACCACAACAGTGCACTTATTGCAATGCTATGGATCATGGCAATGAAGACTGTCCGTAGCTCATCGCAAAATGGTAGACAAAGAATCAACCACCACCTCCATAGAACCAGAATCAGAATCCATCAGTGGTACAAATGATATCAATGGAGGATTGAAGGAAACATGCGACTGTTGGAGTGGTGACACGAGGAGGAGCGGTGACAGGAACCGAAGGGCCACGAGATACTGTCCGACCGACAGTACAGAAACATGTCACCTTTGATGCAGAGGTCGAAAGGGATATCTTCTTGAAAGTGCAGGAGGCGATGAGACAGAGGAGGCAGGTACCTTTTCAGGAAGAAGTTATCTACAATATGCCATCGACGTTCGATAAGACGAAGTCGCAGGGAAAGGATAATACCTTAAAATCCTTCTTGAAAAGTTTCCTGGAGTTGGCAAAGGATCAAGACACGCTGGAGGAGATATCCAATCTGTTGAATCGGCGGGAGGGTGTAAGTCAGGAACAAAAGGTAAATCACATACACAAGAGGAAGACATGAAGGGAGATGTGAATGTCGGCACAAATCAGAGCATTTGATGTTGACTCAATTATATTGGACCTGGGGTCGGATGTCAACATTCTAACCAAACATACATGGGAGACAATGGGGAAACCATAGTTGGCCTGGTCACCAGTTCAATTGCGATTAGCAAATCAGAGTAAGGTTACTCCACTTGTTCAGGTGTACCAACTTCCTTTCGAGATTGAGGGTCTCAAGACTTATGCAGGTTTTGATATAATTGAAATCGTGGACAATACCAGTCCCTACCTAGCGCTGCTAGGGATTGACTGGGCAATCGACAACCTAACGATTATAAATTTTAAGAAGTAGACTATGTCATTTGATAATCGTGAAATGAGGATCATGGCACCTCTCACTATTACATATGGGCGGATTGTTCCATGAAATATTTCCACGTTTTCAACATTTGTGGGTTAAAAAGAAGAATTTTTAATTATTTTTTTTTCAGGGCAGAAAAACCGTGGCAATATCCACGAATTTTAAAGCTCCACGAACTTTCATCGATATAGGGACGAAATGTCTAGGTTTCACTTTTCGTTGCAATATAGACGAATGCCAAGCTATATATACTACATACTCTCACCATTATTTACACATTTTGTATTCTTGCGACACATTGAGCTCGGATTTTGGACTTGCGGGGTGATTGTTTGAGCTTGGATATTCTACATAGCTTTGATTTTGAACTTGAAAGGTTAGTAATGTGTGATTTTTTGTCTATATTTTTATAAGGGTTAGAATTTAATATTGTTTGGTAATGAGGCTTAGGTCATGTAATTAACTTGCTTTTTTGCCTTTCTAATTATATTTTTTTCAAGAACTTGCTATCATTTTCATTTAACTTGCTATATTTTTTTCAAGAACTTTCTTTTTTGGCTTATAGGTTGTCATGTTAACTTGTTTTTTGCCTTTCTACCCACAAAAGGTCATCATAAAATGGTTGTGGCAAGGAAATTCATGGAAATGCTATTTTAAGTCCAACATACTTCTAGCTTAGGAATTGCACCACCTTGTCAAATCTAGATTCTAGTTAAATATTTTAGGTTAGCAAGTTGATTTTCATGGTAAATAACATTCATGCTAGTACTAAAGTCATTTTTTAAAATTAAATTAAGTGGTATTTTTCTTGCTTGTGATTTTTGTGTTTGTGATGCTTTTTTTTGTTATGAAAAATTTGTGATGCTTCTTAAATAAGCTCACTAATTATTTTTGTTCCTCTGCAATGACCCTAATTATAACATGAAGGTGGTCCACAATTGAGTGATAGATCCTAAAAACGATGTAAGATTGTACATTGGAAGTATATACCAGCCTAGATCCACATTTTTTCTTAAAAATATTCAATGTTTATATTAATATTAATTTTTTTTATCTATATTATCTTATTGTTTATAATAATTTATACATATATAGACATGTCTTAATGTAATATTTTGTTGTTGCGATGTTCATGAAGATTGTAAAATTGTATAGAAAATTTAAATTGATTTTCATAATATATTTTATTATATAATTCATTTTAATAATAATATTTTTTAAAATTATAATTTAAGAATTTAAGAATTTGTATTTTCTTCTAAATTACATTATGAATTTATATTTCAATTAATATACATATCATGCATTATTATTAAATTAATACAATATATCAATGTGAATCATATATCAACCACTTATAATCCAATACTCGCACACTATGTCTTAACAAAAGCATTCTATGATGTAAAGAAACCATGTCCAATAAAGGAGACCCAATCACCATAGGATTAGTTATTTAGTGTGACCATATAAGCAACGGATATGGAATTTTCAAGTTTAAGTTTTTTTAACACATGTTTACCTTTTTTTTGTTTTGTTTTCATATATTTATAAGGATGTGATTTAACAAGAATTAATATAATATTTAAATCAATGAAATTGCAATGCTAAAATTAATAATGCTAAAATTAATAGAGAAACTACTATATACCAATTTCAAAACAAAATTACAATTATTTTTAATTCATCATAGATCCATTTTAATTCTGGATTAGATTCTTTCAGAAATATAATTATAATATCTGATGTAATTGACAAGTTATTGTTTGGTATGGTGTAGGTAAGACAACTACTTGTACAACTACAAGGATTTGTCACTATGAATGAAAATGCAAGGAAGCTTGCTCATTTTAGAGCTGCATTAGAGGTGAGAGGAGATGGAAAATGTTGTTGTCCTTGCTATGATTGCAGGGGCTTGCAAAATAGAAGACTTTTAATAACAACAGCTGAAAATTGTAGGGAGAAGGGGCATGCCGAAGGGGGTTATGAATATCATCCCCTGGTAAGAGGTCGTTATTCAATTTTTAATATATTCACTGTAATATTCATCATGTCACGAATTTCAGTAAAATGTCTTATTTTTTTACTATATGTTCTATATAGACTAATTTTTCTACTTTGTTTGTAAATTTATAGACAATGCCCCCAAAATGTTGCCCTCCAGAGAGTTATTTGTCAAGAACTATCAGAAATACTCATTCACGGCCTGATGAACTTCTACTTCAGAATATTGAAGATGATCAAGTAGTTATTTCTGATGATATGGATGTAGATAGCATTAGTGATACAAATAAGGAATATGAGATACATAGATTGATCCAAGACACATTTGCTCCAATGGATGAGGACAACCAGGATGATAGTCATGATGTTGATCCTCTACTCGAGAAGTCACGTCAACCTCTTTATGAAGTCTCAAAAAGAAATCTTCTATCTGCTATATTATTGTTATTGAACTTGAAGGTTTTGAATGGTTTATCAAACACCTGCCTGACACAGATACTAAGGTATGTAATTTGTTAATTGTTTTTGTATATTGCATGTTCACAATATCTATAGAAAGGGTTGAATTTTTTCCTATACTGTTGCTATTGTTATCTAATTTGTAAAGTTTGTATGCAATATTGATGATTAATATTGATTTCATTGATTTACTCTTTTGAATTTTGTAGATTGTTAGGTGAGTTTCTATTACAAACTTCAAATATTTGACCATGCACATATCGAGAGATATATGTCATTATGAAAGCATTTGGAATGGAATATCAAGATATTGATGCATGTCCTAATGATCATATCATATACTATGGACAATATGCATTAGAAAATGAATGTCCACAATGTCCAACAAGTAGGTATCGAACCGATAAAGTGACAAAAAAGGTGCCTCAAAAAGTTCTTCGATATATTCTGATAATTCCACGTTTCTAGCGGTTGTTCAGGTGTCAAAGTATAGCACAGTTTATGGATTTCCATGCAAAGAACATAAGTTGCAATGATGTTCTACGAATGCCTGCAGATGGTTCTGCATTGAGGTACATCGAAGAAAAGTGGCCAATTTTTAAAGAAGATTCTCGTAATGTTAAACTTTCTTTGGCAGCTGATGGTGTCAATCCATTTGGAGAGATTCGTTCTACCTACTTAGTGTGGCCTATTTTTGTTATAAACAATAACCTTCCTCCTTGGATGTCGATCAAGAGAGAGCACATGATGTTGGCAATGATTGTTCCAGGTATTTCATTAATATGTAATTTTTTACTTGAAAGTCTGATCAATAAATATTTCATTGATTTGTTTTGTGCATGATAATTATGTCTTTTATATATAACGACATATAGGTGCTAAATATAATTAATCATGTATGTTGGACCAATTAGGCAAGTACTAGGTTAAAGATATGAACGTATATCTTGAGCCTCTTATCGATGAGTTGTTGAAGTATGGCCTGGCATCACTATGTATGATATTTCTAGACCAATAGGGCAAAGACGATTTCAATTCCAAGGAATACTTGCATTTACAATTCATGATGCTCCCAGGTTAACACATTTTTGTGGTATGTTGTTACTTTCTTTTGTTCCTTAATATTTTATATATCTGTTGAATATAATATCATGCATTATTTTAAATTGTAATTCTAATTTGCTACACCTATTCATATTTCTTGTAGGTCTTCAAACAAAGGGTAAATTTGCATGTCCAGTTTGCGGTCCCAGGATAAAATCTCATCGTTCAAGGAGTTTAGCAAAGGAAGTGTTCGATGAGTATAGTCACTTCCTGCCTAAGAACCATAATTATCGAACTACAGACAAAGAAAAATTTAATGGTAAAGAAGAGAATGGAAAAAAACCACAAAGAATGGCATCTCACCTATGGAAGGTGGAATATAATAGAAACTGTCAAGGTATGCCAATTTTTTTTTGTATTGAATTATGTTCAGCGCAATATGTTATACCTATATTGATTAATTGGTTTTAATTTGATTTTGTTGATGTTTCATGAATGTCGTTAAGGCACAAATGGGATTCTACGAGGAATCAAAATTTACCCGATTCAATTCAGTAGGTTGCCATACTATGAGCACCCATAAATAGTTCATTTGTTTGACACAATGCATATCGGCAAGAACATAACATAAATGTTATGGCGAATATTAGATGGAAGGACTGACAAAGAAAAAATTGGAAAGATTTGTAGTGACATCCAAGAAGCTAATCACGCATTTCAAAGTGTGATCGTTAATTCTAATGGAAATGGCCGTCAACAGAATATTAGTCTTCCTTGGTGCTTGACGGAGCAACAAAGCAATATTGTAAAAGAGGTCATAAAAAAAATCAAGTTTCCGACGGGTTTTTCGTCAAACATAAAGAATATCTTGACGAAAAAGGTGATTTTTCTGGGGTTCAAACACATGATTGGCATACATTCATTAAGGTAATCACGAGTCTATAATATATTTCATTATCGGTATAATGCACTATTTTATTAATTTTATTCTCTTATTTTGATATAAATATTAATAATTATGTGTTTTTTGATACAGTATGTTCTACCTTTATCTCTTCCAGACAACTTTGACAACAACATAAAACATATTATTTATGTTCTTGGAAAATACATGAGGTAAGTAATGTTTTACTTGGAAAATGTACTTGGTCAGTGGTTTGTGGAGGAACTTATTAACATTTTATGTTTTTCCCGCAAATATTATATATGCCTTGATATATTGTTTTATTGCATCATTTGTAGGTGGCTTTCATCAAAATAAATCCATAAAGAAGATATAAGGCATTGGAAGAGAGAAATTCCCCGACTAATGTGTGAAATGCAACAGTATCTACCTCCAGCATTCTTCAATGCACAAGAACACTACCTCATACACCAAGTTGAGGAGATTGAATTATGTGGACCAGTACACACAAGGTCGATGTGGATGGTGGAGAGGCAGTTGAAGTCATTGAAGTATTTTGTTAGACAAAGAGCGCGTCCCGAGGGTTCTATGGTTGAAGGATATATGGTATATCAATGCATGGTGTACATTAGTGAATATCTACCTAAATTAGTAGAAAATATGAATGTGCCTCACATTTGGAATCTTGACTCCATCAACAAATTTGAAGGGGAGGTCCTATTGGGGAGAGGTACATTGAGGACTGTGAAATGTAATTATTATTATACGTTGTTCAATTAATATGTTACACATTTATTTTTTCCAATTTTATATTATCATACTATTTTTTAACTCTTGTTAATAATTATGCATTTTCAACTATATTACACTATGTGCCTTTAATGATATCTAATTAATGATATTGAATTGTTATTTTATCCTATAGTTGGTCGAGTGTGGCATGCTTTACATTTATACATTGCAAACAACCTTGATTGGATGGAGCATTGGATAAAAGATTGTGAATAATTCTTTGGTCGGTTATCATGGGAAGGGGTCAGTAACATGATTAAATCATCTCATCGTCTTCGACATCAAATTCCTGACCTTACCGAGCAAAGGGAAGTTGATTTAGCCTATGGTTTAAAAGATAAAAAGCAAGTAAATTTTTTACCCACATTTTTTCTAGTTACTTCGATCCATTTTTCCAATTACATTTTGTTTGTTTAAGTTTTCAATTATATTTACTAACTCCTATATGACGTTTATTAATTCACAATGTATTTTTAACATGTTGTCAATGTTGCAATTGAAACATCACAAGGCTATGTGGTGTAATGGTCGTAAATTTCGCATCAAAAAGTTGGATGATAACAGGAAAACCTCGGATTGTGGGATAACTGCAATGTTTAAGGTCACCAATGTTTCCTCTAGAAGTGATAGACATCTAGCAGAAACTGAGAATAGGTACTATGGGCATTTGGAGGACATTATTGAGTGTGATTTTAATTCCTTTAAAATAGTTTTGTTTGAGGTGAAGTGGTACAGGCTACGGATGCATGAACGTGATCCTGAAAGAACTGTTATTTAGCATGCTAATGGATTTACCATGGTTAATACAAGGGCATTTGAACTAGGTACAGATCCTTATGTTCTTCCAAGTCAATGTGAGCAAGTCTACTACTCTGAGGTACCAGGTAAAGCAAGATGGTCATACATTGTTCGATACGATCCAAGAGGAAGACCAATAAAGTATAATCCTGTACTAGATGATGAAGATAATCATGAAGAAGAAGAAGAAGATGATGATTCAGATCAGGCTGCGGTCAATGTGTTAGATGAATAAGTTGAAGAGGTTGATCATGCAAATGTAGCAGACGATGATCTCATTGACGATATGGATGACTATATTAGTGAAGATGACTTCGATGCTGATGACGATGTGAATGATCCTTTCATCAATATCTAATCAGAACCAGATCCTGATACAGATGTTGAGTTGGATGAAGAAGAAGATGAATGATGTTTAATTGTTGAAAAGTAGAGGTACGCAATGTTTTTGGGTTAAAGTAAATGCACTCACCATATGTTCATTTTGTTGATTAACTTGGTTATATTTGAAAATTAGTTTTCTAATCTAATTATGTTCTACATGTGCAGTAGCGTGGGTGTTCCTATAGGTTGTAGTGGTAATTTATGTTCTACAAAATGAAGTTATAAGAATTATGTGTTAATTTCTGGGTTATTTAATATTAGAACAATTATCATAAGTTTTATACAAATGGATTGGTAACTTAAATTGTCATAATATTTTGAACAATATTGTCATCAATTTTCATATTTTTAATGCAATGATAGACCAAGTATTTCTTTTTCAAATCATGAGTTAGAATAACATTTATTCAATAGGTTATGATGGTCACAAGACTTAAGGCTAATGACATATCAAGCAACATTAAATACTTTCTTTAATGAAACAACATATGTTGTTTGTTGGCTGTGCTATTTATGGTAGATAGTAAATAGTTTCTTTAATGAAGAACCATATCTTGTTGGTGTTTTAATGGTAGATATAACATTTTTAACAATTTATACCTCGTTTTATTCAATAACCATCTTGTTGCTTCCAAAGTATGTTGACCTTACCTTCTTCAACATATACTCTAGCCATGTGTGTTTTATCTAACTCCTTCAAGTCAAATATAATAAACTACTGTGCAACTGATGCCCTACTTTCCATGTAACTTTCCAAAATTCTTGTTGAAAAAGCGTTTGATTGTTTGAATGTTTTTTTTATGGCGAATAGCATAAGCATTAGTGATGACAAGATTAATTTTTGGTTGATTGGAGGTAAGGATAAACCTTCTTGGTTAATATGTCATTGGTGACACGTAGGAGACACACTTATTGTTTGCTACATAGGCATTATCTTTGGTGTGAATCTCTCTTTGTTAAACATGTGGGAATGGTGCCTTGAAAATATGTACAAAAAAATGCATAGTTTGTGGTACAAGGATCTTCAATTGCTAAATGTTTCACGGTTCTTAGCATTTTTATGGAGGTTCTTCATATAATTTACTGTGTATCTTTCTAGTTCCCTTCTTATTATCATTTTACTACTTTGGAGAACTTTTTAAGGTGGTTCCTTTGTTCTAAGATTTGAGGTGCTCAACCCATTCCCCTAGTTTAAGGGAAATACGCATACTTTTCAAGGATCAAGGCAGGTTATCTCTTATTGATATCAAATTGCAAAGGGCACTAGTGGTATCTACTAGGTGAATTGTTAAATGCTTGTTTGGAGAGGAATCTTGAAATTTTTTAATACAATTAAGTTGACATCTAGCCAACATTCAAATATGTTGAATAGGCCTTTTATCACAAACAACACCATTGCTTCACCACAATATTTTAGGATTGTTGGTACCATTGTGAAATTAATATATGAATTAATTATAATATTGGTGAAATTAATATAATTATAATTAATTAATATATATTGTTGAAATTATAATATTGAAATTAATATGATATTATAATTTTGTAAACATCAAACAAAACATACCTGTCTCCGTCAAGCTTGGCGAAAATGCTGATTTGTTGCTCTGGTTCGACGACACCCTTGCATGCAACCGGCTACGATTCGGTGTTCTCCTTTACTGTGGAACATTTACTGTTGAATTGCTACGAGGGCTATTGAACTTGGTTTCATTGGGGCGGCCGGAGCTCCTCCTTCATTGTGCAACTTTCACTGTGCTCCGGCCATGTTTTCATATCCCCGCAGACCCTCAATGGCAACTGTAAGTTGAAACCCTCCTCTATTGAGTCGAATCTCTGCATATTTGGGTGTGAATTAGGTGGTTACAATGTATTTGCAGAGTTACGGGTTGTCCCTTGTTTTAATTTCTAAGTATTTTGTTGTAAGTATTTTTCAATTTAGGGTTTAGGGTGAGGTTTTCCTGGTTTCGGTTGCTTAGTGTGTGGTCAAAGTCAAAGGTCTACATTTGAACGCAGGAACCATGCATTTGGAGGAATCTTTGAATGGATTGTTGTCCTTGACTGTTCAAGAAGTTTAGTTATATTTCATAACACACATGTTTTATCTTTTCAGAGAGATCAATAGATTAAGAAATAGGGTAAATTCCTGTGTTTTGGATGATCATGCCCAGAAATAAGGGCAAGATTGTATTCATATCTCTAGTGTGAAGAATTTGAATATGGTATTAGTGCTGAAGGCACATAAATAAAGCAATTTACATCTTAACTGGAATAGAAATTGCAATTTCTTCCTCAAGTTATGTAAAGTTTGTTCATGTTAGGGTTTGGAAGGCAGTGCTATTTGTCTGCCCTTATTTTTTAGTTTGCCCCCAAAAACACCTCTATTATACCAGCCACCAGCCAATCCTGACAACATTGGTTTTGTTTTTAAAAGATAACATTTTACAAATTAATTATTTTGTCATGCACCTCCATGTACCATCACACCTTGATTTTGAAAAATGGCATCCTTCTCACTGCACACATCCCCATTTGCATCAATGTCCCTGAACCCACAAAACTTGACAAATTAGTTCAAAAACCTTCAATTTTTAGCTGATCGTGAATTTAGAATGAAGATTGTTTGTGAGGACATCAGGTCTGCTACAAGCACTACTAGCTCCTGGGTATGGATATTAAACTACAGGTGTTACTGGCCTCCTATTAACTCTCACCCACAACCTAGCAGATCTATAAATTATGGAGCTCACCTTAGTAAACTAGAACTACAACTAAATTTAGAAGTGTTGGATATGCATCTCGATAAGTGCACCAATAAAATATCATGGGTATCAATCACTCCATTATATAAAACATCTATAGATGCTAATTCTCAACATCAACATCTACAGATGCTATTCTTCATTTCTAATAGTAGGTTCAACACCCATAGTAAGACTGTAAGATACCATAGCCCCAGTTTCAGCATGAAACTCATTATTAGCATGCAATTCCAACTCAGATGATGGAAATTCATGAACTTGATCAGTTGTACATTATGTATGCAAAAGCAAACTCTTGTCATTCTTAGCATCTACAACACTCTAATCTCCATCAACATCTACAAATTCTCTCTTGTTACTTCTAGTAGTAATTTCAGCACCTGGAGGGAGACTGTAAACTGAAGTGGGTCCAATGTGGTTGAGAGACTTCTCCATCAACATCTACAAATTCTCTCTTGTTACTTCTAGTAGTAATTTCAGCACCTGGAGGGAGATTGTAAACTGAAGTGGGTCCAGTGTGGTTGAGAGACTTTCATTATGGTTTCCAGATTGCTCTACTGGAAACTATGAACCAAGAAAGGAGGAAAGTTCATGTGCAAAGGTGACCATGATTTAGGGAAAATTCCATCAGCTTTTGTAGCAGAATTGGATTTTACAATTAGTCACACTACTAGCCTAATTCAAAACATATTATATATAAATATGCTTCTAGACAACACACTAGGACTTAACTAATGTGTTGGGTTGAGGGATTTTGTAATTGTGTGGACCACGTTGCCCTGTTGTCATCCATAATTTTTGGCATATTTTGTAGTTATTTGGAGGCATAGAACCTTTTTAACAATCTATTAAAAAGGTCATTGATACCATTAGGATAAACAATTAAATAACAACATTCAGGAGGAAATCAACCTTGGTAAACTCACTCATTCTCTCACTCATGTCATGCACTCGCTGCTTAGGTTTGTGTTTTAATGTGTCAATGACTATGTTTGTGACATTATAGAACCACTACAAGGCCCAAAACAAGGCCAACTAGAACCATAAACCAAGAAGAGGTTGATTTATGCATTGACATAGAGAGGTGGCACTAGGCACACAATATGGAGAAAAAATGAGTTAGGAAAAAATTTGCACCAAAGTACCACAATGGTTACTAATAAGAGAATATTTGACACAGGAGAATGCTGTTAATTTTTAACAAGCGAGCCTGAAACAAACGAGCACGAGGCAAGCGAGCGTAGAAGGTCAAAGCGGAATCCAGTGGGCCCATAACCCACAAGTAAACATGAAAATCTCTGCTTGGACCGGAGGAAAAAACATATCTATACTATCAATGATAATATGAGTTGGTTGGATTATATGCAAGACTGGAAACCTAGGTGGGAGTTGAGACATGCTGAAGTATTAGATGCTAACTTATAGGGATCTGATGCTTTTATTAGACTAGTGCCAGAACTCAGAAGAATTCCTATGGGATCCAGTATTGTACCAGAGATGATTTAAAACAACTCCCTTAGAAAAGAAGCTGATGCAAGCAATTGGTTAACTCATCTATACCATGATCTTAACTTAATCTCGACGGAGGGCTCTACACCTCACCCCGGGATACGACTAGACCAACAATACTACTGTATTAACCGGATACGTTCTTTGGAAGCATGGCCACATCAAGATGCTAGTCTCTGGTTTCCAAGTACTACACACACTTATGAAAAATATAAAAAATTATGGTGGAAATTCTTGAGAAAAGAAAATACAAATAGAACATATTATACCATGCTAAAGTTTGGACCTGAAATGACACATATCCATGAGGATCCTAGATGGTTGGTCCCTGATTGGACTAGATACTGGTGGTGGTCATTCGGCATCAACCTGACAGCGTTATATCCATGTGCTATTTATAATCTAAAATGGTAAGTTGGAGAATCTCTCGAACAGGTCAAAGATATTTTGCAGACAAAGCTTACTGATGCTCAAATCCTTGGGTACTACGTTAAAAATGAACGACAGTGGCTTGTCAAAACCCACATAGACGTCCACATGCATCTGAATAGACGCATGGTCATGAGGTCTGTTTATTCAAAGGCATGGGTTGTTGAATCCAATGTCTTTCGAGAATTATATGGTCCCCCATACTCCGATGAGTTGTAAATATCTCAAAAGTATTTGGCTATGAGTGGGGCCTGTCCATTCAAATTGTCATAAAGATTGAAAAGAAAGTCATAAAAACTTTTAGACCTTACTTTTGAAAGCCATACAAACTTTTAGATGTTTTCCAACACTTATATCTCTTGTTGATTTCACTTAAGTTAGGGATTAAATTGTCAAGGGTTTGAATGTTCGCATCAAGCACATGTGGTGTATAAGGGTTGTTTGAGGGTCTTACATAACATTCCCCACACATTTAATTTTAACTAACACATTGGTCCTGAATGTTGTTATTTAATTATTTATCCTAATGGTATCAATGACCTCTATGATTTTGACTATCAAGTGCTGAGGTGGCATCCTTTGGTTGTTTGCTTTCCTGGGAGGCTAGAGTGCTCCCCTTATTGGGCATATCTTGTAGTTATTTGGAGGCATAGAAACCTTAATAACAATCTATTAAGAAGGTCATTGACACCATTAGGATAAATAAATAAATAACAACATTCAGGAGGAAATCATCCTTGGAACACTCAATAACTAGTCCTCAATAGATGATGTTATCCATCTCTATAGCATGAAACAATTCCAAAACCCCAAAGTCATCCCACTAGTCAGCTAGCAAGAGATGATGCCCACGTAGCTGACTTGTGATTATTAGGGTCACTTGTGCTAAAAGTTTGTATTGGAAGGCATGATGCTCAATTACTGCATATTGTAGGATTTTGTTGTAGCCAGAGCAAATTCGATGAAAAGGTTCATACTTATCCAAACTCCACTCAACACACCCATGATTTCTTCTCTTAGCCTTTCCATACCTCAAATTTTGCAAGCATCTCATGTTGTAAGAAGACATGGATAGTCTTAATTTGCACCCAAAACTACCTCACATCCACAAAACTGGCCCAAAACTAAATGATGAGGATGCTAGAAGGTGAAACGTGTCTACTAATGTTCAAAACATTACCCATATATGTTTAATTACTGTTGTAGCTTTTCATTATAGGGCCCAAAACTGCCCAGATGTGAGGTATAGGACATGTTCATTGACTTCCATTGTCCACAGGTGGCATGGGATGGCCAAAATTCATTTTACAACTAATAAAAAGGAAAAATCACACTTTAGACTCGTGAATTAGTGATATCTTACACAAGATTATTGCTAATTGTTGGTTTATTAATATTTGAGCAAACCATAGTTCTTTCCATTGTAGGATTGGTGAAAAAGCATTTGAGGAGTTGAATAGGTAAGGGACAACAGAGAGAAGTGTGGTTGAATCTGAAGGTACATTCTAGTAGCTATTACAGGAACCTATTTTTCATTAGAAAACCCACCTAGAACTTGTTTTACAGCTTTAGGAGCAAGTGAATTTACCATAAATAGTTAAGAGAGAAATTTGTGGAAATTAACCATGGGAGCATATATGAATAGGTATCTTCATAGGTTATTGAAGAACAAAACACTATAAGAAGATTTCATTAGTGATAAACCCTAGGTGTCACACTACTATTTTTTTGGTTGCTTTGTATATATTCATATTCTCGAGGAGAAAAGGATTGAATTGAAATCCTCCATTTTGAAGGGTGTTTTTGCTGGATATAGTGAGTACTCCAAGGCTTACAGAGTAAAACACCAATGTTCAAAAGCTTCCTAAAACCAATATTTTTGCCTTGTCTACATTTGGATTAGTTCTCTTGATGTTGTGTGTTACCCCCTTTTTGTGATTAATGTGTTTATCTTACATTACATGTCACTGAAAATTGTATTAGCACATTGACCTAACTGGTAGTGTTGAAGTTTCTTCAACAGAGTGACCAACTTGGGACTGCTCTCAGGTTGACATTTTTCTGGTTTGATCCTCCTGCTTGGTTGATGGATATGCTCATTCTTTATTGAGATTTATTATTTGTTTAAAAAAAAAAACCAATATAGTCGGAAAATAAATATACACATAATGTCTGAAAATAGTCTTTGAAAATCAAATTTCTCATGGCCATTTGAGTGCCAATTTGCATGAATTTGAAATTTGAAACATGTGTAAGGTGTAATATTTCACCTAAGTTAGCTGATGTATTTTGCATTCTCTGATGTAGTATTTTACTGATTATTTGGTTAAGATGTATTGACATGAAATAGTTACGAACACTGCTGCAATGTACTCCTGAGTGGACCCTCTCACTGTAGTTATGGTTTGTTGGGCTGATATAGTCAATTAATGTTTCTTAGTTGAGTGATTTTGCCAAACAGTTCACTAACAAATAGTTTTCATATGCATTAGCATAAAATACCAGCATGTAAATTTTAAAAATGAAGGGTAGGATGCCAAAAATATGCCATTCAAAGAAAGAGGGTAGGCTTCCAATAATATGCCCAGCAATGTTGGAAGCACCAAAACTGGGTGATATACTAGTTAACTTCCTTAATTTGTTGTCCCCGGTGGTTTTTTTCTACTCACAAGAGAAAAAGACCCCCAAATATGCAAACTCAGTCCACAAAAGAGCTCACAGCCTACAGTGATGAATGTGGTGTCGTATGGACAGCTTGTTATGGCACTGTAACTTGGTCTCTTCCTGCCACAAATCGTCCTCCCAATACCAAACAATTCAGCTGAGATTTGTAACACTACATCCACTAGGGTTCGGCATGTCCCTCCTAAGCCTCAAATTTGAGGGAAGTAAATGTGTTTAACTAAGTAAATGTGTACTTTCAAAGAAGAGAGAAAGCACTACCTTGTTTATTCTTGTTTTATGGAGTGTAGGTACCACCAAATAGGTATTTGTCAGATCTATCTTCCTCAAGTGATGATGAAGATATACTCTGAGAGGTTGAAAGTGAGTCGAGTTGTACTAGATCTACTGGTTTTATATCAACTAGATCTGAAAAGATAAGGAAAAGATTTCATAGACGCATGAAATATTTTATTGCCAACGGTGGGTCGTGTAATTATGATGTTGAGAGCATAGGAGACATTGATTTGCCATTGATGTATAAACATCTAGTGCAACGATGGGTACCTAATATGCTACCTCAGGTGGACACAGATTTCCTCATCAATGGGAGGATGTATCGAATCGCTCCTTCGTCCTTACATGTATTGGGGATATTTTCCATGGATGGAATAAAGGTCCACTATGGCACTGTAACTGAATTGATGGAGCATGTAGGACCACTACATAGATAGAATAACTGGTTGATCTTGGTCCAATATACTCGAAGTATGCAGAGATACAGAGTTACCGCGAATTATATTCAAATAGCAGAAAACAATGAAAACAAAGGGGTGACTATGTATATTGATGGGAGACCAAGAGCGTTTGGAAACGTTGCTGGCTTTATAAATAGTACACGACCAGTGACAACAAATAAGCAACCAAATTGCGAATTCGAGGCACGTGAACATCATCCTATATTTGTTTGTGCAATAAAAACAATACTGGTAGGTGAAGAGTTGTTGATCGATTACAACTTAAGTAGAATAGATGTGGCTTCCGCGGTCTAGGGGAACCGTGGACCATCAGAAATTATGCCTCATCAGGTAAATGCTAAATGTAGTAACTAAACATGGCTACAATAATTGAATGTTTCATTTTTTCTGTTAACATTCGATTTCCACTGGTGTCATTCGCTTTATTCATGCTTATTATGAATATTTGCATGTGATTACATGGTGATTACACTGCTATGAATATCTCATTTTTGTTTATGATGCAATTATTGACTATTGATGTTTTTTTAGGGTGGAGGCAGTGGAAAGGCACATGCTGCTTCCATAGTCAAGGGTGACTATGGAAGGTCAGAATTTACGCCTCGCCAGGTAAATGTTAAATATAGTAAATAAATATGACTACAATAACAATATGTTCCGATTTTCACGATTAGCATTCGCTTTTTCCGTGCTTATTGTTAATATTTTCATATGATAGCATGCTCATTAAACTGTGGCAGGAGTTTGCACATCAACATGCAACAAAACATGTATCTTCTACTTCCGAGGTAAAAATAAATATTAATGCAATATCTCATTTTTTTTATGTTACAATTATTTAGTATGAGGTAAACGTTTATTTATTGATTTATTATGTCAGGGTGGAGCCATTGGAAAGGCACCTGCTGCTTCCATGGTCGAGGGAGACCATGGAAGGTCACACTCTGTGGCCCGTCAGGTAAGTGTTACGTACAATAACTAAATGTTTTGATTTAGTATGTTAACATTCAATGTCCACTACTGACATTCACATTATTCTAAGCTTATGATGGATTACTGGTTCATTTTTCTGACATTATGATGGACTACTGGTTCATTTAGGACCATGGAAAGGCACCTGCTGCTTCCACGGTGCCGGTTGACCGTGGACACTCATCGGCCATAACACCGTGCCAGGTAAGTGTTAGTGCATAATATTAACTTAATTTTCATTGAAATATCAATATTCGAATGATGTTAAAATTATATTGCTTAATTTAATTTATTGTTTGATAAATTTAGTCACGTGCACCCAATCTGGGTGATGAGGGGTTTGAGGAAGACATTTTCTATTCCACTGACCCACTGCACACTTTTAGAACAGCCTTGAAAAAGGAAAACATAGAAATGCTTTCCTTGGCTCGCAAAAGGCCCTTGACACAAGAGTACAGGGCAAGGATTCAACAGCAGCAAGATGAAATACAATCTTATGGGGTAAGTCGCATCTTCACAAATTTTTTTAAGCTATGACATGATTTCATATTTGATATTATGTTTTTTATTTTTCCAAGTGATCTGATAAAGTAAAGTTTATTGTTTGTAGGAATTTTTAAAACCCGTGACTAGATTAGAACCTGCTGAGATAGGTATAGGTAGTAGTGACGGTCCAATGCAACAAAAAAGAAGCAATGTACCAATGAGGCTTTTTGCAACTCCTGTGGTTGGCCTCAAATCCATTGATGACGCGAGCACTAATGAGACGGGGCATGATGGCATGTCGGAGCATGATGCCATGCCAGCGCATGATAAGATGGAGCCTAGGACTCCACATGACTCTGGAGATGAACATACTGTATGTTGATGTATTTGTAACTTCGGAATGTATTTCACATATGTATATTGTATTCCTATAGAGATGTTATTATTCCTCTATATGGAAGTGTCGTCATTTATATTGTAAGTGTCGTTACTTATACTTGATGGGTTATAAGACCACCTTGATGGGGTCGGCCCTGTCAACATTATTCTATGGGATTAAGTTGAGGCCGACCTAATAAAGGTTATTAGGCAAGTCAAGTAGTGTATAAATAGAGTGCGGGAGGCACTCTATTTGATCATTCTATTCTTCACTCACACACTCATTGGAGAGTGGCACACTAGTGGAGGAGGAGAAGCTGCTGCTAGGAGGACTATCTCTTGTACTTGGGTTGTATCATTGCTCTATCTATATCCGAGGAAGTTGCGGGGTTTTTCACCTTCTTGGTTTTCCTCGGTGAAACTCTGTGTCTCTTGTGTGCTTGCATTATTGTCTCTTATGCTTGATATGCTGTACATGTTCTTTTTGTTAAGATCCTAGATCATATTGAATTTATGCTCAAAAAATAACATGGTATCAGAGCTAGCCTGAAGGAAGGCATGCTATGGCATTTATGAGACTTGTTGCACTTGCGACAAATTGGAAGCTAGGGCTTGATATAGCAAAAAACCAGTCATCGTAGAAATTTCAATATAAATCCACTTTGGAGAAGGTTCAGGTTCTGAAACCTTTAAAATTCGTAGATTACATCCCCATGTACCTTGTATCCAAAGCAAAACATCTGATTCGTTGTACTGTGTGATTTATGATCAGTACAATCTAGGGTTTCTGCCTCTTCCAGATCTCATTCATAAACAGGTGAACTAGGAAAAAAGGTCACAACTTGGGCTAGGAAGCTCCAAATGAAATTTCGTAAAAAGTGACAGGTAGAGAATAGATAGTAGTTTCTTAGGTAATATTTGTAGAGGCCAAAGTTGAACCAGTGACACGTGGAATGCCGTACAAGTTCGCTCTCTTGTTTTATCCCATAAAATGGTCACGTTGCGACACTTGGCATAACTTTCTCTCAGAGAATCCAATTGAGGTTAGACCTATGGGGTTGGAAAGAAGACAGGTTAGGCTACCATAGGATGAAGTTTCAGACCCTGTGGATTCGTAATTTCAAATATGCACTAGAAAAAATCAGGTGCATATTTCTGTCAAAACAGAATTGGATTCTGAGCACCTTCATTCTTGTCTTATCACTGCTGCGGGAATTTAGGGCTTCGAAGAAAGTTGGAATTTTTGGAATCGGAGACCACGGATGAATGCTCCTCAGAAAAATCAAAATTTAGAGACCAGGATTAAATTTTTTGGTTGGGCAGAAGGCCGGGCTTGATCAAACCCTAGTTCAGGATTTTGATTAGAAAGGTGGAAAATTAGGGCTTCTGCAAAAGTTGGAATTTTTGAAGTCTGTGACCACGGCTGGAAGCTCCTCAGAAAAATCGAAGTTTAGAGCTTTGGATCGAACCTTTTGGTTGGGCACAAAGGTGGGCTTTATCAAACCCTAGTTCGGGATCCTGTATAGAAGATCCAAAAGTTTCAAAGGCAATTTTGAGGGGTGAAACTTTGCAGTTTTCAAATTCTGAGTATACTAGCTTGATCAGCTCATCAAGGCACATATTTATATCCTTTCAGAAGTTTGAAATTCAAAGTTTGAATTTTTAGGGTTTCTCTGACAAACCCTAATCCAGCTCCAGATCCAGTTTCTGCAAATCAAGAGGATTGGGTTAATCCTAGAAGAGAATGAATTGGACACCTGCATAAGTGAAGAAGTTCCAGTTCCAGAGGGAGATGAGGCTAAGGCCTTACATAAGAAGACTAGAAGCAATCTCAAAAGGTATGACTCATACAGGTATGTTTTGAAATATGTTCATGATTAAGTTTATGATATGTTTGTCTTCATATTATTGAGGTTAGTACAATCTTGGTTAATGTTAGACTTGTCTTATCGCCCTAGTAAAAGTATGAATGCATGTGAATGATAGAAGACATTCATTGGTTAGGGTTATGACACTTATGATTGTACGAATGCCCTATAATGTTGTATGAGGTTGATGTTGTCCACTAACATGAAATGTACATCAAGAAAGTTCTAGATCAAGAACATGTGACCATGGTGACATGAAGACAAAGACTCATCCATAGTCATGGATCACATAGAATCTCTACTTACGAGGTATGTATAACTTGGTTCTACAATTATTAACTTATGAGATATGCAGGTCACTAGGACAAGTCATTTAAGAGAACAAGAAGACATCATGTGGGTATGTTAGACATAACCAACTAACATATTAATCCAGGTATGTTTTTCCTATATCAAGTTAGATTCCTACCTTGTGATAGGATCTCTTATATAAGTATACTTGGTATGATTGATAATGATTATTCATGAAGTTATAGGTTTGAGTAATCATGGTTTTAGGCATATTATGCTTCTTACTTTGATTGATGATATGACTAACTAGAAAAGTCTTATGGTCAAATAGGAATATGCATGAGTAAAAGAATTGTGATAAATTATCTGTGTTTGAAATGATCATGACTATACATGTTTAAGATTATTGTGTTTTGATTATACTAATGAATGTATGATTATGTATGAGATATCGAGGATAACACAATGATGATACTAGTAAGCATGCATAGTGATTGAGGATGGATATAAGTTCAAGGACAGGTAATCCAAGAAGCAAAGATCAAGAGGGAGCACACTCCAGTAGCTCCTACAAGGAAGCAAAGATTGAGAGGGAGTCCACCCTACAACCAAACAAAGATAAGTATTTGAATTGTCATTTATTGCATACTTGTTTGTTTAAATAATATTGTTCAATGATGTATATGCTTATGTTCCTAGACTTAGGGTGTGTATTATGCATATTACAATAATTGCATTAATGAATCGTATACCACTAATCTGCATGTAATGGGTAAGTGGCCTATGGCAATGTACAACATTCCATTGCTACTTATCTAGAATGAAACCTCTTTGCTGACATGTTGGGAGTTGTGCACACTCTTAACAATGTTCTGGTAGAGATTGGAAGGCATCTAGAAAGTTACAGGATATGGATAAATGTTGTATTGAAGCATTGGCTAAAATAATTGCATGATTGTATGACATATTTCTTTATGTGTAAGAATTTGTTCTGAAAACTATGAGATGTTTCTAATCATGCAATTTAACTTGCTTTGTAGCAAAGATCATATACCATCACCTACAAAAGAAGGACTACAAAATTTGTTCAGCAACAAAGCTATCTATTGAAGAATATGAAGTTCCCAGGATCTGGGATAAAGTAATGGAAGGATGCCATGGTCAAGGAATACCTGTCGATCATGAAGAATGATGGGATGTGGTCCCAAGACCATATGGGAAGTCTGTTGTGACTTCCAAGTGGATCTATAAGATCAAGCATGTTGTGGATGGCAACATAGAGAAATATAATTCAAGGTTTGTAGCTCATGGATTCTCCCAGAAAGAAGGGATTGATTATGAAGAGACTTTTGCTACTGTGGCCAGATACACTTCCATTAGATTAGTACTTGCTTTGGCTGCAATGATGAAATGAAAGGTACACCAGATGGATGTCAAGACAGCTTTCTTGAATGGTGTAGTTGAAGAGGAAGTGTATGTGGAGCAGCCACTCGGGTTTGAGACACATGATCAAGGCTCACATGTGTGCAAACTGAAGAAATCCCTGTATGGTTTGAAACAGACACCCAGGACCTGGTATGGTAGGATAGATGGCTTCCTATGTAGTTTGGGATTTACCAAGAGTAAAGCGGATTTCAACCTTTACTACAAGGTTGAGGAAGGAAATCCATTGATACTACTATTGTATGTGGATGACCTATTTGTAACAGGTGAGGATAGATTGATTTCCGACACGAAGAGGAAGCTTGCTACCGAGTTCGAGATGAAGGACTTGGGCATGATGCACTACTTTCTTGGTATGGGGGTGTGGCAGAGTGCAGATGGAATCTTCCTTGGAAAAAGGAAGTATGCAGTAGAGATCCTGAAGAGGTTCGGGATGATGGATTGCAAGGCCATGGCCACACCTATGGCATCGAACCTGAAGCTTCTGTGTGATGCTTAATCTGAGCTAGTTGATGCTACGATGTATCGTCAGATGATTGGGTCCTTGATGTACCTTATGAATACGAGACCAGACATCTGCTTTGCGGTGAACACCTTGAGCCAGTACTTGACAGATCCGAGGCATGTTCACTTGATAGCTGCAAATCATATTATGAGGTACCTGAAGGGTATAGTTGACTATGGGCTCAAGTATGAGGTGAATCAAAAGTTTAACCTGGAGGGTTATGTTGATTCAGATTGGGAAGACAATGCCATTGATCGGAAGAGCACTTCGGGGTGTTGCTTTAGTATGGGATCCGGTATGATCTCTTAGTTTAGTAGGAACCAGTCCTGTGTGGCACTGAGTACAACCGAAGCAGAGTATGTCATAGCTTGTTTGGCTAGTTGTGAGGCAGTATGGATTAGGAAGCTACTATTTGATTTGTTTGATCTCCAGCTGAGTGCTACTTGTATATATTGCGACAACCAAAGTTGTGTGAAGTTGATGGAGAACCCAATGTTCCATGACAAGTCAAAGCACATTGAGATCAAGTATCACTATATCACGGATATGGTGCAGAGAGGAGCAGTGGAGCTCCTGTATGTTGCAACGGACGAGCAGATAGCCGATGTGTTGACCAAGCCGCTAGCCAAAGTGAAGTTTGAACACTTCAGAGGGAGACTTGGTGTACTTCAGATTGAGATAACTTCCAAGGGGAAGTGATGAGTTCGGAGACACAGATGCACACAGGGCCATTCTCACATGGTTAGAGGAAAGTCCTTCCATGGTGATATGTAAGGGTTGGGCCATTTTCACATGGTTAGAGGAAATTCCTTCCATGGTGAAATGTAAGGGCTGGGCGAAGCCATTCTCACATAGTTAGAGGAAAGTCCTTCTATGGTGAGATGTAAGGGCTGGTCCATTCTCACATGGTTAGAGGAAATTCCTTCCATGACAAGATGTAAGAGCTGGGCGTGGCTTTTTCGACATGGTCAGAGGAAAGTCCTTCCATGGTCGTGATGTAATTGTTGAGCTTTTCCGACATGGTCAGAGGAAAGCTCTTCCGTGGTCGTGATGTAATTGTTGTAGCCGTTCTGACATGGTCAGAGGAAATTCCTTCCATGGTCGTTGATGTAAGTGATTGGAGCCTTTCCCAAATGGTCAGAGGAAAGTCCTTCCATGCTGGTGAGTGTGAGTGTTGAGCCTTTCCCGGATGGTTAGAGGAAATTCCTTCCATGCCGGTGAGTGTAATTGCTGTGTGTGTGCATTTGGGTTGTGCTCTGTGGACATGGACGATGACGATGATATGAAGACGATGATGTGACAGTATGGTACATAGGTTTTGCAGAGGCATATGATCAGTCCTAAGATGATCTTGTAGGTTTTGCAAAGGCAGTGTAATCAGTCCTGGGAGATCTTGCAGGTTTTGCAAAGGCAGTGTAATCAGTCCTGAGGTGTACCTACTTGATGGCTTGCTCGCAGAGATGTTGAATACCTACATGGAGGCTAGGCCTACATCCAGTATGAAAAAGGGCTGGCTCTATAGTTGATGAAGACCTGTAGGTTGTGGGCCTACATCCAGTATGAAAAAGGACTGGCTATATAGAACTTCCTATGACGAGTAGATGAGAGATTGATTGAGATAGCAGCAGCAGTGATGATGACGATGATCAGTGATGATGATCCAGCGAAGAAGACTTGTACTAGCAGATCTGTGTCGAGAAATACCTTCCTAGTTAAGAGGGAGTGTTGATGTATTTGTAACTTCGGAATGTATTTCACATATGTATATTGTATTCCTATAGAGATGTTATTATTCATCTATACGTAAGTGTCGTCATTTATATTGTAAGTGTCGTAACTTATACTTGATGGGTTATTATACCACCTTGATGGGGTCGACCCTGTATAAGTCATGTGGGTTAAAGGGTTATTAGACCACCCTATTGGGGGTCGGCCCTGTCAGCATTATGCTATGTGGTTAGGTTGAGGCCGACCTAGTAAAGGTTATTAGGCAAGTCAATTCATGCATAAATAGAGTGCGGGAGGCACTCTATTTGATCATTCTATTCTTCACTCACACACTCATTGTAGATTGGCACACTAGTGGAGGAGGAGAAGCTGCTGCTAGGAGGACTATCTCTTGTACTTGGGTTGTATCATTACTCTATCTATCTTTGAGGAAGTTGTGGGGTTTTTCACCTTCTTAGTTTTCCCTGGTGAAACTCTATGTCTCTTGTGTTCTTGCATTATTGTCTCTTATGCTTGATATGATGTACATGTTGTTATTTCAGTTAAGATCCTAGATCATATGGAATTTATGCTAAAAAACTAACACTATAGACAACCAGGAAACTTTTCCTGGAGTAGCACGAGTTAAAAGCATCGGATCACTAGATCTCACCTTTCTGGTGGATGACTCTTGTGTTCCTATCAAGGTTCAGAAGATTGCAGGTATTTATTAATTAATTTATTGATTTTAATCATGAAATTGAAATAGACATACGTTGGAATTATTATAAATGAATGGATGACATGTTTTTGCAGGAAACAATGTCTTCTACAGGCATTTTGTTACAATGTAATCTTCCACCTTGTGAGCATTAACGCTCTTTGGCCTGCAGGATCCATTTTACTGACTCAGATCCACTTTATATCCTTCAAGCACACTATTTTTCCCTATTTTTTCCTCTGTACGCTAGCTGCATCACTACAGTGGGCGTACCCACGAGTTGCATCACTATAGCCCGCGGGTAGCATGTAAAATGGTAAAAATCACTAGTTAATTACATTTTACTCCCAAAATGTGGTCATAGGGTGACCTTTGGCCCTCCATTTTTCTCGAAATGCCTCGATGTGTCCTTTCACTTACCTTTGAGAGGACTATATATTGAGCACATATGGCTTATGGACGGGAGGAGAAAGGAGAGAAAGAGAACTCTAGTGGATTTTTGCCCTATCTTGAGTCTACACTCATTGATCCTTGTAGTTGTGAACCCTTTATGTTCACCTTCCAAACTCCTATCATAGTTTGAGTTTGCCATTCCATGGAGGATTGAAGTGGTGGAGGCACAAGTGGAGTCGCCCTTTCTGTGTTGGAGAAAACTTCCTATGGCTTGGGGTGGACCACAACAGACAGCTGACTACCAGAAATTAACTCAATTCTCAATGCTATTCTATATAAATTACGATGCTAAGATAATGAAGGACATAACCAACCTCGATCCAAATGTTTGATGTAGATCCTCGTTGGAGCTTTCAATCCGTGCACTTGAACTTGCAAATTAGTCTTGATAACCAATATACAACAAGCGCATATAATATATAAATGACATTAACATCATCAATAGCAATGGTCCATGATATTATAAGTAAATGCAACCCAATGTAATATAAACAACATTCACAACATTAATGGACGAGAATATGAGTATTTCTATTAATAAATAACAAGAAGTACAATGTGATATGACCTCTTGTCGGCAACCAATCTGAATTGTTTCAGCTAGTACACAGTGTAGAGTCAATTTTACCGATTGAATGTGAAATCCCTTCGCTTAAACTGGCCATAGAGCTCCTCCCTGATACGACGAGTCTTGAGCAACGTTTAATCCACCTTGAGCAACTTGACGAGCAGCATCGAGATGCCGTCGTGGCTATAGATGCCAATAAACATCGTATTAAGGCTCAGTACGATAGGTTTGTCCGTCCCCGGCAATATGCTGAAGGTGACTTGTTCCTCTTACATGACCAAGCTAAAGAACCCCTAGGGGCAGGAAAGTTTAACCCCATGTGGCACGGTCCTTACATCATGAGGCATGTCCTGGAAAAAGGAGCCTATGAATTAGAGGACTATGAGGGGAATGTCTTGAAGGATCCTAGAAATGGGCTCTACCTCAAGCGGTATTACGCTTGAACCTTTGGTTCAGGCTAATAATTTTGTATACTATTGTATAGTTACTTCTATACATAGTTTATCTTTCTTTTGGTTTTCGGGTCTGCTGATTAGCTTTCGTTTGATTGACAGATGTCAGCAGAGTTTCCTATATTCTTAAGATTCGTGGATGGTGCTATCCATCATATGCAGCAGCTTGCTTCTGCTGCCTGGGTTATTTATTCACCTGACCACCTAGTTGTGTCTTCAGGAGGTGCTTGTCTCAGTCCTACATATAAAAATGTGGCTGAGTATAGTGCCGTGATTGAGTTACTTCAGGATGCTATTTCACATGGCATCCAGTCTTTAGAGGTCCGCTTGGATTCACAACTAGTTGAGTCTCGGTTGAATGGTCAGTACCGTGTGAGGGATCCTACACTACTACGGAAATTCCTAAGGGTAAGACTCTTGGAACGACATTTTGTTTCAATTACATACATTCATGTTCCAAGAAGTTTTAATCATATATCTGATGCATACGCTAACTATGTATTAGATTGGCATTTGTCACATTCACAATGAAGCACACAAATAAAAGATACATTCATACATTTGTACATACACACATATAGTAGAATCGGAGAACCATAGTTTTTCATAAATAATATGTCCAAAATGGTAGTGTCATAATACAAAATTGGAGCCCGTATCCCTAAAAAATATACATATCGATACAAAAATGGGACCCTAAGATGTATACTCCATGCGAGGAGGCCTAGCTACCGCTATGATAGGATGTGTCTCATAGTAATACTGTACTGCATTTTCTATGCGCTGTAGTAGTCATACCCAGTTACCCGACACCCACATGACTTGGCGCTGCATCTCCTATGGTAACCACGCCACCTCTATCTATGGTACCCTTGTGGTCATTCGTGATAGGTTGGCCCACAGAGTTTGTAGTGTACACTCTGCTGCAACACCCACTACCTCATCACCCTTGCCCCGACGATGATGTCTCGGGAATCCCTCGAGTCTCACTGGGCCCTTGTCTGCGAGCAAACAGTCAAACATTAATATGTGATACTACCCCAAAAATATTTTTGCATTTACATCTATAATAAAAAATCCATAAAAATTTAATTCACCCAAAACCTAAAAAGAGTACTCACCAATGTCTCTAAATGCTGCATCTAGTGGAAGCAACATGTCACGATCCTGGCGGAAGTCTATCCCTGCATAGGGGTAGTCATCTATGGCTATGACCTATTGGTCCCACCAGTGAAATAAATCCTTTGTGTATGGTGATTCCTGATGGCCACCACCCTGTCGTGTGAAGAGCTCTGCCCACCAAGTCATGGCTGGGTCGTAGAGACTATGAGGAGGGACCTCAACGCTCGGACTGAACCCCAAAACTCGCTCAAAGAAGAAACTGCACAAGATACTGCCGTATCCAACTTTTTTTGCATCCCCTTGCTTGTACTCTGTCAGTTGGGTCTTCATTGACCACAGTAGCATGGTACACCAGTCAAATATCATGGGCTACATACACTGCGATGCATAGAACATCATTGGCCTGGATGACTAGTGCAGAGCTTTTGAACCAGTAATCCGCACTAAGGTAGCCACTAGAACTTTCATGCTTAGATTGACTATGGATCTGATGGGCACCTGACTCCCCACTTCCCGAGTATTTAGATACAATACCACTCTATATAGTCGGGGATGGTGATCCCACCACCCACAGAACAAGACCGAAGGCTTGCCACCTCACCTCGGCGGGAGAAACCAGTAATGAAGTAGATATCTTCCACTTCCAATGAGAGTATTTGCCCGTCTAGGTTGAAGTTCTGTGCATCGATGTCCCTGTAGTCTATCCAACGGCAGAGCAATAGGTTTTGGGCCCTCAAACCCCCTATGATCCAAAATTTGTATAGCCCACATGCTTGTAGCGCTTGCTGTGCATGGACATCATTGCGGACAGCCTCATCCACTTGGTCATGTTCCCTCTCTCTCCACTCTAGAACCATCCTGGAGGGAGAAAAACCAATGAGTTTAGTCAATTTCATTTAAAAACTAGCTTTATGGCCGTACCCACAGGAAATTTTACTTACAGAGGAGGGTACCTGTGGTCAACATGTGCGTTGACTGTGAGTACCCAGCCCTACCCGCGACCCACTTAGTTATAGCCTGCGGGTAGCGTCAAGACCATTTAGGGCTTGGCCAAATTAAAAATCTAATTGATGAAAATTGAAATAAAAGCATTAAAATGGAAGGTATGGATGAGACTACCAACCTACTTCTAATGGTTCGATGATCGGACCACTGTAGCTCCTAGAATCAGCAGTTGGACTTCAAGGAGAAAACTAACCACAAAACTCCAAATGGGTGAATAGTAAAAATGAATTGTAAATTGTAAATTTTTGTTACTATTTATAATTTTCAAAACCCACTTGTCTATAGTTTTCGCCATTTAATGTTGTTTTGGACTAATACAATGTCATGGAGTAGCATTTTTTACCATATTTCTTCGACGAAAGTTGTTTCCGATTGTTTCACACCTACGGCAGGTATATTTCACATCTGGCATATAGGTTAGATGTCATTTTCACATGCATTATGCATTTGACCTTTTGACCACTTTCATAAACCCTAGGTGCGACCCCGCTTTTTAACTGACATGAAACCTTCACACTGTTATAGAAGTGTCGTTATTTGGCGATAAGGCCTTTCCGATCATGGGTACCCTAGTTAGAACCCCTTTTTGCATTATGGTGCCCATGCCGTTGATTGTCCTTAGGATCGGGAGTCCTTTGTAGTTACGCCATGACTTTGTGATAAAGACTCATACTCTACTTTGTCTTATGCTGGCCATCTCCCATAAGGACTCCCCCATTTATATCAAGTTGTGATTGCATTGCATCATCTTGCTTGCCACTTGAGCCTTGTGTCGGCTCTCGCTTACTCAATTGTTCGCCTGGTGCCTGAGCACTTTTCCCTGTCGAGCCCTATAGAGCCTCCATTTGTCCTTCACAATTTGATGACCTTTTGACCCTGGGGGAACACCCCCCCCCGAGTGTCCACATCCTGCACACGCTTCCTTGCATTGATCATAGGTATGTTCCACTGCTTGGGACTAGTCTTCCCGTTATTTGACATTCATTCCCTCACTTGTTGTACTATAAGCAATTTTATTCTTTTTCAAGCTTTTCAAAATATGAAAAAGACAAAAAAAAATCAAATATTCCAAAAAGCCAGATAGGATTATGGTTACTACATTTTGTTGGCAGTTGTCATATCGCCTTTGAACAGAGCATTCATTCCACTCCATACATTATGAGTCGGGACTATAGTTGGACCTTAGGAGCTGTACTTATTTCTCATTTTACTCCATCGATTGGTTAAGCTTCTAGTCATTATGGATCCCTTAGTGGTGCCTCCTGCATCACACAATTTATATTGAGTCTATGTTGCCTGAGTCTATCCATCTGCTCATGCTCTTGTTCAAAGGAAGTCCTGAAACCAGAGTCGGCCACTCCTTAGATCTCTTGACTATTGCATGTCGGCCATCCTTATTGAGTTAGTCCATTTCACCTGAGTTCTTCCAAATCTTTCAGCGTAGTTGGTACCTCGTGCTGGTTGATGGGGGATGCCTTAATTCCCTCCTTCCAGCGAGTCTTGTTCCATCGACTTCAACCCATTTATTCTGGAACTTGAGGCTTAGATTTTGGTTGAGTACCTTGAGGCTTGCAGTCATTAGTGGAAGGTTCTCTCGCCATCGACAATTTTGGGAATACATCAATGTCCCTTGATCAATGGATTCATCTTAGTGTTACACTTCAACACATATATTTGCACTTTGATGATTTTGCTCTATGCCTTGATGCCCATTTTCATTATTGGTGGGTTATCTTGCATTTGTTAACGGTATACATCATTGACCGGTAATCAGACGATGTCACATCAGGTTCAACCTCAACTCCTTTATTCACTTGATGGGACTTGCACCATCAAAGACTTGTGTAGAAGACCCTAGGCGATAATGGCATTCAGTATGCTACTTATGATTATGACTTTACATCTAAGATATCACCTCTCGGATATCAGTAGTTTGTACCTCCATTTCGCACTAGTTGTTTCCTTTTTAGTAGGAGACCATATCTTAATGTAGAGGGATCATGGCTATGATCACTTATGACATGAATTCACTATGTACTTCCTATTCATGGCCATTATATCAGATTGTTGTACTATACCGACATGTACTCAGGGATACTATTGTATTATGACGAGTGAGATGCTCCTTCCACTTGTGTCTCCATCACTCCACTTCTGAGATTTATAATGTATTTCGGCCATTGTAGCATCAGTCTATGACCTCACACATTAGGGGGCATCTGTTACAACGTAATCTTCCACCTTGTGAGCATCAGCACTCTTTGGCCTGCAGGATCCATTTTACTGACTCAGATCCACTTTATATCCTTCAGACACACTATTTTTCCCTCTTTTTTTCCTATGTACGCTAGTTGCATCACTACAGTGGGCGTACCCACGAGTTGCATCACTATATCCCATGGGTAGCGTGTAAAATGGTAAAAATCACTAGTTAATTACTTTTTACTCCCAAAAAGCGGTCATAGGGTGACCTTTGGCCCTCCATTTTCCCCGAAACGCCTCGATGTGTCCTTTCATTTACCTTTGAGAGGACTATATATTGAGCACATATGGCTTATGGACGGGAAGAGAAAGGAGAGTAAGAGAACTCTAGTGGATTTTTGCCCTATCTTGAGTCTACACTCATTGATACTTGTAGTTGTGAACTCTTTATGTTCACCTTCCAAACTCCTATCATAGTTTGAGTTTTCCATTCCATGGAGGATTGAAGTGGTGGAGGCACAAGTGGATTGACCCAGATCTTGGTTCAGATTGGTTGCCGACAAGAGGTCGTATCACATTGTACTTCTTGTTATTTATTAATAGAAATACTCATATTCTCATCCATTAATGTTGTGAATGTTGTTTATATTACATTGGGTTGCATTTACTTATACTATCATGGACCATTGCTATTGATGATGTTAATGTCGTTTATATATTATATGTGCTTGTTGTATATTGGTTGTCAAGACTAATTTGTAGGTTCAAGTGCACGGATTGAAAGCTTCAACGGGGATCTACATCAAATGTTTGGATCTAGGTTGGTTATGTTCTTCATTATCTTGGCATTGCCATTTATATAGAATAGCATTGAGAATTGAGTTAATTTCTGGTAATCAGCTGTCTGTTGTGGTCCACCCCAATCCATAGGAAGTTTTCTCCAACACACATTTGAATGACAAATCCTTGGAGTTGTTTGGCCCCACCATTCGTACACGGTGGAATAGCCAAGATAGCAATAAGAGAGATGAATTGATGGACCACATGGTCAACTTGTTCGGCAATACTTTCAATAGGAAAGTTGTTGCAAAGTTAGCCGGTGAGAATTTGAAATATACCAGGGCCCAATATAGGGAAAGATTGCAAGCTGACTTCAAGAATGAGCACCCTCCCATGGTTCCAGAGAAAGAGTGGAAGGAACTCATAGATGATGCAAAGGAGAACTTGCTAAAAAAATAAGGAAGACAACCACATCCTGGTAAAGCAAGGTACAACATATATAATCTTTTTACTGAAATAAGCTTAATTATTTTTTTCTTTTTTGTTTTAAGTAAGATTTTTGATATCTAAGGTTTTTCAAAATTTTCATATGTAGGCTACCTGACACCTCCAAATCAACCAAGGCTAAAATGTAAAAGCACGGGAAACATAGACTGGGCCAGGGTGGCTATAGAAAACTAAGAGCAAGAATCGTAAGTATTAAATGATTAATTGTTGGGAATATTTATTTAACAGTACCGAACAAATATATGATTTTGATACTGGAGATTTTAAAATGTGTTATCATGCATTGTAGGGAAATACATTCCAAGCTGCTGCCACCGAGGAAGACCTAAATTTTGGTTTCAAGTTTGGTTTTAAAAGTGTGGTTGAACATTGGAAAAGCTTGGGGTAGACTCCAATCTCCCCAATGACACAAATGCAGGTATATCACCAATTGTAGTATACTATTAAAGTCTATTCAATAATTCTGATTATATCACCCATAACTAAAAATTTATGTTTGTTTTTAAGCAACAATGCAACCGCATCAGTGAATCTAATGGTACTCAGCAAGTACAAGTTGATGTTGGGGTGAACATGTCCCATGATAGTGTGGAGCATAGTGTCCATTCTGGTATGTATGCTTTGGAAATAGAAATATCTACTGTGATTAGATATATATATTTCCTGACGTATACTTATAAATTTTCTTCTTTCAATGGAATACCATGCAGCTCAGGAGAATGAACTGCAAGAGGAAGCAACTAGACCTCCAATTAACACCCCATTTGTCACATCTACAGACACTGGTAAAGATAAATATTGTAATTTTAATCAAAATAATGAAATATTTATTTCAATAATAATTCAACGCCATATATATATGTTCATTTCCGTTGTTGTAGTTCACACCCCTTCAGAACTACCTCCACGCCCTGTTCAGCGACGTACAAGAAGTGGAATAAATGAGGGCATGGAAACACAAACAATAATAGGAGATATCGCAGTAAATACTGGGCCAATTGATGATTGTGATACCGTACTTGCAAGTTTTTTCAATGCAAAAAACAAAAATCAACGAAAAAGTAGATGCAACTTAAATTCATGACTTGTATTTTGATGGGTATCGATGTTGTTAGTGTGAAACATTGTTAGTATGTAACATAGATAACTTTTATTTGGTATAGTTACGAGGTACTTATCTTTTATGTGATGCTCTTAGGAATTTTCCCATTTATATCTTTTATTTTCTTAGAATTTGAATTTTAAATTTAAATGTCATCACAAATCATTGTATGCTTGTTTATAATTATTTTGTATTTTAATATTCAAATTTTGTGTTTTCTCACACATCATCACTCCTATATGTGCTGCATGTAGATATATTAGTCTGAAAAATTGATTCTCTTTAGATTAGATATATTAGATATGTTCCTCATGACTTCGATGATCATCACTATTTATAATTTGATTACTTCCCATTACATCTCGAGGACCAACTTCAGCACAGGGACTATAGAGGAGTGCTAAAGTTGATAGAGATCAAATTTATGTTGTAAAATATTTTACTGTTGCTTTAGCGTGCTATTCAAAAATAGTACCACACTTCAGATCTGATTTTTGGTTAAATGTTGATGTGGAGATCTTCAACTATACCTCTCTTATTGTTATATGATCAATATGTTTATTTTATCAACTGTTACTAAAAGAGATGAAAATTATGTTATAAAATTACTGCCCATTACATCTCGAGGACCAACTTCAGCACAGGGACCACAGAGGAGTGTTGAAGTTGATAAAGATCAAAATTATGTTGTAAAATATTTTAATGTTGCTTTAGCACTATTCAAAAATAGTACCACACTTCAGATCTGATTTTTGGTTAAATGTTGGCGTGGAGATCTTCAACTATACCTCTCTTATTGTTATATGATCAATATGTTTATTTTATCCACTGTTATTGAAAGAGATGAAAATTATGTTATAAGAATACTGTCGATTACATCTCGAGGACCAACTTCAGCACAGGGACCACAGAGAAGTGCTGAAGTTGATAGAGATCAAAATTATGTTAACACAGGTGGCTTTTATTTTCTATAGTACAAAGTACTTATCTGTTATGTGATGCTATCAGGATTGCATAGAGAGAAATGAGGGATATTTTTTATTTGGCATCCCACCACCCTTCCTTATACTGTGATGATGAACTTTCAGGTTATATAGAATGGCTATACATTTGAGAGAGATATGACTGGTTGTACCTTCCCCACCTTGATTGAGCTATGATTGGTCTAGTGGTACCTTATCTTTCACTTGTGTTTAATGGGGTCATTTACCCTCCTTGAGTAACTTTTTTAAAAACACCTTGTTGAAGGTTTTCTCTTATAGAGTACTATGGTTGTTTGGACACATTTGGAGCATACCCTTGGTTCTAAGGGTCATGGGTCTTCTACTACCCACACCTATGTTATGACCATTGTTTATATTTTCTTATTTTATGACCATTGTTTATATTTGTACCCAGACTTCAGATCTGATTTTTGGTTTAATGTTGACGTGGAGATGTTCAAGTTTACCTCGCTTATTGTTATATGATCAATATGTTTATTTTATTACATGTTACTGATTGAGTTATTAAATACTTGTTGTACCTTCCCCACCTTGATTGAGTTATTATTGGATTTGTGGTACCTTGCCTTTGACTTGTGGTTAATGCGGTCATTTACCCTCCTTCATTTTTTTATACCACCTTGTTGAATTTTTGGTCTTATAGAGTACTTGACTTTGATCACCTGTAATCAGTTATGGTGTGCTGATAATCACTTCTCTTCTGCTGAGACTTGGTTGAAGTTTATAATTTTTGTGACTTTATTTCTTTTGAGTTATGTACTGTGCTTGACTATCATTGACCTAATCAACACTAGTCATTTCTCTCTCTTTGGTTTGTACACACCCTCTTGTAGGGTCAGCTGGTTCCTAGAGAAGATTGGCCTCTCCGAGGCACAGACAGTCTTTTTTGAAAGTAACACTTCTAAGTATATTTTCAAGAATGGTTTCACACCCAGGTTGGTATCTTCAACTATATCTCTCTTTTTGTTATATGATGTATATGTTTATTTTATTACATGTTACTGAATATTAGTCTATCGTTTTAGTTTGCTTGTCAGTGTAACTCATTATAATCTGTTGATATGGAAGTTTTGAATTTATCATACATTGCAAAATGTTGTTTAAGCCTTATGATTATTCAAAGGACACAAGGATGTGAAATCTGAGCTTGAAGAAGAACAATTTGCAAAGCATTGAAACATATTGATAGCATATTTGAAGTACCTTTGTTATAACTTGAAGACTGAGCCTATTCTTTGTGACCAAATTGAAGTTGAGTTTGAATAGTGCTATGGGACAACGTCAATGTTACCTGTATGCATGTTGATTCAGAAGTGAAGAATAGTTTTTTACAATAGATTTGTGCCATTAAAAGACAAAACTTGAAGTTGAAGAATTGATTGTTGAAAAGGGATAAGTATGAAAACTACTTGAACAATTTTTTTTTGTGTTACTGCTTATCATAAATACTTGGTAACCCAGATCTACCTTTCATAACTGTTTATGGCTGTAGGTGGCTTGTTTAGTGCTTATAACTTCATTTGCATGCTAGAATAAGGCACATGAATTTCAACCCATAATATGTACTAACGTGTCCTACTCAAGCTAGTATTTTATAGAGCCTACGGTACATTTGTGCAAGTTTTTGTCATCCCTTCCTTTTCGGGAAACTTTGCAAATATGGTTGCAATTGTAGGCAAAGTATGAGTGAGAGAATTTCAATCTCACTTCATATTACTTGGTTGAAATTCACTTGATACAATGTGCATATTTATAGCACATAACGTGCCTCCTAGGCATCAATCATGGCTTGTCTTTCACAACTATCTGCACATAATTAGCCCCACAATAAAAATATTATCAACTTTTGGACCTTTTACAATTGCATGTGTCTCGCTACTTTTCTCACATGGATGAGAAGACAAGTGTCTCTAGGATATTTGTCCTTAGTGAAAGTATGTTCTGCAACTTCCCAATCAAAGGTTGATCTGTTGTTGGTCCTAGGTACTCTTCTCCAGCTTTCCTTCTTTGATGTACAAGTACTACACTTGAGCTCCTAGGATGCTTGAGTGATGATATAAATATTGCTTCTAGGAAGAATCAATAGGTTGTTGTTATCTCAAGCGCAATTCTCTAGAAGGGGCAATTCATAGTGCTCTTGCCAGATTGTATATGCTAGAAATTTAGGATCTTTCCAACAATAAATTGATAGGACAAGTTCCAGGTTCTTTGTCAAATATGATGAGTCTTACACTGCTGAATGTGTCAAACAATAGATTAATAGGCATCCTTCCAAATTTTGGAAAACAAATGCTTATTAAATCTTCAGGAAACTCTGGTCTCTGCAGTGGGAAATGTGTTTATGCTCCTACCACTGTTGCAAAGAAAAAAGTCTCGACAATTTTTTTAATTGGAGTTGTTGTTGCAGGTGTTGTTTTTGCAATTGGGACAGTTTCATTTTTCATTATGGCATGCAAATAATTTAAGTGTGACGATCATCAAATTCCAGAATTGCAACTAGCCCGTAATATTGAAGGCCATTTTATTCATCCAAATAGTATCCACAGGCTAAGGATTGACTTTGAAAAGGGTGTTGAAGCGACTCTAGATCCTACAAATGTCTTCCTAAAGAACAAGTTTAGTACCTATTACAAAGCTGTCATGCCTTCTGGCATTAGTTATTATGTGAAGAAGCTCAACTGGAATGACAAAAGTTTCAAATCGGGAAACTATCAAATGTTTGGTGCAGAATTGAAGCAGGGGAGGCTACAACATCCCTAAATCCTGACACCATTGGCACATGTTCTAGACAAAAATTGTGCTTAACTTTTCTATGAATATGCTCATAAAGGAAACCTCTCAGACTTCCTTCACACTAGTAATGTTTCTGTATTGGATTGGCCATCTCGTTGTAGCATTGCTAAAGGTGTAGCGCAAGGTTTTGGCAAGGTTTGGCTCAGTTGGATACGTCCCTCCAGGTATGCTCTAGCTTCTCATTTATGCCAAAACATTACATGTTGCAGAACATAGTGTTTTATAGTGTATTTTTAGCTGTCAGAGAGACTATACTGCAAATTTCCTCCCAATTGTAGCTCATTATGATTGTAGAGATGCTCAAATTTTGTACTAGTGTCTTCTACACATATTAATGTGGATCTACTTCACTGTGTTTCTTTTTTAAGTAGATCGAACCAAGATGTAGGCATTGTTCTGCATTTGATATGCTACAGGGAAAAGTTGCTACAAGAACAATCCATGGATCCAATTACATTCCTCTCAATGTTCAATGATCTTAACTAATACCCAAGTCCATCAAGATGCTCCAAGGTACCAGTTGAAAACCCCAATGTGAAACCTCATACAATATGAGGTGTTACACTACCCTACTATTAATATGAAATAACATAATAATTCAATTAATGTCATCCATATATCATTGTGCCAATTCCTCCTGGTCTTATTCGGTAATGTCCCCATTGTCCTCCTAGTTTAGGAATAGCTCTATAGTGATTGGAATATGACCTTGGGTTTGTGGCCATAGAATTGTTGTTTGTCTACAACTTGAGTAATACACAATGGAAACAACACCAAACTGCAATAGTCCACCAGTGTAACAAGACTATTCTAGAATTTTCTTAGGAATTGTGTTTCTTTTCATTGTATCTTCAATTCAATGTTCTTGTTGCAAAAGTAGTTGCCAAAAAAACCAAGGGCACAAAAATGCTCAAACAATAAAAATACCAAAAGCAACATAGCCCCAAAAGGTACAACATCAAACAACTTTGCATCCCAAATCCATGCATGCAATAAGAAAATGCACGAAACAATTCCAGAAATGTGAAAACAGTTTATAGTGTGTTATTCTTCCTTCTCCATGGACAAATTTCCATCCTGTGTCATGTTGTGCTACACTTTTTTTGAATTTAGGTCAAATTTGCCACTGGACCATTCCCCAACGGATGGATCCTACTTGGCGTTGGACTAAATTGTGGTAGACTGGATTCATTCATAGTATGCTTACTAGAATAAAGCAATGTTTTACCCATGTCATCTACATAAGTAGCATAGTCAACAATAACAGACTTTTTGAAGATAGTCTTTGCACTTATTTCTTAAAATATCACATTTGCAAGATTAGTTGGAGTTGCGTAGTTGTTGATGTGCCATTAGTAGATTCTACAGGTGCTTCAGCAGATGCCAAAACAACTTGCAAGTCCATGTATGGATTTTTTGTTGTTGAGGGTGAGCCTCTTTTTCGCAATAACTTTAAAATATGGTGAACATAATGAGACAATTATGAAGCTCACAAATAGATGAGTCTTCACCCTTTCAAGCAATTCTAGACATGTTCATAAGCTTCATGTATATACCTACAACTGCTTTGCCTGTAGATTGTCCTTGAAGAAGCTTGAACTCAAGTAGCCTTTTTCCATACTTTGGTATATCCATATTCTAATTCTTCACTGTTTGTGAACAGTTCTCAAATGCATTCACAAATTATTGTGCCCGCAAAAAAAACTTCAGTGAACTCCTCAATTATGCTCTTAGGTTTGTAGAGTTCTTGATGAACGATACAACAAACTAAGTCAAATGCAACAACCGGTGAAGACTGAGGTGTAGGCTGATACCTCGTGATTTTACATGCATTCAAATTGTTTTTTTTTAAACACTTCCAGGTATCATCTCTATATTGACGAACATTAGTGTAGGCTATAGAAATTAGTTCCACACAGGTGCTGAATCTGCCATGAAAGAGTGTGAAACGATTCATGGATACTGCAACGATGATTTGTGGAACTATAAAAATGTTTCCATGCAGGTGCTAAACCTGCCACGAAAGATTGTGAAACGATGCGTGGATACTGCGACGCTGATTCGTGGAACTATAAACATGTTTCCACGCAAGTGCCAAACCTGCCACAAAATATTGTGAAACGCTATGTGGATACTGCGACAATGGTTTGTGGAAATATAAAACCTTTTCCACGCAGGTGGTGAACCTGCCACGAAAGATTGTGAAACGCTGCGTGGATACTGGGACAATGATTCGTGGAACTTTAAAAATGTTTCCACGCAGGTTCGAGGAACTTATAGTAGCGTTACGTCGATATAGTGACGAAACTTCGTGGCAGGATTCATTTTCCATAGATCTGAGAACTGTTGTGTAGTTGACACATGGCCACTATGAAGCGTTGCTATTGCCACGACAGGGAATTTTCGTCCATATATCCACGAATGTCATTCCATGAAAAACTAAAACCCCAAACATTGCAATAGGGAACCAAATTCGTGGCTATTACAACGAAAAATTGTGGCAAAATTGACCATATGTACTAGTGTCTGGATCCTGCGGAAGGGCAGCGATATGTTGAACCGGAGAGAGATGAATTTACGGAGGGATGGGATAGTATATACAGTATATCTGAGGATTACATTAATCCTACCACAGACATAGAATTGGGATGGCGCAATGTTAGTTCTGCGTCGTCGGATTCGGATGAGGCACTCGATAATTGGCAGAACCGGATGCATGAAGTGTCATTTAGGAGATGCGCAAGGATCACACAATCACTGCGATGGGTAACCACAGAGGAGTGCGCGCTACCAACATATGAGGGTTTTCCCAATTTGAGCACCTTTCTCACTGAGTTTGAGGAAAAGGTGGCAGAATCGCAACGTTTATTGGCCTTAAAGAAGCCTTGAAGGCTACTCCTACGCACTGGTGGGCAGCGCACAAGTCTAATATCACAAATTGGCCACTATGTCGACACCTCATGGAGGTTAGGTTTGGCGATGCGGAAGGATATAGCGGAAGGAATTTCAATGGAAGAAGTGACCCAAAGGTGCATTTGGATGAGTGCGAAAGAAAATTGGGACTACGAGCAAAAGAAGAATGGGTCCATGCATTTGTTCACACATTGGACGAAGTACTGCGGAGTTGGTATGTCATAGTAGAACTGCGACGTGGAATGAATTCTTGCGAGTAGCTAACACTTGGCTTCAGCCAAACATTTTGTTTCTCAGATGACAACCCCTTCATCCATAGTGCGCTACAGGTGATCCGCGAGAAGATATTTGAAGCAGTACCGACAAAACAACCATTAGAACTTCGGTGGACTACGACACTAGAATATGATGGAGTGCTATAACATCACAAAAGATCCGGATGATGAGGACGATCCGAGGGCTATGCATGTACCAGAGTCGGAGGGAAGTCGCAGTGTCGAGGCACCATAAATACCTTCCGACAAATTCCAACAACCGTTGAAGATCAAGAAAGTAAACATTGGGTCGGAAGAAAACCCGAAGTTTGCAAGCATTGGGGATTATTGGGATGAGTCCACTATTGCGAATATGATTGATCTGTTGCATGAGTTTCAGGATCTGTTCCCAATGAAACTCTCAGAGATGAAAGGAATTTCCATGGACTTAGGCAAAATGAAGATCCACTTGAAACCCGATGTGAAGCCAGTCAAGCAGTGTCCCTACCAGTTGAATCCAAGGCACAAGGAGAGAGTGCAGGCTGAGATTGAAAGGATGCTGGAAGCAGGCATCATAGAACCCGTAGAAGAATCCGAGTGGATCATCTCGATGGTGGTCCAGGACAAGAAAACTGGAGAAGTTCGAATTTGTGTCGACTTTTGGAAATTGAATGATGCATGCTTACATGACCCATTCTCGACACCATTCACGGATGAGGTGATGGAAGGAGTAGGAAGTCAGGAAATATACTCATTTACAGATGGGTTTTCAGGCTATCACCATATCAAAATCGCGAAGGAAGGCCGGAATAAGACTACATTCGTCACAGAATGGGGCTGCTTTCAGTATACAGTGATGCCATTTGGATTGAAGAATGCTCCAGCAATTTTTTCAAGACTAGTAGTTTCGACGTTCAAAGACTACATTAATAAGTTTCTTGCCGTCTATATCGATGATTGGACAGTGTATGGGTTGGTCAAGGATCACGTCGCAAACTTGTGGCTAATGCTAGAATGATGTCGACAATACCAGATTTCATTAAACCTGAAAAAGTGCATCTTCTGGTCTCCGTTCGGGATTTTGTTGGGGCACATTGTCTACAGGGAAGGAATGTTGGTAGACTCGGTGAAGATTGCAATTATTGTTGACCTCCCACCATCAATGACAGTCAAGCAATTGAGAGAGACGTTGGGTCACACAGGCTACTACATGAAGTTTATCCAAGGGTATGTAGCAATCACATCACCAATGGAGAAGTTGTTGAAGAAAGATGCTAAGTTTGAGTGGAATGAAGAGTGCCAGATGAGTCTAGACATATTAAAAGAAAAGATGGTTGTCGCAACTATCTTGGAATTTCCAGATTGGATGAAGGAGTTCCACATTCACATTGAAGCATCATCAATCACATTAGGAGTCATCTTGGCCCAACTAGGAGCAGGCGACATCGACCACCCAACATCCTTCGCAAGTAGGAAGCTATCTACCGCAAAGAAGAATTATACAACCACGAAACGAGAAGGGTTGGCGATGGTGTACACCTTACAGAAATTCCGACACTATCTACTCGGGGGGCCACTTTAAAATGTTCACCCACCACTCCGCATTAAAATACATGGTGAACAAGCCTGTGTTGGGAGGGAAGATCTATCGCTAGTTATTACTATTCCAGGAATTTGATTTTGAGATAATCGTAAAACCAGGACGACTGAATGCAGGAGCATACCACTTGTCACGAATTGAGTCAGGGGAAGAGCCAAGGAGCATTAACGAAGGACTGTCGAATGCTCATCTTTTTAGGGTTGGCATGGTCGACGACCATTACGAACACGTCATTCAATTTTTGGAAACAGGGGAGGCACCAGTAGGCTTCACTACCAATCAGAAGAAGCAGTTAGTCGTCAGAGCTACAGACTTTCAATTAATTGCAAGACAATTGTATAAAATGGGTCCAGATGAGATACTGTGACGATATGTCCTTCCGCATGAACAAGAGAGGATTCTCGTGGAAGCTCATGACAGGATCGTTGGAGGACACTACGAAGTATGCGCAACTGCAAGGAAGATCCTTCGAGTAGGATTATGGTGGCCAACGATGCATGGAGATGTTGCGAACTATGCTAAAAGTTGGGACGTATGTCAACGAACATGGAATCCATCACGAAGGGAAGAAATGCCACTGGTACCTTAATTGACGCTACAGAATTTTGACAAGTGGGCAGTTGACTTCGTGGGACCCATCAACCCACAGGGAAAAAGAAAAGGGTCGCGCTACATAATTATAGCGGAGGACTACTTGACGCGATGGGTAGAAGCAGCGCTAGTAAATGATTGCTCAGTTGCGACATTAGCAAGATTCCTTGAGTGGGTTTCCGGATAATCCACGGTCGGCATTTTAGTTGTCGTCGACGTTTCAAATCCTAAGCTGGATTCATCTTCGGGACAGAAAATGTGTAGAAGAGTTGCTCACCACGCGTATAAATAGTTAGGAATGCCTAGTCCTTTCCCATTCTAACCTTTCATCTTCTTAGGGAAAGAAACCTCCAAAATCATGAAACCCTAATGGATGATTATTACCAAAAATATTATTAATAATTTTTTAGATTATTTATTCATAAATGATATTATTAATCTTTCTTAAAGGAAAAAGATGTAAAATAATAATAATAATTGATAATCACTATTAAACATCCTATTTGGCCAAATGTTTATTATAATCAAAGGTCATAATAAATAATTAAATAACATTCAAGGATAATTTATTCATAAATGTTATTAAAAGATATTCATAATCTTTCATAAGGGATATTAATGATGTAAAGATGTAAAATAATTCAATATAAATATTCATTAAAAATAATCCTTATCACACAACATACTTGGCCAAATGTTTATCATATTCATAAGTTCAACATGATGATAATAATATCATTAAATTAAATTAAAGATATTCAAGGATAATCTTTGTTCAAATTATTAATAATTCCATAGTCAAATAATTATTAATAATTTCATAATCAAATTTTCAAAGATAATTATTAATAATTACTAATAATTACTAGAGGTAATAATCATTATAATTGGAAATCAAGGCACATTTATGATCATTATCAATGAAGACAAGACGGAGGATAGGTTACTTATAATGACGAAAAAATTATGCTTGCAGAACATACCTGGTTCTAACCATTACCTTCCTTATTGATTAGAGGCAGCCATCTCTCGCTTATTTCAAGCTCCCCATCTCTATTCAGGTTTTTTGGGTGCTTTATGATTTCTAAGGCCTCCCTCACCCTTCTTTTGTAGTAGTTTTCCTCAATCGCGAGCATCTCCATGTTCTCTAGGAAGACATGGTCCTTTGTTCTGTGAGAATTCTCTGCGAGCGTGGAGGTATTCATCCTTTCCTTCCTTATGTCAGCCCCATGTTCCTTCAACCTTAATTTGAAAGGACCAACATGTCTCCCCTATGTAGCTCATTCCATAAGAACAATCTACCTTGTACACCCCCTTATATTGATGACAGACAATCTTGTCTTTCACCGACCTCATTTTCTGTCTAATGGTTTCCATTGGCATGAAGGATGTCCAAACTTTTTTCCTCCCTAATACCCTTGCAATTTTATCCGTTACTCCCAGGATTTATGGGAGGAAATCCTTACGTGTCTTCCTCTCCTTTGTATGTTGAGTCTAGTTTTCTGCTTTTTTCCAAGCCTTATATATGTCCTTATTCTTGTATCCCAGGCTTCTAATGTTGATGTATATGTAACTTCGGAATGTATTTCATCTGTGTATTTTATATATATTTATTGTACCCTTATAAGAGATGTGTTATTCCTCTATAAGGAAGTGTCGTCATGTGGATTGACAAGTGTCGCAAGTGTGTGTACTTGCCGATGGGTTATTAGACCACAATGTGGGGTCGGCCCTGATTTATATATAATATAATGTGGATGTATCTAAGTAGACAAATCAGCCCCATTAGGTCACTGGGCAAAAAGGTGAGTATAAATAGAGATAGGAGATCTCTATTTTACTCACTCGGAGAAGTAACTCACTCTCACTCTCAAAAGTGGCGCACTAGTGAGGAGGAGGAGGATCATCTGATAGGAGACTATCTCAGTGTTATTTGGTTGTATTTTGGTTGAGCCATTTCTCTCTCTATCTCTGAGGAAGTTGTGGGGTTTTTCACCTTAGGGTTTTCCCCACGGAAACTCTGTGTCTCTTGTCTCTATGCTTTTGATTCTTGTGATGCTTGTCATATTATGATTGTCATGCATTGATATACTATAGATTTTATTCTCTCAGCAAAGATCCTATAGTATTGTGAATTAATACTCAAAATTTAACATGGTATCAGAGCTAACCTGAGAAGAAGACATTTTGCAGTGACGGAAGCTTGAGTTCCTTTTTTATTGGGTTTCTCTCCACAGATTTTTGAAAATCAGTATAGTAGATTGACTCTACTCATCAAGGCGCATCTATCTGTCCAATCAGAATTAAGTTCCGAGCATTTTCAGATTTGGCCCTAAAAATTAGGGCTTCCACAAAAATAGGAATTTCTGAAATCTGAAGACACAGCTAGAATCTCCTTGCAAAAATCAAAGTTTAGAGCTTTGGATCGAGATTTTTGGCTGGGTAGATCTCCGGGAAACTCAAACTCTAATTCAGGGCTCTCCTAGTGAACCCGGGAGGACAAAAAGGCAATTTTGAAGGGCAAGACTTTGCTGATCTCAAATTCTGAATGTACCAGGCTGATCAGCTCACCAAGGCGCATCTTTCTATCCTTTCGGAAATTTGAAATTCACATTTTGAATTTTTAGGGTTTCTCTAACAAACCCTAATCCGGGACCAGATCCAGTTTTCAGCACTTCAAGTGATAAGTCCTAAATCTTTTCTATTTCCATTTGAAGTACTCTTTAAGATGTCTCTCCACACCAAGCTTGAGGATAAGCTTGAAGGGGCTGATAACTTCCGAGCCTGGAAGTATAGGATTGGGTTAATCCTGGAAGAGAATGAGTTGGACTCATATGTGAAAGAAGACATCCCTATCCCAGAGGATGAAGAGGCCAAGGCATTGCACAAGAAGAACTTGGTCAAGGCAAAGAGAATCATTGTTGATTCTATCAAAGACCATCTCATACCCCATGTGTCTTCTCTTAAGACACCCAAGGAGATGTTTGACTCTTTGACCAAGCTGTTCGAAGGAAAGAACATAAATCGGAAGATGACCCCGCGGAACCAATTAAAAGGAGTAAAGTTTCAGAATGGAGAAACCATTCAATCCTATTTTTCAAGGGTCTCCCAGATCAAGGAACAACTAGAAGCAGTGGATGAAATGGTGGAGAATGGTGAAGTGGTGATGACCACTCTAAATGGCCTACCCAGGTCATGGGATTCCTTTATCCAAGGAATTTGTGCAAGGAAAAAGTTGATCTCTTTCAGTAGACTATGGGAAGAATGCTCACAAGAAGAAGCAAGGCTTGTGGCACGAGAAGAAAAGATGGGGAATGAAGATCAAGCTCTCACAGCTCACACCAGGAAAGGAAAGTCCAAGAGAGAGCCATCTCACTCCAAGAGATCTTCACATCACTTCAAAGAAAGAAGAATATGCTTCACCTGTAATGAGAAAGGAAATATTGCCATAAATTGTCCCAAGAACAAGAAGGACAATAACATCTCCAACAAGAAGAAGAAGGGTAGCAAAAGAAGGTTTCATGCTCATGCTACCGAATATGAAGAACCCCCAAAGAAGAAGGCTAGGGCAGAAAGTGATAGCAATGATGACTCATCAAGTGAAGAAGAGTATGTTCTGATCTCTGCTCTCACAGGTACCATCTCTCATGGTTGGAATGACTGGTTGATTGATAGTGGGGCTTCCAAACACATGACTGGATTTAAGGAATCTTTTGTGAATCTATCTGAACATGAATCACCCCATAAGGTGAAACTTGGGGATGATTATCAATACCCAATCAAAGGGAGTGGTGAAGCTTCCTACAACCTAGATTCTGGAAAATCCTTGAAGATGAAAGAAGTACTTTATGTACCTGGGCTCAAGAAGAACTTACTCTCCATTTCTGCATTGGATGCAAAAGGTATGAGGGTTGCATTTGTGGATGGCCAAGTCCTAATGTGGCCAAAGGGAAAGACCATAGATGATGCAGTAGTAATTGGAGAGCAAGAGGGAGGCTTGTATAAATTGAAGGGACAACCTGAACATGCCATGGTGCATGAATCCATGGAGCCAAGTGAACTTTGGCATATAAGACTTGCTCACATGCACTATAGAGCACTTCCAATTGCAAGCAAGGTAGTAGAGGGTCTTCCTAAAATCAAGACCAAACATGAAGGTGTTTGCAAAGGATGTGCAAAAGGTAAGAACATTAAGAAGGCTTTCCCAAGCAGTGAAAGCAAGGCAAAAGACATCCTGGAAATCATCCACTCAGACGTATGTGGCCCTATGTCATCCAGTTCCCTGAGTGGGTATGTTTACTATGTCTCATTTATTGATGACTTCTCCAGGAAGACGTGGGTATACTTCTTGAAGGGAAAAGATGAGGTGCTTGATAAATTCAAGGAATTCAAAACCTTGATGGAGAATCAAACTGACAAGAAGATCAAAACATTCAGATCCGACAATGGTGGAGAATTCACCTCAAGTGACTTCAAGAAGCTTTGTAGTGATTCAGGGATTAAGAGGGAGTTTACTGCTCCTTATAATCCTCAACAGAATGGTGTTGCAGAAAGGAAGAACAGAACTATCATGGAAGCAGCAAGGGCAATGTTGCATGACTAGGATCTTCCTATGCATCTATGGGCAGAAGCAGCTAGAACAGCTGTATAAGTGTAGAACAGAACACCCCACAAGATATTGGACAACAAGACACCAGAAGAGGTCTTTTCTGGTAAGAAACCTGAAGTCAGTCATCTCAGAATATTTGGTTGTCCAGTATATACTCATGTCCCAAAGGAAAAGAGGACTAAACTAGATCCTTCAGGAAAGAAGGGTATCTTTGTGGGTTACAGTGAAATCTCGAAGGCTTACAGAATATACTTTCCAGGGTTCAAGAAGATTGATGTCAGCAGGGATGTAACATTTGATGAAAACTCAGCATTCATCAAATCAAGGAAGGCACCTACCGAAGTTTATGAAGAACCTAAGGAAACAAGATTTCAGGACACTACTATGACTGAAGCAGTTCCAGAAGCTGTTCGTGAGTTTGAAGATCCTCAAGAACCTGTAGATCCACCCCGTGAGGATAACTCTCACAAGAGGAAACCTGCATGGGATAGAGAGCTCATTCAAGATGCAGAAAGATTTGGTATTCCAGAAGAAGAACACAGAGCAAAGAAGAGAACCAGATCACAGACCATCTATGTTGCTTTACTCTGTGACATTATGAACAAAGAGCCTTACAGTTATGAAAAGGCAGTGGAAAAGAAAGAATGGAAGGATGCCATGGTTGAGGAATACCAATCAATAATGAAGAATGATGTTTGGGATGTTGTCCCAAGACCTAAAGAGAAGTCTGTTGTGACTTCTAAATGGATCTTCAAAATCAAGCATGCTGCAGATGGCAGTGTGGAGAAATACAAAGCAAGATTCGTAGCTCGTGGCTTCTCTCAGAAAGAGGGAATAGATTATGAAGAAACTTTTGCACCTGTAGCCAGGTATACTTCCATCAGAACAGTACTTGCCCTAGTTGCATCTATGAAATGGAAAATACACCAAATGGATGTCAAGACTACTTTCTTGAATGGTGTAGTTGAAGAGGAAGTATATGTGGAACAGCCACTTGGTTTTGAAATACATGACAGGGAGTCATATGTGTGCAGATTGAAGAAAGCCTTGTATGGCTTGAAGCAAGCTCCCAGAACTTAGTATGGTAGGATGGACAGTTTCCTATCTAGCTTGGGCTTTATCAAGAGTAAAGCGGATTCCAACCTTTACTACAAGGTTGTGGAAGGGAATCCTGTGATTCTACTCCTGTATGTGGATGACTTATTTGTAACAGGAGATGACAGACTGATTGCAGATACTAAGAGGAAGCTTGCTGCTGAATTCAATATGAAAGATTTGGGAATGATGCATTATTTCCTAGGCATGGAGGTGTGGCAAAGTGCAGGTGGGATCTTCCTTGGTCAAGGAAAGTACACAGTAGATATCCTGAAGATATTTGGGATGATGGACTGCAAGGCCATGGCCACACCTATGGCATCGAATCTGAAGCTTCTATGTGATGCTTCATCTGAGCCGGTTGATGTCTCCATGTATCGTCAGATGATTGGGTCCTTGATGTACCTGACGAACACAAGACCAAACATTTGCTTTGCTGTGAACACATTGAGCCAGTTCCTGACGGATCCGAGGAGTGTTCACCTGGTTGCTGTAAAGCATGTCCTGAGGTACCTGAAGGGTACAGTGGATTATGGGCTCAAGTATGAAGCGAATCAAAAGTTTAACCTGCAGAGTTATGTTGATTCAGATTGGGTTGATAGTGCTGTAGATAGGAAGAGCACATCTGGGTGTTGCTTCAGTATGGGATCAGGTGTGATCTCTTGGTTTAGCAGGAATCAGTCATGTGTAGCACTAAGTACAGCTGAGGCAGAGTATGTTGCAGCCTGTTCAGCTAGTTGTGAGGCAGTATGGCTACGAAAGCTACTGCCTGAGTTATTTGATCTCCCGTTGGATGCTACTGGTATCTTCTGTGATAACCAGAGTTGTGTGAAGCTGTCCGAGAACCCAGTGTTTCATAACAGGTCGAAACACATAGAGATCAAATATAACTATATCAGGGATATGGTGCAGAGAGGAGCTGTGAAGCTCCTGTATGTTGCGACGGATGAGCAGATTGCAGATTTGCTGACGAAGCCACTAGCCAGGGTGAAGTTCGAGTAATTCAGAGAGAGGTTTGGCGTGCTTCAGATCGAGGACACTTCGAGGAAGAAGTGATGGACACATTTGCTGAAGCCATTCCAAGCATGTTGGAAGGGGGACCCTTCACATGGCTGTGGATGTAAGCGTTGGATGATGAGCATCAGGATGATGTTCTGGTTTCTGCTTGGATATGATCAGTTGGATCATTTTTATGTATGTATGTATGCATCATGTTGGATGCTAGATATGATCAGTTGGATCATTTATATGTATGTACGCATCATGTTGGATGCTGGATATGATCGGTTGAATCATTTGTATGTATTTGGTATACGCATCATGTTGGAGGCGGGATATGATCAGTTGGATCATTTATGTATGTACGCATCATGTTGGATGCTGATGGATACATTGTGTGGATCATGTATCTTTGTATGATCAGGTAGATCACGTATGTTGATGAATACATTGTTTGGATCATATATCTTTGTATGATCAGGTAGATCATGTATGTTGATGGATACATTGTGTGGATCATGTATCTATGTATGTATCAGATGGATACTTGGTGTGCATCAGATGGATGCATTGTATGATCAGGATGATCATGGATGACGAGCTTCTCCAGATGACATGCAGCAGGATGTTGCAGTGATGATGATCAGGATGATCATGTGTACATCAGGATGATGTTTGATACATTGTGGCCGTGGATCAGGTTGTGCAGGTAAGCATGTAATTTGTGCCCTGGGAGATTTGCAGATGGCCTTGCGAGGTTTTTCCTATGGCATGTAATTCGGTGCCCTGGGACATCTGGAAAATGCTCTTGCGAGGTTTTGCTTGGAAGGACATGTGTTGGCTTGGTTTTGCAACCAAGCTTAGTGCTATGGGCACCTGCTAACTAGTAGCAGCAGTTTCAATATTAAGCAAAAACAATAAACTAAATCTAAACTAAAACTAAACTAGCATGTGCATTTTTGAATTAAAAAACAAGAACAAGAAATATAGAAAATAAATTTGTATTGAAAATGGGGGCAAGCAAGTGCTTGCAATAATAATACCTCCAAGTGATGAAGATAGTTGAGAAGCTCCAAGGGTGAGTAGCTCCAAACTCCAAAGGGTCCTTTCTCCAAGGTTGCTACAATGACCAAAAGCTCGAGGGAGATTTTGGCAGCATGAGGATAGGAAGATGGATGGATGTGAAATGAGGAGCCCCTACCACCTTTTTATAGGTTTTGGTGGTGGGGAATACCACTATGGTTTTGTGGAAACCAATGGTATTGACCAACATGGTTTAGGTACTTTTCCCTCCTTTTTCCTTTTTTGAATAAAATTAATATTTTTATTCCCTTTTTAATATTTTTGGGAATTTTGGACCCTTTTTGAGGGTTTTTTATGCTTTTTTAGGAAAAATAATCTTTTTGAGTGGGAAAAGGGGTGTACTAAGGTCTTTTAGTGACCTTTTGTTGGCTTTAGAGGCTCAGATGGTGGAAAAGTGGACAAATGGGTCATGTGAATAAGGAAATGAGCTAGTGAGCACTTTTTAGGTGTTAACAACATGTAATTTGTGCCCTGGGAGATCTGCAGATAGTCTTTCGAGGTTTTCCTATGGCATGTAATTCGGTGCCCTGGGATATCTGGCAGATGCTCTTGCAAGGTTTTGTCCTATGGCATGTAATTTGCTCTTGGGAGATTTGGACAGGATGAAAAAGGCCTCAGATGCTTCAGCCAAGTTTTGCCATGACCACATGTAATTTGCTCCTGGGAGATCTGGACAGGATGAAAAAGGCCTCAGATGCTTCAGCCAGGTTTTGTGGTGGACCACATGTAATGTGCTCCTGGGAGATCCGACAGGTAGAGCTGTGTGCTCGTAACAACCTGGGATGCTTCAGCCAAGTTTTGTGGTGAGATCACATGTAATGTGCTCCTGGGAGATCCGACAGGTAGAGCTGAGTGCTTGTAACAGCCTGGGATGCTTCAGCCAGGTTTTGTGATGGGTCACATGTAATGTGCTCCTGGGAGATCCTACCGGTAGAGTTGTGTGCTCGTAATAGCCTGGGATGATGCAGCTAGGTTTTGTGATGCACGTAATAAGTTCTGAGGATTCCACAGTATGGCCATTGATGATGAAGACCTACAAATGGCGGGCCTACATCCAGTATGAAAAAGGACTAGCTCTGTAGAACTTCCTATGACGAGTAGAGTCAGAGATTGATTGAGATAGCAGCAGCAGTGACGATGATGATGATGGTGCATCGATGATGATGATCCAAAGAAGAAGACTTGTCTAGCAGATCTGTGTCGAGAAATACCTTCCTAGTTAAGAGGGAGTGTTGATGTATATGTAACTTCGGAATGTATTTCATCTGTGTATCTTATATATATTTATTGTACCCTTATAAGAGATGTTTTATTCCTCTATAAGGAAGTGTCGTCATGTGGATTGACAAGTGTCGCAAGTGTGTGTACTTGCCGATTGGTTATTAGACCACCATGTGGGGTCGGCCTTGATTTATATATAATATAATGTGGATGTATCTAAGTAGACAAGTCGGCCCCATTAGGTCACTGGGCAAAAAGGTGAGTATAAATAGAGATAGGAGATCTCTATTTTACTCACTTGGAAAAGTAACTCACTCTCACTCTCAAAAGTGGCACACTAGTGAGGAGGAGGAGGATCATCTGCTAGGAGACTATCTCAATGTTATTTGGTTGTATTTTGGTTGAGCTATTGCTCTCTCTATCTCTGAGGAAGTTGTGGGGTTTTTCACCTTAGGGTTTTCCCCACGGAAACTCTGTGTCTCTTGTCTCTATGCTTTTGATTCTTGTAATGCTTGTCATATTATGATTGTCATGCATTGATATACTGTCGATGTTATTCTCTCAGCAAAGATCCTATAGTATTGTGAATTAATACTCAAAATTTAACATCTAAAGACAGAGGTCAAATGGTTCTTCTCTTTTTCTAGTTGTTCCTTGTCAGATATGTAGAAATCTCTCATGGATAAGGTGTTGATTACCCCAAATTTCTGATAAGGGTGGTGGTGTGAGTGAGCACGAAGGTATTTTTCCGAGTGGGTTTTCTTTCTGTAGACACCATGGATGAGGGTTCCATCATTATTTTTCTTTATAAGCACATCGAGGAAAGGGATGCTCCCATTCTCTTCAATTTCCATGGTGAAATTTATGTCTTTTGAAAGTTTGTTGAGATGCTCATGAAATTTGTTTAACTCATTGACCCCATGGGGCCATCTCACATTTGTATCATCCACGTACCTTTTCCATCTTGCGGGTTTTAGGGGGAACGAGTGGAGGGCCTTCTTTTCAAAATGTTCCATAAAGAGATTAGCCACAATTGGGGACAAAAGGGACCCCATTTCTACTCCGCTGGTTTTCTCATAGAAATCACCTCTAAAGCTGAAGAAAGTGGATCGGAGGCATACTTCTGCGAGCTTCACAGTTCCTGGGTTTTCTACTTCAAATAATATATGCACTGCTTCGTTGAGGGGGATTTTGGTGAACAGGCCCACAACATCAAATCTTATTAGTAAGTCATGATCATATAATTTTTCCTCCTTGATGATCTTAATGAAATCCCTGGAGTATTTGATGAATGAGTCTATTTCCCCCACCAGTGGGCTTAATAAATTGGCTACATATTTGGTGAGTTGGTAGGTTGGGGAACCAATTGTATTCACAATTGGTCTGAGAGGAATCCCGTCCTCGTGAATCTTAGGCAGGCCATAAATTATGGGCGCGATCTCATTGCACGGCATGAGGCATTTCTTAATCCTGTCTTCTATGTTGGATTCTTTAATGGCTTTTTTCACCTCCTTCGTAACCCTTGAGATTGGATTTCTAGAAATATTTTTATAGCTCCCACTAGTTTCCAGGTGTTCTAACATCTTCCTGTTGTAGTCTTCTCGGTTCGTCACTATCGTGGCGCCTCCCTTATCTTCTTTTAGGACCATGATTGCCTCATTCTTTCTCAGGTTTCTAAGGGCTCCATGCTCATCACTGGTCAGGTTATCTTTTGGAAGCTTGGCTCTTTTTGAAACATCGACGACAACTAAAATGTTGACCGTGGATTATCCAGAAACCCACTCGAACTCTGCAAACCACGGAATTCTAAAATCCTTAAGCAAGATTCCTCTTCGACAATGTGGTCACAAGGTTCGGGTGCCCAAAAATACTAATGAGTGACCAAGGGACTCATTTTGTTAATCAGACAATCGCAGCAATGACAGAGGAATTTCAAATACAACACAGAAAGAGCACCCCTTACCACCCACAAGCAAACAGAATAGTGGAGGATTCAACAAAATCCTATAGCATGCACTCACGAAGGTATGTAACATGAATTGGGATGATTAGGATTTGAAGATCCCTACGATACTTTGGGTGTATCGCACAACATGTAAACGATTGATTGGATAGACAATGTACAAACTCATCTACAGGAAGGAAGCCGTAATGCCAATGGAGTATATTGTCCCCAGTTTGTAGATTGCAGTTTTCATGGGCATGAGCGACGATGGAGAATTGGAAGAATGATTGGAACAATTGGTATAGCTCGATGAGGATCAGTTCATCGTAGGCTTTCATCAAAAGGTAGAAAAGGACCGACATAAGGCTTGGTACGATCGTCATGTTAAACAAAATGACTTCCAGTGTGGGGATACAGTTCTGGTATATGACAGTAAGTTTTCTAAGTATCCATGTAAGTTACAGATGCATTGGTTAGGTCCCTATGTCATCGATTTTGTCACTGACGGAGGTGCGGTACAGTTGAAGAGCTTGGACGGCAGTTTTCTTCCAAAGTTAGTAAATGGAAATCGGTTGAAACCTTATTGCCATGATCAGGCACACAGTGGATGAGAAACACATTGGTTCAAAAAAAAAGGGCAATGATGACAAAACGTGGTAAGCATGGCCAGCCATGTCGCTCGTCGATGCCTCGCACAACCGGCATGGGGGAGTCAAATCCGAGTATGATCACTGCGGATCGGAATCACTAGAAGGAAGTGGAGGAGTATGATGTCATATTCGGCTAGTTGTGGATAATATTTTGCAAATGATGAGCAAGTGTCATGAAGCAAGCATAAATATTGGCGTCAGGATTGAAGAACGCAAGTTGAAGTATAGGAAGTCCAGAGAAGGGAAGCAGTAAGTTGTATGGTGCGAGCCTGTAAGCTCGATGCAGAGAGTTAGGAAGTTCAATAGGCAAGCCCAAGGAATATGTGGAAAAGGGTAGTGATATAGTTGCAATGGTGCACTTCATTTCGAGTGGAAGCACTCCAGGGGTGCTAAAAGCAAGAACGACGACCGTGCATGAACAACCAATGAGGGCAGTAGTGCGGAAACTTGGGCGGGGCAGAAATAAGGTATCACCCGAGATGTCTAAGAGTGTGGTAGTAGTTAGAAGGGCTGGGGTCTCCCCGACCACCAACACGCCAGCGGCGGTGGCCTGCTGGCTCTAGCAACGAATGGTTGAAGGTGTGAAACAAATGTGCCAGAGCAGTTGGCATGTTTCACACTTTGGTGATGGCGATGAACTTCTCCACAGATAGTAGCAAGTCTGAAGCGCCCAAGAAGGCGTCGAAGAGGTAGATGATCAAGGTTTCAAGCGGTTGGAGGCCGATTTTGAGGTAGATGATTAAGGTTTCAAGAGACTGGAGGATGAGTTCAAGAATTACATGATAGCGAGCTCTAGACATCAAGAATAGCTTCAGAATTTCACCATAGTAACAGATGAAACTAGTACCAACGGTGTCCAACTAAGGTGGCTCGAGGGTGAGCCACAAGTTTGTGTTGGGGGCCTGTTGGAATGGGATTAGTCCGTAGGAAGTGCGGAAGCCGACAACTGCGAAAGGGATAATCCACAGAAGAAAGGGTCATTCATGGAGAATGCGGAAGTAGATAGTTAGTTAGATAAGGGTCATGTAGACCATTTTGTAACCACTTAGTTTTGTATAAATAGGAGTACGATTGTAAGCCTAAGGGAGAGGCATAGAAAAAGAGAGAGATAGATCTGGGGATGAATAGAGATCTCGACCTTTTGTGTTTTGATTAAGTGGTTGATCTGTTTTGTATACGCGATATGATGTATTGACTGTTTCTGCGAAGGTCATTCTGCAGGTTTTAATGAATGCATGAGGATGTTCGATTATAGTTTCGTATTTGTCTTTATTTCTGTTGAATGATGAATGCAAATGTCTGATGGGATGTGTAATGCTTTGTGGATTTAGTAATTGTTGTTTTTTATAATGGGTAATCAGATCATGTTAATGCGAATGTCTATTATGTGTTGATTCTGTGATTGATGAATATGCGAATGATGAAATGTTAGTATAGTGCCAATGACACAATCTTTGGTTTCTGCGAGTGCAATGTGTGTTTGATGCATGTCCTCAAATCCACTGCAGAAACTTGGTTCCTGCAGCCCCCTTGTGCATCTCGGGTGAGACTTCACTCACTCTACGAGTGTCGCTGGAGAGGTTAACACCTTTCTAGGCTAGTGCGTAAGGGAGTTTGGTTGATGGTTTGTTGACGACAGTTCACAGTGAACCCCTGTCGACAGGTGCTGTGTCAACAAATAGCTTGACTCTAAAATTCAAGAAAGCTATTAAAGGCCAACCCTTGTGTGTCCTGGGGAAGGAAATCACATTCGATATGGTGACGAGTCTGTCCCAATGATATTTAGTGGGAAAGTTTGAGTACATAAAACCCTCATGACAGGATATCCTGAACTGGATAAGGCTAAAATGGAAACCCTTCATTTCAAACATTCCAAGGGTTTTAATGCTAGCGAAAGGGTGGATTCTCTTTCAATTTATATCTAAGGATGACATACAAAGTATTCAAATCCATTTTTGGGTTTGGGGTCATGGATCCTTGGTGCTTTCTCACTGGAATTCAGGATTTGACCTTAGGAAGGAATGTTTGATCAAGTAGAATTTATGGGTCATTCTTCCAGGATTCCCCATTCAATGCTGGAACCTGAGTGGTTTAATGGTGATGGCCAATTCGTTCGATAGTTTCATCCTCATTGAAGATGAATAGTTGTTGGGGGTTGACAAAAAATCCCCAAGGATGTTAGTGGGAATCGATTCGGGGGAGGGTTTATAGGGGGAACTAGAAATTGTATGGGAAGGTGTTTCATTTATACAATCTCTAGACTACTGGAAAATTCCATTCCGGTGTCACTGGTGTCATGAGATTGGACACTCTCGAGCTCAATGCAAGTCAGGTTTGGGTGTGACTAAGCGACCATCTGAAAAAGATTCTCAGCCTTTATCAGAGTGCGATGAGCTGTTTGAATGCCTAAATTTCCCTCTACCTTTGGACTCGGACTCGACCACTACTTTTGTGGGTAAGTTTGCACAAAACATTCCTGTCCTTTTAAATTTTATTTATGGCAATGATATTCTTTGTTCTTTATCAATTTCGAGTATTTTGTCCCTTGATAGGGTTTCATAGGTTTCTCCTTCATCTGTTGGTGTGCATCCATTGGATTCATCAAACCCTACTATGGATTTATTAGCTGATAGGGTCGATCCTGATGTGTTGTCGGTATTCTCCTCAAGGATTTTGGAGACAGTCCCTCGTGTAAGATTTGAGAATAAGGCCTTACCTTCATTTTCATCCACTGAAATGGAGGGATTACCTTCGGTCTCACCTGTCCCAAATACACTAAATCCTTCGGATTTCCCTCCTTTATTAGAAAATCCTCTTGTTCCATTCGATATTGAAATGTCCCCTTCTTTGATTTCTGACTTGCCCATTTATTTCACTAGGGATGGTACATCTCTTAGAACTCCTCTCTTGACTTTCTCAACCTGTGCTCCACAAGGCTAAGAGGTTATTCCTATCTCATCTATTTTTAATGGAAATGTCACCATATGCAAGCCAAAGAAGACTAATGGTGGGAAAGGGTCTAGAAAAAATTTGGGGATACTGCTAAGTCAGTTCATAGGAACTCAAACCCCAATTTAACTTTTCTATTTGACAAAGGTCTTCCGAAGGATTCAGTTAATGTTGATCCTACTGCTTCTTGGGTTGTTAGAGACGATGTAGCTTGTTAATTTTTTAGCATTAATTCAATATACTCTAGGATATTTACTAAGAGAATAACATGTATAGTATATCAATGCATATCAATCATAGCAAGCATATCAATCATCACAAGATGCAAACATAAGAGACAATAGACACACAGAGTTTCCGTGGAGAAAACCCTAAGGTGAAAAACCCCACAACTTCCTTAGAGATAGATAGAGCAGTGATACAACAAAAGTACAACCCAAGTACACAGAGATAGTCTCCTCCTATCAGTTGATCCTCCTCCTCACATGTGCGCCACTTTCCAAGTGATGGATAAGTGAGTAATGAAGTTATCAAAATAGAGATCTCCCGATCTCTATTTATACTTGTCATGACTACACAATAAACTTATGGGGCGGACTTGTCTAGCTTAGCATAATAACCCAAGGTTAACTTAATTAGGGCCGACCCCACACATGGTGGTCTAATAACCCATCGGCAAGTTACGACACTTGTCAATACAAATGACGACACTTCCTTATAGAGGAATAACACATCTCTATAGGAGTACAATATACATAAATGAAATACATAGGTGAAATACATTCCGAAGTTACATATACATCAACACTCCCTCTTAACTAGGAAGGTATTTCTCAACACATATCTGCTAGCACAAGTCTTCTTCTCTGGATCATCATCAGCGAATCATCATCCTCGAATCATCGTCATCATCACAGCTACTGGTATCTTAATCAATCTCTGAATCTACTCATCATAGGAAGTTGTATAGAGCCAGTCCTTTTTCATACTGGATGTAGGCCCACCACCTGTAGGTCTTCATCATCACTGGCCATACTGTGGAATCTTCAGGACTTATTACGTGCGTCAACAAAACCTCAAAAGAGCATCCCATTCCTTTTACGAGCACACGGCTCAACCTATCGGATCTCCCAGGATCTTTTACAGTGACTGTCACAAAACCTTAAAAGGGTGTCTTGGCAAGCAAGAACCCTAAAGAGCATCTGAGGCCTTTTATGTGACTAGCACAACCTGTCCAGATCTCCAAGTTTGATTACATGTGACCCCTACCACAAAACCTTAAAAGGGTGTCTTCCCATGCAAGAACTCTAAAGATCATCTGAGGCCTTTTACGTGACTAGCACAACCTGTCTAGATCTCCAAGTCTGATTACATGTGGTCATGGAAATGCCTCGAAAGAGCATCTGAGGCTTTTTTCATCCTGTCCAGATCTCCCAGGTATACTTACATGCCATAGGACAATTCCTTGAAAGAGTATCTGAGGCCTTTTTCATCCTGTCCAGATCTCCCAGGTCTACTTACATGCCATAGGACAATTCCTTGAAAGAGCATCTGAGGCCTTTTTCATCCTGTCCAGATCTCCCAGGTCTACTTATATGTCCTCCCAGAGAAATGCCTCGAAAGAGCATCTGAGGCCTTTTTCATCCTGTCCAAATCTCCCAGGTCTACTTATATGCTCATCTACATAACCTGTCCACGGCCACAGAGTATCAACCTGATACTCACCATACATCATCCTGATGTACACATGATCATCCTGATCATCAACACTGCATCGTCCTGATGCATATCATCTGGAGCAACATACTGAAACTCATCATCCATGATCATCCTGATCATAAAATGCATCCACCTGATGCATACACAGTATCTTCCTGATATATATCATCATACATGATCTACCTAATCATATAATGTATCCACCTGATACATATACAAATACATGATCCACTTGATCATACCTGATACATATCAACATACATGATCCAACTGATCATATCCAACATGATGCGTACATACAGAGCAGTAACTGGAGCATCGTCCTGATGCTCATCATCCAGTGCTTATATCCATAGCCATGGAAGGATCCTCCTCTCACCATGCTTGGAATGGCTTCAGCAAATGTGTCCATCACTTCTTCCTCGAAGTGTCATCAATCTGAAGAACACCAAGCCTCTCTCTGAAGTACTCAAACTTCACTCTAGCTAGTGGTTTCATCAGTACATTTGCAATATGCTCATCCATCGCAACATACAGGAGCTTCACTACTCCTCTCTGCACCATATCCCTGATATAGTGATATTTGATCTCAATGTGTTTCGACCTGTCGTGGAACACTGGGTTCTCAGACAGCTTCACACAACTCTGGTTATCACAGAAGATACCAGTAGCCTCCAACGGTAGATCAAATAACTCAGACAGTAGCTTCCGAAGCCATACTGCCTCACAACTAGTTGAACAAGATACAACATACTCTGCTTCAGCTGTACTCAGTGCTACCCAGTACTACTTCCTGCTAAACCAAGAGATCACACCTGATCCCATACTGAAACAGCACCCAGAAGTGCTCTTCCTATCTGCAACACTGCCTGCCCAATATGAATCAACATAACCCTATAGGTTAAACTTTTGATTCGCATCATACTTGAGCCCATAATCAACCATACCCTTCAGGTAACTCAGAATATGCTTTACAGCAACCAGGTGAACACCTTTGGGATCCGTCAGAAACTGGCTCAATGTGTTCACCGCAAAGCAAATATCTGGCCTTGTGTTTGTCAGGTACATCAAGGACCCAATCATCTGATGATACACAGTAACATCAATCGGCTCAGATGAAGCATCACACAGAAGCTTCAGGTTCGATGCCATAGGTGTGGCAATGGCCTTGCAGTCCATCATCCCGAACCTCTTCAGGATCTCTACTGCATACTTCCCTTGTCCAAGGAAGATCCCATCTGCACTCTGCCATACCTCCATGCCTAGAAAATAGTGCATCATCCCCAAGTCCTTCATCTCGAACTTAGCTGCAAGCTTCCTCTTGGTATCGGCAATAAAACTATCATTACCTGTTACAAACAGATCATATACATACAACAGTAGTATGACAGGATTTCCTTCCTCAACCTTGTAGTAAAGGTTGGAATCTGCTTTACTCTTGATAAATCCCAAACTGGATAGAAAACTGTCCATCCTACCATACCAAGTCCTAGGAGCTTGCTTCAAGCCATACAAGGCTTTCTTCAACTTGCACACATATGACTTCCTGTCATGTGTCTCAAAACCAAGTGGTTGCTCCACATACACTTCCTCCCAGACTACACCATTCAAGAAAGAAATATTGACATCCATCTGGTGTATCTTCCATTTCATCACTGCACCCAGAGCAAGTACTGATCTAATGGAAGTGTATCTGGCTACAGGAGCAAAAGTTTCTTCATAGTTGATTCCTTCTTTTTGTGAGAAGCCACGAGCTACAAATCTCGCTTTGTATTTTTCTATGCTGCCATCTGCAGCATGCTTGATCTTGTAGATCCATTTGGAAGTCACAACAGACTTCCCTTTAGGTCTTGGTACTACATCCCAAACATCATTTTTCATTATTGATTAGTATTCCTCGACCATGGCATCCTTCCATTCTTTCTTTTCCGCTGCCTCTTCATAACTAGAAGGTTCCTTGTTCATGATATCACAGAGTATAGCAAAATAGCTAGTATGCGATCTAGTTCTCTTCTTTGCTCTGTGTTCTTCTTCTGGAATGTCATACCTTTCTGCATCTTGAATGAGCTCTCTAGCCCATGCTAGTTTCCTCTTGTGAGAGTCCTTCTCACGAGGTGGATCTACAGGTTCTTACAGATCTTCAATTTCATGATCAACATCTGGAATTGTTTCAGTCATAGTAGTGTCTTGAAATCTGGTTTCCTTTGGTTCTTCATGATCTTCAACAGGTGTCTTCCTTGATTTGATGAATGCTGAATTTTCATCAAATGTTATATCCTTGCTGACATTAATCTTCTTGAACCCTGGAAAGTATATTCTGTAAGCCTTCAAGCTTTCACTATAACCCACAAAGATACCCTTCTTTCCTGAAGGATCTAGCTTTGTCCTCTTTTCCTTTGGAACATGTGTATATACTGGACAACCAAATATCCTGAGATGGCTAACTTCAGGTCTCTTATTGGAGAAGACCTCTTCTGGTATCTTGTTGTCCAATATCTTGTGGGGTGTTCTGTTCTGCACATACACAGTTGTCCTAGCTGCTTCTGCCCATAAATGCATAGGCAAATCCTGTTCATGCAACATTGCCCGTGCTGCTTCCATGATTGTTCTATTCTTTCTTTTTGCAACTCCATTCTGTTGTAGATTGTAGGGACTAGTCAACTCCCTCTTAATTCCTGAATCGTTGCATAGTTTCTTGAAATCACCTGAAGTGAATTCACCGCCATTGTAGGATCTGAATGTCTTGATCTTCTTGTCAGTTTGATTCTCCATCAAGGTTTTGAATTCCTTGAACTTATCAAAGACTTCATCTTTGTTTTTCAAGAAGTAGACCCAAGTCTTCTTGGAGAAATCATCAATGAAAGAGACATAGTAAACATACCCACTCAGAGAATTGGATGACATCGGACCGCATACATCAGAGTGGATGATTTCCAGGATTCCTTTTGCCTTGCTTTTACTGCTTGGAAATGCCTTCTTTATGTTCTTTCCTTTTGCACATCATTTGCAAATACCTTCATGTTAGGTCTTGATTTCGAGAAGACCCTCTACAGCTTTGCTTGCAATTGGTAGTGCTCTATAGTGCACATGAGCAAGCCTTCTATGCCAAAGTTCACTTGGCTCCATGGATTCATGTACCATGGCATGTTCAGGTTGTCCCTTCAATTTATACAATCCTCCCTCTTGCTCTCCAATCACCACTGCATCATCAATAGTTTTACCTTTTGGCCACATTAGGACTTGGCCATTTACAAATGCAACCCCCATTCCCTTTGCATCTAATGAAGAGATGGAGAGTAGGTTCTTCTTGAGACCAGGTACAAATAACACATCTTTCATCTTCAAAGACTTTCCATATTCTAGGTTGTAGGAGGCTTCCCCACTTCCTTTGATAGGGTATTGATAATCATCCCCAAGTTTCACCTTATGGGGTGATTCATGTTCAGATAAATTTACAAAAGATTCTTTAAACCCAGTCATGTGTTTAGAAGCCCCACTGTCAATTAACCAATCATTACAACCATGAGAAATAGTACCTGTGAGAGCAGAGATTAGAACATACTCTTCTTCACTTAATGAGTCATCATCATCGCTTTCTGCTCTAGCATTCTTCTTGGGAGGTTCATCATCCTCAGCAACATGAGCATGATATCTCTTCTTGTTTCCCTTCTTCTTCTTGTTGTTGGAACCCTTTTTGTTCTTGGGACAATCTATAGCAAATTAGCCCTTCTCATTACAGGTGAAGCATCTCAGATCCTTCTTACCCTTTTGGTGGTAGTGAAAAGATTTCTTGGGATGAGATTTCTCTTTCTTGGGTTTGCTCCTTTTGGTGTGAGTGGTGAGAGCTTGGTCTTCATTTCCCATCTTTTCTTCTCGAGCCACAGGCCTAGCTTCTTCTTGAGAACATTCTTCCCGGAGTCTATTGAAGGAGATCAACTTCCTTCTTGCACAAATTCCTTGAATAAAGGAATCATTCAGAGTGGTCATGACAACTTCACCATTCTCCACCATTTCATCCACCGCTTCTAGTTGTTCCTTGATCTGAGAGACCCTAGGAAAATAAGATTGAATGGTTTCTCCTTTTTGAAGCTTTACCCCTTTCAGTTGGTTCCACGGGGTCATCTTCCGATTTATGTTCTTCCCTTCAAATAGCTTGGTCAAGGAATCAAACATCTCGTTGGGTGTTTTTAGAGATGACACATGTGGGATGAGATGGTCCTTGATAGAATCAACAATGATACTCTTTACCTTGACCGAGCTCTTCTTGTGGAGGGCTTTAGCCTCTTCTTCCTCTGTGACAGGGACCTCTTCCCTTATGTAAGTGTCCAACTCATTTTCTTCCAGGATTAACCCAATCCTATACTTCCATGCTCGGAAGTTATCAGCCCCTTCAAGCTTATCCTCAAGCTTGGTGTGGTGAGACATCTTAAAGAGTACTTCAAATGGAAATAGAAAATATTTAGGTCTTACCACTTGATTTGATAAAAACCAGATCTGGTCGTGGATTAGGGTTTGTTAGAGAAACCCTAAAAATTCAAAATGTGAATTTCAACATTCTAAAAGGATAGAAAGATGCACCTTGATGAGCTGATCAGCCTGGTGAATTCAGAATTTGAGATCTACAAAGTTTCACCCTTCAGAAATGCCTTTTAGTCTTCATGGGTTCACTAGGGAGGACCTTGAATTAGGGTTTGAGTTTCCTGGAGCTTCACCCAACCAAAAATATCGATCCAAAGCTCTAAACTTCGATTGTTGCAAGGAGCTTCCAACTATGTCTTCCGATTTCAGAAATTCCTATTTTTGTGGAAACCTTAATTTTTAGGGCCAAAACTGAAAGTTCTCAGAATTGAATTCTAATTGGACAGATCGATTCTCCTTGATGAGTAGAGTCAATCTACCTTACTTCTTTTCCAAAATCTGTGGAGAGAAACCCAATAAACAAGAAACCCTAGTTTCTGCTACTGCACAATGTCTTCTTCTCAGGGAAGCTCTGATACCATGTTAATTTTTGAGCATTAATTCAATATACTCTAGGATCTTTACAGAGAGAATAACATGTACAGTATATCAATGCATATCAATCATAGAAAGCATATCAATCATCACAAGATGCAAACATAAGAGACAATAGACACACAGACTTTCCATGGGGAAAACCCTAAGGTGAAAAACCCCACAACTTCCTCAGAGATAGATAGAGAAATGATACAACAAAGGTACAACCCAAGTACACAAAGATAGTCTCCTCCTAGCAGCTGATCCTCCTCCTCACATGTGCACCACTTTCCGAGTGATGGATAAGTGAGTAATGAAGTGATCAAAATAGAGATCTCCCGATCCCTATTTATACTTGTCCTGACTACCCAATAAACTTATGGGGCCGACTTGTCTAGCTTAGTATAATAACCCAAGGTTAACTTAATCAGGGCCGACCCCACACATGGTGGTCTAATAACCCATCGGCAAGTTACGACACTTGTGACACTTGTCAATACAAATGATGACACTTTCTTATAGAGGAATAACACATCTCTATAGGAGTACAATATACATAAATGAAATACATAGGTGAAATACATTCCGAAGTTACATATACATCAACATAGCCGTGAAGGAGTTACTCAATGAACTTGGCGTCTTTCAACATCCATAGGCTAGGAAGCAGCCTCAAACGAGCTGCTTTAAAGAGATTTTTGGAGTCTGTAAATCCTTTTGTTGTCTTTTACAAGAGACAATGACCACTTCTTTGAAAGCCTATGAGTATTTTCTAAAATTGAAACCCTAATGGAGGGTTTGTCCTGTGGAATATTTGGGTATGTTTGGTGGTACCCTTGTAGCATGAAATCCCATGATGGATGATATGAAGGATTTTCTTACTGCTGCAAGTATCCTCATAGAAGGAAAACTCAAGGGTTTTAAATATTTGATCAAAATCCTAAATATTTATGGTCCCTATCAGAACCATAAGCAGTTTTGGGATTAGATTGTTAACAAAGGTATACTGATGGACCATTCTCTCACTCTTCCTGGCGATTTTAATTTCACATTGTCAGCTGTCGAAACTTGGGGGTACCGATAATTTACATGATCCATTAGCTGATTACTTCATTTCTTTATTTGAGGAAGCTAATATTGTGGACATAGTCCCAAATGTTCTTTCTCCCACTTGGTCAAATGGGAGGTGCGGGGGAACATGCATTACCAAAATGCTTGACCGTTTTTTCATGTATGAGGATCTTTGTGACTCCTTTGGTCGTTATCAGTCCTGGACTTATTCTGTTGGTATTTCGGACCATAAATCAGTCATCCTGCAGCTTGATTTTGATAAAAAAAATTCGTTTTCTATCCGTTCAAATTCAAACTTGTGTGGTTGGGTGATTTTTTTTTTGTGACTTGTTCCATTAACAGTGGGACATTGCTACGCAATAGGTTAAACTTTCTCCTCTGTCTAGTATGATTAAAAATTTATCTTTGGTTAAAGAGGTTGTGATGGTGTGGGAAAGACATAAAAAAGTTGAGAATAACAAACTGGTAGGGGAGCTTGAAGCGGAAATACAAATGTTGTCTAGCTGTTGTGATGAAGACATATTTTCTGTTGATAGGAAATAAAGAACGAGATCCCTGGAAGTTAAAAAGATGGCCATTCTTAAGAATATTGAGGAGACATGGCGTCAAAAGAGCAGGGCAGTGTGGCTCCAAGTCGACAACAATAACACAAAGTTTTTTCATCGATTTTCCAATCAAGAAGACTTACTAATTCCATTTGGGACATCACATATGAGAAGGGTGGGATTATTTGTGATGAAGTCTCCCTAAAGAGTGTGGTTGTGCGCTACTTCCAAGATGTATACACCAACAAAACACTAGTAACCTGGAAAATCGACTTAGAACTATCAAAAAGTTTCCTTATTTCTTTTGTAGAGAAGATTGCTTAAATATTGCAAAGCCTATAAAGGAGGAGGAGGTCCTAAATACCCTTAAATATTTTGCTAAAGACAAAAGTCCCGGCCCTGACTGGTGGATTGTGAAATTTTATCTTTATTTTTTCGATTTGTTCGAGCAAGAACTAACATAGGCGATTGATGAAATCCCCAAGAAGGAATGTGTTCGTAGCAACCTAAACTCCACTTATATCACTCTTATTCCTAAGAAGGCAAACCTGCTGATTTTAATGACTACTGAACTATTTATCTGTGTAATATTTTCTACAAGGTCATTACGAAGATCATCTCGGGAAGGATCAAGCCCATTTTGGGCAGTTGCATTTCAGAGGAGCAATTTGGTTTTCTATCGAACCATCATATTTTAGATGCAGTGGGGGTGGCCCAAGAATGTCTGCATTTGATCAAACAGACAAAAATCAATGCTTTGATCTTAAAACTTGATCTTCAGAAGGCCTGCGACAGAATCAATTGGACCTATTTGAGATTTATTCTACTTCAATCTGGATTGACCGTGGAAATTGTCAACTCGATCATGGTTTGCATTTCATCCTCCAGGTTTCTGGTTCTCATAAATGGCTCCCCATCTACCTTTTTCAATGGAAACCGTGTCCATAGACAAGGCTGCTCGTTGTCTCCCTATATTTTCATCATTGCAATCAAGGGTCTCAGTTTGATTTTAAAAAGGGAAAAGGAAAAAAATGATATCCGAGGGATAAAGGTGGATGGTACTTTACATATCACTCATCTATTGTTCGTAAATGATGTGCTCATCTTTGGTGATGGAATTTTTATGGAATGGAAGCATTTACATTCGATTCTTACCACTTTCTGCGATGCCTCATGTATGTTAATCAGTACCCAAAATGTTAAATTTTGAGCATTAATTCATAATACTCTAGGATCTTTACTGAAAGAATATCATGTACAGTATATCAATGCATATCAATCATAACAAGCATGTCAATCATCACAAGAAGCAAAATCATGAGAGACAATAGACACACAGAGTTTCCGTGGGGAAAACCCTAAGGTGAAAAACCCCACAACTTCCTTAGAGATAGATAGAGAAATAGCTCAACCAAAGTACAAGAGATAGACTCCTCTTAGCAGCTGATCCTCCTCCTCACATGTGCGCCACTTTCCGAGTGTAGGAAGTGTGAGTTCTGAAGTGATCCAAATAGAGATCTCTCGATCTCTATTTATACTTGTCTTGTTTTCCCAATAACCTTATGGGGCTGACTTGTTTAGCTAGGTAGAATAACTTCATATTACATTATATCGGGCCGACCCCTTGCAAGGTGGTCTAATAACCCATCGGCAAGTTAACACACTTGCAACACTTGTCAATACAAATGACAAAACTTCCATATAGAGGAATAACACATCTTTATAGGAGTACAATAAATATATAAGTGAAATACATTCCAAAGTTACATATACATCAACACTCCCTCTTAACTAGGAAGGTATTTCTTGACACAGATCTGCTAGCACAAGTCTTCTTCTCTGGATCATCGTCATCGATGCATTGACCTCGAATCATCGTCATCGTCACTGCTGCTATCTCAACCAATCTCTGAATCTACTCGTCATAGGAAGTTCTACAGAGCTAGCCCTTTTTCATGCTGGATGTAGGCCCACCACCTGTAGGTCTTCATCATCAATGGCCATACTGTGGATCCCAGAACTGATTACGTGCATCAACAAAACCTAGCACAGACTATAGGTTCTTTTACATGTTGACCTTCAAAAAACCTACTTAGAGCATCCCAGGATGTTACGAGCAAACCCCTCTACCTGTCTGGATCTCGATAGAGCATCCTAGGCTGTTACGAGCACACCGCTCTACCTGTCTGGATTTTAAAGGATCTTTTCTATGTGAACTTTCACAAAACCTACTCAGAGCATCCCAGGATGTTACAAGCACAACGCTCTACCTGTCTAGATCTTGATAGAGCATCCCAGGATGTTACGAGCACACCGCTCTACCTGTCCGGATTTTAAAGGATCTTTTCTATGCGAAACTACAACAAAACCTACTCAGAGCATCCCAAGATGTTACGAGCACACCGCTCTACCTGTCTGGATATCGATAGAGCAACCCAGGATGTTATGAGCACACCGCTCTACCTGTCCGGTTTTTAAAGGATCTTTTCTATGGTACTTGTAGCAAAACCTACTTAGATAATCCCAGGATGCTACGAGCACACTGCTCTACCTGTCTGGATCTCGATAGAGCAACCCAGGATGTTACGAGCACACTGCTTTACCTGTCCGATTTTTAAAGGATCTTTTCTATGCTACCTGCACAACTTATCCACGACCATAGAGTATCAACATGATACTCACCATACATAATCCTGATGTACATCATCACATGATCAACTTGATCATCATCATACCATCAACTTGATGCGTATCATCTGGAGCAACATCCTGAAGCTCGTCATCTGTGATCATCCTGATCAAACAGTATATCCATCTGATGCATACAAAGTATCTACCTGATACATATCAATGCATCCATCTGATATACATAATGCATCCACCTGATACATATACACATACATGATCTACCTGATCATATCCAGCATCCAACATGATGCATACATACATACATATAAATGATCCAACTGATCATATCCAGCATCCAACATGATGCATACATACATACATATAAATGATCCAACTCATCATATCCAACATCCAACATGATGCGTACATACATACATATAAATGATCCAACTGATCATATAGAGCAGAAACTAGAACATCATCCTAATGCTCATCATCCAACGCTTACATCCATATCCATGTGAAGGATCCTCCTTCCACCATGCTTGGAATGGTTTCAACAAATGTGTCCATCACTTCTTCCTTGAAGTGTCGTTGATCTGAAGAACGCCAAGCCTCTCTCTGAAGTACTCGAACTTCACTCTAGCTAGGGGCTTTGTCAGCACATCTGCAATCTGCTCATCTGTCGCAATATACAGGAGCTTCACTGCTCCTCTCTGTACCATATCCCTGATATAGTGATATTTGATCTCAATGTGCTTCGAACTGTTGTGGAACACCGGGTTTTCAGACAGCTTCACACAACTCTGGTTGTCACAAAAAATACCAGTAGTCTCCAGCGGGAGATCAAATAACTCTGATAGTAGCTTCCGAAGCCATATTGCCTCACAACTAACCGAACAGGCTGCAACATACTTTGCCTCGGCTGAACTCAGTGCTATGCAGGGATGCTTCCTGCTAAACCAAGAGATCACACCTGATCCCATACTGAAGCAGCACCCAGATGTGCTCTTCCTATCTGCAGGACTTCCTGCCCAGTCCGAATCAACATAACCCTGCAGGTTAAACTTGTGATTCGCATCATACTTGAGCCCATAATCAACTATACCCTTCAGGTACCTCAGAATATGCTTTATAGCAACCAGGTGAACACTCCTCAGATCTGTCAGGAACTGGCTCAATGTGTTCACTGCAAAGCAAATATCTGGTCTCGTATTCGTCAGGTACATTAAGGATCCAATCATCTGACGATACATAGAGACATCAACTAGCTCAGATGAAGCATCACATAGAAGCTTCAGGTTCAATGCCATAGGTGTGGCCATGGCCTTGCAATCCATCATCCTGAACCTCTTCAGGATATCTACTGTATACTTCCCTTGTCCAAGGAAGATCCCATTTGCACTCTGCCACACCTCCATACCTAAAAAATAGTGCATCATCCCCAATTCCTTCATATCGAACTCGGCAGCAAGATTCCTCTTTGTATCGGCAATCAGTCTATCATCTCCTATTACAAATAGGTCATCCACATATAGGAGTAGTATCACAGGATTTCCTTCCTCAACCTTGTAGTAAAGGTTGGAATCCGCTTTACTCTTGGTAAATCCCAAACTAGATAGGAAACTATCCATCCTACCATACCAAGTTTTGGGAGCTTGCTTCAGGCCATACAAGGCTTTCTTCAATTTGCACACATACGACTCCCTGTCATGTGTTTCAAAACCGAGTGGCTGCTCCATATACACTTCCTCTTCAACTACACCATTCAAGAAAGCAGTCTTGACATCCATCTGGTGTATCTTACATTTCATCGCTGTAGCCAGGGAAAGTACTAATCTGATGGAAGTGTACTTGGCTACAGGAGCAAAAGTTTCTTCATAATCTATTCCCTCTTTCTGAGAGAAGCCACGAGCTACGAATCTTGCCTTGTATTTCTCTATGCTGCCATCTGCAGCATGCTTGATCTTGTAGATCCACTTGGAAGTCACAACAGACTTCCCTTCAGGTCTTGGGATAACATCCCAAACATCATTCTTCATTATTGATTGGTATTCTTCGACCATGGCATCCTTCCATTCTTTCTTTTCCACTGATTCTTCATAACTGGAAGGTTATTTGTTCATGATATCAAAGAGTAAAGCAACATAGTTGATATGTGATCTAGTTCTCTTCTTTGCTCTGTGTTATTCTTCTAAAATGCCAAATCTTTCTGCATCTTGAATGAGCTCTCTAGCACATGCAGGTTTTCTCTTGTGAGAGTTATTCTCACGGGGTGGATCTACAGGTTGTTGCGGATCTTCAATTTCATGATCAACATCTGGAATTGCTTCAGTCATGGTAGTGTCTTGAAATCTATTTTCCTTAGGTTCTTCATAAACTTCAACAGGTGTCTTCCTTGATTTGATGAATGCTGAATTTTCATCAAATGTTACATCCCTGTTGACATCAATTTTCTTGAACCCTGGAAAGTATATTCTGTAAGCCTTCGAGCTTTCACTGTAACCCACAAAGATACCCTTCTTTCCTGAAGGATCTAGCTTAGTCCTCTTTTCCTTTGGCACATGAGTATATACTGGACAACCAAATATTATAAGATGGCTGACTTCAGGTTTCTTACCAGAGAAGACCTCTTCTGGTGTCTTGTTGTCCAATATCTTGTGGGGTGTTATGTTCTGCACATATACAACTGTCCTAGCTGCTTCTTCCCATAGATGCATAGGTAGATCCTAGTCATGCAACATTGCCCTTGTTGCTTCCATGATTGTTCTGTTCTTTATTTCTGCAACTCCATTCTGTTTTGGATTGTAAGGAGCAGTCAACTCCCTCTTAATCCCTGAATCACTGCATAGCTTCTTGAAGTCACCTGAGGTGAATTCTCCACCATTGTTGGATCTGAATGTTTTGATCTTCTTATCAATTTGGTTCTCCATCAAGGTTTTGAATTCCTTGAACTTATCAAATACTTCATCTTTGTTCTTCAAGAAGTAAACCCAAGTCTTCCTGGAGAAGTCATCAATGAAAGAGACATAGTAAATATACCCACTCAGAGAACTGAATGACATCGGACTCCATACATCAGAGTGGATGATTTCCAAGATTCCTTTAGCCTTGCTTTCACTGCTTGGAAATGCTTTCCTTATGTTCTTTCCTTTTGCACATCCTTTGCAAACACCTTCATGCTTGGTCTTGATTTCAGGAAGACCTTCTACAGCTTTACTTGCAATTGGTAATGCTCTGTAGTGCATATGTGCAAGTCTTCTATGCCAAAGTTCACATGGCTCCATGGAATCATGCACCATGGCATGTTTAGGTTGTCCTTTTAATTTTTACAAGCCTCCCTCTTGCTCTCCAATCACTACTGCATCATCAATAGTTTTACCTTTTGGCCACATTAGAACTTGGCCATCTACAAATGCAACGCTCATACCTTTTGTATCTAATGCAGATATGGAGAATAGGTTCTTCTTCAGCCCAGGTACATAGAGAACTTCTTTCATCTTCAAGGACTTTCCAGAATCTAGGTTGTAGGAGGCTTCCCCACTTCCTTTGATAGGGTATTGATAATCATCCCCAAGTTTCACCTTATGGGGTGATTCATGTTCAGATAGGTTTACAAAAGATTCTTTAAACCCAGTCATGTGTTTGGAAGCACCATTGTCAATAAGCAAATCATTACAACCATGAGAAATAGTACCTGTGAGAGTAGAGATTAGAACATACTCTTCTTCGCTTGATGAATCATCATCATCACTTTCTGCTCTAACCTTCTTCTTTGGAGGTCATCATCTTCAGCAGCATGAGCATGATACCTTCTTTTGTTGCCCTTCTTCTTCTTGTTGAAGTTGTTGTTTTTGTTGTTGTCCCTTTTGTTCTTGGGACATTTTGAAGCAAAGTGTCCCTTCTCATTACATTCGAAACATCGAACATGAGATAGATCTTTCTTCTTGTGATAAGAGTGAGAATGTTTCTTGTTATGAAATTTCTCCCTCTTAACCTTGCTTCCCTTGGTGTGAGTTGTGAGAGCTTGATCTTCATTCCCCATATTTTCTTCTCGTGCCACAAGCCTAGATTCCTCTTGAGAGAATTCCTCCCACAGTCTACTGAAAGAGATCAATTTCTTTCTTGCACAAATTCCTTGAATAAAGGAGTCCCATGACCTAGGTAGGCCATTCAGAGTGGTCATAACAACTTCACCATTGTCCACTACTTCATCCACAGCTTCAAGTTGTTCCTTGATCTGAGAGACCTTGGAGAAGTAAGATTGAATGGTCTCTCCATTCAACGTCTTGACCCCTTTCAATTGATTCCACAGAGTCATCTTTCGATTTATGTTCTTCCCTTCAAATAACTTGGTCAAGGAGTCAAACATCTCCTTGGGTGTCTTTAGAGATGACACATGAGGTATGAGATGGTATTTGATAGAATCAGCAATGATTCTCTTTGCCTTGACCAAGTTCTTCTTATGAAATACCTTATCTTCTTCATCCTCTGGGATAGGGACCTCAGAGCTGATGTACGAGTCCAATTCATTTTCTTCCAGGATTAACCCAATCCTATACTTCCAGGCTCAGAAGTTATCAACCCCTTCAAGCTTATCCTCAAGATTGGTGTGGTGAGACATCTTAAAGAGTACTTCAAATGGAAATAGAAGAGATTTAAGTCTTACCACTTGCTTTTCTGAAAACTGGATCTGAACCCGGATTAGGGTTTGTCGGAAAAACCCTAAAAATTCAAAAAGTGAATTTCAACTTTCTGAAAGGATATAAATATGCACCTTGATGATCTGATTAGCTTGGTGTATTTAGAATTTGAGATTTGCAAAGCCTCACCCTTCAGAAATGCCTTTTAGTCTTCCTGGGTTCACTAGGGAGGACCCTGAATTAGGGTTTGTGTTTCCTAGAGATTTACCCAGCCAAAAATCTCGATCCAAAGCTCTAACCTTCGATTTTTCCAAGGAGCTTCCAGCTATGTTTTCATATTTCAGAAATTCCTATTTTTGTGGAAACCCTAAATTTTAGGGCCAAATCTGAAAATGCTCATAATTGAATTCTGATTGGACAGATATATTCTCCTTGATGAGTAGAGTCAATCTACTATACTTCTTTTCCAAAATATGTGGAGAGAAACCCAATAAACAAGAAACCCTAGTTTTCGTCACTGGACAATGTCTTCTTCTCAGGTTAGCTCTGATACCATGTTAAATTTTGAGCATTAATTCACAATACTCTAGGATCTTTACCGAGAGAATAACATGTACAGTATATCAATGCATATCAATCATAACAAGCATGGCAATCATCACAAGAAGCAAAAGCATGAGAGACAATAGACACACAGAGTTTCTGTGGGGAAAACCCTAAGGTGAAAAACCCCACAACTTCCTCAGAGATAGATAGAGCAATAGCTCAACCAAAGTACAACCAAAGTACAAGAGATAGACTCCTCTTAGCAGCTGATCCTCCTCCTCACATGTGCGCCACTTTCCGAGTGAAGGAAGTGTGAATTCTGAAGTGATCCAAATAGAGATCTCCCGATCTCTATTTATACTTGTCCTGTTTTCCCAATAGCGTTATGGGGCCGACTTGTTTAGCTAGGTACAATAACTTCATATTACATTATATCGGACCGATCCCTTACAAGGTGGTCTAATAACCCATCAGCAAGTTAACACACTTGCGACACTTGTCAATACAAATGACGACACTTCCGTATAGAGGAATAACACATCTCTATAGGAGTACAATAAATATATAAGTGAAATACATTCTGAAGTTACATATACATCAACACAAAAATCCAATATTATTAATCATTATAAGGAACTGGGTATTACTGAACAGATTGGTTCTCTGTTTCCATACAAGATATATAGTATAGAGAATGGCTTAAGATATCTTGGCTATTTCTTAAAACCTAATGGATACAAAACTGGAGACTGGAATTGGCTTATTAAGAAGGTACAAAAGAAGATCACCTCCTAGTCATTTAGATGGTTGTCACTAGGTGGGCGACTTGTATTGGTGAACTCAGTCCTACAAATTATACCTGTTTTTTGGTTTTCTCTTTTTATTGATCCTTTTTCAGGACTTAATGTGATTAGATCGAACATCTTTCATTTCCTCTAGGTTGGGAAATTACATGTACAGAAGTATCATTTAGCATCCCGTGAATGCCTTTCAAAACCCAAGCTGTTGGGAGGATGGGGTATCAGACATTTGGGTTTTTTTAATAGAGCTTTGTGTGCCAAAAGTTTATGGAGGTGTTTTACGAATGAAGGCCTTTGGGGTTTGGTAATAAAATCCAAGTATCTAAAAAGATTGGATGTGGTTTATTGGTTTCGATCTGATCATAAGAATGATAAAAATGGTTCCTTTATATGGCGTAGCCTCCTGAAGTCCTATCTAATCATAAACTCAAATATATCTAGGGATTGATCCCGTGGTTGGTTTAGATGATGATTACAAATTATCTTGTGCTTTAATCAAGGAGCTTTATGGGAAGAACCTGTTTGTTCTGAAACATGTGGCAATTATGAAGAATAATGGTCTGATTTATTGGTGCATTGCGCGGGATCTGGAGCTGGGCCCTTTTGTTTCTTTAGAATGGGATGTTTTGGTCTGCAAGTTATATACAAATGGTATTGTTTTAAATTCTTTCGAGGATCGGTTGGTTTGGGCTTACAACTCTAACGACGGTACTGTTACTACTCGTTTGGCCTATGACAGTTTGATGGTGTCAGTGTTGGTCAATGACTAGGGTTAGTGGATTGAGATCATGTGGGGGAAACATATCCCTTTTAAAATCACTTGTTTCGCCCGGTTGTGCATACAAAATAAAATCCTAACCTGGAAAAATTTACAAAAGTGGGGCATGCTCGGTCCTGGGTGTTGCTCTCTTTGCCATGTAGACTTTGAAATTGTGTATCACTTATTTGGTAACTGCTCCTTTTTTAAGAAGGTTTGGCATGAACTATGTCTCTTTTAAAATCTTCAATTTTCCTAAATACTCTTCAATTTTGTGGATAATTTGAAATCTTGGCTCACCCAGTAGAGGAGGTATAAACTCCTTATCTTTTTCCTTATATGGGAAATTTGGAAGGCACGAAACGCCTGTATATTTAAGGATTGCGGGCCTTCTTCGGTTCAGGTGTGTATAAAGGAAATATCTTTCTTCAGGGATTTTAATCACTCGAATCCATTGAAGACTATTGATAGATCTCTTGTAGCTGAACCCGTTTTCAGCTTTCCTTGTGGCTATTTTGACGGTGCCGAGTAGAAAGGATTTTGTGGGGATAGGATGTTACTAAAATTGATAGACTACTTTGATCTAAGTTACACTCAGTGGGGGACCTGGCACTAACACACGTGCTAAACTACTCGCATTATGAGGTCTCCTTTGGTTCTCAAAGAGTAAGGGTATCAGATCTCTTCATGTAGAAGGGAACTCAAAGTGCATAATAGATTGGGCATCTGGTTCTGCTAATTTGCACTCTTTATGTTTGGAACATTGGATCTCTAGAGTCAAAGACCTCATCTCAATCTTTGACTTGGTTAGCTTCAATCATATTTTTAGGGAATTCAATGGTGTTGCAGATCAGCTATCCAAACAGGCTATTGGACATATGGATAGTAGATTATATGTGGAAGAATACTATGAAGGAGGCTTTGTGTCCTTGTTCAGTTTGGCTCTTTTTTACAAAGACCAATTTTCTGTTCTCAACAGTCCTTTTTTGCTAATTTTGTAATCATGGATAAGGACTTTTATTATGTAGCAGAAGTTATTGGACACAGTTTTCAACTCTTACTTGAATTATGTAATTAGGACTATTATTTTGGACTATATGTTGTTTATGAAAGGAGGGAGGGATATCTGTTTTTTTTCTAGTATGAGATGGAGAAGATCTCGCTCTATGGATGTGATGTAATTTATGACACAACTTTTGTTTAATAAAAAGTTGTCTTTTTTCGGTGTGAAATTATTTTTTGAAGGGTTTAAATACTTTAATGAATCGAGTATTTTGGTTTGTGTGTATTATCTAAATGTTAAGATGGCTTTTATGCACATGTAAGTTTCTTATATGTAAAATAGTTATTTTTAATGCAAATAATGTTAGGAGAATTGGGAATATTTATATGCCAATTTTCAACTTTATATTGAGATATATATATATATATATATATATATTATAAACAATAAAAATTATATAATGTTTTGTATAGATTTAGTTTTATTTTGTACATAGTAATTTTTAAAAATATGAGTTTAAAAAACTTGTTAAACCATGAATTATTTTGTTTATATTTACTTTTGAATATGCTTATATTTATATTTTTTCTTTAAATTATTTTTTCTTTTTTCTAAAAAGTTTTCCATGAGCTAGGATTAAAAAAAAAAAATTGTTAGCCCATTAAGATGCCAAATGCATTTCAATGTAACGGATTTTGACAGTATTTGAAATTCCACTCGTTTGGATTTTTTTCAATTACATTAAATCAATAATAAAAAATCAATAAATAAAGTAATAAAGTATGTTATCAAAATTGTATTATAATCTGAAATGTGATCAATTAAGTGAATAAAAATATGCATTTATAAGTTATAAAATAATATTTGCTTAATTTTGATTGGTTATTATAAATTGTGAATTGTGGATAAATAAAGGATGATCAAAACAATGGTTTATTATGGTTGAGGTTAAAAATACATGGGTTAAATTTATTTTTAAATATATTGATTTGGTAGTTAATTATAGTCAATTAACATGGTCAACATTTCATTTAATTATAAGATACTAAGATATGTTAAAATGATAAATGTCACTAAATAAAAATATGTAAAATAATACATAATAAAAGTTGAGATTGTATAGTTATATGAGTTATTTCAAGATACTATAAGATAAACATTGTTGTTTTATATATACATAGGTACAATATGTCTCATGAATATGGAGGGACTACTAAACAAGCAAGCACAATCAATCCATCACCAATCAACCATTATGTCCATTATGTTAGTAAGAAACACTCACTATATTATAGTCATTCCTATTAACATACAAATAGTGATATGTTGTGACTTGCATATAATGATGAACCAATACTCACAACCAATGTGTAACAACATATGTAAATGAATAAAATTTGATAAAAGGCATAGTTATGACATGCAATCACTAAACCTCAATCAATGGAAACAAAATACCAAAAAGTTAACTATAGCCAAAGCTATAAGACAACATGGCAAGGAAGATGAAGATTATGTGTAAGAAAAACTAAGTAAAAATTAAAAAAGGTGAAAGGGTAAATCAAATAAATGGGAAGGAAAAGGAAATGGAAGGTGAGTAGTAGGTTTAAGATTATGGTTGAAGTTGTTTCTAGAGAAATGTGGACAAATTCAACATTTTTGGTGATTTCTTTGTCCTCGCAAAGTAAAGTTCCACCTTGATCTACTTATTCTTTTAAGATTCTAATGATTTGGATCGTCTTAAAATGGGCCAAAAGTTTTAGGGGAAAAGTTTTATAGTCAATCTTGTGGAACTATAAACTCTTGCAAAATTCTCATTTGATTTGGGGAAGAGTTCCAATGGAAAAGAGGTTGAAGTTGTCCACTAATAAACTTAATCCATTTGTAGATGGTTTCCAAAATGCATAATATATGCCTACTAGCTAGGAAGGCAATAATTCTCCTATTTGTTACATTATTAATTAATTGTGTTAATGTATACATGTTAGGCCAAAGATATTAATTATATAAGGAATAAGGTAATTGGTGGAAAGACAACCATTTTTAAGTTAAGTTCTCTAAATTTGGTAGGAAATTTGTTGAAAATTATAGTTTCATTTGATTGATGGAAACTTAAACCATGAAACTTTGTCTTTTTATGGGTTTGACTCCATTTTAAATAGCCTTGGATTATTGGAATTAAAAAAAATTAAGTGGATCATAACAAAATTTAACATCGTTGTTTAAAAATCAAAACAAAATAAAACCTCACATGAAAAGTTGACTTTGTCCACATTTTAGCTCACTCTAAAATGGAGTAAGTTGACTAGTGGACAAACTCAATATGAAGAAAAATTAAAAAAAAGGGTTGGTAGTAAATCTAAAATTACAATGAAAGTTTTTCCAAAGAATAAGTTAATAAGTAGACAAATTAAGCATTTTTAATATGTTTTTTAGATGAAAGTAAAGTTTTTTCTTGATCTACTTTTTAAGAGGTAAAGTTCTTCCTTGATCTACTTTTTTTCAAAAATCAAATAATTTGATTTGTCTTAAAATCAATAAAAACAAATTCAACCATTTTTTAATCCAAACTTTTCTCAAATTAACTAAGAATTATATTTCCAAAAAACTTGGAACATAAAACTTTACTTCTAAATTTTTAATCCATTTTAAATAAATTCAAATTATTAGAATTTCAAAAAATATTCAAAACATAATTATAATTTAAATTAAAAAAAAACAATTTTTAAGTCCGTCCATTACACTTTTTAAATTAAATCTCATAAGGCGATCTTAGATATATTTTGTGATGGCTCTGGTATGAAATTAAGCCCGCAAAAATCCTCATTTCATCATCAATTGTGATGATGAAAGGATTTGCAGACAGATTGCTCTTTTGTTTCCCTTCAGAATGGATGATATGGATAATGGTTTCAAATATTAAGGTTTTTTCCTCGAACTTAATGGTTATAGAGTACATGACTGGGTATCAGGGTAGGAATTTGTAATAGTTTTGACTCGTTAATTTTGACTGTTTCGACACTATACAGGGACGTTCTCACTGTTTTTTTAGTTTTTGTGACAGCAAGCTTTAAATATAAGTCGTATTTAACTGGGTATGGCTTTTTTAAAAAGTGGAAAAAAAATTTGATGTTGGACCTTCAGATGGCTTTCTCTAGGAGGCCACCTTATACTTGCTAAATCAGTTTTGGAAAGCATACCGGTATTTTGGCTTTGCTTAGGTATTGTTCCTTTCTCGATCCTTAATGCCATCAGGAAATGTATTTTCTAGTTTCTTTGGGTTGGTAACTTAGATCATTGCAAGTTTCATTTGTCCTCTTGGGAAAGTCTGTCTATTCCCAAATATGCATGTGGGTGGGGTTTGAAGAATCTGAGGTTGTTTGGTAAAGCTGTGTGTGCAAAGAACCTTTGGAGGGGTATCTTTGGTAAAACCCTTTGGAGCAGGGTGATTAATCTTAAATATATAAAGTACCAAACCCTTTGGAGCAGGGTGATTAATCTTAAATATATAAAGTCTTATTCCATTTCTGAGTGGTTTCGAAAGCAGGCCCAGATCCCTTCAAACGCTTCACCGATGTGGAAGAATCTTCTAAAGTCTCTTCCAGTTATCAAAGACAGGTTATGCTGGCAGGTTGGGAGAGGTATTCAAGTGGGATTGGCATTGATCCTATTGTTGGTTTCAGTGGAAACTTCAAACTATCTTATCCATTGCTCGCAGAATTACATTCCAAAAATGTAAAATGGTTATGTCAAATCAAAGGTGGCACTCCATCTATCGGTTTGGCTCACGGCTGCTGATTTGGGCCTCTCTCCACATGTCACCGAGGAATGGATGGCATATATCAGGAAGTTAAATATTGTTGGCATTGTTATAAGTGAACAATTGGATTCCCTTGTATGGGATTGGAAGAACTCAAATGGCACCCTCTCGGCTAAATGGGCTTATGATGCTCTGATTAGTAGGTTGATCACTCGGGATACAAAGTGGTGGACAAAAAAGTTGTGGAAATGGAGGATTCCACAGAGATTAAAATGCTCATTTGGCTTTGTATGGAGAATAAAATCTTCACATGGGATAATTTGCCAGCAATTCATCATAGGAGAAAAGACTCACCAAGCGAGATCATTAACTAATCAGATAAAACGGAACTTCATTTTCCATATACTTTCTCTTGCCATATCGATTGCTATTTGCGGGCCTTACACAGTCGATCATATCTCATATAGATATGGATATATATCTCTTCAACATAGGTCATCGAAATGATCTTGGACAACCCCAACCAAAGCACAAAAGCCAAGATCTTTCATTAAATTGATTCCTGTTCAAATTCGGACAGTGTATAATTTGCTGAGAAGGGGCTTTATCGGGCCCGGTTTTTGCCCTAGATGTATCTTCTTCAGATCGGTTTGGACGGCGATTTGTGATAGATTGAAAATTCTTGCAGATGTTGGGACTGTTTGGAAACTGGATAATTTGTAGGATTGCTTATATCAGTGGATGCAGCATCAGGTGGGGTTTAAAGAACTCCCTTTGTTTTTTTGGAAGTTAGGAAGGCTCATAATAGGTATATCTTTGATGATCAAAAGCCCTCCATCTTTAAAGTGAAAACAAATTCTATTTGTTATTTTCTTGAATATTTCAAAAAGAAGGCTGGCCAGAAATCTAGTGTACTAACTAAGCCTGTGATGGAGAAAGGTTTGGTTCATGGTTACTTTGATGGGCATCAAAGGACGGCATTAGCGGAGCAGGTATGGTTTTGAGGTTTAAAGAGGATCATTGTCTACATTTTTGGTTGGGTGTTGGCCATGATACAAATACCAAAGCAGAGCTAATTGTTTTTTGGGGATTATTATGGATTTCTGGCAAGTGGGCTGCTGGTAATTCTTAATTCTTCTATGTAGGTACTCAATTTTACTAACTGGATGAAGAGCATTGAGCAGTTGAAAGAGTATTCATCCACATCTCATTCAAGCATATCTTTCGTGAATTAAACGGTCTGCCAGATGCTTTATCAAAGAAAGTTGTTGGGGAAATGGACGGGTGCCTACATTTTGAGGAATACGTGGAAGACCAGCTGGTTTTCCAAAGAAAGTTGTTGGGGAAATGAATGGGTGCCTACATTTTGAGGAAGACGTGGAAGACCAGCTGGTGGACGAGGGTCATCTTGTTATCTTCTAGTTCCTGTTGGGCTGATAGTCCTTGATTGCTTTCCGACAGTTGGCAGATCTAGCTGTATTTTAAGCTCTGTAGAAGTACTTTGGTCTGTTTAGTTGTTGCGGGACTTATTGCCACTTTGTCGATCTGTATTTGTGAAGTTTTTTGACATTGAAAGAGAACTGCTATCTTGATGTAATTTTGATTTTATCTCTGGAATATCAAGTTACTGTTTTTTTTCTTTTTGAAAACGTTTCTACTCGGCCAAGATTTAAATGGACATTTTATATTTAACGGAGCGAGAATACTCCAGAGCACTCGAAGATATTTCGACTGCACTCACCCAGGATTCAAATGGACTTATATCCTACGGAGCGAGAATCGAACTCGATTCAAATGGACTTATATCCTACGGAGCGAGAATCGAACTCGGGACCTCGTTTAAGACAATGGAATTAAGATTGTTAGAACAAGCTAAATTAAAATAGCATGTAGGATGAGATGATAAGGCGTTAATCGTTGTTGGGTCTTAAATGGAATCGAAACTTCTCCGTCTTTTTATCCAATGTGGACTCAATACGCAACTGAGATCTCCATTGAGACAACAATGCCACATAAATCAATATACCAAAGAAACAGTAAAATTAGCAGCGTGGCCTTCGAGAATAGGCAAAAATGTTAAGTATAGCGTCTCCTGAGAGATTCGAACTCTCGCGGGGAAACCCCATGTACTTAGCAGGCACACGCCTTAACCACTCGGCCAAAGCGACGCAGATGGTTAGCGTCGGTCTGTTTTATTCTATATTCTAAATTTGAAACGGTTCCTTTTGAGCTGCCCAAGTTAAGGAGACACTTTTAGTTGTTCCAGCCGATCAGTTGAGTTGCAATCTTAAACATAATTTTAATGGCAATGACACCTCCTTTAACAACACTAATTCAATGTAAGTTAATTTGATGTTAAATAATGTTTTACACCAATATCTCGATAATCTTAAAAAGAAAATTGATATTAAATTATGTTGTTACATCGATATCTCAAAAGTACTTGTGCCACATGATGAATCTTGATGAATCATGTTAGCGTTAACTCATAATTCAGAACTATCACACATCATACAGAATAGGTTATCAAAGTGGATCTATTCATTAGCAAGATTGCATAGCCTTTAGGAGTCAACTTTAACTACGAAGTTTTCAATTTGGATTTAAATTGCATAATATATTTTGGGTATTCTCATATATTTGTAACAACTTGTATTATATTGTGATATTATGATGAACTTGCTTATATTTGCACACTTTGTTATGATAGGTTATATTTGCTTAGATGTAACATGTTTCTGTTTGTATGTGGTTGATAAATTATTATTTTGGGTATTCTCATATATTTGTAACAACTTGTATTATATTGTGATATTATGATGAACTTGCTTATATTTGCACACTTTGTTATGATAGGTTATATTTGCTTAGATGTAACATGTTTCTGTTTGTATGTGGTTGATAAATTATTCATGATATATAGAATTTCATATTTGAATTGTGTGATGCATTATGATTTTATGTTTAAACTTTCACTTGGTTTATATGAATTTATATGGTATATTGCTGTGATGTTGCTAAGTGTTGAGTGTGACAAACAAGCCCCCATTATGGATCTTCAGAGGGAAATAGGTAATGCAAACCTAATAAGGGGTCACTATTCTATGTTGAGCTTACCTTCGAACTCTATGCATTTCATTTTTCATGCATTGCTTCCAACACCTGACACAAAACTCTTATTTTCCACAAACATAGTTTGTGATAGGCTCCCATTGGCATTCACATGGGATTTGACACATTTAAAGTGACATGCATGCATGTAGGTCCCTTATGGAATATCCAAATTCTTAGTAACTCATATGGTTGAATGGTACCATGCCTTTCGAGGAAAAAATGAAGATTGGTTGGTGACATAATTCAATATTCAAATAATTGTGGAGGGATTTTTTAATATCATTTACTTCACAAGAAGAAAAGGTCAAATTAGGAGGATTCCCTACGAAAAAACATGGCACACTCTCCCTCATTTTTTAGAAGTGAAACTCCTATGTTGTTTGGGTCAAGTTCACATTCTCAATCAAGTTCATATATCTTAAAAAGATGTGTCTGTTGATATAAAAGAACAAAGTAAAGTAACAACAAAGAGATACCATCCACAAAGGTGTTGTAATTGTTAATCTAATCAAATTATTGTAGAAGAATAGGACCAAGCAAGTTCTTTCAGACGCCTTTTAACTTTACTTCAGACTTATGATAAAACACTCAAAAAGAGAAATGCTACTAAAAAAAAAAATGCCTAACTTAAAAATATTGCTTACTCATTTGACATCATGTTAGTGAGATATTGTTTCCAATACTATTCAAGGAATCAATCAAACAAATGGAAATCAATCTATTCTTGAAAGTGATGCAAGATTATAGCTCTAAATTCAAAGACATGTTCAAATTTTAGCATTCACGACAAATGGCATATTCATACAAACAATGTACTCTTTAGCATCCCAATGAATTCAAAACAGGAATCCCAAATTAAATTAGTTTAGAAGTGTATGAACCATTGTATTCCTTATGCCAATCTTAAAAGTCTCAATAACTTGACTAAAGTACAAATGATTGATAGTTTTTCATTATGTAATTCCTACGAAAGATAATATGGGGTACATAGGGAGGTACTCGAGATGATAATGAGATGAATTGAGGCCATATTTATTAAATAAGGTCCATATAATGTGAAAAGAAACAAGTGGAATAAGGCTTACTAGAATGTTCTTTCTTTAGAAAATATCTAGAAGGTTCCACCTCCCAGAAAGTTTCTTCTATAGAATGTACATAGAAGGATGGGTAGAAACCAAATAAAGAAGTAGAAGCAATGAAATGGAATGTCTTCAGATTTCATTGACTAGTAGAAATGTTGTCAGTCCTTCCGGAACATAGACCCAACACCCCTTGTTATAATTGATTCTTTCATACCTTCACTAGCCGTCTTCGATGTATTTCATCATTGTCGACAAGAGAGCTATTGGAAGGCCCAACAACTATTATAGAGGAAGGATGTTACATCATTTAGGGGATTTATATCTTATTTCTTTTTATTTACAAGATCTTTTAAACATAATTAAAAAGAACCAACTTTTGAGAGCATTTGCACAAAGACTTTGACACATACCCCTCTCTTTCACCATATTGCATTTGTTATTGTGGTAATCATATTTTTGTATCTGTTTAATTGTGTTAATCACATTCACCATCAATCTCATTTGATCGCACAACCATCACCATTGTGGAACAAAGAAATCCAAGGAAATATCTCAGACTACAAGGAATCCCTCCCATCCAATGAGGTGTTTCTATAATCCTTCCCCGTAGACCATGAGGGAGACCATATCATTGGGGGGGAACTCGTGAAGCCTTGTTAGTTTCAACTTTGCTTGGAAATACCTTGCTTAACTCATATTTCTCGACCTCTTGGAGGATACACAACTCCCCCTCCCTCTCCATCTAGTGGAAGACGTAGCAGCTCATGCCCACCTTTCAGAGTAAGTGCACCCTTTAGACTCATGCCAAAGGTCATGGAATGCATGACACCCCACAAGGGGAGGATGTACCCGCTACCTCTAGTAGGCCTTTATAGATACCACATCTAAGCAATGATAATATTCCTCAGATCCCCAAGAAATCTCTTAGAAAAACTATCCATAACCCCCATATCAAAGATGCACACAATTACCACATTGTGGATGATTTGGCCCAATCCCCTGCCGCCATGTCAACATTAGAAGTCCCAGTATTTCCCTTCTCAAAAGAAGGCACTATTTAGCAAATTTGGATAAATCAACCCTTCTTATTTGTGCTTAATGATATTCGACTTTAAAAAAGGAAAACCATGACTACCCTCATATGTCGCTTTCCAAATCCCTGACACAATATAATCATTCATTGATGCACATTTGATGAAGGAGTGTCCACTTGTGTGATGTTGGGTCATGTATGAAAATGTCTTGGCTCACCAGATCAGTCCCCTCATTTATCACCCTCTACTTGTATGATGGGAGACCATCAAAACCACTAGGTTTGTACCAAAATGTCCCCATCAAGATAGGGGTGAAATGGTACTTTTGGATATCAAAGTGGTCGATGCTCAACTCAGCTACAATATCATTTTGGGACGTAGCTACATGTATTCCATGAAAACGGTAGATTCATCAGTTTTTTGCATTGTGATGTTCCCCACAATGGGAAAATCGTCACCTTTCACCAACTGAATTACTATGACCCTCATACCAATTCAAAACATGACAACATCCTACCCACCATAGGATCGATCACTCACTCACCATATGTCGATATAGGTCTAGGAATTTACAAAGATTCCTCCTGGCTAGGGGAATAAGTTTGGTACTCCACTAGTTATCCCAACATCCACATACGGCCTTATGTGCGCTATCTTCACCTATGAAGACAAATTGCAAGACCCTTCCTTGCAAATGATGAGTAATTAAATTAGTCGCAGCACAGAGCAGATCACAACTCCATCAGTGCCACCCATATTCCAAGTCCCTTTCTTGGCCCCCCCTATGGGAGTCCATGGAATCTTGGTGATGGCCCAACTCACATTAGGATTACTTTGGTATCACCAGTGTGGTATCTAACACCACCTTATCCAGAAATGACAACAAACCCAATATCCCAGTATAATTTCATTATGGTATCACCTGTATACATACCATCAATACCACCCATAGGTCTATTTCCACCAATAACAAGGCCACCAACGCTAGTAAGAGGAAGTTGGGGAGAAATACCAAGCAAGAAACGAGACCGTGAAATCTAGTTTCCAAGTAACATAGTTCCATATTAGTCACCCAAACCATCCCTAGATGTAGTCACGAAACAATCAGAACTGTTAGGACCTGCAGAATATGGAAACACCCTAGAAAGTGAACCCCCCATTATCGCTGAAGTAGATACTAGAAGCAATAGAAGTAGAACTCCTTTAATAAACCCCCAGGGGCCCTCACATAACTTGGTAACAAGCTTTCAAAACTCTTTTTGACCATTACCTTGGTACGGTCATATGAGTAGTAGTTCGAGTAGTTTATAGAACAATTCACTAGCAAGAGGAAGAAATAGTAGTTTTCAGTGGATTAGTAGTAATACTTTAGTGAACCAAGATCCCAAGGATTTGTGTTAGTAGGATCCTCGGTTGTTGCAATGGTTGGAGTACTAGCAGGACCACCCCTGAAATGTACATAATTTTGGGGGAGAGGAGGAGAAGATGACGTGGCACAACATTGGTATCTCTGTGAAGAAATATGGAATGCTAGAGTGACTCTAGTGGTGTCCAAATTGGTTGAGTTTCAGGAAAATTTACAAGGAAGATATTCCAGTGATACATGAAATTGATTAAAATGCGAGACACAAATGCATTAGCCCCTACTCTTGCAGAGACAAAGAAATTATTCCTATACGATATTTTGCAACCTAAGTCAGAACAACAAGGTATTACAGAACTAAGATAAATTTGGTAGATGCAGGGAGAATCTGCTTGGGCATATGCATGACGCTTCAAAGATGTATTAACACAACTATCATTCTCAGTGCATGATTCCCATCATAAGGAATGGTTTATCCATGGGATATTACCTTTAACCAAAATTCCCATGTCACAACAAGTGATAGGCTCACCTAGAACTGCATTAGAGAAAGCTATCAAGAATAAGGCCATGTCTAATTACTCAAATACCACTGCAGTAGAAACTTCCTCATCTTACGGGTAATTGGCGTAGATACATAGTAAGTTGGTAGGACTAACTTAAAAACTTAAAGAGCTGCATATACCAAAGCCAAGTCGATCACAAATCTGGTGTACATGGTGTATGAAAAAAGGACATAATGTTTCATATTGTCTTAGAATGAGGGGGGGATCAACCCTGCACAGAGGATTGTTTGGCAATGGACCAAGTGCAACTATTGCACAAGTTGCCACAATGAACCCTTTTCAATAAGCAGGTCAACCAACATATCTAGATCCACCAAGATGTTCTCCAAATGATTACTTTGAGATTTGCAAAGCATATGGCCACCCTCCATGGCTCTGCCCAATCTTACAGAAATATTCCTCGATTCCAAATACAATATACTATGAATTTTGTGGGTCTACTATACACAGTATTAAGAAATACATAGCATTGGATGCGTTAATAGAAATATTGGACTGCTCTATATATCGAGTAACAAAGCAACCCCCAGAAGGAGGAGGCAGTGGGGGACGTGGAAGGGGTTTTGAGGCTAGATGAGGAGGAGGCTGCACAGGCTCAATTTGTTATTACAACTGCAATGATATTGGACACCTCGCTTGAAATTGCATGTTTCCTAAGAGACCCTAGTGTACATATTGTTGTACAAACACCCACACTGTTAGAGAGTGCCTAGATATTATTGCAAAATGGGAGGATCATGTAAGAAGGCTACCTAATTTCAGTAAATCCGAACCTCGTGAAAACCATAGTGTAGTAGGATTTGTTGCTACCCAGGGAGGTGTAGGGACTAGAGTGGACCAGTGTAGACCAAACTCAACAATAATAAGAAAAGAAAAACCAATGAAGACTAAATGAATCCCAGTTTAGTAGAAAAAATATTACGTCGATGCTACTGAGATGTTTAGGCATATACCAAATCCATCAACCAAGGATGAGGTAGAACCTTCACATCAATACAGAAGGGATCATATGACAGGATTTTATGGAAGAAGGACATATACTGACAAGGTAATAGATCTTGTTTCTATGTGGTTTTATTTATTAAAGGACATCTTAGAAGATGAAAGTGCCACCCATAAGCTAAGCAGAACACTCTACGAAATACATGAAGTTGCGGAATTTGATGAAGAGATATGTGCCCCACTACTTGAGAGAACCTTTTAGTTGGATCAGAAGAAAAGAAGTAAAAGGATTGGTCAATAATTTCGATTAGATGTGCAAGTACATGGAGCCAATATTAAGAATGTGATGTTAGTTTTGGTATTCGATGTGAATATACTCCCAAAGAAGTCTTGGGAAGCAATTGGTTGTCCACCTCTTATCTACTCTCTTATTTAGCTGAGAATGGTAAATCAATACCTTATATTCCCGATCGGTCAATTGGGGAATGTTGAATTTTATATAGGAGGCATCAAAACCATTATGGATTTCAAGGTAATTGAGATTATGGGGGGAACTGATCCTTACCCAAGACTATTAGGCATAGAGTGGTATTATAAAAAATATGGAGTGATTGACTTGAATAACATAATGATAACCTTTGAAGTTGATTGCATGGAGGTAACACAACATTTAGATCCACACCTAATATCTTGATATACCGAGCCAATACAAGGAAATATGGAAAGATATGTTCTAGATAATATATACTCCTTGATGACAGGAAAGATAGAATATTATGTGAACTCGACAACATAAGCCTTAGTAAGTTGGAGAAGCATTCATTCATTTGATAGTGACTTAGAAGAAGATTGGGACAATTGGCATAATAGGCGACATGAAATCTCTTATAGACACTGCACAATGATTAAATCAGTGCGATGGATTGGGGTTGAAGTTAAGGATTCACTAGTATATGACGACACCAATGGCTTAGACAAGTTTTTATAGAAAATAGACTCCTCAATTGCGGAAGAATACCGCATGGACTTCTTGGACACATCACTTAGAGGAACTCTCTCAAGATGGTGGATGACACACAAAGATGATCTTCCTGACTGGAACACAACCTAGTTAGCATTAATGATTAGGTTAAATCCATCCACGCATGCCATCAAAGTAGCATATATCTACATGGAGGAGACTAATCCCTATACCCACGTTGATCTGTGTGAACATCAGTGGGAATCAGATAAACTGTAGCCCGAATTTTGGGTTCATCAGGTTTTCCACGAGATGGGACCTATCCCTAAGGATTGGTACTTGCATGAAGAGACAAGATGACAAACTGGGTCTTGGAAGAAAATCCAAGTGAAATTTTTTCAGGACTTTTATTTCCTTGCAACTGACAACTTAGTAATAGAAGCACTGATAGAAAACAAGGGAGCATTGGTCATAGATCAGTAGCAGAATGTGGGACACTCATATATCTGTCCTGCACATCAAGAAATATCAGACCTCACTTTGGTGATTCCTGAAGAGGAATCCCTCTTTCTTGTGCCAAGGTAGAACAAGAGAACTCAGATTTGGATGGACTGCATTTGTGAAATTTAACTTTCAAGGAGTCTAAAGGATCCAGGGAAGTGGGACAAATGAAACCAAAAGAAATTGTATCACTTTATACACAACCTTTAAAGCTACAGAAAGTCAATATTGGCACAGAGGATAATCCAAATATGGTGGCTATATGAGACTATTGGGATGAACAAACTATACTGAGATAATGTCGTTGTTAATACGATGATCTATTTTCATAGAAATTTACATAGCTTAAGGGAATCCAAAGAGATTTGGGTGAAATGAAGATTGCGAAAAAACCAAATGCCAAACTTATAAAGAACAAACCCTACAGACTCAACCTCCAAGTAAAGGAGAAGGTGAAAAAAGAAATTGAACATATGTGTTGATGTATATGTAACTTCGGAATGTATTTCATTTATATATTTATTGTACTCCTATAGAGATGTATTATTCCTCTATACGGAAGTGTCGTCATTTGTATTGACAAGTGTTGCAAGTATGTTAACTTGCCGATGGGTTATTAGACCACCTTGTAAGGGGTCGGCCCGATATAATGTATGTTAAATTTTGAGCATTAATTCAATATAATCTAGGATCTTTACTGAGAGAATAACATGTACAGTATATCAATGCATAACAATCATATCAATCATGTCAAGCATCACAAGAATCAAAAGCATGAGAGACAAGAGACACAAAGTTTCTGTGGGGAAAACCCTAAGGTGAAAAACCCCACAACTTTCTCAGAGATAGAGAGCAATGTCTCAACCAAAGTACAACCAAAATACACTGAGATAGTCTCCTAGTAGTAGATGATCCTCCTCCTCACTAGTGTGCCACTTTCTGAGTGAGATAAGTATGAGTTTCCGAGTGATGAAAATAGAGATCTCCCGATCTCTATTTATACTAGCCTATTTGCCCAGTTACACTATGGGGCCGACTTGTCTATCTAGATACATCCACAATATAATATATATTTCAGGGTTGGCCCCACACATGGTGGTCTAATAACCCATCAGTAAGTACACACACTTGCGACACTTGTCAAACCACATGATGACACTTCCTTATAGAGGAATAACACATCTCTTATAAGGGTACAATAAATATATATGAAATACATAGATGAAATACATTCCGAAGTTACATATACATCAACACTCCCTCTTAACTAGGAAGGTATTTCTCGACACAGTTCTGCTAGACAAGTCTTCTTCTCGGGATCATCGTCATCGATGCATCGTCATCATCATCGTCACTATTGCTGCTATCTCAACCAATCTCTGACTCTACTCATCATAGGAAGTTCTACAGAGCCAGTCCTTTTTCATACTGGATGTAGGCCCACCACCTGCAGGTCTTCATCATCTGTGCGAATGGTCTGATAGAGGTGGCCTCTCAGGACTAATTTTATGTGCGGATGTAATACCGAAAAGAGTATCCCAGGAACATTTATGTGCCTAAGCACAACCGGAAATATCTCCCAGGACTGATTACATGCATCTCCTCCACAATACCTTTAAAGAGCATCCCAGGAACATTTATGTGCCGCAACACGATTGACAAGATCTCTAAAGAGCATCCCAGGACTTATTACGAGCATACAGCTCAACCTCTCGGATCTCCAGGACTGATTACCTGTGGATAGACAAAACCTTTAAAGAGCATCCCAGGAACATTTATGTGCCGCAGCACGATCGGTAAGATCCCTAAAGAGCATCCCAGGACTAATTACGAGCACACAGATCAACCTATCGGATCTCCAGGACTGATTACATGTCTCCGTAGTAATACCTCATCCCAGGATTGATTACAAGCACACAGCTCAACCTATCGGATATCTGAGGACTGATTACATACTACATAGAAATACCGGAAAGAGTACCCTAGGAACATTTATGTGCCGCAGCACGACCGACAAGATCTCCCAGGACTGATTACATGCTATTTGCACAACCTGCCACATATCATCTCTGACCTCCAAGTATCAACCTGATACTCATGATCCAACGGATCATCATTGCATGAGGCATCATCCTGATGCCCATGATCATACTGATCATCATCACTGTACCATCCTGGTACATATCATCTGGAGAAACATCCTAAAGCTCATCATCATGATCAACCTAATCATACAATGCATCCACCTGATGCATACCAAGTATCTACCTGATACATATCATCATACATGATCCACCTGATCATATAGTGTATCCACCTGATACAAATACAAATACATGATACATATCAACATACATGATCTACCTGATCATACAATGTATCCACCTGATACATATACAGATACATGGTCAAAGCATCCAACATGATGCATATACAAATACATACAAATGATCCAACTGATCATATCCAGCATCCAACATGATGCGTACATACATACAAATGATCCAACTGATCATATCCAGCATCCAACATGATGCGTACATACATATAAATGATCCAACTAATCATATCCAGCATCAATATCATGCGTACATACATACAAATATAAATGATCCAATTGATCATATCCAGCATCAACATGATGCGTACATACATACAAATATAAATGATCCAACTGATCATATCCAACATCAACATGATGCATATACAGAGCAGTAACTGGAGCATCGTCCTGATGCTCATCATCCAGCGCTTACATCCACAGCCATGTGAAGGATCCTCCTTCCAACATGCTTGGAATGGCTTCAACAAATGTGTCCATCACTTCTTCCTCAAAGTGTCGTCGATCTGTAGAACACCAAGCCTCTCCCTGAAGTACTCAAACTTCACCCTGGCTAGTGGCTTCGTCAGCACATCTGCAATCTGCTCGTCCATCGCAACATACAGGAGCTTCACGGCTCCTCTTTGCACCATATCCTTGATATAGTGATATTTGATCTCTATGTGTTTCGACCTGTCATGAAACACTGGGTTCTCAGACAGCTTCACACAACTCTGGTTATCGCAGAATATACCAGTAGCATCCAATGGGAGATCAAATAACTCAGACAGTAGCTTCCGTAGCCATAATGCCTCACAACTTGCTGAACAGGCTGCAACATACTCCGCCTCGGCTGTACTCAGTGCTACGCAGGACTGCTTCCTGCTGAACCAAGAGATCACACCTGATCCCATACTGAAGCAGCACCCAGATGTGCTCTTCCTATCTGCAGCACTGCCAACCCAATCTGAATCAACCTAACCTTGTAGGTCAAACTTTTGATTCGCTTCATACTTGAGCCCATAATCCACTGTACCCTTCAGGTACCTCGGAACATGCTTTACAGCAATCAGATGAACACTCCTCGGATCTGTCAGGAACTGACTCAATGTGTTCACAGCAAAGAAAATATCTTGTCTCATATTCGTCAGGTACATCAAGCACCCAATCATCTGACGATACATAGATACATCAACCGACTCAGATGAAGCATCACATAGAAGCTTCAGATTCGATGCCATGGGTGTGGCCATGGCCTTGCAATCCATCATCCCGAACCTATTTAGAATATCCACAGTGTACTTCCCTTGTCCAAGGAAGATCCCATCTGTGCTCTGCCACACCTCCATACCTAGGAAATAGTGCATCATCCCTAAGTCCTTCATATCGAATTTGGCAGCAAGCTTCCTCTTAGTTTCTGCAATCAATTTGTCATCTCCTGTTACAAATAAGTCATCCACATACAGGAGTAGAATCACAAGATTCCCTTCCTCAACCTTGTAGTAAAGGTTGGAATCCGCTTTACTCTTGGTAAAGCCCAAACTAGATAGGAAACTATCCATCCTACCATACCAAGTTCTGGGAGCTTGCTTCAAGCCATACAAGGCTTTCTTCAATCTGCACACATATGACTCCCTGTCATGTATTTCAAAACTGAGTGGCTGCTCCACATATACTTCCTCTTCAACTACACCATTCAAGAAAGAAGTCTTGACATCCATCTGGTGTATTTTCCATTTCATTGTTGCAGCCAGGGTAAGTACTGTTCTGATGGAAGTATACCTGGCTACAAGTGCAAAAGTTTCTTCATAATCTATTCCCTCTTTCTGAGAGAAGCCATGAGCTACAAATCTTGCCTTCTATTTCTCTACACTGCCATCTGCAGCATGCTTGATTTTGTAGATCCATTTGGAAGTCACAACAGACTTCTCTTTAGGTCTTGGGACAACATCCCAAACATCATTCTTCATTATTGATTGGTATTCCTCAACCATGGCATCCTTCCATTCTTTCTTTTCCGCTGCTTCTTCCTAACTAGAAGGTTCTTTGTTCATAATGTCACAAAGTAAAGCAACATAGCTGGTATGTGACCTAGTTCTCTTCTTTTATCTATGTTCTTCTTTTGAAATGCCAAATCTTTCTGCATCTTGAATGAGCTCTCTAGCCCATGCAGGTTTCCTCTTGTGAGAGTTATCCTCACGGGGTGGATCTCTAGGTTCTTGCAGATCTTCAAACTCACGAACAACTTCTGGAATTGCTTCAGTCATGGTAGTGTCTTGAAATCTAGTTTCCTTAGGTTCTTCATAAACTTCGATAGGTGCCTTCCTTGATTTGATGAATGCTGAGTTTTCATCAAATGTTACATCCCTGCTGACATCAATCTTCTTGAACCCTGGAAAGTATATTCTGTAAGCCTTCGAGCTTTCACTGTAACCCACAAAGATACCCTTCTTTCCTGAAGGATCTAGTTTGGTCCTCTTTTCCTTTGGGACATGAGTGTATACTGGACAACCAAATATTCTGAGATGGCTGACTTCAAGTTTCTTACCAGAAAAGACCTCTTCTGGTGTCTTGTTGTCCAATATCTTGTGGGGTGTTCTATTCTGCACATATACAGTTGTTCTAGCTGCCTCTGCCCATAGATGTATAGGTATATCCTGGTCATGTAGCATTTCCCTTGCTGCTTCCATGATTGTTTTGTTCTTCCTTTCTGCAACTCCATTCTGTTGAGGATTATAAGGAGTAGTCAACTCCCTCTTAATCCCTGAATCACTGCAAAGCTTCTTGAAGTCACCTAAGGTGAATTCTCCACCATTGTCGGATCTAAATGTTTTGATCTTATTGTCAGTTTGATTCTCCATCAAGGTTTTGAATTCCTTGAACTTGTCAAACACCTCATCTTTGTTCTTCAAGAAATAGACCCAAGTCTTCCTGGAGAAGTCATCTATGAAAGAGACATAGTAAACATACCCACTTAGAGAACTGGATGACATGGGACCACAAACATCTGAGTGGATGATTTCCAAGATTCCTTTTGCCTTGCTTTCACTGCTTGGAAATGCCTTCTTAATGTTCTTTCCTTTTGCACATCCTTTGCAAACACCTTCATGCTTGGTCTTGATTTCAGGAAGACCTTCTACGGCCTTACTTGCAATTGGTAATGCTCTGTAGTGCATATGTGCAAGTCTTCTATGCCAACGTTCACTTGGCTCCATGGAATCATGCACCATGGCATGTTCAGGTTGTCCTTTCAATTTATACAAACCTCCCTCTTGCTCTCCAATCACCACTGCATCATCTATGGTTTTTCCCTTTGGCCACATTAGGACTTGGCCATCCACAAATGCCACCCTCATACCTTTTGCATCCAATGCAGAGATGGAGAGTAAGTTCTTCTTGAGCCCAGGTACATAAAGGACTTCTTTCATCTTCAAAGATTTTCCAGAATCTAAGTTGTAGGAGGCTTCACCACTTCCTTTGATGGGATATTGATAATCATCCCCAAGTTTCACTTTATGGGGTGATTCATGTTCAGACAGATTTACAAAATATTCTTTAAACCCAGTCATGTGTTTGGAATCCCCACTGTCAATTAACCAATCATTACAACCATGGGAGATTGTACCTGTGAGAGCAGAGATTAGGACATACTCTTCTTCACTTGATGAGTCATCTTCACTTTCTGCCCTAGCTTTCTTCTTTGGAGGTTCATCATCTTCGGAAGCATGAGCATGGTACCTTCTTTTGTTACCCTTCTTCTTCTTGCTGTTGATGTGGTTTTCCCTTTTGTTCTTGGGACATTCTGAAGCGAAGTGACCCTTCTCATTACAAGTGAAACACCTTACATCTTTCTTGAGAAAATTCCTCCCACAATTTGGTGAAGGAGATTAATTTCTTTCTGGCACAGATCCCCTCGATAAAAGAGTCCCATGACCTAGGTAGGCCATTCAAAGTGGTCATAACAATTTCACCATTCTCCACCATTTCATCTACAGCTTCAAGTTGTTCCTTGATCCGAGAGACCTTGGAGAAATAAGATTGAATGGTTTCTCCATTCGACATCTTGACCCCTTTCAATTGATTCCGTAGGGTCATCTTCTGATTTATGTTCTTCCCTTCAAATAGCTTGGTCAAAGAGTCAAACATCTCCTTGGGTGTCTTTAGAGAAGACACATGGGGTATGAGATGGTCTTTGATAGAATCAACAATGATTCTCTTTGCCTTGACCAAGTTCTTCTTATGCAATACCTTAGCCTCTTCATCCTCTGGGATAGGGATGTCTTCTTTTATATATGAGTCCAACTCATTCTCTTTCAGGATTAACCCAATCCTATACTTCCAAGCTCAGATGTTATCAACCCCTTAAAGCTTATCCTCAAGCTTGGTGTGGTGGGACATCTTAAAGAGTACTTCAAATGGAAATAGAAAAGATTTAGGTCTTACCACTTGAAATACTGAAAACTGGATTTGGTCCCGTATTAGGGTTTGTCAAAAAAACCCTAAAAATTCAAAATGTGAATTTCAACTTTCTGAAAGGATAGAAAGATGCACCTTGATGAGCTGATCAGCCTGGTGTATTCAGAATTTGAGATCAACAATGCTTTACCCTTCATTGTTGATTCTATCAAAGACCATCTCATACCACATGTGTCATCTCTAAAGACACCCAAGGAGATGTTTGACTCCCTGACCAAGTTATTTGAAGGGAAGAACATAAATTGGAAGATGACTGTGGAATCAATTGAAAGGGGTCAAGATGTTGAATGGAGAGACCATTCAATCTTAATTCTCCAAGGTCTCTCAGATCAAGGAATAACTTGAAGCTATGGATGAAGTAGTGGACAATGGTGAAGTTGTTATGACCACTCTGAATGGCCTACCTAGGTCATGGGACTCCTTTATTCAAGTAATCTGTGCAAGAAATAAATTGATCTCTTTCAGTAGAATGTGGGAGGAATTCTCTCAAGAAGAAGCTAGGATTGTGGCACGAGAAGAAAAGATGGGGAATAAATATCAAGCTCTCACAACTCACACCAAGGGAAGCAAGGTTAAGAGGGAGAAATCTCATAACAAGAAACATTCTCACTCTTATCACAAGAAGAAAGATCTATCTCATGTTCGATGTTTCGAATGTAATGAAATGGGACACTTTGCTTCAAATTGTCCCAAGAAGAAGAAAGACAACAACTTCAACAAGAAGAAGAAGAATAACAAAAGAAGATATCATTCTCATACTGCTGAGGATGATGAACCTTCCAGGAAGAAAGCTAGAGCAGAAAGTGATGATGATGACTCATCAAGCGAAGAAGAGTATGTTCTAATCTCTGCTCTCACATGTACTATCTCTCATGGTTGTAATGATTGGTTAATTGACAGTGGGGCTTCCAAACACATGACTGGGTTTAAAGAATCTTTTGTAAACCTATCTGAACATGAATCACCCCATAAGGTGAAACTTGGGGATGATTATCAATACCCTATCAAAGGAAGTAGGGAAGCCTCCTACAACCTAGAATTTGGAAAATCCTTGAAGATGAAAGATGTGTTAGTTGTACCTGGACTCAAGAAGAATCTACTCTCCATCTTTGTATTAGATGCAAAAGGTATGAGGGTTGCATTTGTAGATGGCCAAGTCCTAATGTGGCCAAAGGGTAAAGCTATTGATGATGCAGTGGTGATTGGAGAGCAAGAGGGAGGATTGTATAAATTGAAGGGACAACCTGAACATGCCATGGTGCATGATTCCATGGAGCCAAGTGAACTTTGGCATAGAAGACTTGCACATATACACTACAGAGCATTACCAATTGCAAGTAAGGCTATAGAAGGTCTTCCTGAAATTAAGACCAAGCATGAAGGTGTTTGCAAAGGATGTGCAAAAGGAAAGAACATAAAGAAGGCATTTCCAAGCAATGAAAGCAAGGCAAAAAGTATCTTGGAAATTATCCACTCTGATGTATGCGGCCCGATGTCATCCAACTCTCTGAGTGGGTATGTTTACTATGTCTCTTTCATTGATGACTTTTCCAGGAAGACTTGGGTTTACTTCTTGAAGAACAAAGATGAAGTGTTGGATAAGTTCAAGGAATTCAAAACCTTGATGGAGAACCAAACTGATAAGAAGATCAAAACATTCAAAACCAACAATGGTGGAGAATTCACCTCAGGTGACTTCAAGAAGCTATGCAGTGATTCAGGGATTAAGAGGGAGTTGAATGCTCCTTACAATCCACAACAAAATGGAGTTGCAGAAAGAAAGAAAAGAACAATCATGGAAGTAGCTAGGGAAATGCTGCATGACCAGAATCTGCTTATGCATCCATGGGAAGAAGCAGCTAGGACAGGTAATCCAGGAAGCAAAGATCAAGAGGGAGCACACTCCAGCAGTTCATGCAAGGAAGCAAATATTGAGAGGGAGTCCACCTGACAACAAACAAACAAAGATAAGTATTTGAATTGTCATTTCTTGTATATTTGATTGTTTAAATAATACTGTTCAATGATGTATATACTTATGTTCCTAGACTTAGGTTGTACATTTTGCATATTTACATTAATGAACAGTATACTACTAATATGCATATGATGGGTAAGTGGCCTATGGCACTGTACAACATTCCATTGCTACTTATCTAGAATGAAACCTCTTTGCTGACATGCTGGGAGTTGTGCACACTCTTAACAATGTTGTGGTAGAGATTGGAAGGCATCTAGAAAGTTACGGGATATGGATAAATGTTGTATTGAAGCATTGGCTTAAATAATTGCATGACTGTATGACATATTTCTTTATGTGAAAGAATTTGTTCTAAAAATTATGAGATGTTTCTAATCATGCAATTTAACTTGTTTTGTAGGAAAGACCGTATACATTCACCTACAAAAGAAGGACTACAACATTTGTTCAAGCAACAAAATTATCTATTGAAGATATTGAAGTTCCCAGGATTCAGGAAGGATGCCATGGTCGAAGAATACCAATCAATAATGAAGAATGATGTTTGGGATGTTGTCCCAAGACCTGAAGGGAAGTCTGTTGTGACTTCCAAATGGATCTACAAGATCAAGCATGCTGTAGATGGCAGCATAGAGAAATACAAAGCAAGATTCATAGCTCGTGGCTTCTCTCAGAAAGAGGGAAGAGACTATGAAGAGACTTTTGCTCCTATAGCTAGGTACACTTCCATCAGAACAACACTTGCTCTGGCTGCAGCAATGAAATGGAAGATACATGAGATGGATGTCAAGACTGCCTTCTTGAATGGTGTAGTTGAAGAGGAAGTGTATGTGGAGCATCCACTCGGTTTTGAAACACATGACAGGGAGTCATATGTGTGCAGACTGAAGAAAGCCTTGTATGGCTTAAAAAAAGCTCCTAGAACTTGGTATGGTAGGATGGATAGTTTTCTATCTAGTTTGGGCTTTACCAAGAGTAAAGCGGATTCCAACCTTTACTACAAGGTTGAGGAAGGAAATCCTGTGATTCTACTCCTATATGTGGATGACCTGTTTGTAACAAGAGATGACGGATTGATTGCTGATACAAAGAGGAAGCTTGCTGCCGAGTTCGATATGAAGAACTTGGGGATGATGCACTATTTTCTAGGTATGGAGGTGTGGCAGAGTGCAGATGGGATTGTCCTTGGACAAGGGAAGTATACAGTAGATATCCTGAAGAGGTTCGAGATGATGGATTGCAAGGCCATGGCCACACCTATGGCATCGAACCTGAAGCTTCTATGTGATGCTTCATCTAAGCCAGTTGATGTCTCTATGTATCGTCAGATGATTGGGTCCTTGATGTACCTGAAGAACACGAGACCAGATATTTGCTTTGCGGTGAACACATTGAGCCAGTTCCTGACAGATCCAAGGAGTGTTCACCTGGTTGTTGTAAAGCATATTCTGAGGTACCTGAAGGGTACAGTTGATTATGGGCTCAAGTATGAAGCGAATCAAAAGTTTAACCTGTAGGGTTATGTTGATTCAGATTGGGCAGGCAGTGCTGCAGATAGGAAGAGCACATATGGGTGCTGCTTCAGTATGGGATCAGGTGTGATCTCTTGGTTTAGAAGGAAGCAGTCCTGTGTAGCACTGAGTACAGCTGAGGTAGAGTATGTTGCAACCTGTTCGACTAGTTGTGAGGTAGTATGGCTTCGGAAGCTATTGTCAGAGTTATTTGATCTCTCGCTGGAGACTACTGGTATCTTTTGTGACAACCAGAGTTGTGTGAAGCTGTTTGAGAACCCGGTTTTCCACAACAGGTCGAAACACATTGAGATAAAATATCACTATATCAGGGATATGGTGCAGAGAGGAGCAGTGAAGCTCCTGTATGTTGCGATAGATGAGTAGATTGCAGATGTACTGATGAAGCCACTAGCCAGAGTGAAGTTCGAGTACTTCAGAGAGAGGCTTGGCGTTCTTCAGATCGACAACACTTCGAGGAAGAAGTGATGGACACATTTGCTGAAGCCATTCCAAGCATGGTGGAAGGAAGACCCTTCACATGGCTATGGATGTAAGCGCTGGATGATGAGCATTAGGATGATGTTCTGTTTTCTTCTCTATATGATCAGTTGGATCATTTATATGTCTGTATGTGCGCATCATGTTGGATGCTGGATATGATCAATTGGATCATTTATATGTATGTATGTACGCATCATGTTGGATGCTGGATATGATCAGTTAGATCATTTATATGTATGTGTGTACGCATCATGTTGGATGCTGGATATGATCATTTGGATCATTTATATGTATGTGTGTACGCATCATGTTGGATGATGGATATGATCAGGTGGATACTTGTATGATCAGGTAGATCATGTACTTATGTATGTATCAGGTGGATGCATTATGTGTATCAGGTGGATGCATTATGTATATTAGATGGATGCATTTGTATGATCAGGTAGATCATGTATGATGATATGTATCAGGTAGATACTTTGTATGCATCAGATGGATATACTATTTGATCAAGATGATCACAGATGACGAGCTTCAAGATGTTGCTCCAGATGATATGCATCAGGTTGATGCTATGATGATGATCAGGATGGTCACAGATGATGAGCTTCAGGATGTTGCTCCAGATGATACGCATCAGGTTGATGGTAAGATGATGATCAAGTTGATCATGTGATGATGTACATCAGGATGATGTATGGTGAGTATCGGTTTGATACTCTATGTTCGTGGACAAGTTGTGCAGGTAGCATAGAAAAGACCCTTTAAAATCCGAACAGGTAGAGCGGTGTGCTCGTAACATCCTGGGATTCTCTATCGAGATCCATACAGGTAGAGCGGTTTGCTCATAACATCCTGGGATGCTCTGAGTAGGTTTTGCTATAGTTTCGCATAGAAAATATCCTTTAAAATACGGACAGGTAGAGTGGTGTGCTCGTAACATCCTAGGATACTCTACCGAGATCCAGACAGGTAGAGCGGTGTGCTTGTAACATCCTAGGATGCTCTAAGTAGGTTTTGCAAAAGTTCACATAGAAAATATCCTTTAAAATCCGGATAGGTAGAGCGGTGTGCTCGTAACAGCCTGGGATGCTCTATCAAGATCCAGATAGGTAGAGCGGTTTGCTCGTAACATCCTGGGATGCTCTAAGTAGGTTTTGTGAAGGTCAACATGTAAAAGAACCTATAGTCTGCGCTAGGTTTTGTTGACGCACGTAATCAGTCCTAGGTTCCACAGTATGGCCACTGATGTTGAAGACCTACAGGTGGTGGGCCTACATCCAGTATGAAAAAGGACTGGCTCTGTAGAACTTCCTATGACGAGTAGATTCAGAGATTGATGAGATAGCAGCAGCAGTGACAATGACGATGATTCGAGGATGATGATTCGCTGATGATGATCCAGAGAAGAATACTTGTGCTAGATGATCTGTGTCGAGAAATACCTTCCTAGTTAAGAGGGAGTGTTGAAGTATATGTATCTTCGGAATGTATTTCATTTATATATTTATTGTACTCCTATAGAGATGTATTATTCCTCTATATGGAAGTGTCGTCATTTGTATTGACAAGTGTCGCAAGTATGTTAACTTGTCGATGGGTTATTAGACCACCTTGTAAGGGGTCGACCCGATATAATGTAATATAAAGTTATTTTACCTAGCTAGACAAGTCGGCTCCATAAGGTTATTGGGCAAACATGACAAGTATAAATAGAGATCGGGAGATCTCTATTTGCATCACTTCAGAACTCACACTTCCTTCACTTGGAAAGTGGCGCACATGTGAGGAGGAGGATCAACTGCTAAGAGGAGTCTATCTCTTGTACTTTGGTTGTGCTATTTCTCTATCTATCTCTGAGGAAGTTGTGGGGTTTTTCATCTTAGGGTTTTCCCCATGGAAACTCTTTGTGTCTATTGTCTCTCATGCTTTTGATTCTTGTGATGATTGACATGCTTGTTATGATTGATATGCATTGATATACTGTACATGTTATTCTCTCAGTAAAGATCCTAGAGTATTGTGAATTAATGCTCAAAATTTAACAATATGCTCAATGTCGGCTTGATTTTTTCCCATAGATGAATCAAAATGGATCATCCCTATAGTAATCTAGAGCAAGAAAGACAAGCAGGAAATTAGATTATGCATGCATCCAAGATCCATTCTCAACACCATTCAATGATGAAGTATTAGATCAAGTCAGAGGAAATGAAGCTTACTCCTTCATAGATGGATTATCGGGTTATCACTAGGTCATAATTGTGCCAAGAAGATAAAAAGAAGACAACTTTCACAATAGAATGGGGATCATTTACTTATAATGGCATGCCATTCGGATTGAATAATGCACCTGTTATTTTCTCAAGAATAATAGCCTTTAGAGAGTTCCTTCATAAATTTTTGGAAGTATATTTAGATGTTTGGATGGTCTACAATCTGCTTAAGGATCATGTTTCCTTAATTCGACTCATGCTAGAATGTTGCTGATAGATGGGAATTTATTTGAACTTGCGGAAATGCATTTTTTTTGTTCCTTTTGGCAATTTGTTGCGAGACAATGTCTATAGCAATGGAGTTTTGGTAGACCTTGCGAAAATTGCAAAAATTCTCAATCTATAGGAACCTACATCATTTAAGCAATTGCATTCATGACTTTTGGGAATACATGATATTATAGGTGATTTATCCACAACTATGTCTCGATCATAATTCCATTGGAGCAATTATTAAATAAGGTCGAAGCTTTCATGTGGACTGAAGATTGTGAAAAGGATTTCGCAACAATTAAGGACAAAATGTTTAATGATCCGATCTGAACATTTCTCGACTAGAAGAAGGAATTCCATGTACATATTGATGCATCAAGTATTTTCCTTAGCACTATTTGGCTCAGCTGAGAGAAGGTGAGATGGATCATCTAGTTTATTTTTCCAGCAAAAAGCTATCACAAGTTTAGCATAAATACATAACCACCGAGTGGGAAGGTTTAGTGATGATCTATGCTCTACAAAAATTATGTTACTATTTGTTGGGAGGACATTTCCAAAGTATATGGTGAAAAAATATATCCTAGAAGGTCCTATATGCAAGTGGCTATTTTTTTTCCAGGAGTTCTCTCTTCAAGTAATAGTCAATCTTAGGAGACATAACTATGGACTTGATCACTTGTCGCGCATAGAGTCTAGAAAATATGTCAGACCTATTGACGATCAGTTACTAGATGTGACACTCTTCAGATTAGAAGAAATTCCTGATCTTTTAGAAGAGATCACATTATTCCTCACAACCAGGAAGGAACTTGACGATTACTCTGTGACATAGAAACACCATTTAGTTGTGCAAGCTATGGAATATCAACTGATTGCAATACAACTCTACAAATTGGGAGCCAATGGAATATTACACTGCTACGTACTAGATCATGAGCGACAGAGCATTTTGTGGGAATGCCAAGCTATTGTTGCAGGTGGTCATGTTAGAAAAAAAGCTACATGAAGGATGATACTCCAAGTAAGGTTATGGTGGAAAATGGTGAACATTCAAAGATACTAAGGAATTCACCACAAAATGTAATGTCTTCCAACGAGTTGGTAGGCCATCTCGAAGAGATCAACTTCCACTCCAACTAGTCCAGGCATTGCAACCGTTTGAAAAATGGGCAGTTGATTTTGTGGGACCTATTAATTCACCGGAGAAACATTCTAAATCCCATTATATCATAACCACAATAGACTACCTAACCAGATAGGTCGAAGCAACACATGTCTATGCCTGCTACGTAGAAACAATAGCTCAATTCATCTATGAAAACATCATCACTTGATTCATATTTCTCAGAAGCCTCACAAGTGACCAGGGTAAGCACTTCTTGAACACCACCATTGAGGCACTGGCAAGATAATTCTTTATACAACACCACAAAAGAAGTATGCACCCCCCACAAGAAAATGATACCATTAAATATTTCAATAAAACCCTGGAGATCAAGCTAACAAATGTATTTTGCACAAATTAGGATGATTGGGATGACCAAATACCAGTTGTTTTATGGGCATATGGGACCACTACAAAAAAATGCATCAAAAACTTTTGTTTTAGTTGGTATATGGATGAGAAGAAGTTGTGGCGGTAGGATTTGTGGTTCCAAGCCTCTATATCACTCACACAACACATATGATGTAGGAAGACTCGGTTTCTTCATGTATTATGCAATTAATGGAACTTGAAGAATCTCATTTCCTAGATGATTATCACACAACAACTAAAAAAGAGTAACAAAAGGCCTGGCATGACAAGCATTTCAAGCAGAAAAATTTAACAGAAGCGACCAAGTTTTGTTATATGATAACAAGTTCATGAAGCATCCAGGAAAAATCCAAATGCATTGGTTGGGACCTTTCATTAATCTGGAAATCAAAGACTCTAGAGTTGTTAAGCTTATGCAACCCAACAGTATTCTCCATCCAAGTTGGTTGAATGGTGTGCACCTGAAGCCCTATGTTTCTGCTAAGTGATTCCACAAGAGGTGACTCTTGTAAGCGAGAGTGAGTTAGTTAGGAGTTAGTTTCTTTTTAAATCTAGTGATTTTTTTATTTCTCACTTTTTAGTCATTTTTTTCTAGTTAGTTCAAACCATTATGGTCAAGGGGGCCTACTAGTCCCAATTCATCCATTGCCAGTTCCACATCACATCGAGGTAGTTGTCTTTTCAACATTGAAGAAATATTGACGCACAAATCCATTGAATCGATGTTTTCTCATGTGAAACTAGTAGTCGATTCCTTCCTTTGACATTATAATCATTTGCGAGCCTTCGTTACCCCATCTAAATAAGATTTTTCCATTGCCTCGTAATCACATCCAAACGATTGCATTTCTTAGCAACCCATCATTACCACTCTTCACACAATTGTTTCCGATGTCCCGTACCAAACTATTATGCCAGGATAATACCACACACAGCCAGACTTGTGTAGATGCAATCATCACGATCTCCACCTATTGCTAGATGCCTGACACATAATTTCTCCATCTATTTAGTGCACTGCAAAATGCTACCTTACAATCATTTGATGTTTTTATATAGGAACACTTCCCCCTACTAATCCATCACACTATGCTGATAATTTATGGCCTTGTATCCCACCCTGTCATAGCCATGTAGATAGTCCCTTCAACCCCTTTGTTTATCCATCCACTATTATATGAAATATCTTATCCCACTGGGAAATTCTTTGTTGTTCCCATGAATTACACCTCCTAGACCTCTCCCACCCTAGTTTCATGCTAGAAGAATATTTCGATGAATAAATATGGGAAAGAGCTTCTGGCCTTACCATAAATACACCAAGGAAGATTTGACCTTGTCCTCTTGTTGGGTGTATCCATTAGTGTTCAGGACACATCTCACTCTCTCAATCCCCTTGATGCGACCACTAACCAGTATAAGAATTTGTCCTTTTGTGGAGAAATCCACTACTATTTTTTCAAAAACAATGATGCTAAGAAGGGATTTCTAAGAGATGAAGATTTTGAATACCAAGTTGCACTAGTAGACCTCGTTGGAAATATATGCTACATCCTTGATTCTTAGTCTCCTTGTTGTTATGCTCGACTGTGATGATTTCTAAGGTAGTTTGGTCTCTTGCTGAAAGAGTAACCACCAGTTTTTCAAGCATGATGACACTTCCAAAGAGGTCATCAATGATGAAAATTGTGAAGATGAAGTGGCACTAACTGGTTTCATTTCCTATAATTCCACAACCAAGAGACAAACAACCTCCATAGAAGGCACTCTGTTAGGATATTTTAATACTCCATCCTTGTCCTACTTGCATTATTTACCATTTGCTAGCACTTAGTGATGTTATTTCCCCCCTAGTGGTGTGAAGATGTCATCTAGGACCCATTATCCACCTAATGCACCATGCATGCATGATTTTAGGAACTTCATAGGCATTTCCCTATATTTTAGGAGCCCACTCAGTGACTCAGTTCAGTCTAACTGAGTTACACATGAGTTAGTGACTCTAATTGGGAGTTTGCGATCCGATCACCACTGGTTGTGGCCTCATGCGCCCTTTTCTGATTGATTTGCATGTAAAACAAATGGATTTACCCTCCTTGGTCAGTTAACTGACTGTATCATCGGTTCACTAAGATTTGGTTGAGTTTAATTGAGTTTGGGACTTCTGAAGCACTGATTGAGGTGACAATTACTATGCTAGACAGACCGTGACTCAAATTATCCTAGGAGATTTGAATTCTCTCTATTGTAACATCATTGTTGACTATACCGATTATTGGATCATGTGACATTATTTTGTTCCTATCTGAGTTCTCATGCATGATTAATTGTCTACTCATTTTTACTGCAATTTTCACTGTAATTCATCTTTTATGCTCGTTCTTTCTCTATGAGGTATACTTAGCTCCATTATCTGCTGTGATTTAGAATTTCACACACTAATCTTCTCTTTGGAATACAAAATTTTTCTTTGGTTCCCTTGATACAAAAACTAAATACCAATGTTGTTCAATACCAGATGTGTCATTTTGATTATGTTTAGTACTAGAGTTGGCTCCTTCATTTAAAGAGACCATAGAAAATGATGCGCAAGGTTCAAGAAAAAATCCGAGCTAACTCAAGGGTGAGTCAACACTTGTATTCAAGGCTTGTTGGATCCTTCATTTTTGGAAAGGACCGTAAAAGGCAGAAGGAAGTGCGGAGTAAAGGAGCGGGAGTTGTTGAATCCCCTAATAGCCGCAATAGTTTTGGACCCACCACCGCAACTATATAAGAAGCATAAGGAAAGTGGAAGAAAATAAGCATCATAGCAGAAGCGAAGAAAGACTGAAGAAGAGAAGCAGAGAAGCAACAAAGAATATTCCAAGCAAAGCTTGACTTATTGTATTTGGGTTTTCGGCAAATGTAATTGCAAAAAGGGTTCTTTGTCTCATATAGTGCTGCAAAAGGTAATCTTGCGGTTGTTTTAAGGCTGCAAAGATATGGATTGGATGTAATGAAAGTTATATACAATAAGAATGAAGGAATCTTGGCACCCTCAATTTTCTATGTATGGTTAAAATGTAGTCCATTTATTGATTAATGGATTGACCATATGTTTGTTCTTTATCTGTGTGTTATCGATAATATTTTACTATTGCGATAATATATGATAGATGTTGGTGTGATATGAATAACAGTAACCCTCATGAATGTATCCCTACGGTTAGCACTGCTTATCACATACAGGTCTTGGTTGTGCTTTGGGTAAGACCTTCTCCTTCAGTGGATTGAAAATGCCAGCACACTAGACTACAGTGGTTCCCATAGTTGGCCCATGCGCAAGAACTTGATATCTAATTTTGCGCCAAAAATGGTCCATCACTAACACAACCCCGCATCATAATAGGTAACATGGACCCAATACACACACACGATACATCATTTCCAATTCATGTGTTGGGTGACCCTGGAAGAGATAATTTAAACAACCTTAATAATGGGTTGCACCCAACCAAACCCTCCTCATCATCCACAAGACTCGGGTCACCACATGGACGTGCAAACATTCTATCAACTATATAAGTTGGATCGATTTCCAACACCGGTGATATTTACCAAAACAATGGGTGACACCATCGTTCACCCTTTACATTGTCCCTTTCATTTAAAACAATATAGTATCTCAGTTTCAGTAAGTTTAAATTGTTAGGATAATTAATACTCCAACCTTTTCCACCTTAGAATTATTTACCTTTTCCAAGTAGTTGATGATGTTGTTAGCCACCTAGTGGTGTGCAGATGTCATCTAGGACCCATTATCCACTTGATGCACCCTACATGCATGATTTTAGGACCACCAGAGTCAGTTCCCTACATTTTAGGAGCAAACTAAGTGATCTAGTTCAGTCCAACTGAGTTCCACCTTAGTTCCTAACTCTAGTGGGGGGTTTGATCTCCGATTGGAATTTATTGTGATATAATGTGCCCTCTATAGCCTATTTTGCATGTGAAACTCACTGATGAGCTCTTCTTGGCCAGTTAATTGACAATAGCTTCAGTTCACTAAGTCTCGGTTGAGTTTGGTATCTCCGGAGCACTCTAGTGGTGATATTTCCTATGCTAGACTAGGTAGATTGTCTGGGATTCAAATTATCCTTGGATAATTGAATTCTCTTCATTGTATTTATCTTTTGAATATACTGATTAATGGATTATAACACACATTTCTGTTTCTATCTGAGTTCCAATACATGCTTAATTTTACTGCTAATTTCACTGTAATTCATCTTTTTTGCTCATTCTTTTCACTGTGAGGTATTCTAAGCTCTATGATATTCTACGTTCTATAATTTCACATGGTATCAGAGCTCAGAGAGCATAGGTGGAGCTACTAGTTTCAGTAGTGCATCATAATCCTCCGGATTTCCACAGCAAATCCTGGTGCGATTGCATTGAATTCATTGGAGAAATCCTTTGAGGTCTATCCAGGTGTGAAGGATCCAGATAAAAGTGCCTATTGTCCTAAAGCAGTGCTCAGTGGAAGTTTATCTCCAAATTTGAGATTTTTTGCATGATTTTGAAGGTTTTTCAGTGCAACAGTAGCAACAGTTTCAGTTTGTATTCGCTCTAGCAGTTTCACATGGAGAATTCAAATGTTCCTTTGTCTCCAAGGATCCTGACACCCTTCAATTATCTTGATTGGAGGGTCGATATGCAGATGGTGTTGTGCAACAAAATTATGTACAGGGTCACAATGGGAAAGGAGGTCGAACCTTAGGCAGCTGTTGAGAAGGCTAAGTACCTGAACAGATTAGATGAAGCGTTTGGTTTCATGTGTATTCATATTTCCATATATTTTCTATTCCACCTTGATGGATTGAAGACTCCAAGAGAGGTTTGGTTGAAGCTTGAGACTCTCTTCGACAAGAAAGATGAGTTGAGAGGACATATTCTGGAGAATGAATTAATTTCTCTTCAACCCAACAATTTCGAAACCATACAACAATTCTTTTATAAATTCAAATCCTTGGTCATGCAGTGCAAACAATGTGGCATTGAGAAGAAGGATGAGCAGCTGGTGCTATCCATCCTAAGCAAGCTTGGTCCAGAATTTTCAATATTTGTTTCTACCTTCCATTCTGGGAGATTGTCAATCCCCAACCGGTAAATTAATTCCTTAGATGCATTCACTAAATCTCTCATCCAAGAACAATACAAATTGATTCAAATGGACACCTTGAAGGCATCCAAAAATCAAGCTCTTATGGCTGGATATTCAAAAAGTGTGAATGCTAAATGGAAGCAGAAAGGAAGGGATAAGAATAAAGTTGAATCCAAACAATATGAGAAGCCTAATCCATAAGAAGGATCCTCCAGCTCCAAGAAGGATAATCAAAAGGGGTTTGAGAATACCAAGTGTTCCTATTGCAAGAAAGGAAACCATCCAGAGGGATATTACATGAATAAGAAGAAAGATCAATTGACCAAACTTCTTGAACATCACAACATTTACCTCCTAGAAGGTGCAAGGGAGACATATTTTGGAAGTGAGATAGATGATCATGAGAAATTCCATGCACTAAAGGCTGGATTATCCCAATCACAAGCCTTCCTCATTGATTATGGAGCCTCCAACCACATGGTTTCCTCCAGAGAGTCATTATCTTCTCTAGATCTCACTGATAGTCCTAGTATTCACATGGGATATGATTCAAAGACCTCTGCTAAAGGGAAGGGAAAAATACAACTGGATCATGGGAAGTTCAAAAATGTTTTGTATGTTCTTTCTTTAATAACAAACTTGTTATCTGTTTATCATATGACACACAGAGGTTCACCGAAGAAATTTATTTTTGGACCTGACACAGTTGAGATTGCAGATATCTCACATGGAAAGCTAATAGAGAAAGGGGTTGCAAACCATGCCTCAAAGGCATATGAATTCTCTCACTTTTTTCCATATTCTCTGCTTGCTCCATTTGCATCTAATGAAGATCAGAGTGATGTCTCTTATGATGATCCAGTTTCATATTCCGAAGATGAGGACCAAGATATCGATCTTGAGTATGATGTTCAAGCAGATCCAGATCCAGATCCAACCATTGCACCCAATCCATTCCCAAGTCCAAAATGGGCTCACAAAGTCCTTGGAGCTACTGGGAACATAACTGGGGATCCATCTGACCATAGAAGAGCTAAATCTCAGTATCGAGATGCAAACCTTACACTATGTCATATAGATCCACTTCTCTCTGAGAGGTGTTACATGATGGTGGGGTCTGATCCACAATCCTTCAAAGAGACTTTCCATGATGGATCTACAACCAAGTACAAATCTCAGTTGGTTAACAAAGGGTACTTAAAGTGTCATGATTTGGACTACAATGAGTCATTCGCCCTAGTAGCAAGAATGGATTCTGAAAGACTTGTTTTGGCAAATGCAGCTTTGAAATAGTGGGAGGTACATCACAGGAGCAGATCTAGATCCAGATCTAGATCCAACACCTACATTACTATCCTACATAGGATCAGATTGCCTACATTTTTACAAATTGTTTCACTCATAAGAGATTTTCCTTCTCTTCTTGGTGTGAAGGTTTTTTTAGTTTCCTGATGTTCCTTTTGAGGGGGGGTATTTTTCCCATGAGGTTTTCCCCATTTCCTTAGTTTCATGAACAATTTTTTTTATCATTTACTTGATTGTATGGGTGACCTTTGGTCTCAATAACCAGAGCCCAGGATGTCCAATTTTGGATTAAGGGGGGGGTGTTAGGATAATTAATACTCCAACCTTTTCCACCTTAGCATTATTTATCTTTTCCTAGTAGTTGATGATGTTGTTATCCCCATAGTGGTGTGAAGATGTCATATAGGAACCATTAACCACTTGATGCACCATGCATGATTTTAGGACCACCAGAGTCAATTCCCTACATTTTAGGAGTTAACTCAATGATCTAGTTTAGTCCAAGTGAGTTCCACCTGAGTTCCTGACTCTAGTGGGGGGTTTGAGCTATGATTTCAACTGATTGTGATCTAATGCACCCTATATAGCCCATTTTGCATGCCAAAATCACTGATGCACCCTTCTTGGTCAGTTAACTGACAATAGCTTCAATTCACTGAGTCTCAGTTGTGTTTGGTAGCTCTGGAGCACTCTAGTGGTGATATTTCCTATGCTAGACTAAGTATACTGACTGGGATTCGAGTTCTCCTTTGATAATCAAATTATCTCCATTGTATTATATATTTTGAATATAATGATTAATGGATTATAACACACATTTATGTTTCTATCTGAGTTCCAATGCATGATTAATTTTACTGCTCATTTCAATGTAATTCATCTTTTCTGCTCATTCTTTTCACTGAGAGGTATTCTTCGCTCTATGATCTGTTGTGTTCTATAATTTCACATAAATATCATGATTAAACATGCATACACTATGTGAAAAAAGGTTTAGTTGTCATGAAACCCCATCATTCAGTTTCCCATGAAACTTCATTCGACGCATATTTTTCGACCATTACTCCAAGTATGTTATGTTTCTTGTTAGTATTTTTCTGCATTTTCAATATTTTCTTCATGACCATTATTATGCTTGGTAAATTGTGTCATGTATGTAGTATAATCACCAAGAAGGAGTCCCTCCATCATACAAGAATGGTGCAAAAACATTAATCATGGGCACGTCATCATGACCTTGCATATAGACAAAGTATTCCCTCTGTTTACATTGCATCTATCAATTAATCCCCTTGATAACCATAAGGTCCTACTTATTGGTAATGAAACACCACTAATGTCATTACCAGAAATAATATGCCCCCCCATTGGTGTGCACACCATTACAACCCACTTTGGAACCAATGATGTCGAACTCCTAAAGACCGAAGAATATGATAACTCGTGAAGTCTGTCGAGGTGAAATCACATATCATCACCTTGCATTCTGCCCATTTCATCCCTCATATTCCTCAGCACATGTTATGATTATGATTCATAGATAACCTATCATCCCCTCCATGAGAAATATACCATATGCATTCCTCTTCATATCATCAACACTTGAGAAGACCACAATGGGGGCCCACCGTATGAAGCCAATCATTTCATTTAGTCATTCCCGGAGGAACCTTTTGCATAGTATTGATTCACAAGGAACATGTGTTCTTGTCTGTACAAAACCATCAAACCATCATAAAAATGATTCTCTAACTCACTCAAAACCATGGGAATCCCATTCGTATAATTTAATGGTTCCCAAACCCACTCGAAACCATGGGAACCTCATTAATATGATTTTTGTACAAATGGTTCCTCGACTCACTCAAAATCATGGGAAACCCATTACATTATTATTTTGGAAGCACCCCTTGGTTTCCCTTAATCAATGTAATTGAGTCCATATAACCCCAGGATTGTTAGTTTTATCATCCATATACCTTACCCGATCAATATTGTACCTGTGATCAAACCTTCATTTTCAGTTTGTTTCCCTTCATTACACTTTGTATTACCATTTGAAGAATGTTTCCATCATCCACTCACCCAGTTTACATCAATCAAGTGAATTCATGATCCCCAAGATTACTAACCGGTCTTTTGTCAGTTCTATTAGTGCCACAATTGGTTATAAAGATTAGTTACTTCATCTCTCATCGACGTTGGGTCACCTCATTCTGATAGTTGTAGTGGTTACACTTGTATCTTGGGGTCCCATCTCACCAATATAAGGGATCAGCTCAAACTTAGTAGGGATATTCATTACTGCTCCTTAACTTAGTGGTCTCCCTTATGCTCGACACCAACAAGTCTATCGAATTAGGGGGAGTCATATGTTCCAATGGTAGCAACGTTCACATTTTTTATTCATGAAAGTAACTCATCCGTTATAACAAAATGCCCCTTCCAAAAACTTCATCGGGTGCCCCACCCTAGTGGGATGTTCTTCATCATCAATAGTTTTCCGTTTTCCAAATCAATAACATCACCAACAATCTAGGACTCATGTTCTCATATAGGGATTGAAGCTTCCTTCATCCTTGTAACAATAGTATCAAGATATGACCCCTTGATATCCTCTTATTGTAATCCATTTTGATATATTTTCATGAGCATAGAGATTCCTATCTCATTTCTATAAAACACCATTCATTCCTTACAGCTTCAACATTCATCAACAACAACCTTCCCCCATGGGAAGGTCTTTTTACCCATAGATACTTGCTAACTTACAAGAACAAGAGAGAAACAAATGATGATGCATTTCAGCCATACAATACCTTCCAAACCTCATACATCGGGGGGAAATTGTTAAGACCTAAAATTTGCACACACACGACATTTCAACTAATATTGCGGGAAGGCATCATCAACATACACCCTGCATCTCACCGAAGATATCCTCATTAGATCCACAAGAGAAGTTGACCCCATGATGACAAAATTAATTTTTGATCTTTAATTTGGAGCTGCAATAATACTTGAAATCAAATAACAATCATACACAGAAGCAATCACATTAGACACATGAATTTCCCTGGGGAAATCCTTTATGACTTGAGGGAGAAAATACCAACAAAACCTTCCTTAGTATATTGATAGATAGCAGAGAATGTATTTTACATCAAGCACTTAGGGTGCAATTATAGAGCAAGAGAAAGATAAAGAAGAGAGACTCATAATAGTATCATGCACAAAGAGAAGTGCATTTCCTTCAAGAGAGAAGAGAATTCGCTTCACATTAAATTCATCAATCCCGTATAACATATTTATACATTCTTCTCATGCATCGAATTCTATTTTTATCTTTTAACTTTAGGATGAACTCGCCCCTTAACTGAAAGCTTTCCCACTTAGTTAGGTGCCTAACTTAAGTGTCGTCATGCAAGTGTCATCTTTTAGTTTAACATAAGTGTCGTCAAGCAATAACACTTAGTTAACTATATATTCTTTGTTATCACTTAGTTAACTCTCTTAATTGATTCTTTCTTGTTAACATCACTATAGTGATCAATTCAACTTCTCCTTTGATTTACTGAAGTATTCAATGAAGTTTAACAATTCAAATTTCTCTCTTAATTAATTATTTGTGTGAAATTTGAATTCTCTCATATCTTATCACATCTTATCTTTATATATTGTCTTATTTGCATGGTCCACATGTGCCAGCTTAATTATCATATCAAATATACTAAGGATATTTTCCTAATGATGTGATCATATTGTTCTACTATCATTCCAAGTGGTTATATGCTAAAGTAATTCAGTCTAGAGGTGGCCAGTCTCTAGAGGAGACTTAATAACTCAACCATGGTTAGTAGTATATCACACACCATACATGCTTTGACATGCAAAGCATCACCTCAACACATGAGGCACCTCCTCAACACATGAGTATATGTCTTGACACACAAGACCTTAGCCTTGACTAGCAAGACTGTACAACATAATCACTTTGACATACAAAGCACTTGCCTTAACACATGAAGCTTATCCATCCTTGATTCCAACTCAAGATTCTTCTCCAAGTTTCCTAATTCCAACTCAGGCTCCTATAAGGCGCTACCTCAACACACGAGGCTCAATCTTGATACACAATATTGACCTGGAGAATGACTCATGATTATGTAACTTTAACACCCCCTCTCAGCGAGGGAGGCATTCTCTACCATGCCAAGCTTGTCTTGGAAGTACCTATACTTTGTCACAGATAGAGGCTTAGTAAACATATATGCATTCTTCTCACCAGTAGCAATGCAATGAATTCTTATGGAACCTATCTAGACCATGTCTCTAATGTAGTGATATTTCATCTCAATGTGTTTCGATCTGTCATGAAACACATGTTTTTCAGAGAGATTAATGCAGATCTAATTGTCATAGCGAAATACAATACTCTCAATCTTCTCACCGGACAACCCATCGAGTATAATTTTAATCCACACAAATTCTCAACATGTGGTACTAGTTGCAATATACTCTGCTTCGATAGTACTTCGGTCCACAATACTACCACCCCATTTAGAGTTGGCATATCCAAGTAGCATCACTCCACCACTAGAAGCATATATGAGTCCATAAGCAATAATACCTTGAAGGTATCTAAGCACATGCTTGGAAGCAACCCAATGTCTATGTCTTGGCTCAGACATGAACTAAATCAAGATACTCACTACATAGTATATGCCTAGTCTACTATGTATCAAATACATCAAGGAACCAATGAGTTGTCTATACATGGTGGGATCCACTAGATCCAATACGAGATCTAAATCATGTAGCTTATTTAGATTAGACATCATAGGAGTAGACATGGAATTACAACCCATCATACCAAATCTACGCAACACATCAACTGTGTACTTTCCTTGTGAAATAAAGATCTCATCTTTCCTTTGCCAAACTTCTAGACCAAGAAAATAGTGTACAATACCTATGTTTTCAGTTCGAACCAGAAGTGAGCTCCCTCTTGCACCGAGCTATCTATTTCTCCTCTCCAATAAGGAACAAGTCATCAACATATAGAACCAAGATCAATGGATGGTTCTGCACAAACTTGAAGTACAATTTGGGGTCAGCTTCACTTTTGGAGAAGCCCAAGCTCAAAAGATAGTTTTCAATCCTCGAATACCAAGCCCTTTGGGACTACTTAAGCCTGTACAAGGATTTATTAAGTTTGCATACATGGGACTCCTTACCATAAAATAAAACCCCCTAGGTTGTATGTAAACTTCTTCCTCAACCTCACCATTGAGGAAGGCAGTATTCACATCCATCTGGTAAAGTTTCCAACCCAAAAAATAAAGCAAGGGAAATTATGGTTTCGATAGTAGTGTACCTGGCCACATGAGCGAATGTCTCATCATAGTCTATCCCTTATTTTTGTGAGAAACCACGAGCCACAAATCTTGATTTATACTTTTCAATACTTACATCAGCTGCATGCTTGATTTTATAAAGCCACTCTGAAGTTACTATTGACTTCCCATCAAGTTTAGGAACCAATTCCCACACATCATTATGCATGATGGATTTGTATTCTTCCACCATGGCATATCTCCATACTTGCTGCTTAGCAACTTCTTCATAGGTAGAGGGTTCTGAATCACTGATGTGACTCATTTGTACTACGTATACTGAAAATATTTCAGGACTCTTTCACTCTCTGGATGAGCCTGAAGGTGCTCCATGCTTTTTTGCCTCTTGCAGAATGTCTCGACACCATGCAGATCTCCTATTAGTAGGAGTTTCATCAAGTGATCTTTCTATCAAATCTTCTATCTCTTCAGGATCAAGTGGATATATGGACTCTTCTGGATTCTCCCTCTCAACATCATGCTCCTCCATATATGAATCACATTGAAGTTATTTGGAGCGCTTGAAGACAACCTCTTCATGAAAATTTACATCTTTGTTGACTTCAAACTATCCTTCATTATCATATCTCAAAGCACGAATGTGCTTTCCAGTTTGATTCTCAACCAATGCATTAAACTCTTGAAACTTGTTGAAAGTTTTGTTAAATATACAACATTAGGAGACATTCTCCAAACCAATATTGTGTAGCCAATATTGATCTTCCCATATAGAGATGAGCACTTTGATTGCATTCCATGTAAAGGTTATTCCTCCCGTATAGAGTTAACTGATCAAAGTAATGATGTTGTAAAGTCTTGTTGGACAAGACTTTGGACTTGTGTGTCAAGTCATGATTCTCATGTGAACCTTCCGTATAAAGATATCCATGGGATGGACCTCCTGTGTAGAGGTGGACCTTCTGTATAAATTCCATGATTTACTTGTTAAAATCATTCAATGTTGTGTGATGTATTATTAACCATGATCACCAATTTCTATTAAGTCTCCTTTAGAGATTGATCACCTCTAAAGTGAATTACTTTAGCATATGATCATTTGGTTTGGAATAATATAATATGATCACAACATCCAATAATTATTCTTAGCATAATGTAATGTGATGGATAATTAAAGTTATCACATATTGACCATGCAGTAAGAGATAATGAAATAAAAGATAAAGCATAGAGATCAAGAGAATTTGAAATTGCACATGCAGACACTTTAACTAATTAAAGAGAACTCGAATGGTTAAAGCTTCAATTATAAAGCTTTAGTTAAATCACCAGTTAAAGATATGCTTCAGTTAACTAAAGAACTCATAATGGTCACTTCAAGTAAATCAATTAGCATGATTTCAGTTAACTAAGTGACAACAAAGAAGATCTAGTTAACTAAATGTTATTGCATAACGACACTTAAGTTAGCCACCTAAATAAGTGGCAAAGCTTTTAGTTAAGAGGCGAGTTCATCCTAAGTGACAACTCAATGAGATAAAGCACTGCATGAGAAGTGGGTGCACTTCTTCATGCAAGATTGATACATATAGTTTGAGGGCAAGTTCATCCTAAAGTTAGAAAATAAAAATAGAATAGATGAATGTGTAAATATGTTATATGGGATTGATGAATCCAATGTGAAGTGGATTCTTTTCTCTTTTGAAGGCAAGGCACTTCTCCTTGTGTGTAGGATATTATTATTGAAGGCAATGCGCTTATCCGATTGATCTATCTTCTCTATTGCTTCTATATGTTCACCAAGAGTGTTTTGGTGATCTCTTATCTTCCGAAAGCAATCTTCTATGTTGTAAAAGAAATCATTATTTGATATCCATTATATTATACTGAGAAGAATTGATGGGGTTTTTGTTCTAATAGTTTTGAGGATTTTCCCCAGGGTATATCTTGTGTTATGGATGTATGAATTCCATGTGATTGAATTGTCTCATTGTTTCAAGTTTCGATATCTAAAAGAATTAAAGATAAAAGCTCAACCAAATATTAACATGGTATCAAAGCATAGGGCATGAAGGAGCTAATTTTTGCATGCTATCTAGAGCCTATGTTGATTCTGAGTAGTTGAGCACAATATTTGAAGACTTTGGCATCAATATCTGTATGACCGGAAGACTGTCTTGAGGGCACCTCAAACTTCAACACTTGGAAGGCTAGGATTCTCAACATCCTAGAGGAAACTGAGTTGGATGGAGATGTATCCACTGTGGTGGAGGATCCTACATATAATTCAGGGCACATCAACTTCAAGAAGAATCAATCTAAGGCCAAACGAGTCATCTATGATTCGGTAAAAGATCAATTGATGCCCATGATCACACCGTTGAAGACTGCAAAAGAATGTTATGATACATTGACTAATCTATATGAGAAGAAGGCCTCGAGTCAAAAGAGGGCATTGAAGAATAATCTTTGAAACTTAAATATGGATACAGATGAGATAGTGGCCTCCTTCTTCACTAAGATCTCTCAAGTAAGAGATCAACTTGCTAATATTGGAGTAGTGGTGGATGAAGATGATATTCTCCAAACCGTTATTGATGGTATCCCATACTCATGGGAGACATTCTTGGCTGTGGTAAATGGCCTAGAGGTACAAACTAACATTGAAAGGTTGTGGCATAACTTCCTCCAAGAGGAGGGGCGAATCCAGAGAAAGTCAGTGTGCATCAAAGAAGAAAACCTTGCCTTCACGACAACAATGGAGAAATGAAAGAAACCCTTATTCCAAAACAAGTTCTCTCATCCAAAGAAGGAGTTCAAAAAAGGATTGACAAGTCAAAATCTAGATGCTTCAATTGCAATAAGAAAGGACATTTCTCAAGAGAGTGTAAATCAAAGAGGAAAGGAAATTTTCATGCTTATACCGCCATAGAAGATGAAACCACTCAAAAGAATGCATCTGAAGAAAATGAGACAAGAAGGGAGTATTACCTTGTCTCATTCCTTTCGGGATCCTTCATCACAGGTGAAGACACATGGTTGATTGAAAGTGGCACATCCAAACATATGACTGGTTACAAGAGTGCCATCACTGGCCTAGAGAAGAAAAAGTTGACATGCATGGTAGAGTTGGGGGACAACTCAACATATTCAATCCAAGGAGTTGGATCCACCTCATTATAGTTGAGAACCTATGATATTTTACATGTGGAGGACATTCTATATGTTTGAGGGTTGAAGAAGAACCTCCTTTTAGTTCTGGTTCTTGAAGACAAAGGATTCTAAGTTATATTCATGGATAACAAAGCACTTTTATGGCCAAAGAACAAAAACCTAGAATCTGATGCTGTGATTAGAGTTCAAGAGTGAGGACTCTACAAGGTACCCAGGAAGTACATTCAAGCTATGATTCACCACACTATCATTCCATGCGAGCTATGGCACCGAAGGCTTGGACACCTACACTAAAAAGCGATACCAGGACTTCAAAAGATGGTAAAAGGTATGTCTGTATTTGATTTTGAGCAAGATAGTGTATGTTAGGGTTGTGCACTTGGGAATAATGTTCATAAATTTTTTTCTAGTAGTACTAATAGATCTAAAGGGATTTTAGATTTAATAAATTCTGATATATGTGGTCCCATGTCATCCCCCTCCCCGAGTGGCTTCTTATATTATGTATTGTTCATATATGGTTTTTCTAGGAAGTCATGGATTTATTTCATGAAGGATAAAAGTGGAACTCTTAGAAAATTTAAATACTTTAAAGCCCTAGTTGAAAATCATAAAGAAAAGCACATCCATGCATTAATGTCTTATAATGGAGGTGAATTTGATTCACATGCATTTAATGAGCTATGTACTGATGCAAGAATACGTAGACATTTAACAATACCATACAACCCTCAGCAAAATGGGGTTTCCGAAAGGAAGAATAGAACCATATGTGAGGCTGCAAAATCCATGATGCATGATCAAGATATGTCTACCTCATTATGGGAAGAAGCCACTTGTACAAATGTGTACATCCAAAATAGAATCCCACATGCCATTTTAGATGAGAAGACGCTAGAAGAAGTGTTTATAAGTTAGAATCCAGACATCTAACACTTGAGGATATTTAAGAAACCATTATACATTCATGTACCGAAATAAAAGAGAACAAAGATGGAGCCTTGTGGAAATAAAGGCACCTTTGTGGGTTATAGTGAGTCGTCCAAAGCATACCGAATGTATGTACCTGGTGAGAGACACATTGAATTCAACCGCTATGTTACCTTCCATGAGGAAGTTGCTTTCAAAAGATGGAAAGATATTCAATGTGATTTAGAGATGGAAGATCTCGAGTCTGATTCTCCCCCTTTAGAGTTTGAGAGGGAGAAACCAGAAGATGCCTCACATTCACTAGCTCTCGAAGAACCAACATAACTGATTGAGAGGACACCTAATGAACCTCCCACTAAAAGAAGATCTGCTTGGTGCCGAGACATCTTACAAAATGCAGAGAAACATGGAGCACCAACGGGCTCATCCAGAGAGAACAAGCAACCTGACAGATATTCAAGGTATGTGGCATTGATGAGTCACATCAATGATTCAGAACCATCCTCATATGAATAAGTTGTAAAGAAGCAAGTTTGGAAATATGCAATGATAGAAGAGCACAACTCTATAAATAAGAATGATGTTTGGGAGGTTGTTCCCAAACTTGATGGGAATTCCATTTTGAATTCCAGATGGATTTACAAGATAAATCATGCTGCAGATGGTAGCATTGAGAAGTATAAATCTATATTCATTTCCATAGGTTTCTCTTAGAATGAAGGCATCAATTATGATGAGACCTTTTCCCTTGTGGGAAGGTACACCACAATCCAAGCAATGATTGCACTTGCATTTGTTCTGGGATGGAAACTTCACCAGATGGATGTGAAGAAAGCCTTCCTCAATGGTGAGGTTGAGAAAGAGGTTTATATTCAGCAGCCTGAAGGATTTGTGGTGCATGGGAAGGAGTCCCATGTTTGCAAGCTAGAAATATCTATATGGGATTCAGAATCCCCTAGAGCTTGGTACTCCATAATTGATAGCTACCTTCAGACACCAGGTTTCAGTAAGAGTGAAGCTGATCCAAATTTGTACTTCAAAGTAGTGAAGAACCAACCGTTGATATTGGTTCTGTATGCTGATTATTTTTTTCTCACTGGAGAGGAACATCTGATTGCTTGATGTAAGAGGGATTTGACCTTAGAGTTCGAGATGAAATAATTAGGTCTAATGCACTACTTTCTTGACCTTGAGATCTGTCAAAGAAAAGATGGAATTTTTCTATCTCAATGGAAGTACACTGTGGATATATTTCACAAGTTCGGCATGATAGATTGCACATATATGACTAGACCGATGGTTTCCAATTTGAGGAAATTTCATGAGTTAGGATCTGGATCAGATCCAGTAGATCCCACTTTGTATAGACAGCTTATAAGCTCACTAATTTACTTGATACATTCGAGGCTTGATATATGTTATGTCGTGAGAATTCTAAGTCAATTTATGTCTGTTCCAAGACACAAACACTGGATAGTTGTTAAGCATGTGCTTAGGTACCTTCGAGGTACAATTTCATATGGACTTAGATATGCCTCTTGTGGAGGAGTCATGTTACTTGGTTATACAGACTCATACTGAGGAGGAAGCATTGTGGACCGTAAGACTACATACAGCTACTGTTGTAGCCTAGGATCAACTATGATATCTTGGTCCAGTAGGAAGTAGGTCTCCGTAGCCCAGAGCACTAACGAAGCAGAATACATAGCTACTAGTGTTTCCTGCTGAGAAGCAGTGTGGCTCAGAAAGATACTTGCAGGTTTGTTTGGTGAAAATCTTGAGCCTATAGTTATTAGGTGCGAAAATCCGAGAGTTGCATCAAGCTTTCCGAAAACCTAGTGTTTCATGATAAGTCGAAGCATATTGAAATGAAGTATCACTTCATCCGAGACATGGTCTAGAAAGGTACAAAAAAAATTCAATACATTGCTACTGATGAGAAGATTTCAGATGTGTTAAAAAATCATTTGTCAGTGACAAAGTTCAGGTACTTCTGAGATAAGCTTGTCCCTGGTAGAGAATGCCTCCCTCGCTGAGAGGGAGTGTTAAATATAAAACATTAGGAGACATTCTCCAAACTAATATTGTGTAGCTAAGATTGATCCGCCCGTATAGAGGTGAGCACTTTGATTTCATTTCATGTAAAGGTTATTCCTCTCGTATAGAGGTAATTGATCAAAGTAATGATGTTGTAAAGTCTTTTTGGACAAGGCTCCAGACTTGTGTGTCAAGTCATGATTCTCATGTGAAACTTTCGTATAAAGTTATCCATGGGATGGACCTCCGGTATAAAGGTGGACCTTATGTATAAAAGTTATGCTTTACTTGTTAAAAGCATTTAATGTTGTGTGATGTATTATTAACCATGATCACCAGTTTCTATTAAGTCTCCTTTAGAGATTGATCACCTCTAAAGTGAATTACTTTAGCATATGATCATTTGGTCTGGAATAATATAATATGATCACAACATCCGATAATTATTCTTAGTATAATGTAATGTGATGAATAATTAAAGTTAGCACATATTGACCATGCAGTAAGAGATAAAGAAATAAAAGATAAAGCATAGATATCAAGAGAATTCAAAATTTCCCATGTAGACACTTCAACTAATTAAAGAGAACTCGAATTGTTAAAGCTTCAGTTATTTGAAGATTCAGTTAAGTATCAATGTTACTATGCCTCAATCAATGCTTCAGTTAAAGCACCAGTTAAATATATGGCTTAGTTAAATAAAGAACTCAAAATGGTCACTTCAAGTAAATCAATTAACATGATTTCAGTTAACTAAGTGACAACAAAGAAGATCTAGTTAACTAAGTGTTATTGCATAACAACACTTATGTTAAACTAAAAGACGACACGTGAGTTGCGACATTTGCATGTCGACACTTAAGTTAGCCACCTAAATAAGTGGGGAATATTTTAGTTAAGAGGCGAGTTCATCCTAAGTGACAACTCAATGAGATAAATCACTACAGGAGAAGTGGGGCGTACTTCTACATGCAAGATTGATACATCTAGTTTGAGGGCGAGTTCATCCTGAAGTTAGAAGATAAAAATAGAAGAGAAGAATGTATAAATATGTTATAGGGGATTGATGAATTTAATGTGAAGTGAATTCTCTTCTCTTTTGAAGGAAAGGTGCTTCTCGTTGTGTGCATGATATTATTAATGAATAAAAGGCAATTCTCCAATTGATCTCTCTTCTCTATTGCTTTCGTATCTTCACCAAGAGTGTTTTGGTGATCTCTTATCTTCCGAAATAAATATTCTATGTTGTAAAAGAAAACATTCTCTGCTATCCATTATATTATACTGAGAATAATTGTTGGGTTTTTTTTTCTCATAGTTTTGAGGATTTTCCCAAAGGTATATATTGTGTTATGGATGTATGAATTTCATGTGATTCAATTGTCTCATTGTTTTAAGTTTCGACATCTAAAAGAATTAAAGATCAAATATCAACCAAATATTAACAAGTTTCACTCTTTGCCTTTAAAAAATAAACCCATAACTTGTGAGAGAATTCATTTATGAAAATCACATAATATAAATAACCACTCAAGGAGGGTGCAAACATAGGACCACATAGATCATAATGAATCAAGTCAAGGATCCCTTTGGATCTTTTGGTACTACTTGGAAAACTCTTCTTAATGTTCTTTCCAAGAGCGCAACCTCTACAAAAACTATCAAAATCATATTTAAATATGGGCATATATTTCACCATCTTCTGCTATCCAGGTAACGCTTTGAAATGGAGTTGACCAAGACTTCTATGCCATAGATCACATGGATTGACTGTTTCATGGATCATGGCTTGAATGAGTTTTCTAGGAACTTTGTAGAGACCTCCCTCTCTAACTCCAATGACCGATGCAGAGTTCAAGTCTTCATGCTTAGGCCATAGGAGCACTTTGTTGTTCATAAAGATAACTATGAATCTTTTATCTTCTAGAACCGAAACAGATAGGAGGTTTTTCTTCAATCGGGGACAACCATAATTTCATCCACATGTACTACATTCCAAGCTCCACCTTACAGGAAAACTTATTTTCCTTTAGATCTGTGATAGTGTTCCTATATCCAGTCACATGCTTGGATGCACCACTATCTACCATCCATGTCTCGGCACTAGTGGTAATGGATCAAGAAAGGGTTGAGAGAAGGTAGTACTCCTTCCTCATCTCTTGATCATTGGATAAATTCTTTCTTGTATGTTCATATTTTGTAACAGTAGAAGCCTGAAACCTACCCTTGAAATTTCCTCTTTGCTTTGCACAGAATTCACTTGCATAATAACCCTTCTTATTGCAATTGAAACATTTAACTTTAGACTTATCAAATTTCTTGAAATCATTCTCCTTTTGATGAGAGAATTTCTTGTGATATTTATTACCTCTTTTCATCTGTGCCGCAAGAACAAGGTTTTCTTATTTGGAGGCAATATACTTGCTCTGGATTCGCCCTTCCTCTTGTAGGAAATCATGCCACAGTATCTCAAATTTAGGTTGTACTTCTCGACCACTTACTGCAGCCAAGAATGTATCCCATGAAGATGGAAGACCATTGACAACAGTCTGTATGATATCATCATCATCGACTGTCACACCAATGTCCATGAGTTGATCTCTTACTTGAGAGATCTTTGTGAAGAAGGAATCCACAACTTCGTCCTTTTCCATATTCATATTTCGAAGCTTGTTCTTCAATGCTCTATTTTGACTGGGTTCCGTCTTCTCATAAATATTTGTCAAAGTGTCAAAGCATTCCTTTGTGAACTTCAATGGAGTAATCATGGGAATCAAGTTGTATTTCACAGAATCATAAATGATTCTATTTGCTTTAGCTTGATTCTTCTTGAAGGTAATGTGCGTTGCATTAGAAGTAGGCTCTTCAATAACACTGGATATGTATCCATCCATATCATGCTCTTCCAGGATATTCAAGATCCTTACCTTCCAAGTATTGAATTTCGAAGTTATTTCAAGATGGTCTTCCAGTCGTACTGAGATTGAAGCCATAATTATTCAAGTACCGTGCACATTCAGTGTCTACGTAGGCTCAAGCTTGATTTCTAAACTTATCTCTTTCATGCCCCAAGCTATGATACCATGTTAATTTTTTTTCTTTAATACATAGCTGCAATAATACTTGAAATCAAATAAAAATCATACACATAATAAATCACATTCGACGCATGAAATTACCCCAGGTAAACCCTCTATGACTTGAGGTAGAAAACCCCAGCAAAACCTTCCTTAGTATATTGATAGATAACAGAGAATTTCTTTTACATCAAGCACCCCCGGTGCAATTATAGAGCAAGATAAATATAAAGAAGAGAGACTCGTAATAATACCCTCCACAAAAAGAAGTGCATTTCCTTCAAGAGAGAAGAGAATTTGCTTCACATTAAATTCATCAATTATGTATAACATATTTATACATTCTTCTCATGCATCAGATTCTATTTTTATGTTCTAACTTCAAAATGAACTCTCCCTCCATCTAGATGCATCAACCTTGCATGAAGAAGTGCACCCCACTTCTCATGCAATGCATTAACTCACTGGATTGTCTCTTAGGATGAACTCACCCCTTAACTGAAAGTTTTCCCACTTAGTTAGGTGGCTAACTTAAGTGTCGCAACTCAAGTGTCGTCTTTTAGTTTAAAATAAGCGTCACCATGCAATAACACTTAGTTAACTAGATATTCTTTGTTATCACTTAGTTAACTCTCTTAACTAATTCTTTCTTGTTAACATCACTTTAGTGATCAATTCGAGTTCTCCTTTAATTTACTGAAGTCTTCACTGAAGTTTAACAATTCAAATTTCTCTCTTAATTAATTCTTTATGTTCAATTCGAATTCTCTCATGTCTGATCACATCTTATCTTTATCTCTTGTCTTATCTGCATGGTCCAAATTTGCCAGCTTAATTATCATATCAAATATACTAAGGAGATTTTCCCAATGATGTGATCATATTGTTCTACTATCGTTCCAAGTGGTTATATGCTAAAGTAATTCAATCTAGAGATGGCTAGTCTCTATAGGAGACTTAATAGCTTAGATATGGTTAGTAGTACATCATACACCATTCATGCTTTGACATGCAAAGAATCACCTCAACACATGGGGATTTTCCTTGACACACAAGACCTTATCCTTGACTAGCAAGACTGTACAACATCATCACTTTGACATACAAATCACTCGCCTCAATACATGAATCTTAGCCATTCTTGAGTCCAACTCAAGATTCTTCTCCAAGTTTCCTAAGTCCAACTCAGGATCCTATAAGGAACTACCTCGACACACAAGGCTCAATATTGACACACAATATTGAACTAAATAATGACTCATGATGCTATAAATTTAATAAAAAACATTCATTTTGGACAATAGCATGACTATTTATACTGGACACCCGTGTTTGTAGAGCAACCTCTTATTCTGGTACCTGCGCAAACCAACGCGACTTTTCAAAATTCACGTCTATAAAAAGGGTGGAACCACTTACTTTCTGCAGTGTATTCAAGGCTCATATTATGGCCCCCTTGGATACAAAATTCAAACTAGAACCCTCACATGATTGGGAGCATTCAATAGCCCCCTCCATGTCCTTGGCGAACCGGTTCACTAGAAAGAGTGTTCACATTGGGATTTAGATGTTTCTTGGACTCCATTTGGCCTATAAAAGAAAGCTATGGGAATGCATTCCATAAGAGAATTTGAATATCAAATTTATGCTCCAAGAATTGCATTGAGAGCTCAACTTTCAATCTATTTCTTACCTCTAGGTGCCATGCAAAGCTCCCTTGCTTTCTTCCTCTAAGAAGCAAGTGTTTTCTCCAATGTTCTAGGCTTATTGTTTTTCATTTGTGTGGACAAAAAGGACCTCCCTAAGGGATATTGTTGGATTCCCTTTGAATCATTCACCTCCTAATTAATAGCATTGTAACAAGCCTTTCCATTAAGAAATCAACACTTGGTTTGGCATACTCTTGTTATTTCATTTTGCATAGCACTTGTTCATTTTAGTTTTCTTTTTTTCTTGCTTTTAGTTTGCTTTTCCGTGTGGTACATGGATACTAATTCACAATATACAATATTGTGTCCTTGTTGCAACCTCAAGGATATCCCAGAGAGGGAATGCTACTCACCCTTGTGGTTATTTTTCCCTCAACAAATCATTTGCAAAAACCTTCACTAAAAGATGTTTTCCTTGTAGTCAGTATTAGCTTGAAGAATTGGGGAAATATGTGAAGTTAAGAATTCGTCGAAGAATTTTTTTTAGTATACAACTAAGCGAGATTACTGAGCTTAAGAGACCCAAGAACTGGTTGAGATTCTTGTCTAGGGTTTCATAATGGCATCATTGGATAAGAGCATCCACCCCCTGCTCCAATTGAAGTGGCCTTCATACATTTGGTCACTTCAACGTAGAAATGAGGATCAAGGTCAAAAGCCTCTCACTTGATTAAGAACACATCTATTCCTGAGGTTTCATTACTTGTTACAATATCCAGGCAGAAGGATTTGGAAAAGTATGAATGAGGTCTAATAAGTCAATTTACAAGCATATGGAATTCCCCTAGATCCATGGAGATTTGGCTTCAGAAAATATGGGAACCTCTCATCAATGGAAGTATGACCCATTATTTTTGTGGCAATGGTTTCTATGCCTTATTGTTTGAATTCAAAGAGGATAGAGACTCAATCTCTAGAAGTGGACCATATTTATTTAGCAACAGAGGCATATATTTCAATTGATGGACACTTGAGTTTGATCTGGAATCAGATATTCCGTCTGTTGTACTAATCTGGCTAAGAATGCCACATCTTCCTCTTCACTGTTGGGGAGATGACTCTCTGAGTGATATTGGAAAAAAACTAGGTAAATATATTGATAAAGTAGAACCTAACCAATGAATGTTTTGGTGTGCAAGAATTTACGTCAAGGTAGATCTGGAGGAGGGACTGCTAGAAGCAATTCATTCAGTGTTGGATAACTAGAGACATATTCAACAATTAGATTATAAATAGATACCTTTTAAGTGCAAATCATGTCATTCCTATGGACACTTTGCAAAATATTGGAAGAAAATTGGAAATATAGTATCTTATTTTAAAACGAAGATGAAAATTGGAAAACGATGAGAAATAAATCCAAGCATGTATCAACTTCAAAAGAAAAATATATCCCATCCTCTTCAAATTTGGCTATAATCACCGGGAAACCTATAATCACAGAGAACAAGTTTGAAGCTTTAAACTAGGAAATCCCAGGTAGATCAAATGAGGTTGTTACTTCGCAAGAGCTGGAGCTTGGGACACCTCTACCTTTGAGTCAATTTGAGATTCGAAAGGAAGCCATAAGAAAATACACTCCTAGTAGATTCATTGAGGCAGTGGCCCCTTAGGTGAAAGAAATTGGTTCTGCTTTTCCTCCAAGATTGACATCCATTATGTATGAAATATCCATGCCCTCCTTTGAAGGCATAAAAGAAGAAAAATCAGAAAAATTATTAGAGGAAGGAGAAGGAAGTTAGGAAATGCAGGTCATAGCATCAGGGGTGGTTACTAGAAAGAAATAAAAGCGGGATTTAAGGGAAGAATACCAAGAAGGAGTTGAGGGAGAAGAGAAAACTACAATAAAAGGAAGAAATCCTAGAAAATAAGTGCATAAGGAGGTCAAAAACCGAGAAAAATGCTCGAGCTCCAGACAACGTTGGACCACTCGTTGATTTTCCAAGACTTAAGACTAAAATTGTAGGGAATCTGGTAACTCCAAGTTCACAAAAAGGAGGATCCACCAAGCCACTAGTTAAATAATGAAGACAGTCTCCTAGAACTATAGAGGGATGTGAAGTAAAGGAAAAGAAGAAGCTATCAAACATTTAATAAAGACAGAAAGGCCTACAATTTTGCAACTTCAGGAGACTAAACTACTAGATCATGTCATGCAAGAAATAGGGAAAAAGCAGTGGAAAGATGGTAGAAGTGTTGCGACAAGTTCTAGAGGTGCATCAAGAGGGATTTGCGCACTGTGGTACAGTAACAAACTTGAGTTAACAACAACACTACAAACTCAACATTGTATCTTCATGGAATTCATTGTTGGAGTGTGAGAGAAAGTTCCAGAAATCCACTGCTTCCGTATTGCAGATAGAAAGAATGATAAATTTAGTGAGCGACATTCAATTTCTGGCTATGGATATAGTGGATGGTTCTAGTAGTGAAATGGGATAATTCTCGTTTGGAATTGATCCTCTATGGTATTCCCTCTTGCATTTGCATTTTTTTGGAAGGGTGGTAAAGCTTTGGAACTTATTCCTTAAGAATTTTGGTAGTTACTTTGATATTTCTTGGTCGACTGACAAATGGCTTCAGCTGGGGATTGATGACTCTAAGGTAAGGGCATTTCACGAGCATTATTCCTTTGGTTCGTTCAATTCAATTCCGTGGTTTAGTAAGACATCCCCTTTGTATGTATGGAATTTAGAGTCTGCTTGGAAAACGTACTGGTATGATTATGGTAATCATGGTTTTCTCTCTTGGGGTTGTCGAGTTGATCATTTCCTTTCTTAACTACTGGTTTGAGTTCCGATTTCTAAATAATTGTCCAGAGCTGTGGGAAATTTCTTACTTCAATAATTCTTCTTTCAAACCTTGTGAGCATAATTGGAATCCTGAGGGCATAGGTAGAATCCTTGTTTGTAGCCCTTCCATTGGAATTGAGTGTTTTCAATCACCCTTAATCAACATGGAACAACGGGATGGAGGTGGGAGGAATGCAAAAGACCAGGAAATTTTAAACAGAACAATTAATAGATTGGAGAGGCAAATACGAGATCTCAAAGACAATATAAGTTTGAACAATGCTATTTCTCAATTTCGATTCAGAATGCAAGATGTTTAGATGGTTCAACTTCTAACTAAATTGGTTATAGCATAGGTTGGTGTAGAAAATTTACACGACAAAGTGAAGAAATGTGAAGAAGAAAACATATTTCTAAAGGGAAAAGTGGAAGTTTGCGAGGAGGAAAGCCAATTTTCAAAGAGCATTCTTCACATTCATGGCTTGTATGATTTTACAGAGATTGGTAACCCTGTGCAAGTTGGATACTTAGGCAACACTTAGGTAATGGATCTTATGCGAGTGAGAGCAAGCTCTTCAAAGCTGCCATGCATGGAAACAAACATGACTTCAACCAAAACAAAAGTTACGCATTGGCGCACATATTTACGGCACTATATATATATCACATGGTTTCAACACTATATATATATATATATCACATGGTTTCAAAATAAGGAAAACAATGCAGAGGTCGCATCCATGTTTATTATTGATCAATCAAACTAGACACACAAACATTTAGATTTTGACCAACTAGAATTCGAAAGAAGAAAACTCAATTACCAAACCCGATCTTCCAAAACAAGGAATTCAAACAGTAATGACATATAAAAACAAGGATTGAAGCTTTAAACCTCATACTAATATTTCAGATTAAGACCAGGGTGATCAACATAATACACTAGTCGCGAAGAAAGAATAGAGGATATAAAAATAAACGAACGTTTATCTCTGATAATTATCACACTTATAAAATCTATCATGGATGCCATGGAATCTCGTATATATATTTATATATACTAAGACTTTATACAATGATTAATAATAAAAAAAATTGTGAATTACATTTGCGATTCCATAAACAATCTGAAATAATGCCGGTAGGCTCCACCGATTTTAAGAAAGAAATAACAATAACATAATACATATATACATAAGAAAGGAACCTCTGGAATCAAATTTATTTTCTTAAAAAGAGATATATACATATACATGAATATATGATGAAATTTATTTTTGAAACTAATAAAATCATTTTTGTGTCAGTCAGATTGCTAGTGTTACACAAGAATTTTTAGTCACTAAATTTGCAAACTGTTAGTAAAGACAAGCAAACGAAATTAACAAGATGGCCGAGGATCCTGTATTTACTAATTTTGTTGAAGAAGTTGGTGCATAAGAACAAGGTAATGAATCCAATGGTCACCAAAGTGGGACACGGACCATGGATGTTGTGCAAACTTTGAGGAATTTGCATTTTGGAAACAATATAAATTTTCAAAGTTTGGAACAACAGAACCAAATCAATCAACAGTTAATGCAAAATTTGGTCCAGCTGCAAAATAAAATGCATCAAGTGACTTCTAACGTGGAAAAAGGTGAAGAGTCCATGAACGGAGACATCCTTGACAGGTATCACTTTTCTCAAGGAAAAGATGACAACAGGAGGAGATTTGATTTCCACCGTAAGTCCAATGAAATTTCTCATGGGAATAAGAGTAATCAACAAGATAACTACCCTAGAAAGAAACGACAGAGAAAGCATGATGTGATGTTAGAAGGTGAGCTCAGAAAATTAAAACCTCCAACCTTTGATGGAGAGAAGTTAGGTGACGCTGCAAAACTATAACTTATGGAAATGAATAAGTATTTGCAATTACATAACTACTCAGAAAACCAAGAAGCGCGGATTGCAATATATAATTTGCAAGGAAATGCTTATAAATGGTGGAAACATCTCAAACAAGTGTAAAGTTTAGATGAGAAGCAGATTTCTTGGAGGAGATTCCAAAGACTTTTCAAGAAAGAATATCTATCACAGCAGTTTTATGACAAAAAAATACAGGATTTCTTTAAGCATGAATTGGGAAATATGTCAATGGAGGACTATGAAAAGAGATACTTGGAGCTATTGGGATATGTTGATTTTATTAAGGATGAAAAGGTGAAAATACAATGTTTTATCAGTGGCTTGCCTACGTACTATAAATATATATTGACTTATGATGAACCTCGAACTCTGAAAGATTGTTTCAGAAAATATAGATTCTTGTATGAGCAAAGAAAAAATAGGCAGGAAGTGCAAAAGGTTTGGAAAGGTAAACTGGAAGAGAAGCGAGATTAGAGGAAAAAGGGGTTTAAGCCTTTGGATATCAAGAAGGACATTTACACTTCTTTTAAACCACCGATACCGAAAGGAGAATCCAGGATGGATGAGTCTTCAGGGAAAAATAAATCAACCCAAGGGAAATGTTGGGGATGTGGTGGTGATCACTTCTTAAACAAATGTCTTGAAAGAAGAAATAAGGGAACCGGTGTGTATAATATGCAAGAACCTTCTACTGTTGGTGATGTTGCTAGAAGCATTCCTCGCATCTATGCAACATTGGAAAATCGCCAAGATAACCATCAATATTCTATGATCGATATTGAAGGTGGAACTCGAAGGGGAAATACAGGTTCAACCACTTTGCATATTGGATCGCAGAAGCAAGATACTCAGGAACTGATTCATCGGACAGGTAAAATTCCAATGGACCCAGTTACATGGAATATATAGAAATGTTATGCAATGTCTGATAATGAAAAATACTTCAATCAATCGATGGTCTCCATATATCATAATTGGGATAATTCTGACCTTAAACAATGTTGGTAGTGTGGTGTAGATAGTTGTAACAACTGCAAATAGCACCCTCCAAATATGCATGCATTAGATATATCATCCCTCGACTTGTGGATTTCAACCCGGTAGTAAATGCAGCTCCAATACTCTTGGAAATAAGGTATGACAACAAACCAATCCCTCAACAAATGAATGTGTAACCATTAGATGAATTTCACCCAACATTGATGGATAATGGTTCCACGAAGAGGTCACACCCCCAACAAACCTTATATTGCTACCTTGTTTAGATGATAGATAGCTTCCAACAATGATCACGTCTTCAATAGTTGTCCATGACACAACCAACATAAGAGAATTGATGATGTGTATTCTTATTCCAGCCTCAAAGGAGAATCCATGTCTTCACAATGGTAAATCGTTGCTCCTCTTAATCCTGTGATATACCCTTCACAATGATTCAAACTTTGACTTATGAATACACCCCCTCTCAGTAATTAACTCGTTTCCTTCTATATCAATTATGGAACACGATTTCAATGTAGTAACACACAACAATCAAGGGATATCGTTACTCCAATCCTTGATGGAGATGCCATTTCACAATAAACAATGATGCCTCTGTTAGTTGCACCCTTGTACTCAGAATTCCAAGGGAAATATGCCCAGCTACCAAATAATTCAATATTTAATGTCAACAAACTCAACAATCTATGTCATCTTGAAGCACAATGATAGATCTAGATGACCTATCGTATGAATTGCCTAGGATGGATAGATTTCACCATCAAACCCAATATCAGTCAAGATAATTCATCCTCAACACCAAAGAATCTCAGAGATCTCTCAAATCAATTCTCAAAAGTGAATAATAACAATCGATACCGAGCAATCTTCTTTTTCTCCTTTTATTACTCAGTTGACTTTTGCATGTCACATGCAACTTAATTATGAATGGAGTATGTAGCTTAATTATTCATGTCACATGCAAATTTAATCACGCATGTCACTTTCTAGTTACACATGTCACACATGTCTCTTTATAATACTCCAATCACCCCTTTTTCCACTAATGACTTAATATCATCGTTAATAACATACTTTTTAACCAAGGTTACATTAATTAAGTCCCTTTCTTCATTACCTGCTCGAACCTATGGGAATTGAATAGGTTAGTGGGTTGATATCCAGTGCTTAAGCAAAAGAGGACATTACGGTCCTCCCTGATTGAAATTTTTTTCCCCAAGCAATCATAAACTCAGATGCTGAAGTACTTTTTCCCCTTCCCATGTGGCATATTCAATGAGCAATTCCTTCCATCCGATAAGGTACTCTTGAATGACCATGTTTCTCAATTTCCTTTCCCGAACCTGTAATATCTCCTATGGAATCAATACCAATTTTCCCTCCTCATCAAGGGGAGGTAGCTCAGATGATGTGGTGATATGTTGACACACGACCTTCTTCAGGCAAGATACATGGAATGCATTATGAAATTTTCTCCCCTCGGGAAACTCAAGCTCGTAAGCCACTTATCCCACTCTTTTGATAATCCTGTAAGGGCCATAGAAGCGAGGATTCAATTATTTTGCTCCTTTCTACTTGAGGGAATATTGTTTGTAAGGTTGTAATCTCAAATACAACAAACATCCCACTACGAAGCTATGTTCAATCCTGTGCCTATCTGCATACAATTTTTGCTAGTTTCGAGTTGTTTGCAATTTTTCTTTGAGAACCTTAAGAATGTCCGAGATGTCCTGAATCCAATCCTTAGCTTTGGGTATTTTGTTGTCTCCAAATACCAAGTTTGCAAAATTTAGAGCATCATAGCCATATAGTTATCTGAAAGGAGTCATACCGATGGACATGTAGTAGGTATTATTGTAACAATGTTCCCCTAGATGCAGCCATTTGATCCAGGTCCTTTGCTGAACTGCCACATAATTTCTCAAATATCCCTCAAGCAGTTGTTTACTATCTATACATACCCATCAATGTGGGGTGGTAACTAGTACTAGTAGCCAAATTGCTCCCAACCAACCTAAAGAGCTCTTTCCAAAAGGAACTTGTGAACCTGTCGTCCTTGTCAATAAAAATGGTCTTAGGTAACCCGTGTAATCTGAATACAGACCTGAAAAATAACTCTACTACCTGTGTCGTTGTATACTCTGAAGGAATAGAAAAGAAATGAGAAAATTTGGTTAACCTATCCACTACCACATATATGCAATCTCTACCCTACACCTTCGGAAAACCTGTAATGAAATCCATGTAAATGCTCTCCCATTTCTTGTCTAGGATTGGTAATGGATGAAGCAGTCCTACTGGATGGGTGTGTTATACTTTGTTTTGTTGGCATGTGATGCAATCCCTTACATATTTTATTACATCGTCCTTGAGGCCCTTCCATGAGAACCTCTCTTGAATCTGCCTGTAAGTTTTCAAGAATCCATGATGTCCCGCCAATGGTGAATCGTGCAAGATTTGCATGACCTTTTTATTAAGTGCTGACTCTAGAACCAAATAAATCCTTCCCTTGTAATATATGATATCGTCTACTACTTTGTACCTGTCATCATATACCTATCCATCTAGTAATTCACAAGCAAACTTGTTTTTGAGTACTCCACCAAGAGGTGAGACTTCCATTTTGTAAAAATATCCATAAGAGATATTAAGGTTGACCGTCTAGAGAGGACATCAACTACCACATTGTTTTTACCCTTTACATAATCAATCTCAAAATCAAATGTGTGTATCTTATTGACCCACTTTTGTTGCCTCTCATTTAACTCCTTATGTTCTAAGAAGTATCTCAAGTTGTTATGATATGTTTTAATTTTGAATTTGCCTCCTACCAAGTATTGCTTGAATTTGGTCAAGGCATGTAAAATTGCAAGCATCTCCTTATCATATATTGAATAGTGGTGCTCGTACTCCTTGAGTTTCCTGCTCTCAAGGGATATAGGGTGATGATTATGCATTAGTATTTCTCCTATACCCTCACCTAATGCATCACATTCTAATACAAATGGTTGTGTGAAATATGGAAATGATAAAACATGGCATGAGTTCGTCACCTTTTTCATTCTCTCAAAAGTCTTATGTGCCTCCTTTGACCAATTGAATGCCCCTTTATTCATGATATCTATGAGGGGTTCTGTCAACTGTGAAAATACCTTCTCCTGTAATAAGTACAAAGACCCAATAAACTTTTCAACTATGTCACACTCCGAGGTGTGGACCACTCTAGCATGGATTTAATTTTGTCTGTATGAACATGTGCAACATTTGATCCTATACATGCCCCACATATACATCTCCTGCATCCCAAATTCGCACTTGGACAGTTTTTCATATAATGACTACTCTCCCAAAATTCCTAATACCTCATCCAATGTTGTAGATGTCCCTCCCATGTTTTAATGTAAATCCGTATGTCATAAAAAAAACCAAAATAAACTTGCGCAACTGCTTATTGAATATATGATTCATGCACGACTGGAAAGTGGTTGGTGCATTTGTGAGCCCAAAAGGAATTTCCAAAATTCATAGTGTCCATAATGGAAAAGAAAATTTGTCTTTGGAACGTCATGTTCTCTTACCCGTATTTGATGATACCTTGATTGGAGATCAATTTTTGAAAAGTTCTCTTACCCCCTCTGTAATTCATCCATCGACTAATTGTTAAATTTTCAGAATTTACTTCAATCTGATCTAGGATCTTAACTGAGAGAACAACATGTATAGCAAATCTACAGCATATCAATCATGGACACAATAATGCAAGCACACAAGAGACACAGAGTTTACTTGGGGAAAACCATAAAGGTGAAAAACCCCAATAACTTCCTCAGAGATAGATAGAGCAATGATACAACTAGAATACAAGAGATAGTCTTCTCCTAGCAGCAGAGCCTCCTCCTCCACAAGTGTGCCACTCTCCCAAGTGTGAGTAACAGAATAGAATGATCAAATAGAGATCTCTCGATCTCTATTTATACTAGACTGGACTTGCCTAATAACCTTTACTAGGTCGGCCTTACATAACACAATGCTGACTGGGCCGACGCCCCAATAGGGTGGTCTAATAACCCTTTGACCCACATGGCCAACCCCCACTAGGGTGGTCTAACAACCCTTTGACCCACATGACTTATACAGGGCCGACCCCAACAAGGTGGTCTAATAACCCATCAAGTATAAGTTACGACACTTACAATATAAATGACGACACTTCCATATAGAAGAATAATAACATCTCGATAGGAATATAAAATACATATATGAAATACATTCCGAAGTTACATATACATCAACACTCCCTCTTAACTAGGAAGGTATTTCTCGACACAGGTCTGCTAGCACAAGTCTTCTTCTTTGGATCATCATCAGCGAATCATTGTCATCGTCACTGTTGCTGATATCTCAATCAATCTCTGAATCTACTCGTCATAGGAAGTTCTACAGAGCCAGTCCTTTTTCATACTGGATGTAGGCCCACCACCTACAGGTCTTCGTCATCACTGGCCATACTATGGAATCCTCAGGACTTATTACGTGCGTCACAAAACCTTGCAAGAGCATCCCGGGACTTATTACGGGCACACATCCCAACCTATCGGATCTCCCAAGGAGCTATTACATGTGACTCTACCACAAAACCTAGAAATAGAATCCCAGGACTAATTACAAGCACACAACTAAACCTATCAGATCTCCCAGGGCGCTATTATATGTGGTCACCACAAAACCTTGCAAGAGCATCCCAGGACTTATTACGGGAACACATCCCAACCTATCGGATCTCCCAGGGCGATATTACATGTGGTCATGGCAAAACCTTGGAAGAGCATCCCAGGACTTATTACGAGCACACAGCTCAACCTATCGGATCTCCCAGGGCGCTATTATATGCCATAGGACAAAACCTCGAAAGAGCATCTGCCAGATATCCCAAGGAGCTATTATATGCCAGTGAAAAAACCTTGCAAGACTATCTGTAGATCTCCCAGGGTGCTATTATATGTCCTCCCAAAGCAAAACCTCGAAAGAGCGTTTGCCAAATATCCCAGGGAGTTATTATATGCCAGCAGCAAAACCTAGCAAGAGAATCTGCAAACCTCCCAGGGCGCTATTATATGCTTATCTGCACAACCTGTCCATGGCCACAGAGTATCAACCTGATACTTACCATACATCATCCTGATGTATACATGATCATCCCGATCATCATCACTGCAACATCCTGCTGCATGTCATCTGGAGCAACATCCTGAAGCTCGTCATCCATGATCATCCTGATCATATAATGCATCTACGTGATGCATACAAAGTATCTACCTGATACATATCATCGTACATGATCCACCTGATCATACAATGTATCCATCTGATACAAATACAAAACATGATCCACCTAATCATACCTGATACATATCAATATACATGATCTACCTGATCATACACAGTATCCACCTGATACATATATAGATACATGGTCCAAGCATCCAACATGATGCATATACAAAACATATACAAATGATCCTACTGATCATATCCAACATCCAACATGATGCGTACATACATATATAAATGATCCAACTGATCATATCAAGCATCCAACATGATGCGTACATACATATACATATAAATGATCCAACTGATCATATCCAGCATCCAACATGATGCATATACAGAGCAGTAACTTGAGCATCGTCCTGATGCTCATCATCGAGTGCTTACATCCACAACCATGTGAAGGATCCTCCTTCCAACATGCTTGGAATGGCTTCTGCAAATGTGTCCATCACTTCTTCCTCGAATTGTCATCAATCTGAAGAACACCAAGCCTCTCCCTGAAGTACTCGAACTTCACCCTAGCTAATGGCTTCGTCAGCACATCTGCAATCTGCTCGTCCGTTGCAATGTACAGGAGTTTCACAGCTCCTCTTTGCACCATATCCCTGATATAGTGATATTTGATCTCTATGTGTTTCGACCTGTCATGAAACACTGGGTTCTCGGACATCTTCACACAACTCTGGTTATCACAAAATACCAGTAGCATCCAACGGGAGATCAAATAACTCAGACAGTAGCTTCCGTAGCCATACTGCCTCACAACTAGCCGAACAAGCTGCAACATACTCTGCCTCAGCTATACTCAGTGCTACATAGGACTGCTTCCTGCTAAACCAAGAGATCACACCTGATCCCATTCTGAAGCAACATCCAGATGTGCTCTTCCTATCTGCAGCACTGCCAGCCCAATCTGAATCAACATAACCCTACAGGTTAAACTTTTGATTCGCTTCATACTTGAGCCCATAATCCACTATACCCTTTAGGTACCTCAGAACATGCTTTACAGCAACTAGGTGAACACTCCTCGGATCCGTCAGGAACTGGCTCAATGTGTTCACCACAAAGCAAATATTTGGTCTCGTGTTCGTCAGGTACATCAAGGACCCAATCATCTGACGATACATAGATACATCAACCGGCTCAGATGAAGCATCACATAGAAGCTTCAGATTGGATTCCATAGGTGTGGCCATGACCTTGCAATCCATCATCTTGAATCTCTTCAGGATATCTACTGTGTACTTCCCTTGGCCAAGGAAGATCCCACCTACACTCTGCCACACCTCCATACCTAGGAAATAGTGCATCATCCCTAAGTCCTTCATATCGAACTCGGCAGCAAGCTTCCGCTGCGTGTCGGCAATCAATCTATCCTCACCTGTTACAAACAGGTCATCCACATACAATAGTAGTATTACTGGATTGTCTTCCTCAACCTTGTAGTAAAGGTTGGAACCCGCTTTACTCTTAGTAAAGCCCAAATTGGATAGAAAGCTGTCTATCCTACCATACCAAGTTCTGCACATATATGACTCCCTGTCATGTGTCTCAGAACCAAGTGGCTGCTCCACGTACACTTGTTCTTCAACTACACCATTCAAGAAAGCTGTCTTGAAATCCATATGGTGTATCTTCCCTATCATCATTGCAGCCGAAGCAAGTACTGATCTAATGGAAGTGTATCTGGCTACAAAAGCAAAAGTCTCTATGCTACCACCTGCAACATGCTTGATATTGTAGCTTCTCTTGGAAGCCACTACATACTCCCCTTCAAGTCTTGGGACTGCATCCCAAACATCTTTGTGATCGACTGGTACTCCTCGATCATGGCATTCTTCCCAAATCCTGGGAACTTCAATATCTTCAATATTTTCAATAGATAACTTTGTTGCTGAACAAATGTTGTAGTCCTTCTTTTGTAGGTGATGGTATACGATCTTTCCTACACAAGAAGTTAAATTGCATGATTAGAAAACATCTCATAGTTTTCAGAACAAATTCTTACACATAAAGAAATATGTCATACAGCCATGCAATTATCTTAGACAATGCTTCAATACAACATTTATCCATATTCCGTAACTTTCTAGATGCCTTCCAATCTCTACCAGAACATTGTTAAAAGTGTGCACAACTCCTAACATGTCAGCAAAGAGGTTTCATTCTAGATAAGTAGCAATGGAATGTTGTACAGTTCCATAGGCCACTTACCCATGTATATTAGTAGTATATTGTTCATCAATGCAACTATTCTAATATGCATAATACACAACCTAATTCTAGGAACATAAGCATATACATCATTGAATAAAATTATGTAAGAAATGACAATTCAAATACTTATCTTTGTTTGGTTGCTGGGTGGACTCCCTCTGAATCTTTGCAACTCCATTCTGATGTGGATTGTGAGAAGTGGTCAACTCCCTCTGAATATCTGCATCCTTGCAGAAACTACTAAAGTGTGCTCATTTTCTTTCTTGCAGGAACAACTGGAGTGCGCTCCCTCTTGATCTTTGCTTCCTGGATTACCTGTCCTTGAACTTACATCCATCCTTAATCACTATGCATGCTTATTAGTATCATCATTGTGTTATCCTTGAGGTCTCATACATAATCACACATTTATTAGTATAATCTTAATACTAGCAAAATACAATAATCTTAAACATGTATAGTCATGATCATTCACAGATAATAAACATTAGTATTCAAGGTTTTAGGGAAGTCTTTTTTTACTCATGCATATTCTTATTTGATCATAGGACTCTTCTGATTAGTTAAATCATCAATGCATAAACCCGTGATTACTCAAACCTATACCTTCATGATTCTTCTAGTTAGTCATATCATCAATTATGATAAAAAACATAATATGCATACAGCCATGACTATTCAAACCTATGACTTCATGAATAATCATTATCAACAATACAACAGTATAAGATCCTAACACAAGGTAGGATTCTAGCTCGATATAGGAAAAACATACCTGGATTAGCATGCTAGCTAGTTATGTCTAACATACCCACATAATGTATTCTGGTTCTCTTCAGTGACTTGTGCTAGTAACCTACATGTCTCATAGGTTAACCATTGTAGGACCAAGTTATACATACCTCGAAAGTAGATCTTCTATGTGATCCATGACAATGGATGAATCTTTTTCTTCATGTCACCATGATCATATGTTCTTGAAGTAGAACATGATTTGTCTTTCTTGGTGTACCTTTTATGTTAGCGAACAACATAAACCTCATACAACATCACAATGAATTAGTACATTCATAAGTGTCAAAACCTTAATCAATGAATATCTTCTATTAAGGTGATACGATAAGTCTAGTAATTAATCAAGATTGTACTGTAATGATATGAAGACAAACATATGATAAACTTAATCATGAAACATACCTGTAAGCCATACCTGTCAAGATTGCTTGTAATCTTCTTATGGAAGGCCTTAGCCTCATATCCCTTTGAGACAGGAACTTCTTCACTTATGCAGGTGACCAATCCATCTTCTTCTAGGATTAACCCAATCCACTTGATTTGCAAGAACTAGACCTGGAGCTGGATTAGAGTTTGTCAAAGAAACCCCAAAAATTCAAACTTCCGAAAGGATATAAATATGCGCCTTGATGAGCTGATCAAGTTGGTATATTTAGAATTTGAAAACTGCAAAGTTTCACCCCTCGAAATTGCCTTTTAGATTCCAGATTCACTAAGGAGGACCCTGAATTAGGGTTTGAGTTTCCCGGAGCTTCACCCAACCAAAATATTTGATTCAAAGCTCTAAGCTTCGATTTTTCTAAGGAGCTTCCAGCCGTGGTCACAGATTTCCAAAATTCAAATTTTTGCAGAAGCCCTAATTTTCCATCTTTCCGATCAAAGTCCCGAACTGGGGTTTGATCAAGCCCGGCCTTCTGCCCAACCAAAAAATCTGATATTGGTCTCTAAATTTCGATTTTGATGAGTAGCATCCATCCGTGGTCTCCGATTACAAAAATTCCAACTTTCTCCGAAGCCCTAAATTCCGGAAGCCATGAATGACGGTGCTAAAAAACAATTATGTTTTGACAGAAATATGTAACTGATTGTTTCTGGTGTAACTCTGAACTTTCGATCCAAAGGGTCTAAAATCGTTTCCTACGATAGCCCGACCTGTTATCTTTCCATCCCGATAGGTCTGACCTCAATTGGATTCTCTAAGAGAGAGTTATGCCAAGTGTCGCAATGTGACCTGTTTATGGGATAATACAGGAGAGAGAACTTGTATGGAATGCCACGTGTCACTGGTTCAACTTCGGCCTTTGAAAAAAAATTATTGAGATAGTACTGTATGTGTACTACCTGTCACTTTTTACGAAATTTCATTTGGAGCTTCCTAGCTCAAGTTATGACCTTTTTCCCAAGGTCACCTGATTTTGACTCAGATCTGGAAGAGGCAGAAACCCTATATTGTACAAATCATAAATCACAAAGTACAACGAATTAGAGGTTTTACTTTGGACACAAGGTACATGGGGATCTGATATTCGACCTGTAAAAGTTTCAGGTCCGAAAACTTTGCCAAAATGGATTTATAGCGAAAGTGCTACGATGACTGGTTTTTGCTATATCAATCCCTAACATCGTAAGTGCAACAAGTGTCATACATGCCATATCATGCCTTCTTTCAGGCTAGCTCTGATTCCATGTTAAATTTTTAGAATTTACTTCAATCTAATCTAGGATCTTAACTGAGAGAACAACATGTACAACAAATCTACAGCATATCAATCATGGACACAATAATGCAAGCACACAAGAGACACAGAGTTTACTTGGGGAAAACCATAAAGGTGAAAAACCCCAATAACTTCCTCGGAGATAGATAGAGCAATGATACAACCAGAATACAAGAGATAGTCTTCTCCTAGCAGCAGAGCCTCCTCCTCCACAAGTGCGCCACTCTCCCAAGTGTGAGTGAGAGAATAGAATGATCAAATAGAGATCTCCCGATCTCTATTTATACTAGACTTGACTTGCCTAATAACCTTTACTAGGTCGGCCTTACATAACACAATGCTAACTGGGCCGACACCCAATAGGGTGGTCTAATAACCCTTTGACCCACATGGCCGACCCCCACTAGGGTGGTCTAACAACCCTTCGACCCACGTGACTTATACAGGGCCGACCCCAACAAGGTGGTCTAATAATCCATCAAGTATAAGTTACGACACTTACAATATAAATGACGACACTTCCGTATAGAGGAATAATAACATCTCTATAGGAATATAAAATACATATATGAAATAAATGGGTGAAATACATTCAGAAGTTACATATACATCAACACTAATATATCCTTTGAAGTGGGTACCTGTTCTTAATAGTCTTCTTGTTTAGAGCCCTGTAATATATGCACGTGTAAGGTTCCATCCTTCTTTTTCATTAGTACTACAGAGGATGCAAACAAACTGGAACTGGGTCATATGTGAGATGATGCAGGTATACGAGACTCTTCTGGTTTAGTCCGCGTATCAGTGCTACACAACAGAAACAAATCACACAAACACAAGTATTTCCAAGAATTATGGCTTTCAATTAAATGATCAAATCTCTTTACAAAGGTAATTACAACATGAGTTTTATACTCAGGTCAGTCGGAATAAACATCGACTGTTACAACACTTAATACGAATACATGTATGAGGGAATTATGTGTCCTCAAGTAACCTTGAAAGTTTGAACATCCAGAGGAATATATTGAACTCATACCATGAACTGGTATTTATATTCAACTTCCTCCTTCTCCACACATCCTCCATAAGCTTCGATTTCTTCAAGGCATGGTCATACTGCATTAAATACTTCACACGGTCCTCTTAATCAGGTTTCTCCACCTGGAATTCTGCAACTACCTCCATAACGGCATCAACTACTCTAGAGGCTCATTTCCTTGGGACTCTAACTGTCTTCATTGACCATCATACTTATCGTTGTCGATCCTCGACTACTTCCTCTCTTTGGTTGGCATCACCTTCGACCAATTTCACCGCATATCGTCACCTCTCGTCGACCACTCTTGGTTGGAATTATCACGACTTCACCACCTCCCATCAATTGTCTCCCTTGTTCTTGGAGGTCGTCGACTATCCTCCAAGCCTCCCCATCATCTATACTCGACTCCTCATTTTGGGCGTCGATTCCCCTGCATCAACCTCCCCATGTTGAAAATAAATTTTCCCGTGGTTCTTCAATTCCTCAAGCTTGTCTTCTGAAATCCAAGTCGCATCCTCGAACCCTTGGTTCTTCCACCATACCAAATATCCCCTTATTTTATGGCTTCTAGTCTTTCCGACTTATCGTTCATCAAGCACTTCTATGACCTATTTTGTCGGCTGGATTGGTATTTGTCCCTCCCATTTGTTTGTCAGCTCACTCCCATTCATCGACCCTTCTTCAAACTTGTACAGGTCGAAAAGATTGAACGTCGGTAATATGCCCATCTCCTCCGGCATTTTCGGCACATATACATTGTCCGAAATATTCTTCAAGATTTTGCACGAACCAATCTACTTTGGATTTAGTTTTTTTTATGTTCCTTTGGGGAACCTTTCCTTCCTCAGGTGCACATATACTAAGTTTCCTTCAGCAAATGAGTGCAATCATTTCTTCCAGTCGACTCTCAACTTGTATGTCGCTTTACTCTTCTCCAGTTGTCTCTTCACCTTGTCGTGCACTTCCTTCATATGATACATGAACAAATCTATGTCCACACTCTTCCTTACACAATCTGGAATGGAATCATTCCCGTCTACCGGTTCACTGAGTTGTATGCAAATTATGCCTGTGTCAACACATTCTCCCACTGCTTCGGTCGATCAGCAGTCAAACTCCTCAACAAATTTCCCAAGCTCATGTTCACGACTTCAGTCTATCCATCAGTCTGTGGATGGTACGCAAAACTGAAATTCAGTTTCGTGTCAAGATTCTTCCAAAGGGTTCTCCATAAATGACCCATAAACTTGGTATCTCTGTCCAAAGTGATACTCTTCGGTAACCCATGCAACCTTACAACTTCCTTGAAAAATAGAACAACATTGCATGTGGCATCACTTGTATTTCGACACAAAATAAAGTGTTCCAATTTGGAAAATATGTCGACTACCACAAAGATGTACTTGTTCCCTTCTGTGTCTTTGGAAATCCAAGCACAAAATCCATGTTGATATCTTCCCATGGGGCATCCAGCATTGTAAATGGTGCATATAACCTTGTATTATGACTTCTCCCTTTGGCATGTTGGCATATCCTGCGCTATCGAATCCATTTCTTCACACCCGTCGCCAATCCTGGCTAGTAATAGTTATCCTCGACCAACGCCTTGGTCTTGTCAATGCCAAAGTGTCCTCCTAGTCCTCCACTATGCAATTCCCTGATCAAATTCTCCCTCACTGATCCTCTAGGATGTATAACTGATGTCCCTTGAATAGATATCCTTCTTGGATGAATTAATCAAAGTATGGATTTATGTCACCACTCCATGGTTCCTTTGACACCTTCCACACACCGACAAAATCTTTTTCGACCCCACAGTCATCCTTTATCAACTCTAACTCCGTCGAATTAACATCAGTCACCCCCAACCATGCGACTCTTCAACTTAGTGCGTTGGCTACCCTATTAGTCTTTCCCGACATGTGTTTCAGTACAAAGGTATAACTTTGTAGAAAATTGACCCATTTCATATGCCTCTGAATTAACTTTGTCTGAGTGTTCACCTATCTTAGAGCTTGATGGTCAATAAAAAACACATATTTATTAGTTAGCAGCTAATGTCTCCACTTTTTCAATGCTTGGATAATGGCGTAAGACTCTTGGGCATAGAACGAATATTTCTTCTTGTATTTTTCCATCTTCTCACTAAATAATGCAATTGGTCGTCCCTCTTGGCTCAACACAGCTCCTATGCTAACACACTCGCATCATAGTTGACTTGGAATACCATGTCGAAGTTTGGTAGAGCTAAGACTGGACTCTCCGTTAACTTCTACTTCGGTTTCTCAAATGCTCGTCGGGTAGTTTTCGTCCATTTGAAATCACCCTTTTTCATGCACGTCTTCAACGGTGCACATATTCGACTAAAATATCATATAAAATTCCTGTAAAAACTGGAAATTCCATGAAAAATGGCCTTACCTCTGTGGCGTTTGTCAGCTCCGACCACTCTAACATCACCCTTACCTTCTTTGGATACATCTTTAGCCCTTGTATGGAAATCACGAATCCTAGGTACACCAATTCCTTTTGCATGAAGGAACTTTTCTATATATTTACCAGCAATTTATCCTGACTCAACCTCTACAGGACTTGTCGAAGATGAGACAAGTGCTCTTCTCTTGTCTTGCTGAAAATTAATATGTCGTCAAGATACACTACAATGAACCTTCCCGAAAATGGTTTCATGACCTCATTCATCAGCCTCATGAACACACTTCCAGTATTATTCATCCCAAATGACATGAAAAACCATTCATACAACCCTTCCTTTGTCTTGAAGGTCATATTCCATTCATCACCATCCCTTATCTGGATATGGTGTTATCCACTCTTTAGGTCAATCTTGGTGAAGTAAGTCACTCTGCTCAATTATTCGATCAAGTCGTCCATACTCAACAATGGGAACTTGTACTTGATAGTGATTATGTTGAAGGCCCTGGAGTCGGTGAACATCCTCCATTCTCCTCCTTTCTTGGGTGCCAATACAGTTGGCACTGCACACAAGATCACACTCTCTTTGATCATCCCTTTGTCCAACATCCCTTGGACTTGTCGATTCATCTCATCATTCTCCATTGGCATCATCCTATGTGGAACCTTGTTTGGTAGACACGACTCCATAATTAATTCGATCTGATGGGATATAGTCCTTTTTGGTGGCAACCCAGTCGACATCTCATCGACCATTATGCCCTTAATTTCCGACAGCACCTCTCCGACTTCTTTCGGGATTTCCTCTGTCAGTTTTTCGACACTCAGACCCTTGGGAATGGAAGTGAAGCAATATTGTTGCTTATTTTCCTCGTTCATGAATTCTTTTTTCTGAACAAATCACCACCCTCTTCTCCCAGTAACCGTTCTCCTTTCCTCGACCATTTTGTTCTTCAACCAGGGGAATCATTCTGAAGCTCCTTCCATCCTTCTCGACTGTGACTGTATTCTTGCAACCATCGTACACCATGTTTCGGTCGTATTTCCATGGTATTCCCAACAACAAATGATATGCTTCCATCAGAATCACATCACATAACACGTTGTCTTGTAATCCTCCAATCTTGAAGTTGATCAGGCACTGTTGTGTCACCATGACATTGTGACCCTTTTGTAACCACGACACTCTATACACATTTGGGTGTGGTCGACATTTCAACCCCAATTTGTCAATCACCTCCGTCGAGACTAGATTCTCTGTGCTTCCCCTATCAACAATGGTCATACAACATTGTCCCACTGTAATGAGGCATGAACTTTCAACTTCAAACAAGCAATATTCACCCTTTCGGGGTCTTCTATATGATCCATGTCGAAGTATTTATCCATGTCTCTTATCCAACCGATTAACTCTTCAGGGTTTAAACACCCTGAGGAGGTAGAGATATCCATCTTAGATCTACCCTTCATCTCGGACAATAGATTCAACAATTTATATCCCGTGTCTTCTTCTTGTTCATCCTCAGGAGTATGTTCTTCCTCTCCGAACTCATCGTCACTATGGTCGAGGGTATCAATACCCAGTCCTCTCTTATGGGATTCTTTCACTGCATCCAACTCGCTCTTCAGAATCCTCATGGTTTGCACACACCCCTCAAACATTTCATGGTCGATCATGACCCCTACTCCTATGTGCATACTTCATCCTCTGCCATGGACATTCATACCCCTCTGATCCATGGTCACAGATTCAACCAACTAACTCACACTACCCAATCGCAATCGGGTTTCTCTATCTCCTGCAACTCTACCCAAACGTAGCTGGAATTTCTCTGCTCGTCCAATCTCAACTGGACTCATCGCACAGGATTAATTTTTGCTCTGATACCAACTGATGCAGGAAGATGGGACTCTTATGGTTCAATCTGCATATCAGTGCTACACAATCGAAACAAATCACACAAACACAAGGATTGCCAAGAATTATGGCTTTCAATTAAATCATAAAATCTCTTTACAGAGGTAATTACAACATGAGTTTTATAGTCAGGTCAGTCATAATGAACATCGATCGTTACATAACTTAATACAAATGCAGGTATGAGGGAATTCTTCTTCCTCAAGTAACCTTGAAGGTATGAACATCCAGAGGAATATCCTCAACTTAGAACATGAATTGGTATTTATATTCAACTTCCTCCCACTCGGCACGTCCTCTAGAAGCTTAGATTGATTCTAGGCATGGTCATACTTCATTAAATACTTCACATGGTCCTCTTCATAATATTGCTCCTCCTGGAATTCTGCAACTACCTCCATAATTGCTTCAACTACTCCAGTGGCTCGTTTCCTCAGGACTCTAATTGTCTACGTCGGTCATCGTACTTGTGATCATCGATCCTTGACTACTTCCTCCCTTTGGTCGCCATCACCTTCGACCACTTTCACCACATCTCCTCTCCTCTCGTTGACCACTCCCATTCGGAATTATCATGACTTCACCACCTCCCATCGAATGTCTCCCTTAATCCTAGAGGTCTTCGACCATCCTCTGGGCTTCCCTGTCGTCAATCTTTGACTCCTCATTCTAGGCGTCAATGCCCCTGCATCATGATACAAATTGAGCAATTCTTCAATGGTATTTTTGAATTCATCTTTATAATTCTTGGGATGTTGATAAGGAGTAGTGATGACTTCCTGTGTCCCCTCCTCCAACTCAATAATATGCTAAAATCCACAATCAGATGGCCTACCCGAAGGAATATCTCTCAATACCCACTCGTGCTTTTATAGCATTGCCTGTATGTCAACTGGATGTTGTGATGTGCGATTTGGAGGATCCTAAATGTGATCAAGCACTCTGCTACCCACTCTATGTCTCCCTACTGGAGTACAACATCCATCCTCTGTAATAACACTTCCTTGGGGGGGTAAGTTTGCATGCCCCTCAAGACTACCCTCTTACCATTAAGTCCTTGAAAATACATCTCCATGGTATGGTAATTCGGGAGTATTTTAAAATAGAATAGATCCATTGAAATCCCAAAACCACATTTGTATCTGCCACATTCACCACATAAAAGGAATTGGTCATGTTATAGTTTCTAGGTGTTACGTTCAACTTGGGAATCCAATGAGTGCATTCCATGCTATTATTTCCTGCTATCGCCATTTTAAATCCCTCAGTGGGGATGCCTCATCTTGCTACCCAAGAATCATTTATAAAATTGTGGGTCACCCCACCATCAACCAAGACTCCGACTCATGGCCTTGTATAACTCCCCTCACCCTGAGAGTATGAAACCTAGGAACTCCTGACAAAGTGGAAATAACTACCCCTTTGATATTATATTGAAGTTGTTCCTCCTCGACTATACGAAGCTCTTCCTCTTGTACCTGCTCCTGATCATCCTCATCCTCCCCAGTATCTGAATATACCTCGATGTAATGAGACTTTCCCTTCCCTAAACACATGTAACTTGGTATTCATGGTTTTGGGAAACTAAAACACAACTTCTTTCTTCTTAATTCTCTCCTGGTGTTATAGTCCATCCAATCCTTCCTTGGACAAGTTCGCTGGAAAGGTTTTTTATCCTTGTATTTATTGGGGAAGGTTGGTTTGGGAGGAAACTTGTTCTTTGGTACTGAATATTTTAAGTCCTTGGTCCTACTAATAACATCATGCAATATGGTGGGTTTATAGGACTTAAACCATCCACGTAATGGCTCAGTAAAATCCTCTGTGAACAACATGACTAACCATCTCTCTAATATGTTAGACACCATGATGGAGACCATCTGAAACTATGATATAAAATCCGTCGGACTACCAATCTGCTTGTGCTGGGATAGCTCTTTGAAGTGAATCTCTAGATCCTCCTTGTCAAAGCGCTCTATGAGCCTTTGCATGAAGTCCATGTATGATGTAATAATGTTATGGCCCAATGTCACCAAACCATGGTACCATCACAAATGGGCATCCCCGTCCAAATTTAACATGGCAAGTTTTATCACATCTGCCTCCACCATTATGTTGAGTTGGAAGTAGGTGTCCAACTTATGTACCCAAGTCCTCATTGTGCAACTGGATGACCCATCAAAACTAGGAATGGTGAGCTTCCCCATTGTACGTTGTAAGTCAAAATTTTGATCGAATTCCATGTTAAAACCAATCCTGCTCTTCATATTACATAAATCGATGAAGGACATAGCTGAGTGGAAATCATCCTCTAAGGCCCTATACTCCTGGAGATATACATCATACGGTTCATCATGTTCAGCTTGCACTATCGGTTCTGCTATTGTATTATCCAAAAAATATGGCATGGTGGGCCTAGATTACCTACCATATATGTGAGGATGACTCTTCATAGTGGTGTGCACATGATCCCCACTACCATCAGTGGATTCCCTGTCGCCCTTGTTGATATGTTTGTTTATATTTTCCCCTTGTTTTTCTGCTAACCGATTGATTGCATTCAACATTTCCTTTTGGCCTTTGGCCAGATCATTCAAGGCACTGATAAGGCTATTGAATGCTACTTTATCATCATCCTCCATGGTTCATTTGACCTTTTCCACCTCTGGTTGAGTCTATGTTTCTTACTCATCTATACTCTAACCCTCTTGGTCTATTTTTTCTTCTTCTTCCCATTCTTCGTTCCTACCTCCATTTTTGTATATATGTCTTTTGTAAGTGATATTCTTCAAATTCTCTAGATGCATCTAATTGTTTACAATTGCATGCTCTTTCCAATCCCCACAACTGGCAAGGAACATGCTCCGATACCACTGTAGGATACCAATTCAATGAAGCCTAAAAGTGAAAAGTGCATATTTGTTGGATATTTTGAAGATGTAAAAGGTTATAGACTTGTTCAACCACATTCTCATGATATAATCATTAGAAGAGATGTTAAATTTGATGAAAATCTCTTGGCCTGTGAGCCTAACTCGGAGATTGTGCCATCTTTGGCCTGCGAGCCTGATTCGGCGTTTGTGCCTTCTTCTTCTTCTTCCAACTTCCTTGATAGGTTTCCAACTCCAGTTTCTGATGATGACAGTGAGGATGAAAATCCACCTCCGCCTGCTCATGTTCCTCCAGTTGCACCAGCACAAGTGCTTCCTCGATGGGTCCGTTCAACATGTGAAGCAGCTAGTGATCTTGCCGGTGATCCTAGAGATCAACGTCGAACACGTTCTCAGTTTCAGCAAGCCTCTTCTCTTTTGGCTTAAGTTTCCGAGAATCATGATCCATAAAATTTTGCAGAAGCTTCAGGGAATCCAGATTGGGATGCATCCATGGATGAAGAATATCGTTCCTTAATGGAGAACGATACTTGGGATCTTGTACCTCTTCCAAAAGGAAGAAAACTTGTCAGATGTAAATGGGTCTACAGAACTAAGTATGCATCAGATGGAAGTGTTGAAATAAGGCAAGGTTAGTTGCCAAAGGTTTTTCCCAAGTTGAAGGGATTGACTACAATGAAACCTTTGCTCCCGTCGCAAAAATGAACTCCATCCGCCTTGTTCTTTCCCTTGCAGCCTTACACAACTGGGAAGTCCATCAAATGGATGTCAAGTCTGCCTTCTTACATGGTGATTTACAGGAGGAAATTTACATGGAACAACCTCCTGGCTATGTTCAGAATAACTCTAGCCTTGTCTACCACCTTAAGAAATCCTTATATGGCCTTAAGCAATCTCCTAGAGCTTGGTATGCCAAAATGGATAACTTTCTCCTTGACACTGGTTTTTCTAGATGCCATTCTGACCCCAATGTCTATACCAAGAAAGTAGGAAACCATCTCATCATACTTGTTCTATATGTTGATGACCTTATTCTTATTGGTAGTGACCCTAAGCTTATAACCCATGTGAAATCTAGTCTTAAACAAAATTTTGAAATGTCAGACTTAGGACATTTGCATTATTTTCTTGGTCTCCAAGTCCTGCAAACCAAAGAAGGAATCTTTCTTTCACAGTCTAAGTATGCTTGTGACCTTCTTCGTCGCTTTCACATGGAAGATTGTACACCAGCCCCTTCTCCCTTCCAGTCTGGAGTCAAACTTTCTGCCACTTGTACTTCACCTAAAGTCGATGCCACCTTCTATCGTCAGCTTGTTGGTAGTCTCTTATACTTGACTCATTCCCGTCCTGACCTTTCCTTTGTCGTTGGTCGTGTTGCCCGTTATATGCAGACACCTCATGAAAGTCACTGGAAAGCAACTAAAAGAATACTTTGATATATTCGAGGTACAATTCAGTTTGGGATTCATTACAATACAGGGGGGAAACCTTTGTTGGTTGGTTTCACTGATTCAGATTGGGCCGGAGATCCTGATGATCGAAAGTCTACTGCAGGTTATGTTTTCAGTCTGGGATCTGGACCTATTACTTGGGCTTGTAAGAAACAACAAGCTCTTGCTCTTTCTTCAGCAGAGGAAGAATATCGAGCAGCAGTTAATGCCAGTCAGGAAGCTTTATGGCTTCGACAGATCCTTTCAGAGTTTGGATTCGAGCAGCAGCAGCCTACTCCACTTTGGTGCGACAATCAAAGTGCCATCAAGCTTGCCAAAGATCCAGTTCTACATCAACGCAGCAAACACATTGAGCTACATATGCACTTCATTAGAAATCTTGTTCATGATTGGGTTCTTGAAGTGCTATTTTGCCCTACAGATGATCAAGTTGCAGACATCTTCACCAAGTCTCTTACAGAAGCGAAGTTTTCTAAATTTCGATCTATGTTAGGAGTTCAGGAACTTGTCATTAAGGGGGGATAGGCTCTAATGCCTCCTTCCTTCTCCTAATAGTGTCACTTTTGTAAATCCTTCAATCCTATCCCAAGTTGTTCTTAAGGGGGGATGTTAGGATATTTAGACACTTAGGAGTTAGTTAAGATCAACTTGTGTAATATATCCGTTAGGGATAGTTTGTTTCTTTAGTATGCATTAGTATGCATTTGTAAATACTTAATCCGACGGTCACGATATGTTCCCGACATAGAGTGATCTGACGGCTCAACTTCTCTTAGATCAAACCTAACCTTGATCTGTGGTTTAACACCCGATTGGTCCATGATCTCTATTTAAAGAGCATGGAGGGTCATTGTTTAGTTGATCGATTATGAGAAGCTCATTTGTAACTTTCTTTCTTTGCATAATAAATTGTCCCGTAGAAGTTATTTAGCCGGGGCCATGGAGTGTTTCCCTCAAGAGGGTTTAAACCACGTCAAAACATCGGTGTGTTGATCTGTGATCTGTTTGTGTGAAGTGGTTGCTTTTGGTGTTCGGTCCTTTGGTAGTACCCTATATACCCGAACAACTATAACCCTCACGAACATATCCCTACAGTTAGCACTCCTTATCACATAAAGGTATTTGTTGTTCTTTGGGTGAGACCTTCTCCTTTGAGGGATTGAAAATGCTATCACACTAGACTACAATTGTTCCCTTTGTTGGCCCATGCACAAGAACCTGACCTCTAATTTTTCGCCAACAAATGGTTTTGTTTTCAAGACTTGGTTTTTAATGGGACATTATTAACTGTATGGATATGCAGATGACAACGATCTAGATTCAACTATGGAGGGACAATAAGACTGAATATTTTCTAATCTGGGAAGTTGAATTACGAGGGTGGGAAGCATCAAGATGAAGCGAATAATTATTCTCTCATACAATAATATTCACCAAAAGATTTGGTAAACCAAATAAGCCATAATAATAACTGTATTGATAATAGAATAGGTAAAAGATGATTACAATGGTTGATAACCTGCCTATTAAATAAGGCTTGGGCATTGTGAATGAAAGGTCATGCCCTTTCATTCTTAAGTACAATTAATTATGTTTATTATTAATTATTTACTATTATGTTCGTAGCATTGCCACTCCCTCAGAAAGGCTTTGTCCTCAAAGCCTTATAATGTTGTCGTATCGTTATTTGTGATGCCGTGGCTGACTAAACAAGTCGATACGATCTGCTAAGTGTAGAGCATAAATTTCGATATGTGGATCGGTCAATCCATCCCAAACTGATTTGTTGATGGCTGTTGGGATTCCCTACTGATATGTCTTCAGGAATTTTGATCACATTAGTACCATTATCTTTCGAATTTCCCACTTTTTGGAATATCAGTTTTGATGGTTGGGGTGTCGATAGGGAATTTTCATAGTGTCATTTTCTTTTATGAGTGTCATCTTTTGAGCATTGATCTGAGTTGGAAGTTGTATTTTTGTCCCTTGAGGTTTTAAGGTTTCATTCTATATCTTTTCCAACTTGTTTTCTAACTGCATGTTATCATTTTGAAACTTCTTAATCACTTCTACTTGTGATTTGTTGTCATCTTCAAACTTCTTAAGTTGTTCCTTAAGATCTTCATTATGACTTCTGATGAAACTATTTTCTTGCTACTAGTATAGAATTTTTCCTTCAATATCTTCCGTAGATTGTTCTGTCTTCCGAATATTTTTCAACTTCTTAATTTTTGTGACTAGTGTCTTGTTATGATTTCTTAATCTAAAAATTTCTTCGGAATTGTTGGATAGTGTTTTATTACTCTTTGTGATCTCTAGCTTGTGTGCCTTTTTAGAGTCGACATTTTGTTGTTTAAGAACTTTTATCTGTTGTCGACATTGGCCAACCTCTGACTCTTGACTTTCTAATTTATGTCATATTTGCGTTAGTTCTTCATCCTTGTCGCTAATGATTTTATTCAAGCGTATTATTTCCGCTTCGTAATCGTTTATTTCTTTCTTTATATCTTGATTTTTCAATCTCTGATTGAAATCGTTTTCGTCTTTTAATTCCTCAATTTGCGCACACAATTTTTCTATATTGTTTTTCTGGTCAAAATTTTTTTGTTCATTGGATTTTTCTTGTATCTTACGTATTTCATTTATTACTTCCAATTTTGAATTCCTGTCGCGTAAATCTTCATTGTCTCTTCGATAATGCCTTAAATTTGTTTCTAACTTTTCTATTTGTAGTCACAAACTTGCTTCCATGGTCTTGACTTCTTCGGTGATAGATGGTCTTTCTTTGATTTCTTTAGCGCTAGATAGTCTTCGAATTTTTCAATGATAGACGATCTTTGACTTCTTTGACTAGTCTTCCTTGATTTTGTCTCTAATACCAAATGAAGTGTAAAATATTATTTACTGCAATAAATACTTCTAGAATTCCCACAAATAATTCGAAGCCCACATTTCGGTGGTAAATAAGATATTGATAAAAAATGATAGGATGAGGGTGGAGAGGAGCTGGGATTAGATGAGCGGAATGATTTGAAATGGGTGTGGGAGGAGCGCAGTAGAAGCAAAATGGAGTGTGCAGGCCATGGAAGAGAAGGAGAAACACCCGATTCTTGGTCAAAGATCACAATAAGAGAAGCTCTGGATTTATGGCTAAAAGCCAAGATATGAAGAAACTCCAAAATGGATGGCCAAAGGCTAGATCAACCAACGAGGCTCTGATACCAAATGAAGCGAATAATGATTCGCTCATACAATAATATTCACCAAAATACTTGGTAAACCAAATAATCCATAATAATAATTGTATTGATAATAGAATAGGTAAAAGATGATTACAATGGTTGATAACATGCCTATTAAATAAGGCTTGGGCATTGTGAATGAAAGGGCATGCCCTTTCATTATTAAGTACAATTAATTATGTTTATTATTAATTATTTACTATTATGTTTGTAGCACAAGACTCAAGCAATATATTTTCTATACAGGACCTCCACTATATCAATACGAAATTTTGTGGATTGATTTTACATTAGTACTTACAGAGTGGCTACGAAGACTTGCAGAAGTGCCTGAATATTACAACCGATCACAAAGGAGAATTTCCTAGTGGACTCAAAGGGATATGATTGAATTGAACCATAAGGATTTTCCTATAACAAGAGTTGTTGATTTCTAGGTAGAAATCACCTTCACTGATTATACCTGGAATTTGCAACTGAAAATAATCAATCAACATCCAAGGTCGAAGAATAACATAGAAGGGTAGCTAGGGGAAATTTATTGAAGGAAGTTCTGTTGTGGATAAATACCTGGATGGTTGAATTTGGGTTCTTACCATTTAACTAGATTATAATGGAGGAGTAAAACCCTCGCGCCCACGGGGAATAGTCAAGGTGATGATACTACATTGTGGAAGGTAGGAACTATCGTCAATGAAGGGGGAATCTAGTAACGATGCCAAGTTTGAATGAGCGTAAAGAAGAGTGGAAATCCGTGAACAATGGTGGAAATTGCAGATGATAAAGGCACAAAAATGAAGTGTGGAACTAGAAAAAAATCTACAGAATGGGGAAATAAATGAAGAAATTCAAAATGAGTTACATCAGATGAAGTGTAGAGAGGAACTAACTAGCTCAAGTCTAAGAGAAATAGGGATAGAAGGGTGGGACAACCCAGTAAGAGGAAGTTCAAGAGAAGGCATAAGCAATAAATGACACTGTGAAATCTAGTTTCCAAGTAATAAAGTGCCATATGAATCACCTAAACCATCCCTAGATGCAGTCGCAGAACAATTAGAACTATCAAGATGAACAAAATATAGAAACACCCTAGAAAGTGAACCCCTTATTGTTGCGGAAGTAGATATTGGAAGAAACGAAATTAGAACTCCTTTGATCGACTCCTAGGAGCCCTCACATAACTTGGTAACAATATTTCAAAACTTTGTTTGACCATTACCTTGGTACAGTCATATGAGTATCAGTTCAAGTAATTTATAGACAATTCACTAATAGGAGGAATTAGTAGTATTTTGCAGTGGCTTAGTAGTAATACTATAGCAGAACCGGGATCCCAAGGATTTGTGTTTGTAGGATCCATAGTTTTAATAATGGTTGGAGTACCAACATGACCACCCCTTAAATGTCCCTAATTTTGGGGGAGAGGAGGACAAGATGACGTGGAACAACATTGGTTCCTCTGTGAAGCAATATGGAACGTCGGAGTGACTCTAGCATCGTCCAAGTTGATTGAGTTTCAGAGAAATTTATGAGGAATAGATCTCTAGTGATACATGAAATTGATTGAAAGGCGAGAGATGAATGTAGTATCCCCTACTATCGTAGTGACAAAGAAATTATTCCTGGATGAGTTTTCACAACCTAAGTTAGAACAACAAGGTATTGCAAAACTAAGAGAAATTTGGTAGATGCAGGGAGAATTTGCATTGGAGTATGCACAATGATTCAGAGATGTACTAAAACAACTATCATTCCTAGTACATGATTCCCATCATAAGGAATGGTTTATCCAAGGGCTATTACATTTAACCAAAATTCCCTTATCACAACAAGTGATAGGCTCATCTAGAATTGCATTAGAGAAAGCTATGAAGAATGAGTCCATGTCTAATTACTCGAGTGCCCCTATAGTAGGAACTTCCTTATCTTTCTGGGAATTGGTGCATGTACATAGTAATTTGGCAGGACTAACTAAAAAAATTCAAGAGGTACATATGGAAAATCCAAGTCAATCGTAATTCTAGTGTACAAGGTGTATGACAAAGGGGCATCATTTATCAGAATGTCCTAGAATAAGGGGAGTATCGACCCTACCCAGAGGATCATTTGGAAATGGACCAAGTGAAACTGTTGCACAAGTTTCCATAGTGAACCCTTTTCAATCATCAGGTTTACCAATGTACCTAGATCCACCAATATGTTCTCCAAACGATTACTCTGGTATCTGTAAAGCATATGGACACCCTCCGCGAGTCTTCCCAATATTACAGAAGTATTCATCATTTCGAAATATGGTGTACTATGAATTTTGTGGGTCTACTATACACAGTACTGAGAAATAAAGTGCATTGGATGTGTTATCAGAAAGATTGGACCGCTCTATATAGGGAGTAGCAGAGCAACCCTTAGAAGGAGGAGGTGATGGAGGAAGTGGAATGGGTTTTGGGGCTAGATGAAGAAGAGGTCGCATAGGCTCAATTCGTTGTTACAACTACAATGAGATTGGACGCCTCACTTGATATTGCATGTTTCCTAAGAGACCCCAATGTACATTTTGTCGCACAAACACACACATTGTTGGAGAGTGCCTAGAGATTATCGCGAAATCAGAGGATCATGTAACAAGGATAGCTAATTTCATTAACTCCGAACCTCATGAAAACCGTAGCATAGAAAAAAAATTTGTTACACATGGAGGAGTAGGGACTGGAGTGGAACAACATACACCAAACTCGCCAATAATAATAAAACAACTCCAATGAAGACTAGATACATCCCAGTTCAGTAGAATTTTTTTACCGTGATGCTACTAAGATGTTCAGGCATATATCGACACCACCAACCAAGGATGAGGCAAGACCTTCATATCGGTATAGAAGAGAATATATGATGGGATTTTATGGAATAAGGACAGATACTGACAAGGTAATAGATATTGTTTCTATGTGCTTTTCTCTACTAAAGGACATCTTAGAAGATGAAATTACCACCCACAAGTTGCACATAACAATCCATGGAATACAGGAAGTTGTGGAAGTTGGTGAAGAGATATTTGACCCACTACTTGAGAGAAACTTTTAGTTGGTTCAAAAGAAAAGAAGGAAGAGGATTGGTCGAGAATTTCAATTAGATAAGCAAGTACATGGCAATGATATTAAGAACGTTAGATTTGGAATCTGATGTGAATATACTCCCAAAGAAGTCTTGGGAAGCAATGGGTTGCCTAAATCTTATGTACTCTCTTATTCAGCTAAGAATGGTGAATCAATACCTTATATTCCTAATTGGTTGATTGGAGAATGTTAAAGTTGATATAGGAGGCATTAAAACCATTATGGATTTCAAGGTAATTGAGATTATAGGGGGAATTGATCCTTACCCAACGCTTCTAGGCATAGAGTGGCATTATGAAAGATATGGAGTGATCGAATTGAAGAATAGAACTATGACCTTTGAATCTCATGGTATCAAGGTAACACAACATTTATACCCACACCAGGAATCTCAATATACCAAGATAGTACAAGGAAACATGGAAAGAGATGTTCTGGATAATATATACTCCTTGATGACAGGAAAGAGCTAATACTATGTGAACATTACAGTAGAAGGCTTAGTAAGTTGGAGAATCATTCATTCGTTTGATAATGAATTTGAAGAAGATTGGGACAATTGGCATAATAAGTGACATGAACTCTCTTATAAACAATGTGCAATGATTAAATCATTCCGATTGTTCGGGGTTGAATTTAAGGATTCACCATTATATGATGGAACCAATGGCATAGACAATTTTTTACATAAAATAGACTCCTCAGTTGCATAATAATACCGCATGGACGTCCTAGATATAGTGCTTAGGGGAACTCTCTCAAGATGGTGGGTGACACACATAAATGATCTTCCTAACTGGAACACAACCCAGTTAGAATTAATGATCAGGTTTAAGTCATCCATGCACACCATCAGAGTAGTAGTTAAACTACTTTAAGCTGTGTGAACATTAGTGGGAATAAGATAAACTACAACCTTGACACCAATCCCTATACCCAGGTTGAGATGTGTGAACATCAGTGGGAATAAGATAAACTACAACTAGAATTTTGGGTTCATCAATTTTTCCACGAGCTGGGACCCATCCCTAAGGCTTGGTACTTGCATGAAGAGACAAGGTGACAGACCGGGTGCCAGAAGAAAATGTGCGCAAATTTTTGTCGGGACTTTTCTTTCCCTGCAACCAACGACTTGGTAAAAGAAGCACTGATAGCAAACATGAGAGCATTGTTTAAAGATTAGTTGCATAATGTTGGACACTCATATATATGTTCCTCCCATCAAGAACTACCATACCTCACTTTGGTGATTCCTAAAGAGGAATCCCCTCTTCCTTATGCTAAGGTAGAATGGGAGAACTTGGATCCAGATGAACAAGAGCATTTGTGACATTTAACTTTCAAGGAGTCTGAAGGATCCAGGGAAGTGGGACAAACAAAACTAGAATAAAACAGATCAGTTTATACACAATCTCTAAAGCTACAAAAAGTCAATATTGGCATAGAGGATAATCCAAATATGGAAGCTATAGGAGATTATTGGGATGAACCAATTATATATGAGATAACATCACTATTAAAGTAATACGATGATCTATTTCCGCATAAATTTACAGATCTCAAGGGGATCCAAGGAGATTTGGGTGAAATGAATATTACATTAAAACCAGATGCCAAACCTATAAAGCACATACCCTACAGACTCAATCCCCAAGTAAAGAAGAAGGTGAAAAAATAATTTTACCGTATGCTCAGTGTCATCTTGACCTTTTCCGTAGATGAATCAAATTGGATCATCCCTATAGTAATCTAGAACAAGAAATACAAGAAGGAATTAGAGTTCGCATCGACTATCGCAATCTGAATGTTGCATGCATCCACGATCCATTCCCAACACCATTCAATGATGAATTATTAGATCAAGTGGCAGGAAATGAAGCTTACTCCTTCATAGATGGATTCTCAGGTTATCACCAGGTCATAATTGTGGAAGAAGATAAAAAGAATACAACTTTCACAACATAATGGGGATCATTTGCTTATAATTTCATGTCAGTCAAATTGGCAAGTGCATCCGCTATTTTCTCAAGAATAGTAATTGTATCCTTAAGAGATTTCCTCCATAAATTTTTGGAAGTATATTTGGATGATTTCATGGACTACATTCTGCTTAAGGATCATGTTACACTACTGTGGCTCATTATAGAACGTTGTCGATAGATGGGAATTTCTCTGGATTTGAGGAAATGCATTTTTTGTGTTCCTTTTGGCAATTTGTTGCGACACAATGTCTGTCACGAAGGAGTTTTGGTAGACCTTGCGAAAATTGCAGCAATTGTCAATCTACAGGAACCTACATCATTCAAGAAGTTGTGTTCTACTTTGGGGCATACAGGCTATTATATGTGATTTATCTGCAAATATGCATCGATTATAATTCCATTGGAGTTGTTAAATAAGGTTGAAGCTTTCAAGTGGATCGAATATTGTTAAAAGGATTTCACAACACTTAAGGACAAAATGGTTAATGCTCCGATCTTAACATTCCCCAACTAGAAAAAGGACTTCCATTTACATGTTTACGCATCAGGTATTTCCCTTAGCACTATATTGTCCCAGTTGATAGAAGGTGATATGGATCATCCAGTTTATTTTTCCAACATAAATCTATCACAAGTTGAGCGTAACTACACAACCATCGAGCGAGAAGGTTTGGTGATGATCTATGCTATTCATAAATGATGTCATTATTTGCTGGGAGGACATTTCAAATTCTTTACTAATCATTTAGCTCTCAAGTATTTGGTGAAAAAAACTATACTAGAAGGTTGTATATGTAGGTGGCTACTTTTATTCCAGGATTTTTCCTTTTAAGTAATAATCAATATCGGGAGACATAAATATGGACTTGATCAGTTGTCACACATAGAGTCTGCAGAAGCCGAAGGACCTATTGATGATCATTTACCGAATGCAACACTCTTCAGAGTAGAAGAAATTGTTTATCTTTTAGAAGAGATCACATTATTCCTCATAGTTGAGAAGGCCCTTGACGATTACTCCGCGACATAGAAACGCAATTTAGTTGCGCAAGCCATGGAATATAAAATTATTACAAGAAAACTCTACAAATTGGGAACCAATGGAATTTGACGTCGTTGCGTACTAGATCATGAGTGACAGAGAATTTTGTGGGAATGCCAAGCTATTGTTGTGGGTGGAAATGTTAGTGGAAAAACTACAAGAAGGATGATATTGCAAGCAAGGTTATGGTGGTCAATGGTGTTCAAAGATTCTAAGGAATACACAAGGAAATGTGATGTCTACCAATGATTTGGTAGGCCATCTTGAAGAGATGAACTTCCAATCCAACCATTCCGAGCATTGTATCCATTTGAAAAATGGGCAATTGATTTCATGGGACCTATTAATCAACTGGAGAAACATTCTAAATCCCATTATATCATAACCGCAACAGTCTACCTGAACAGATGGGTCAAAGAAACACATGTGCACAAATAATATGCATAAACAATAGCTCAATTCATCTACAAAAACATCATCACTCAGTTTGGATGTCCCAAAAGCCTCACAACTGACCAAGGTAAGCACTTCTTGAACACCAGCATTGAGGCACTAACAAGAGAACCCTTGATACAACACCATAAAATAAATTTGTATCCCTTGCAAAAAAATGGCATTGTTGAAGCTTTCAATAAAATCCTAGACACCAGGCTAACAAAAGTGTGTTGTACAAATCATAATGATTGGGATGATCGGATACCAACTGTGTTATGGTCATACAAGACCACTACAAAAGAACTGCATCAACAAAATTCATTTTAGTTGGTATATAGAAGAGAAGCAATTGTGCTGACATAATTTGTGGTTCCAAACCTCTATATCAAGCACACAACACATATGAAGTAGGAAGACACAATTGCAAAATGTATTGTGCAACTGATGGAACTTGAAGAATCTCGCTTCTTAGTTGATTATCATGCAATAGTTGAAGAAGAGTGACAGAAGGACTTGCATGACAAGAATTTCAAGCAGAAACAATTTAACAGAGGTGACCAAGTTTTATTATATGACAATAACTTCATGAAGCATCCAGGAAAACTACAAATGCATTGGTTAGGAACTTTCATTGTTGCAGAAATCAAAGACTCTGGAGATGTTAAGATCATGCAACTTGATGATATTCTCCATCCAATTTGGTTTAATGGTGCACACCTGAATCCGTATGTTTCTTCTCAGTGATTCTGCAAGAGGCCACTCATGTAACCAAGAGTGAGTTAGTTAGGAGTTACCTTCTTTTTCAGTCTAGTGATTTATCCATTTCTTAGTTTTTAGTCATTTTTTTCAGTTAGTTCAAACCATTGTGGTCAGGTGGACCCACATATCCCAATTGATCTGTTGCTAGTGTCGTGTCGCATCGATACAGTTTCCTTTTTGGCACTAAAGAGCTATTAATGCAGAAATCCACTAAATCAAATTTCGCTCATGTGAAACTAGTATTCGATTCCTTCCTTTGACATTGTAATCATTTGCAATCCTCTGTTACCCCATTTTCCTAAGCTCCATTCGTTTCCCTATAATCACATCCAAGCAATTGCATCGCTCAACAACCCATCAATTCCACTCTTCACACAACTATTTTCGATGTCCCGTACCAAATCGTTGTGCCATAGTCATACCACACACTCTAGGACTTGTGTAGATGCAATCATCACAATCTCCTCCTATTTCCAGATCCCCAATGCATAATTTATCCATCCATTTAGTGCACTGCAAAATTCCACCTAAGAATCATTTCATGTCTTTATATAGGAACACTTCCCCCCCCGCTAATCTATCACACTATGCTGATAATTTCTAGCCTCGTATCCCACCCTGTCACAGCCATGCAAATATTCCCTCCAACCCCTTTGTTTATCCATCCATTTCAATATGAAATATCTTATCCCACTGGGAAATTCTTTGTTGTTCCCATGAATTACACCTCCTGGAACGCTCCCACCCTAGTTTCACACTAGAATAATATTTCGATGAATAAATTTGGGCAAGGGATTCTGGCCTTACCACTAAGACACCCAGGAATCTCTAACCTTGTCCTCTTGTTGGGAATATCCATTAGTGTTCAAGACATGTCTCACTCTCTTAGTCCCCTTGATTCCACCACTAACCAATAGAAGAGTTGTGACCTTTTGTGGAGAAAGTCACTACTAGTTTTCCAAACATGATGATGCTAAGAATGGATTTCTGAGAGATGAATATTTTGAATACCAATTTGCACTACTAGACCTGGTTGGCAGTATATTCTATGTACTCGGTTCTTATTCTCCTTCATGTTGTTATGACCGACCAGGATGCTTTCTAAGGTAATCTAGTCTCTGTTGGGATTTTCCTATACTCAATCCTAGTCCTACCAGCATTATCATTTTTTTCATTTCAGTCATGCGTGCATTTTTGCATGCAGTCATGCAATTGCATGCATCCCAATCATTAGTCCCAGCACCTAGTCCCCATTCTGCTAGCCCCGGGAGCTTCTTTCTGATCATTTCTAGCCCTCCTAGTGCTTAGTGCACCCTCCTTTCACCTACCACATGTGAAAGGTTCCCTCTCTCACCTACCACTCAGTTACACTCAGTTAGTTCCTTGATTTATGGATCTGCTCCCTGATTTAGGGACATATGGCCTAGTTAACTCACTGAAACACTTTGATGGACCTCCAGAGAGCCTAGATTGCCTATCTTGACTCCAGTCAACTCCCCATGCACCCTCCATTGATCCTCCTTCACTACATTAGTGCTTCCATGTGCCAGTTACACCTACCACACTCAGTTAGACTTAGTTTGAGACCTGGTTGACCATTACTTGTGCATTGATGACTCCAGTGATGATGATTAGGACTCCTAGTGGTGTATTGTTGCAACTCCACTGATGATTATGGTGACTCTTAGTGTAGATAATCCATGCCCATGCAGGCTAATTCGAATTGCCACCTTGGCATTCGAATCCTCTCCACCATTGTATTATTTATTGTTCATATTATGATTAATGAATTAGTGTGTGATGTTATTATGCTTCTATCTGAGTTATATTGTATCATAATTATGCTTCTCTTTTACACTGCATTGTCCACTCTTCTTCTATTTTCCTGCTTAATCTTAATCTTTCTTGTGAGGTATACATCATCTCTTAGATCTGCTATGAGTATTTTCACATGGTATCAGAGCATGTTGAGAGTATTGTCTATCTCCATTCCTGAGAGTTTTTTTGCATGTTATTAACAAGATTTCGAGTGCAACAGCAGTTGTAGCAGTTGCAGCAGTTTGCAGCAGTAGAAGTTGCAGATATTCTCTATTTTTTTTGCAGGTCTTCTGAAACAGCTTCCATGAATCCGGAAGGAATTCCTCCTCTTTCTCCATTCAACTATGATGAGTGGAAACCAAAGATGATAACACATTTGAAGAGACATGGTCTCTTTGATTGTTGTTTTGAAAGAGAGTTTGAATCCTCTGAAGAAGAGAATGATTGGTTAAATGAAGGTGACAGAGCTTATGCAACAATGATGTATGCTATGTCTTGTTGCATGGTAACCCACTTCCTTTCTGCTGAATCTCCAAAAGAGCTATGGGCCCATCTGGATGAAATACTTGGCAAACTGAATGAATGGATTGGTCCAAACCATTTTGAGAGCAAGCCCAATGATGCATTCTCCCTCCTTGATGGTCTCTCTAATCATGAATCATTATCAAACATATCTCGTAATGAATTTGTCTAAAAAGAAGAAGAACTTGCAGATTCTACACTCATGCTCTCAATATCTTCTATTTCGAATTCTATGCTAGCTCACACTCTAGAAACTGCAGAGGTTCTTAAATCCTCTCTTGCACAAGAGTCTGTTGGTTTGCATAATGATGATCTCATGAATGTTTCAGAGGTTAAATCAGCAATTGGAGGTAATGCATTCGCTCTCCTTGATCACTCACCTCTTATGTACTACTGTAAGATCATTTGTACATCCTCTCAGAAGTTTATTGAAGATGTAGGGCATTGCCATTTGCTTGGGATAATTTCTCATGCATTTCATGGTTTTGATCTCACCTCTAATGGTTCAAAGGAGATCTCAAGAAACCATTTTTCAAGTCTTGGATCTGATTTGGATTCCAAGCAATCACTATCATGTGATGGTTCTTTTGGGCATAATCTCACCTATGATGGTTCAAAGCATCAGAAAACAAAAGACTATCTACACATTCATGGATTTGATCCTACCTCAGCTGATACAAATCACAAGTTCCAGGATCATCCTCATACCTATGGATTTTTTCTCATCACATTCGATCTGAAGAGAAAGTACAAGCACATGCTTTTTGAGCATGATCCACTTCTTCCCAAGAAGAAGATACCTCCAAACATATGACCAAGCATCACACCTGCTTGAGTTTGGAGCATTTATTTTGGTGTTCCCTACAGTCTATTTTGAGGGGGGTATTTTTCCCATGGGGTTTTCCCCATTTCCTTGGTTTATGGACTGTTATTATTCATTGTATTGGGTGACCTTTGGTCTCAGTTACCAGGGCCCAGGATGGATTAAGGGGGGGTGTTAGGATATTCCTATACTCCATCCTAGTCCTACCAGCATTTTCATTATTTTGCATTTCAGTCATGCATGCATTTTTGCATGCAGGCATGCAATTGCATGCATCCCAGTCACCAGGTTGGTGTCTCCCAACACCTAGAGCTTAGTTTACTAGCCCCGGGAGCCTATTTCCACTCAGTTCCAGCCCTCCTAGTCATTAATGCACCCTCCTTTCACCTACCAAATGAGAAAGGCGCCCTCCCTCACCTACCACCCGTTACACTTCAGTTAGTTGAGTGATTTGTGGATTTGTTCCTTGATTTGAGGATAGATTGACTAGTTTACTGGCTGAGACACTCTGATGGACCTCCAGTGAGCCTAGATTGCCAGTTTTGACTCCATTCAGCTCCTCTTGCGCCCTCTTTTGAGCCTCCTTCACTACATTAGTGCACCATGTATGTGTTACACCTACTACATTCAGTTAGACTCAGTTTTCCACCTAGTTGAAAGTCACTTGTGTATTGATGACACTCCATTGATGATGATTAGGACTCCTAGTGGTGTATTGTTGACACTCCACTGATGATGATTAGGACTCCTAGTGGTGTATTGTTGACACTCCACTGATGATGATGATGACTCCTAGTGCATATAATCCATGCCCATGTAGGCTAATTCAAATTTCCACCTTGGCATTCGAATCCTCTCCAACATTGTATTATTTATTGTTCATATTATGATTAATGAATTAGTGTGTGATGTTATTCTGCTTCTATCCGAGTTCTACTGTATCATAATTATGTTGCTCCTTTACACTACATTGACCACTCTTCTTCTATTTTCCTACTTAATCTTAATCTTTCTTGTGAGGTATACATCAACTCTTAGATCTGTTGTGAGGATTTTCACATTATTCCCATATACATGTGCTCAAAGCCTAGAAAGTAAAAAAGAAGAACTGTCATCTCTAATGACCATACGACTAAGCTCTAAACCAGAGCTAAGTAACATCAACAAAAAACCACATAGATCCTTTTTTATAGAGAGTGTCTTCCACCCATTCTTCCCAGTGCAATACTCCAACTTCCCCATCAAGTGCTAGCTTGCATCAAGTGCTAGCTTGGATAAAGAGTCTGCAACGTCATTGAACTCCATGTATATATGATCAATAGCAAGATACTAGAACCAATCCATCAAGATTTTAACTCTATCACTCCAATGTTTGAGATGGATGGATTTCATGCCATAAAGGTCCTTTGCCCAATTTACAATAAAAAGGGAGTCACCAAAAATCTTAAAGGAGTACAAACCGCACCATGCAGCCACTTTAAGGATACCCCATAACCCAAGAAGTTCCGCCTTTGAGTTTGTTCCCTTACCACCTGCAATATAAAACTTGAAGTAAAGGTTTTTACCACAAGAAATATAAAAACCAGCACCACGATTATTTCCTGAAGTAGCCCCATAGAAGCATCCATATGTAGACTCTGTTGATCCAAATTTCCAATTTAAATACCGTGCAGCATTCTTTAATTTTGGCTGAGGATTTTTAAATATATAAAAGAGCTTCCAGAAGCTGAAAACAACCTGATTCACATCTGGATTGGAATTCTGAAAGATGACAGAGTTACGTAATCTCCAAATAGACCACGCTACCATACCTGGAGTGTTCTTCAATAAAGGAAAATTTTGGATCCACCCAGTATAGAAATCAATAAAAGTAGAATGGGACCGTTGCACATTAATTTTTAGAACATTACTTATTACACTTCAGAAACTTTGAGAAAAACTACATTGGAAAAACAAGTGATCCATCGTCTCCCTGGTCGATTTACAAAGGTAGAACATATTTGGGCCGATCTTCCCTCTTCGTTGCAGGTTCTCCCATGTAAAAATCTTATTTTTGAAACATAACCAAACAAAACACTGAATTTTAGTTGGTAACTTCCATTTCCACAAAGGACCATGACACCAAACCTTTTCTCCATGTAATTCCGCTTCAACAATGGTTTGATATGTTGTTATCGCCGTCACCTATCCATTAGTGGGGTTCTTTGTCCACAACAAAGTGTCATTGTTCTCATTCAACCTGATACCGTTCAGCTGCAACATATTAATATAATGGGACCATTCTCTTTCCCATCGACCATCCAATCCCAGATCACTGACTGTGAGCCAATAGGATGGATCAGGGATGAGATAATGAGTTCTTTTAAACTGGTTTAAGGTTATGAGACCATACTCTGTAAATAAATTACGAAGGTCATTTGAGAGCTGATAGTTGGATTCCAACCCAATAATGGGATCAATTCCCACAACTACGTTTTTAGCATTGCCCACCTGCCAAGAGAGATGTTTAGAAATCCAGGGAAGGACTTTCATAAAACTTTTCCAGATATGAGAGGCATTCTTAAAGTTTCCAGTGGGTATCCTGAGCCAAGAATAGATATTTTTCTTGATATATTTCACCTATAGCAATCTAGACCACAAATTGTCACCCATAATGCCCCTCCAACAACTTTTTAAGAGCAATGCAGAATTGAACCAAAAGATATGTTTAACATTCCATCCACCCCACTGTTAGGCATAGATATAGTTTCCCAATTGACCAAGTGATAGTGGCCTCCTTCCAAATTACCTGACCACGGGAATATGAACATTGGACTTCTTAACTGATGTAGAATCTTGGACAGAATTTGAGTCATCATTTCCCAATAAACAGGAAAGCTACTCAATACATATTTCAATAACACTAGTCTACCACCAAGAGATAAGAATCTCAGACACCAAATATTAATTTTCTTTTCAAATCTGGTGATCAGTCATCGCCAATATTCCTGTATTCCATAGCAATTAGGTTTTTACCCATTCACCACAGTACTATTTATTTTTCCACGACGGTCATCCCATTAACAACAATATTGTTCAATATAATTTAAAATTAATTTCATTCAAACAAGGCAGCTAAAACAATGATATGTAGTTTTATTACGTGTTAAATCAAATTCACCACATTACTATGTATTTATCTATGGCTCTAAGGCTTATAGGCTTATATATATATATATGAATGCTAGAGTCTTCCTTACCAGGATATTAAACTTCTCCAAAACTTCTAGATTTGAATGCTATACTAGGAAATAGCAACAATATGAACTTACGGAATAAGATATACGCTTGTGCCGTAATTTGAGAATATAAGTAAGCAACTAAACTATTTCAACAAGCTCTTCAACTATTGAGCAAAATCATGGTTTTAGATCAAGCATTGACAATGAACTTAAGACATTAAATCATGGTATTAGACCAGGAAGCAATCATAAGCTCCATGAATTTGTGGCAACTGAAAAAGATTGACCGGAACGAAGGCATGCAACATTCCATTCATAATTATGATTTTCCACGGCAAAGTCAACTTAAGATTGAACAACCATCGCCCATAACAAAAAGGAAAAAAAAATTCAGTCAATGAAGATCCAAACTTCAGACTTTGCAAAAACGATACATCCATTACAGAACATGATCAAGAAGGATGCAACTTTTTAGTGGACAAATACGAATAAAGAAGCACCTTCCATAAGAAACAAATGTTATGTGAATTGGTTTCGTTTGAGTGGTCTAATGGTGGTTCAATCAAATGTTTTCTAACATGAGCAAATCCCAACATGATTACCCTTTAATCATGGATTAATGTGCCCTCCCTATTACTACCCCAAGAATCAATCAATTGTGGATTTTATATATTTTTGAAGTTAAGAGGAATAGCCTATGTAGGTACTATATTGGAAAATATACATAGACCATGAATATATTTGTAGACAATTGTCCCAAATTAATACTTGCAACCAACTTAATATATATGCTCCCACATGTTTTCTTGGGTGATAAAAGATTGTTTCAAAGAAAGGAATGTTCATGGCCTATCAAATAGAGTGGACAAGTATTTTTACCATAAATTTTGTTTGTAGTTTTTTTCATTGTTTAGTTTGAAACTGATTTTAGAGCTATTCATAATTAGAGTTGTTTTATTTTGAGCACAATTTTCAAAATATATAAATGCACATGAGAGAGGAATTATTCCAAGATTAGATTAGGTGTTTCCATGAAGGAGTAACACTTTTATAAATGGTACTATTTCCAAGGCATAGGGGTGAGAACATGTTCAAGTTAGACCTACTACTACTCGCGGGCATTCATTTAGTCTTCAATGTGAATTAAACCAAGTCTTTCACATCAACTCTTGAAGAGATTATCATCCAAGTCGATGAGGTGATGAAAGAAAATAGTAGTCTACAATGTAAGGAGTGGCCATCAAAGATAAAGCCTTGAAAATTTATCAAAATCAAGCTATGTTTCCCCAACTAGAAGAATAATGTTGGGGGACAATCCCTAGGAAAGGATATTTGATCCTAGAAGGAATCAAAAATTGATTAAGTTCATGATTAGAAAAATATCAAAATATGGATACACCCTTTTGTTCATTGTATCAGAGTTGTAACCTTTATGTTGAACTCATTGTGGGCTGTGCAGAAATCAACTTCGGCATGGATTAGAGTGACAATTTAGCATTGTGTTGAACATGTGCTAATATTTCAATCTTGCAGTTCTAGCACTATGGCATGGTTGTGTAGTTCCAAAGTTTGGTCATGCCTATATATTGTTGTGGTACCTTGGCATGTGCACCCTCATTGTAGACATACAATCCAATGTAACATAATACCACATGCATGGATGGACAAATCAACTAGTAGTTGCATTTAAAAGACCAATAGTTACAATAAGCTAACTTCTTCTCTTTGTTTCATCTTCTTCATTTTTGTACACTATAACCTGTAACATGAACATATAAAAAACATATTGTTTCATATTCCCTTCGAAGATTCTTTTTAGACCACCCTAATATTGTGATTGAGTTAGTGGTTAGTAGTATCTTGCAAATCTTATTTTAAATCCACAATTTCATATCTTTTGTGTATATACTTCATTAATGAGAATTGGGAATTGAGTTGTTCCCATATTACAATGCCAATATGTAAATGATTTATAAATTAAATTATTTTCGATGTGATTCATGTAAGTAGTTATCACATCATAGAATATCAACTATGTATGTAAGTTGAACTCATTGCAACAACTGGTGTGGTTATGCTAATTCCACGCGATTGCATATATGGATTAGTTGTAGAAGGCATCTTCGTACATCGATGAACATCTCTAGAAAGTCAAATCACAATTATATATTTAAAATAGTTATGTGATTTACTGTAATGTCCCTTGCCACTTTTTCATTAATTGAATTCAACCACCAGCATTCATTAGTGTCAACATGGCCCCATCTTGAAAGAGTTTGCTAAACCTTTTTTAAGAAAAAAAAATCCTTTTCACATCATAATATTTGTTTTGTTTAACTCAATATTTAAGCAACAAGGATTGACCTTGTAACTTCATCAACTTCAATTTTTTGTTTCTAATTTCATTATAAATAATAAAAATATGGTTACTTCAATTCAAGCATAGCCGTCAATATCCAATCCACATTCTCATGAATGCCAAAAAGTTCCCATACTCCACATCAATCTCCTCCTACCAGACCTACCCTTATGCCCCCAAAACCATGACACACAACTCCCATCATTGGGTCCAAGGGACATCTCCCTTGGCAAGCTCCTATCGCCAATTGCATACAAGGTTAAGGGGTAACCTCACCCCCGCACCAAGTTCCAACATGTGCATAACACACCTTTGAAGCTTGTGCATACATGAATCAGTAGCCTACTTGCGCACACTTTAGTGGTTTGTGCACACTCCAATATTTTCTTGCACACTTGGTACCCCCCACATACATTAAGAATGTCAACATCGTTACACATATATGCCAACAACAACACATGGTATGCTAGGAGATGAACAATCATTGACAATTACATAACCAAAATGCCTTCAACCACCAAACCTTGGTCTTGTCACTAGGATGTGCTCTTATTAAACAATGTATTATACAAAGCATGGCATAGAGTGGTTAGTCATCCTCTTTCACACTCTTGATCACAATGCAAATTATTTAAAAAATTAAACAATGATACAAGCATTCTTACATTTTAACATGCTTTTTATACATTTTATTTATTGATTTCCTCCGATCTTTATTTATGTTTCTCTTCCCATAACTTGATTGGTGTAATTTTGTTTAAGTTGTCCTCCAATTTGTTGCCTATATCATATCATACATATTCATGTGAGGATGAGTTCTTAGAGAGTATAGTCTTAAAATTATATCATTAGTCTTAAAATTATATCATCACCTATCTATCATTGTCAAAAGAATATGCAAAATATATTGAAATAGAAAGGAAAATATTGGGGATTGTGGTCATGCATCATCAAAATTGTGGATTTACTTATGTCCATTTACATTCAAACATTTTCAAAACACACAACTTATTCATGGACTATCTTTACTTCTAGATTGTTCCTGGTATGACTTCTGGGTCACGAGCATTTATACTTCATAAAAGCTTCCAAAAATTAACTAGTATTTATGATTGTTAAATCACTAGTAACAGAATGGGAGGTAAAGTAGATGCAATGAAGTGAAAAAAGAGAGAAGTAAATAATTCATTTGCAATATCTTGGTTTGGTTCAAAAAAATTCCTTTCAAATGAAGGCAGTTCTATTACAATTCTAATTTTTCATGGTTGTTTGAAAAAATAAGTTTGTATTTCAATCCTCTTTGCCTAGCCACCATATGTAGAAATTTTGACTCTAGAAAAATATTCTCTTTCGGGCCTCTAAACCCTCCTCCTTATGAATAATTTATATTTCATTTTGACTTAGAGGCTCAATAATTATTTGTTATCCCATTTATATCATTTTGAATAAGTTATGTTTTTAAGAACTTTTCCATGGATTTAGTAAGTAAAAGTCAACATATGCATATTGTGTCTATTAATTGACTCTTGATTGAACAAATTGTGTGCACTTCAATCTAAGCTGTCAAGATGGATTTTGGGGTTTCATTTCTTCCAAAAGAATCCCACTAAAATTCCCCCAAAAAAATTGTTTGCATGGTCATATGTTCAAGGGATTTTGGTTGACGACAATCATCTTATTCACAATAATCTCTTGAAGTATGGGTACCATTTTTTTTAAACGGTTGATTCCATTCTCTAATTCGATCATTTGTCGAATTCCTCTTCGTAGTGAGCTAGAAATTCTATATACACCATTCCCACCTTGTTTTCTAGCCACCCTTTTAGGTGATAAGATTATTTTTCTCTATCAAGTTCCAAGCAATATGGTTCCTAAATAGGATAAAAATTATCATATCTAACTTTCCATTGAAGTTCATTAGTAAAGTGTAGATGATTGAGCTTGATTAAAATCAATTTTCTCACTCGCTTAATTATTAGGGTGGGCCTTGTGTAATCTACGAAAGAAGTCCCCAATATTTGACAACCCTATCTCACCAATAACATCAATATCGTCTAGGTTGTGTCCAACAAAGACATGATGTAGTGCACACAATTTATGAACATTGTAACCAACACAACAAATGTTTGTGATTCAATGATCGTTTCCATGCTTTATTGAATGATAAATTCCCACATTTATCCCTTAACATCTCTAAGACAAAGAAATCATGCCACAAAATGTCACCTAAGAAATCAATCCACATAACAATGAGTTCTCAGATAACAAAAGTAGAGATCAGTACCATGTTGTTCATTCCACCAAAGACATTTTGTGTGTGCATGTTAATGTGTCCCTTTTGATATAAACATGCATCTTCAGCATTTGCTTTACACCAACTAATTTGAATAATCAAGAACTCTTCATCAACTACCAATTGAAAAATGGATTTCTATATAAGTTAACTCCTATATTCCAATAAGGAAAGAGTACTTCAAAAGGAACACTCTTCCTAGTATGTTATATTTCAATGAATATTTTTATTTGCTAACAATTGCAAGATGCAATGTTGTGCATTATCTAATCAATAATTCCTTTCTAAAAAGCATAGGTTGTATAACCCCCTTTTAATTTCATTTAGTTCTTGAAAGGCATCCCTTTCAAGTGCATGAATGGTTTTCATTTTACTCAAAGAGAACATGAATGCAATTTTGTAGTGGTGACCAAGAAGAGATACTCATACACATATAGATATATATGCACCGAATCTTGTAACTAAATAAACTACCGATGCAATATGAAACACATGACTCTAGTGAAAATCATACTTATTTAGGCACATGTTATGAACCCATGTCAACCCTTCTATTTACTTTGTTAGTATATTGTTGTTGGACGCATATGCTTTGTAAGTCGTCCCGTAGTATTTGTTGATCCATAGTTTGTATTATTGTTGTTGGACGCATATGCTTTGTAAGTCGTCCCATAGTAATTGTTGATCCATAGTTTGTATTGGCCCATGGTTTGTATTGACCCATGGTATTGGATCCTAGACTTAGTATATAAGTTTTTGTTGAGTCCAATGAAGGTACCATGAAGTTATTTGTATTGAGCTTGCTCAAAGGAGGTTGCCCCCTCGAAGTGGCCTGCGATCGATAAAAGCGATTCTGAGTTCTATTATTTCTGCTATCTCATGTATTTTCATCGATTAATTGTTGCAGGTTCTTCTCATCTGGTATCAGAGCACTTTCTTGGGCTCGTTGGGTGAAATTTCTGGCAAAAAAATTTGCGCATCTGTTGTAGGTTCGGATTTGGGAATAATCCCTATCCGCTTAACTGTGGAAAGTACTTGGGCATACGCCCTAAAACTCATTGTGAGGAGTACCACAGTAACCCCGAAGTAGTTGTCCCATTGAGAGGACCTACCAGCGAAAAGGGCAACGACCCCTACCTGATTGACTAGTTCCCACCCGTGAGGTAAACCAAGAGCTGTCGTTTGTGACAAAGCGGTTATCAGTTTTACCTGAGTCGTGGAGTGAGGGGTACTGCCCCAATACACAAGCCGTCAGACAGCATTGGTGGCCGAGTGAATCCCTGAACCGTTAGGAACCCGATCCTACCTGGGGTCCATATCTATTTTCAACTGCAAAATCGCAGATTTTCTTTATCCAGAACTGTTGCCGATCACTTCTGCATTGTTATAGATCCCTCTGTTTTTTATCACTTCCACGCTGTTGCAGATCTATCTGTTTCTGATCACTTTCGTGTCATTGTAGATATATCTGTTTCCAATCCCTTCCGCGCCGTTGCAGATCCATTCCTGGAAAAAAAAAGTATAAAATTCCAATTTTTCGCCATATCTCCCTTGTTTTCACTCTGTTTCCCTTGAAACTTCCCTGACACCCCTGTAATCCTATTCTGCATATTTCATTTCTGAGGACCCTATCCCAAATTCCACTTCCCAAAGCCCGAAATCCCACATTTGTCTATTTTTAGGGTTTGCCATAACTTCTTCGGATTTCACCCAATCGCCTTCCAATTTTACCACAGAGTTTCTTTCATAATTCTGCTTCTTTGTCCCTCTCTACCAAATTTTCTCATTCTTTCACCCCGCTTCCAAAATCCTCCTTTTATGCTTCCATGTCCATTCGACAGTGTCCGAAACCTAGTCAAACCCAAATTACCCTTCATATTTTTTCCCAAATCCAGATTTTCCTTTATTGAAACAGTTTCTGTTTTTTTTTTCTACCCCCTCAACAAACAAAAAAACTCCTAGTTATGGTTGTCACCCACGTAGGAGCAAAAACCATGGAAGAAGCACTTGCAACCATCCAAGCCAAACTCCAGGATCTAGATGAAAAATTTCTCGGCCTCCATCTTGAGAATTCAGCCATGAACAACAAATGATAGTTTGATTCTTCATCAGACAATGGGTTCTCTTCTTCCAGCAATTTTCGTGGTCCGAAGCTTGATTTTCCTCACTTCAATGGTACTGATCCGACTAGATGGATCTATCGTGCAGAACAGTATTTTAGTCTGCATAATACTTTTGATGTCAACAAAGTTCCACTTACATCCTTTCATTTGGAACAGGAAGCTCTTCAATGGTACTATTGGTACATCAAGGCTCATGAAGAGCCAAAATGGACAGATTTTTGCCAGCTCCTTTTGCAACGATTTGGTCCTAGTGCTTTTGATGACTTCATAGGAGCCCTCACTAAAATTCGCCAAATTGGCACTGTGAGAGAGTACCAAACCGAATTTGAGAAACTAGCCAACCACACAGAAGGATTTCCCGATGAATTCTACCGGAGTTGTTTTATCAGTGGTCTAAAGGATGCAATCCGCTCTGAGGTCAAAATGTTCTGTCCCAACACAATGATGGAAGCCCTGGGGTTGGCTAAGTTGGCAGAAGACAAGATTGCAGCCCAACAATGCTCCAAACCCACTTTTGTTCCCTTTTGAAATATGGGTTCTCAACGACTTCCCATCCCGCCAGCTCCTCGACCAACTCCTATCAAGCATTTGTTTGAAACTGAGATGCAGGCACGCAGAGAAAAAGAGCTTTGTTATAATTGTGATGAGAAATTCACTTGGGGACATAGATGTGTTCAGCAAAAGATCTATCTCTTGGATATGGATTCTTTGCCTGCCTCTAAAATTGGTGAAGAAGCTCCAGATACAATGGATGATCAGGTCGACATTCATGAGCCACCTATTGACCCCCCATCTCAGGACGACCAACCAGAGATATCTCTCCATGCTTTATCTGGCGTCACCACCCCCAAAACAATGCGAGTCATGGGTTACTTCAAGAAGCTTCCTCTTGCAATACTCATTGATTCTGGTATCACTCATAACTTCATTGACCCCCGGATCTCCAGACAGGCTGATTGTTTTGTCCATCCTCACTCCAACTTTGAAGTTATGGTTGCCAATGGGGGAACCTTACCTTGCAAGGGAAATTGTCACAATGTGCATATCTCTCTGGAAGATTATAACCTGCACTCTGACATGTTTTCCTTGTCCTTAGGCGGATGTGATGTGGTTTTGGGCGTTCAATGGTTATGCACACTTGGCCCCATCTTATGGGATTTTGCTGAACTTTGGATGTAGTTTTCAGTCAATGGGACACACCACAAATTTGCAGGCTTACAACCAGGGTCTCTGGGCATCATCAGTTCACATCGCCTGGAAAATATCCTTAAGAAGAATTCCCATGGTGTCATCGCTCAGCTCCATTCCATTCAGATGCACCCATCAACGGTCTCCACTACTTCCTTGGATAGATATGCAGGTGTCTTTGCTGCACCAGTGGCCTTTTTTCCTTCAAGAGAGATTTCCGGTAAGAATTTATCCGCATCTACATCTCAACAGGAAATTATGGCTATTTTGCATGCAGTACCGAAGTGGTAGCCATCCCTATTAGGGAATTATTTCTGCATCAAGACTGATCTCTAGAGTCTGGAAAATTTCCTGGAACAACGAGTCTCCTCCCCAACACACCTGAAATGGGTTATCCAACTCATGGGTTATGACTATGAGATCACCTACAAGAAGGGTAAGGACAATATGGTGGCAGATGCTCCTTCTCGCACATTTGATGACCCAGTTTCTCTTACAACTATTTCTCTGCTTGTTCCAAATTGGTTACAATCTGTTCAATAGGGCTATCTCTTCTATGAACTCCATGCTTCTTCATCGGTAGGGCACTCTGGGTTCCTCAAAATGTATGACCAGGAACCATGGAACTTCTTTTGGCAGGGACTGAAAATGACAATTCAACAGATGGTGGTTGACTGTGATACTTTCCAGGTCAACAAGGGTGAAATGACACTCCTTTCGGGACTGCTCGAACCCTTGCCCATCCCTACACAGATTTGGACAACTATTTCTATGGATTTCCTAGAAGCGCTCCAGTGGTACAATACCACGTCTAAAAGGACACCATATGAAGCAGTCTATGGACAGGCACCACCAATTCTTCTTCAATACACCCTCAGCAGCTCCCCAATTCAGGAAATTGACTCGGTTCTCCGAAACCGTGATCAGATTCTTCTCATTCTACAGGAAAATATTCACATGGCAAGAATTTGAATGAAACAACAAGCCAATCAGCACCGTTCATAGCGCACTTTTCACACAGCTGATATGGTTCTTCTTCGTCTACATCCTTCCAAGCAATCCTCCTGAAACTCAAAAGGCGTCAATGGCCCAGAATGCAACCCTAGGATGCTACAGGGGAACTACTGCTTCAGATTCTGCATCAATTTCCACATCTAAAGCTTTGAGGACAAAGCTTTTTCTAAGGGAGAGGGGATGTTAGAACCCATGTCAACCCTTCTATTTACTTTGTTAGTATATTGTTGTTGGATGCATATGCTTTGTAAGTTGTCCCGTAGTATTTGTTGATCCATAGTTTGTATTATTGTTGTTGGAGGCATATGCTTTGTAAGTCGTCCCGTAGTAATTGTTGATCCATAGTTTGTATTGGCCCATGGTTTGTATTGACACATGGTATTGGCGCCTAGACTTAGTATATAATTTTGTGTTGAGACCAATGAAGGTACCGTGAAGTTATTTGTATTGAGCTTGCTCAAAGGAGGTTGCCCCCTCGAAGTGGCCTGCGATCAATAAAAGCAATTTTTAACGAACATAAATAAAGAATAATAATTAAATAATTAATAGTTAATAATTAGGATATTAGGAAAAGATGTGTCTCCTCATCATAATGGTTCGACCATATTTAAAGGCGACCAAACCTATGTAATACTTATCATCTTATCATTTTATCTATTCCATTATCAATATTATTCCATTTATTATGGCCTATCTAGTTTACCAGGTATTTTGGTAAATTATTTGTGTGAGCGAATAAATATTCAGCTCGTTTGGTATCAGAGCCTGATAGCTGATCCGGCTTTTGGCCCAAAAAAAAAATTCAAACTTGTCTGGCAGGTTTGGATTTTCTCCGAGTTATCAGTCTTTGACCCGGCTTTTAGCCATTCCATTTCGGCACTCCCACACCCTTACTCTCTTCCACTCCTCACTACCCGATGACCTACAATCACCCACCTCCTCACCTCTCGCAACACCCTCCAGTCACACCTACACAGCCCCATGTCCTCTTTCACTCCCGCGCCCACCTACTCCACTCCACCTCCACTCCTCTTCCCACGCTCCCTTATTGTCCACGCGCCACACTACTACGCCTCATCTTTCCCATCGCTTTCTTTCCATCGCCACCACCTCTCACGCACCTCCCTTCCACGCCTCTTCCATCACCACTCCTCCCTTCCTGCCAAACCCTCCTCCTCTTCCACCGCACTCCCTCCCTCTGTCGCCCACTTGCGCTCCATCCACACTCCTCCACGCGCCTCCCCAACACCTCATCCCTCCTCTCTGGCCACTCCCTCCCACATCAACCTCCGCCTCCGCCCCAGCATCCCCCACGCTAACCCCTCCGTGTTGACCCTCTCCCAGCCTCCCTCCGCCATCCCTCTTCCACCACACCTCCACAACTTCCACACCTCCGCCAGTCCATACGCAGCACCACAAATCCACACCATTTCCCTCCTCTATCCGCCCACGCTTTCCTTGACTGCCAGCATCTCTCCTACTGTGCCCTCCACGCCCTTCTCCTTACAGCACCTCCATTTTCCATCTCTTCAACCACCTCCTTCTCCACGCCAGGCCAGCCTCCTCCATTCCGTCGCTCCGCCCCTACACCACGTCCATCACTCCACCACGAATCTATACACACAAACCCTGATTCAAATTAGGTCAAAACAAAATAATTACAATATAATAATAAATTATTATTATTATTATAGTTGTGACCTTATAAGAAAATAAAAACATATAATAATATTAATTTCAATTATTATTATTATTATATTTTTATTTTTTGTCCATTAATTCTTAGAATTAACAATAGTTATTACTATTGAAAAAAAAAATTATTGTTATTATACTATATAACATTTCAAAAACAAACAAAAAAATATTAATAATAATATTATTATTAGATTTTAATAATAATTATTATTATCAAAGAAAAAAAAATCAATTCTTTTGAATAAGAATTGTTTGGAGAAACAAAACAATTCAAGCCAAAGTAGGCTCGTTAAGGAGAGATTAAGACAAAGCCAAGAAAAACAAAAATCAAAAGTGTAAGCGAGACTCCTAATTTTCAAAGAAGTTGAAAAACACTTATCACGGAAGAATCATCAGAGAAGTTAAAATCAAGGAAGACTTATCAAGAATTCGAGACATGTTGTCGACAAGAAGACCAAGTTATCGTCCCTAACCAGTAATTATGGCGATTTCTGAATCAGAACTGCTGTCCAAAATAAAAGTAGCATGGGACAAAGAATTTGACACGACGACGCAGGATATGTCTAAGAGATTTATAGAGCAAGAGAATCATTATCTAAAAAGCCGTATTGAGAGATTATCTACACAAATCGAGGAATTAAAAAACAAAAACAATTTCAGTCAGAGATTGAAAAATCAAGATATAAAGAAAGAAATAGACGATTACAAAGCAAAAATAATACGCTTGAACAAAATCGTCAGCGACAAGGATGAAGAAATAATGCAGATACGACATAAATTAGAAAGTCAAGAATCGGAGGTTGGCCAATGTCGACAACAGATAAAAATTATTCAACAACAAAATGACGACTCTAAAAAGGCACACAAGCTAGAGATCACAAAAAGTAATAAAACAATATCCAACAATTACGAAGAAATTTTCATATTAAGAAATCATAACAAGACACTAATCACAAAAATTAAGAAGTTGAAAAATATTCGGAAGGCAGATCAATCTACGGAAGACGTTGAAGGAAAAATTCTAGACAAGCAAAAGGAAAATATCTGCATCAGAAGTCATAACAAAGATCTTAAAGAGCAACTTAAGAAGTATGAAGATGACAGAAAATCTCAAGTAGAAGTGATTAAGAAGTTTCAAAATGATAACATGCAGTCGGAAAGCAAGTTGGAAAAGATACAAAACGAAACCTTAAAACATCAAGAGACAAAAATACAACTTCCAGCTTAGATCAACGCTCAAAAGACGACACTCGTAAAAGAAAATGACATTGTGAAAAGTCCCTATCGACACCCCAACCATAAAAACCGATATTCTAAAAAGTGGGAAATGTCGAAAGACAATGGTACTAATGTGATCAAAGATTCTGACGATAGATCAGTAGGGAATCCCAGCAGTCAACAACAAATCAATTTGGGATGGATTGACCCATCCACATATCAGAAGTTATGCTCTACACTTAGCAGTTTGTATCAACATGTTTCGTCAGCCACAACAACACAAAGAACAATGCGACAAAATTATAAGGCTTTGAGGACAAAGCCTTTCTAAGAGAGTGGCAATGTAACGAACATAAAAAAAGAATAATAATTAAATAATTAATAGTTAATAATTAGGATATTAGGAAAAGATGTGTCTCCTCATCATAATGGTCTGACCATATTTAAAGGCAACCAAACCTATGTAATACTTATCATATTATCATTTTATCTATTCCATTATCAATATTATTCCATTTATTATGGCCTATCTAGTTTACTAGGTATTTTGGCAAATTATTTGTGTGAGCAAATAAATATTCGGCTCACGATTTTGAGTTCTATTATTTCTGTTATCTCGTGTATTTTCATTAATTAATTGTTGCAGGTTCTTCTCAGCACAAGGACATCAAATTATTATAGACCCCCTGATGCTCTTAAATATGACTATGCATTCAAGCCTCCATATTGTAATAATGTACGTATTAAGGATCCATACCGGAATTCCCACTTGAAGGTTCCATATTTTAATGTGTGCATTGGTGCAACCATGGTGAATACCAATTCCAATACTTGGCTCAAAATTCTCAATCTAATCACCTTCGTGTGAGTGTGGAAGTGTGCACACATCTATAAAATAATTGCACATGGATATATACTACACCAATCCTAACACACTAAGTTAAAATAAACCTACAAAACAACCTCCATTCACTGAGAAATTTTAATTTATAAGTAACCTTCGCGAAAACCTTTGAAACCATTAGTAAAGAATTTTATAAATGTGAATTTGATAGTTTTGGTCAATCTTATATGAGTAACTTTTTTTGCAATCCATACAATTAATTAAAAACAATAGTCATAGATATGGACTAATAATAAATAAAAAGAGGCATTTAAAAAAAAGAGTTGTCTTTAGTAACCATTGACCATACATTAAGTAAAACTCATAATTGGAAGTGTGACCTCTCAACCATTCCTATTATTACACTTCTACATCTACATTCTAGTTTACTCATAAAGTACACCTATAAATAATTATAAAAGTATAGTGATTATGAAGAACGTGAACCAAATTAAATCATTCATCGAGAGTAGCAAGGCACTCTACAACCCAATATGGGGAAGACTTCATTTACCCAGTTGTGGAACTATGTTTCTATAGTGTTTTGATAGGTCTCTATCTTTAGATAGCTTGTATTCAACATTAAGTGGGGAAGATCCAATCTAATGCTTTCTCTTCATGGATTCTTATCTATCTTCAAGGAGGATGTTGTGCACAAGGAAAACTTTATATTGACCCTCTTACTTCTTTTTAGCTATGACCAGCCATGCTTTTCAAATTGGATATACACACACCAACTCTCACTTGCATTTATATTGGGTGTTTCTAAACCATGAGCCTTATCTTATATTCAAGCTTCCTTTTGAGTTTCTTTTTATGATATGCACTTGTAATGGGTATCCATAAACCCACACCACTATTCTATTTGAGCACACTTGGCCATATTCAACCTCTTTCAAATATATGGAATTGGATTGTCTCACTCTCACTTCAGCTAAAATTGACGTGGGTACTCCAATCTCCTCTATATTATATGGTATTTCTTCTAACACCTATGCAAATGGACAATTCAATACTACTATCTTAGTAGATGTATACTGTCACAAGGTTAGATCTTCCTACCCTCCTTTAATGGATGAGCATGTTAGTAATAGTTGTGGCCAACCTAGGAACTTGAACTCCTCTTCAATAAGGAATTTTCAATGTCCTTAGCCGACCAAATATTGTGAGATAGCAAATTCCAATGTCTATAATTCTCATGGATGCCAAGATCAAAAAAGTCAACTTGATACAATCAATGCCAAAATATTTTGCTTTCATCATTCACTAAATTTCAAAGATGGCTAAAGAAGATTATATTTCTGAAATTTATGAAAAAATAAACTTAATGTCGAAGATGGCCAAATGCATTTTCTATTGGCATATTGATCTCACATGGTGATAAACAAGCTGAAGGAGATATGTATTGAGAAAATGTTAAAAGAAAATCTCGATAAATGATGAAAGAAGTCTTTTGTGTTTTAAAATTGTTTAAGAAATTGTTTTCACCTTTTTTTTAAAGCATGTTGCTTAGAAAATGCCAATTTTTGTATACCATGTTTGTTTAAAGGACATTAAGTTCAGGAAATTGGTCCTTAGATTTATCTATTTGTTTTGAGAATTCCTTTGTTGATGCAACTATGGGAAATCAAATAGCATTTAAATATTTCTAAGCATCGTTAAGGTCTAAACATTGCTAATGAATTTGAGTATGGTGACGATGATGATTCCATGCATAGATGTTATGAGTATCTATGGATAGAAGTGTCTTGACATAATATGATAAATAAATAATTTGAGAATCTTCATGTGATAAATAAATAATGTCATATTTTATTACTTTCTCTTAAAACAAAGAAAATATGAGTCTAAACATTGCTAATGAATTTGAGTATGGTGATGATGATTATTCCATGCATAGATGTTATGAGTATCTATGGATAGAAGTGTCTTGACATAATACGATAAATAAATAATTTGAGAATCTTCATGTGATAAATCAATAATGTCATATTTGATTACTTTCTCTTAAAACAAAGAAAATATGATAAATACAAATTCATAAATGAAATGTATAATTTTGAAGGCTTTTTTTATACAAATTATAAAAGAAAGAAAACAATTCTATAAAATAGAGCTTTATACATGTTCTTTAAACTTAGTTTGCAAAATTAATGACATAAATAAAATACAAGCAATCATATTAATAATCATGCTTAGTATTTTTAATCAAATCAAATTAATGATATTTCTCATTATTATTAGTCACCATGGGTAAATCCCATTAAAACAAATTTAAAAATATAATTTCATATTTCAAGTAGATATTACCATGTACTCGAAATGGTAGTTGAAAAGTTATTTTCTAGGTGTACAATCTTGATCTCTTCAAACTTGAATATGATGTGCAGATTCAAAGCACAAATATGTTGCCTACCTACCACTTTAAACAAGAGCAACTTTGTGCACTTAGAATTCGTATTTCCATTATTTTAGATTATATAATGGAATATATATACATTCTTTCAAAGATTAATTTGATTTGTTTTCCATAAAAAATCAAAATTCAAGTTTTAAGATATTCAACAGACAATTCAAATTGTCTATTTATTGAAGTTAAAACTTAGATGATAGTGATTTATAACCTCTTGAATAAAGAACCTCAAAGGAAATGAACTATGCCAAGGCATGGTTAAAATTTTGCATGCCCACCAAAGACATGCTTAAACTGTCTTTTTCTTAGAGTTAACAATGAGATGAAGAGTAATTTATAACCTCATAAACATTAGGATTCAAATATGTGCATGCCTAATAAAAGGCCTCCAAGGAAATCAATTGTGCCAAGGCATGGTCAAAGCTTTGCATGCCTACACAATTATTAGATACAGCAAGGAAGCAAACTAAAATGATTCAATATAGATTAGCAATGAAGGGGGAGAACCCAATCTAAAATTAGTAAATTATGATAACTGAGAATTGAAGTGAGAAGTTCACTAAGTCAATGTCTTGAGGAGGCAGAAAAACCAAAATGTGTATGAGCAAAGATGTGGTATACCTTGCTATCTTTATGGTATTGTTTATTGTGTCAAGCACAAGCTGGTGTGCTATGCACATTTTTAACTGTAAGCAATCCTTATGGTTGGCTTGAGCACATTGGATTCTAATTTGTATTCATTTAGAAGAAGTAAAATATGTTTATCCATAATTTGATTCAACAATCTTCGTAAGTATGCTATGGTTTCCAACTAACTTTCCATAATACTTGTAGTTGACCTATGCATATTGAACTCCATTATATGAACTCCAATAAGATAGTTAGTTATCCATACTTTAGTTCCACAGTGTCCATTAGATATTTACTATGATCTTCACCCAACTTTCTCATTAAATTTACCTTTATTATCCACATTCCATTTACTATGTTTAATTAATTTACTCTACTTAAATTTATAGCAATAATTTTTTATCTTTACTCTATTTTTTTGTTAAATATGTTATGTATGCTCCTTAACTATATTTAACATGTTCTAATAATTAAAAATCATTCACTTTCTTTTGAAATTTATAAATATTATCAAATAAATAAATTTTAAAACTTTGAAAAGATAGAGCATTTCCTCAAAAATGCACATTCTCCTTTCTCTCTTATAAATCAAGACATTCCCAGACCCTCACCCTATGCACAAATTGCTAAATCTACAATATGAGCAAATCACGAATAATAAGCTTTATAACAATGATCACAATTTTCATTATAAAACAAATATTGTAAGAAATCAAACACTACATGCAAGTGAAAGCATACTTGTAAAATTTCTAAACAAGTGTAAGGAAAAGAGCGAATGATAATAATACAATCCGATACCATCAAACATCCTCCATTATTCCTTTCTACCGTTTGCCAAGTATTTATTCATTGCCTTTCTTGTAGTTATGAGTTGAGAATGTTCCTTGTTTTACTTATTATATTTCTTTTTTAGATCATATGTTGCATTTACAAAAGCAAAAACATAAAAAAACCTCCAGTGCCATCATTCACAAGGAAAACAAATCCTCACAATATGGATCCATGAAGCTATCACAAAAGTGACACTAGGGTGAACCTTTGAAATAAATAAGCAATATGTACCAAACAAAAAAACTTCAAGGAAGCTGCACAATTCAAAAAAAAACCTTCCAACGTTTATTGTCAATCAAACAACATTATAATCAATAAAACAAAGGAATTATGGTGGCATGCCACCTACTACTACCAAAAAGAAGTTCAAAGATTTATGATCAACAGAACATCAAACTAAAATTTGGCTTTACTATGTTTGACGGAGTTTTGCATTTAATATAAGCTTTTGATAAGACTAATAATTTATCATATTAATCTCAACAGATTTGTCAAATTGTGTTGATATCCATGGTATCAATATTGGCCATGTGCACCTGCATATAACCACAACAAAGAGAAATGCCCATGTGCATACAAATGCTTGATATGCATATGTGATATACTGCAAGAAGATAAAAGAGAGAAAAGTAAAAACAAGACTATGTCATATACAATATAGTGTCCCTGTGCATAGAAGTGCTCGTGCCTATTCTGATATTTTATTCACAGATTTATTGAATATATGAAAACAAACTCAATTATCTTCATATAGAATCCTAGAACAATACAGCTAGGAAACGATGAAGTTTCAAGTTTCGTATCTTCATATTTGTGCCTTCTTTAGCCAATTCATCAAATCCTTGTTTTGTCTTTACCATTGTTTTGTATTTACCATCATGAAACGCAGTTGCAGCGGATATTGCAATACAAATATTCAATATCCATGGCTTTAGAGAAGCTAAGATATATACCACATACTTGGATAAATAGTTTGTTTTCTAATCATGATGTACAAATATGCTAATTTTTATTTTGAAATCGATTATTCAATCTGGAAAGAACGTGTTGTGTGAAAAGATCAAGCACAATTATACAATTATAAATTTGTTTAGGAGGAAAAATTAGTTGCAGCTAACTTAAAAAATGTAAGACGTTGAATTTTACCAACGATTTTGAGTTTAAGGTTTTAGTGGACTGAGTATTTTGCTTTTTTAGCACGTAGAACCGGATGGGAAGACTTCAAAATGAGAAGATGCATCAAAGTTCAGGTTTTTGTGAACAGAGTACTGTTTTTTTAGCACGCAGAACCGGATGGGAAGAGTTCAAATGAGGACATCAAGGAAGAACATTGGTGAACTGTGAAATTGCAACCCCTTTATATTTTTCAAAGTTCGAGTTGGGCCATCCCATGTGGCATATCAAAGAGTCGACTCATGCTTAGCATAAAGAAAATAAAGGATCATGACCAAAACAACTTATAACAGAAAAATTGATCCCCTCATTGAAATTAAATTGATGCATGGTATCAGCGTGGCAATGTTGATCCTCCCAACAGTCCATCAACAAGATTGGTTTCCATCAGCAAGACTAGTGTCTAAGATTGATCTGGATCACAATCCACTTGGCCGTAGCTTCCATTGCATGTATAAAAATCTCCAGAAACCATTTTCGAGCTCTGACTTGTCTGTTGATGAGGTGTGCTTAGATATTGAAGACATTCAGAGCCTTTATAATATCAAAAACTGCCAAAACTGCCTTGTTCACCGACCATCTGACGGTGTACTATGTAAAACAAGTGTAAGTGCATATTAACACACGGCAAAACAGATTTACTCTGAACTGGGAGCGACTGGTTCGCTCGACCCTGTAGAGGCAGCAATGAAGTAGCCAAAATCCGGGCAGAATCACTCCAGAAGTATGACAAGTTTGAGAAACCCAGTTTGGAGTTTGGAGGAAGAAAGAGGTCGAAGATACAGAAGAATCTCAGGTTGGAGTATAAGTATTAGGGAGAGCACGTGGTAAACTTATATTGTGTGGAGAACATGCAGTGGTACATGGGTCCACTGCTCTAGCTGCCTCAATGGGCCTCTACACACAAGTCCGGATTCAGACTCCCACAGCTGGAACAGGTAATAGTTATTATCCTTGATGGTTTGGATGCAATATTATTTTGTTCAAATATCGAGCGATGCTTGCGTTTTTTTTTATACATATGTATTATATGAAGGGTATTGCAGTTTTAACCGTGATCTGATAAGCAAAAACTGTTCAAAGGCATTTTAGTCTGATAATTTAATCCCTCTCTGTGATTGTTTGCACGAGACCCAGATGGGCATTTTAATCTTAATTGGTGATTGTTTGCAGCAGACCCAGATGGGCATTTGACTCTTAATTTGAGAGACTTGAATGTGCACTTTACATGGCCAATCCAGAGTATAGAACCTGCTTTTAAGCCGTTGGAAGAATTTGTTGTGGATCCTCTCTATGTCAAATCTTGTTATGCGGACATTATGCAGTGCATTGCATCCCTATTGGATGAATAGGAGTTCCCAGAGGCTGTAATTGGTGTTTCCATTGGAGTTTCAGCTTTATTATTCCTATAGATCTCCATTGTTGGGTAAGCTTTGGTGTTGTTATTGGACTTGGGTATTTTTGTTTCAGGACTGCTTGTATTTGGTTCTGGCAGATTCTCTATCTGTGGATTAATGTAATCAGATCTAGTCATATTTCAAATTTTAGCTGCCATTGAAACTATTTTTTCGTCCGGCTAACATGATCAGTGTCCAGGTAATTGTGAGTTCAGACTTACCTCTAGGTTCGGGATTGGGATCCTCTGCTGTCTTTTGCGTGGCGATATCAGGTGTTGTGCTTGCTTTATCTGGTGCACTAGATTTGGATGTTCTCTAAGGGAGTTGGTTGAGTTTGAAACAGAGCAATCGCGAAATAGTGAACAAGTGGGATTTTGAAGGAGATAAAATCATCCATGGTATACTTTCAGGCATTGACAACATAGTTAGTGCATTTGGTATGTAAAAAATATATATAAGATCTGTTATAAATACAAATAGTCAAATAGGATTCAGCATCAACCCCTAAACTTTGAAGTCGCAGCCTAGCAATCCTGGCACATATGGCTAGCAGGGGCTGCCAAGAACGTCGCAGCAACATGTAGAGGAATCGTTTGGTTGTGCCCGCGGCCACAAGCTTTTTCTATGGCATGATTCAAGATGCTCGCCGCCTCCGGGGAGCTTCTGCTATGGCATGATTCAAGATCCTTGCCGCCTTCGAGGTTTGCGTATGATGCACTGTACGTAGCCCTGCTCGCTTTATTTCCGATAAATTTAAAACTTGAAATTTCACCGACTCCAAAAAAAAAAACGTACGTCGCAAGAAATAGACGGTTAATGAAAAGGACGCGTGGTAAAAGTTGGTTGGACAAAGCGACGAGGACGAGGACGTGGCAGCATTCCATTCGCTCAATGAGCAAGGAATACAAGGAATACAACTGCAGTAGTGAGGATGGTCTTGAGTTGTTTGAACACCTACAACGTAATTACATTTCAACCACGTTGAAATTTAGTACTTGGTAGGATAACGTGTAATTTCTATTGTATTATGTCTATATATACCATGTTAACTGACAGATGGTAATTTGATAGGATTCATTAATGTGATTTAATTGTCATCAAGTCTTGTGTTACAAGTTTCCAATCCAGTTAATTATTAAGATTCAACTTGATACCATGTGTCTAGGCTCTAAGTCTCTTCTTTAGCATTGAAGTTTACCTCTTTCCCTTAATTTTCTCTTTGAATCAGTGGCCTACCAGGATTTTTATGGGAGTTTTGTTAAAATCAACCAAAATGTAAACCCTAATTTACATATACTGGAATCTCCTGATTAAAACAATGAGTAAAAAATTAATAGCGGAAGCATACCTGAATCCATTGAAGGAGAAACCTTATAGGAAGAGAACCCTTTGAGATGGTCTTCCAATTCTAGCCACTAGATTCTGTGTCAACTTCTCTCTGAGAGGATTTTCAGAAATTGGAATGCGTCGTGGTAGAATGGGGACCATAACCCTATTTATAAACCGCTACGGCAGTTCACAATAACCGCTAGGGCAGTTTTAATTTTATCACAATTATATTTCCGCCTCTCATAGAAATAATAATTATCTAATGGTATCTATACAATAATCTCATGACAATTATACCCTTAAGCCAATTAATCAATTATTAATTAGATCACTATATTTAGGCTTAATTAAATTATAGCACACACATTTTAATTATTTACATGTGTGGCCCAAATTATAGATTAATTACAAAAATTAATCTAACAATCTCCCACCGGGCCACATGCATATGTAATCAAATAAATGTGCTTAACCTTATGAGCTCAAAATTTGCTATCATGTCCTTAGGGTATATCCGAACAATCTGGTCCATTAACTATACTGACATAGGATCAAGGTGGCCTTTGTTACATCAATCGTTACTAGACCAATCAATGGTCACATATATCTGCACAGCTAAATGACATAGATCAATCATGAGTGCATAGCATGGAAATTACATGCAATGTGATCTATTCATGCCTATTTCCAACTGGTCCTACTTAACTTTATTAAGATCAAATCTTTAGCATAATTTAACAGAGTGCAATAAAATGAATACTTTATTTCTGCAGAACACAATCCAAATGTATAACATAGAGCAATATACAATGAATAATATAAACTCCCACTAAATTTGGATATCCTCAAATGAGACAACACCCATATGAGCAGTGTGCTCATGAAAGACCTTGGGTGGTAATCCCTTTGTAAGCGGATCCTCTATCATGGAGTTTGTTCCAATATGCTCTATGGATATCTGTCCACTCTGTACTTTTTCTTTTACAACTAGGAACTTGATATCAATGTATTTTGATTTTGTCGAACTCCTGTTGTTATTGGAATATAAAACTGCTGATTTATTGTCACAAAATATCTTCAGTGGTCTTTCAATACCATCCAGAACACGCAGCCCAGTGACAAAATTTCGTAGCCATATTCCTTGATTGGATGCCCCATAACATGCTACAAACTCTGCTTCCATAGTGGATGAAGTTATGAGTGTCTGTTTGGAAGACCTCCATGAAATTGCTCCACCAGCCAACAGATAAATATAGCCTGATGTGGATCTTCTGCTGTCTTGGCATCCAGCAAAGTCGGAGTCGGAATACCCAATGATCTCTAACTGATCTGATCTCCTATATGTAAGCATGTACTCTTTTGTTCTCTGTAAATATCTCATAACCCTCTTGGATGCTCTCCAATGATCCATTCCAGGGTTACTTAGATATCTGCCTAACATGCCAACAATGTACGCAATATCCGGACGTGTACATACCTGAGCATACATTAGACTCCCCACAGCCGAAGCGTAAGGAATCTTCTGCATTTCTTGACTTTCTAAACTATTTTTAGGGCATTGATTAAGACTGAATTTGTCTCCTTTAGCGACAGGGGTATCACCTGGTTTGCTATTTTGCATGCCATACCTTTGGAGGACTTTATCAATATAGGTCCTTTGTGACAATCCTAAAATACCCCTAGAACGATCTCGGTGTATCTGGATTCCTAAGACAAAGGAGGCATCACCAAGATCTTTCATCTCAAAATGTTTTGATAAAAATCTCTTGGTGTCGTGCAATATGCTAATATCATTTGTGGCTAGTGTTTGTGTCAGAAATTGTTACTAAGGCTAAGGTAACAAGCCAACACAATCTCAAAATAAAAATCAATCCAAACTAGGTTTTTAGGGTTTTGTTTTGTAGGTTTTGGTTAGAAACTTCAAGAGCATAAGGGAATACATTCAACAGATAAGTAAAAACTAATTCATATACATATATCCATGAAGATGCATATATATCTCAGGAATCCAACAAAAGATTGCAATGAAGTTCATACAATAAAAGACAAGCACCACTGAAAATTATACCTAAAACCAGAAATGAATTTGTCAATCAAGAAACTGTATAAGTTTAAAATGAAGCCAACACATATCAGAAGTGGAATAAGGAGTCATATATTCATAGTTTCATCAAAAATGCAATATGAGAGTTTGCAATACTTAGCAGTGAACAAGTCTGGAAGAATGCACAGCTTGCAGACCTCCTCTAGCTCTCCAAAAATTCGAACCCTTACAATGTCTTTTCTCCCTCTCTAAATAGTTTTTCATCCCCCAAAAACAGTTAGGGTATCTCCTACTAATCCTCCATCGAATGACTAGATTAGGTAAAATAACATTTACATTTTTACAAATTACAATTTTGCTAAAAATAGCAAATCTTTAACAAAAAGCTTTAAATGAACCTAACTGCCCTAGATCTCTTTCGATGCCTTCACTAGCAAAGCTATGCCATCTGGACTTGAGGATCTTTTCTTCACTCTTTTGTGCTTTTGCTCCAGCTCAGCTATCCTTTTGTGCAGGTGTTCATTTTCATGCTGCAAGGTTTGAACTGTCTTTTCTAATTCTGAGCAATTCCTGTCAGCAACCCTTTTTCTTCTGAGTGCCTCTTTTGCATCAATTACCAACTCCTGAAAATTATCATGAGTATCTTGAAGATCTTCTCTCAATCTTCTATTTGCCAACATTAGACCATCATTAACTTCTTGCATGTAGTTCATTTGATGCTTGTATTGTTTGACAACCTTCTTCAAATTCTCCTTGTCAGAATTAACCAGTTTTTCTATTGCAGCATCCTGATCTTCACTTGGTTTCCAAAACATATCAAATTTATTAAACATTAATTCTTCTGTCAATGGCTTTACAGCAATATCTTCAATGATAGGGTTTGAAACACCTGTTTCCTGTGCTGATTTAATCTCTTCTGTTAACAATTTTCCAGAATTGTTCTCAACAATGGATTTAGAGCTCTCTTCACCTGTTACCTTTACAGACCCAAAATCCTCTTTTTTAACTGAATGCAATTCATTTTTCTTTGACTGCTCCTCCATGGATTCTTCATCAGAGATGTTCACCTTATCAGTCTTCAATTTCGGATTTAACAACTTTTTCATACTTAATCTTAATTTGTTTTTAGACCTAGTTTTAGGTCTCCACAAAGAAGCTGTCTCTCCCATCATTTTTAGTGTCTTCCCTTGATATTGGATAGATGCTAACTCTACCACTTCTAGCTTTTTGATCTTCTTCTTAGGCTTGGTAGTTTTATTCTCTATAGCTTGATTTTCTTTAATCTCAGCTTTAACCTTGATCTCAGGAATAAACTGCTCTTCCTCTAACATATAGCCCTCGTCATCTGAGAGGACTGTGATGGGGCTTTTGGGCCGATTCTGGACTTCTTCCTTTGCTACAGGAATAACTTTGATATCAATTTTCCTCTCTTCTTGAACCACTGTTATAGATGATGACTTCTTTTCAAGAATTTCCTTTTCCTTTTTGTCATCAAATAATGAAAATTTGACTTTATTGTGCTGTGAAATTTCCTGAGGCTGACTGTCAGTCTGTCCTTCATCTGCTACCTGCTTTGTTTCCTTTTTAGCTTTAATGCCATGTTTGTTTGCAGGTTTAGCTGAATACCCCAACTTTTGTACCATTACTTTTCCCTTATCAGTTTGCCTTTTGGGTTGTTGGTCTTCTCCTTTAGAATGAATCCCTGACCAAAACAAAAAGAAGTCCCAAGTTTTTTCCTCCTGCTGCAACACTGTAGAGATGATTAACTTGATGAGACCATGATGAAACAATGATTGAGAAGTATGATCATCCTGCTGTTTAATTTTGCTAGACATTTTCTGCAATCTTTTGAAGAAAAAGAATGGCAAATTCATTTTAGACACCCCTGCCATGTGCTGTAGGAACCTGAGATGGTATTTGAACACTAATGAGTACCTCCCTTCACAAGTTATATAACTCTGAAGAATCCTTATAGGTTCAATCCATTCCCTCTTGAAATTATGTATGATAATACCTTTGTTCCAGTCAGGAACAACATTGGGCAATAAGTATCTTTGAGGATCAAACTCAAAAGGAGACTTCTTAAACCAGAGCTCGCCCTCATTACTAATTTCAGTGGCTTCTGAAATTAAATCTATAGTCAATTTGAATCTTAAAGGATCCATTATGATCATTTCATTCTTAAGTCCTTTGGCAAAATTGCAGGATACTTGAGCATTAAAACCATCTATCTTCTTGAAGAATTTCAACCATCCTGCCTGTTGGAACAGCTCTGCACAATCTGGAAGTTTTTGAATCCATGTCAAGTCTGTGGGTTCAGCCCTATTAACCTTACCACTTTTACTGTTTTTTCCCATATCTTTCTTTTCAAGGAACTGGAACAGTCTAGTTTTAGGTTTCAGAAATGTCTTATAAGCTGTTTTCTGGGCAAATAATACTGCAGGTTATAACAATTTCAATGATATTTAAATCCCCTGCACAAATTTACAAACCTCCCTGTGTAACACCTGTATCAAGCTAGCAGACTTCCCTCTGTGTAAACAAAAACTGAGTTCTACAGACAATTCTGTGAGTTTTTTTTTTCGACGCCCTATTCTGATTAGGTCATAAAAGAAACAGTCATGCAAATTCCTCCTATCAGGCTTCAGGTAACTATTTCAGTGATGAATTCTTCATCCTTTCATTCTATTACATCCTTCCCAGCGACCAATTTTTTCAGAAGAACACGCAGCAGCAAAAACCCAAATTCTCCAGCTATAAGGGTTATACGTAATACCTGTTAATTACTCCTCCATCGTGGCGTAATGTCTTCAATTTGGGGTGTTAATACTGTTCTTGTTCGAGCACAGGTGTCCTCCTAACAATTCTTTGGCTGCAGGTGAACGAATTCAAAAGCCCTAATTTCTGCTGGCGCCAGAATCACAGCTGTCTCCTTCCACAGTAACGTAATCCAACGTTCAACAATGAAGTCTCCTCCTCAAACACTAACTCCTTAGTGATGATGCGTGTGACGAGGGAAACTTGACAGCTAAACCCGGAATTGGCTGGTCTCTGTGCAACTGAACCCGCATAACCTGTGATGATGCCCTTGTCTTCTCTTCGTGATTATCAACCAACTAACATCATGCTCAAAATGCTGCATACACGTGTTAAACACTTCACACAATGCGATTAGATACTCACACTCTTCATGATGATTGAAATCAGATCGAGAATTTACAAAAAACTCATGCCACGATATTCCTGTAGCGCACTCTGTGTTAAACTTTGGTGTAGCGCTACAAGAATATCTTTTAACCAAAATTTAGCAATTTTCTAACTTTTTTGCCAACTTGTCGGAGATTTTGGCAGCTATTTGGTTTGGGACACTAGTTTAGCTACTCTCTAAAGTCATTATTGATTCTCCTTTTGAATATATAACTCACATTGACCCACTTTCAATATAAAAATGACCAAAATCAAATGAAATCTGAAAGGACTGGGCTCAAACTTTATTCAAGCATTCATAAGATTCTTAAGAAGGCAAAAAAAAAAAAAAAAAAAAAAACCAAAACTGAAAACCAACAATTAACTAAGGTAAACTCAAAAAACAAACCAAAATTTGGAGAGAAAAAACTAAAAATGCAGAAAAATTTACTGACTTAACATCTGGCTCCAGCTACGGGATGAAGTCCTCCCTGTGAGGCTTCAAGAACCTGTAGACTAGTGCCTTCAGTCTTCCATTGGGCTATGGAGTCTTTATTCAATCTCACTCACACCGGTATATACAATGAAAAGTGACCATGATCTTCATTTAACTGTAGAAATGCTTGAGGAATCGCCCATTAACAGGGTTGAGCAATTCCTCTCCTTCCAAAGACTGCAATATGAAAGTATTATTTTCCAAAACCTTAGCTATGAGAAAAGGGCCAAACCATAAATTATCAAATTTTCCATGTTTCCCCTTCTGTTCCTTTCTTGCATCCCATCTTAAAACCATCTCACCTTCTGAAAAAATGTGATCTTTGATATTTCTGTCAAACCTGGTTTTCATTTTAGCTCTATACAGCTGGGCTTCTTTGTCTACCTTCTCTCTGTTCTGCTGCAACTCAATCATTTCAAAAATTCTCCTTTGCAAATCATCTGGTTCCTCTTGAGAGTTTTGGAGGAACTTCATTACTGGGATTCCCAATTGTACTGGAAATACTGTTTCTGTTCCATAAACCAGCTGAAAGGGTGAAGTACCAATGGCTTGTTTTACAGTAATCCTATCTGCCCATAATGCATATTTCAACATTGAATCCCAGGATTTTTTATTTTGTTTGAGCAATTTCTTGATGCACTGAATGATATTTTTGTTAGATGATTCAGCCTGACCATTTCCCTGAGGATAATAGGGAGTTGAATGTTTTAGCATAATACCATTTTTCTCACAAAAGGCCACCATTGCCTTGGATTTGAATGCTTTGTCATTATCAGTAATCAATCTTTGTGGGCAACCAAACCTGCTCAGAATATTATTTTCTATGAAATCCATAATTACCTTATCTGTGGCATTTCTTGTGGGGATAGCCTCCACCCACTTTGTAAAGAAATCTGTGGCAGTCAAAATCCAATGATGCTGGCCTGAAGATGCTGGGTTTATTTCTCCAATAAAATCCAGGCCCCACTGCTGAAAAGGGGCATTGACTACAATAGGCTTCAAAGGTAAAGACAACAACTTTTGTTTTCCTGCAAACTTTTGACAAGGTATGCAAGCTCTTACAATTTGATAAACATCTGTGAAAAGTGAAGGCCAATAGTAACCAGCTCTTAAAATTTTATAAGCTGTTGTTTTCCAGTATTTATGCCCTCCACAGGCTCCTTCATGAGATTCTGAAATTACTTCCTTTATTTCAGCTTGATCTAAACACCTTAATAAGATTCCTGCTGGATCTTTCCAAAACAATTGACCTTCTATCAGACAGTATTTAGTAGTTTTCAATTTCAAGGACCTGGCAGCTTTTCTGTCTAAATGTTCTGGACATTGCAAAAATAACAGAAAATGGACAATGTCAGCATACCAATCTGAAGATGAATAAGAATCCATGATTCTTTCTTTTTCCAGGATTACTTGATTTTCTTCAGGTCCTGATTCTTCTATCATAGCATGTAACCCTAATGCCTGACAATTTGAGTCAGCCAGCAGTTTGGCCAATCCTTGTCCTTTGACCAGCTTAGTAGGTCTGATTTCCACTTCATATTCCATAATTTTGGCAATCCACCTTCCCCTCTTTCCTTCACTATCAGGCTGTGTCAAAACATCCTTCACTGCAGCATTTGGAACAAATGAAACAACCTTGGAGTGTAAAATATAAATTCTGAAAAATTTTAAAGCCTTTACCAGGGCATAGGCTTGTTTCTCCAAGATACTGTATTTTAGCTCGGAATCTCTAAGTGTTTTGCTGAAAAAGGCAATTGGTTGTTCCAATCCCTCTTCATTCTTCTGAAGTAATACAGCAGCAATGGTGTCCTCTGAAGCAAAAGAAAATGTAAGAAATTCTTTGTCAAAATTTGGACTCACCAGAACAGGTGCTTCAGTCAGAGCTACTTTAATCTTTTCAAAAGCTGTCTTTGCTTCAACAGTCCATCTGACTTCTTGATCCTTTTTTAACATGCCTGCAATTTGCTTAATGGTCTCAGCAAAATTAGGAATAAACCATCGCAGAAAATTGATTTTGCCAATAAATTATTGCACATCCTTTTTACTCCTGGGCAAGCTAATTTTCAGTATTGCTTTGACTCTCTCAGGGTCAATCCTGATACCATCAACTGATACCAAATGACCCAGTAACTTACCTTCCTGTACAGCAAAATGTGATTTTTTAGGGTTCAAGGATAAGCCAAATTTTCTGCACTTTATGAAGGTTTGCTCCAAATGTTTCAAGTGTTCATCATCAGATTTAGAGAAGACTGTAATATCATCCAGATAAATAACCACAAACTTATCTTTTTCACCCACGAATGCAATATCCATGGCTCTCTGAAAGGTTGCTCCAGCATTCATCAAGCCAAAAGGCATCTTGTCATACATAAATGTCCCCCAGGGGGTTGTAAAAGCTGTTTTTTCTTTATCATCAGGGTGCATAGCAATCTGATTATACCCTGAGAAACCATCTAGCATTGAAATCCTTTGAGCTCCAACCACCTGCTGCAAAACCTGTTCAATCTTGGGGAGAGGATAATTGTCTTTTAATGATGATCGATTCAAATTTATGAAGTCAACACATAATCGAATCTCTCCATTCTTCTTTCTAACAGTAACCAAATTTGCCACCCAAGAAGAATACCTAAGAGGCACTATTATTTTTGCATCCAACAACTTCTTTAATTCTTTTTCAATTACAGGGAACAGTGCTGGATTGATTCTTCTTAATTTCTGCCTGAAAGGTTTAACATTAGGTTTCAAAGGAACTTTATGCTGAACAACTGCTGTGTCATAGGTTTTCAGCTCCTTGTAAGACCAAGCAAATGTATCTACATATTTTCTCAACAGCCTAATATATCTACTCCTTTGCTCAGCTGTTAGGTTTTTAGACAATTTTACCATTCTGGGCTGTTCTGCTGAGCCAATATTGTAGTCCTCTACATTGTCTTCTGAAGACTGAATTACTGGTCTGGAAGGTGTATCATCCTTAGTGAATATTCTTTCCAGAGGTACTAGACCTTTCGGAATAAAATTACTCTTCAATTCAATAATCTTATGTCTAGCAATCTCTTCTGCAGTAAATTCATCTAACTGTTCATCCTTTTCATCCATTTCTTGATCAATTTGATTGTTTGAAAATTCATCTACCAGCTCGAGAAAATTTTTTATTTCAATGTCATCTTCAAAAACCCTCCAATGTTTCACATTATCTGGAACACATGGCCTATATCTCACTTCTATTGGGTACCTTAATTGAGTGGTTTTGGGAATTCTGAAATGTGTGGCAGCCAGGGCTAAAGAATCTGCAGTTTCATTATGATTTCTGGGAATATGAGTGATATTAAATGCTATAAAATAATTTTCAAGCATATCCCATACCTCATTTCGATATATTTTCAACAAACCCTGCTTTACTTGATATTTGTTCTTCACTTGTTGAACAACTAGTTCGGAGTCGCCAAATGCAGAAATCTGTTGAATTCCTAAATCTTTTGCAGCCTTCAATCCCAGTAGCAGGGCCTCATACTCAGCAGTATTGTTGGTGGTAGCAAATTCTAACTTATACATAAGTTTCACCATTTCACCTCCAGGAGAAATCAATAAAACTCCAGCTCCAGCACCTTCTTTGCATGAAGACCCATCAAAATACAACTGCCACAATACATCCTGCTCTTCTTGACTGTGTTTTACAGGTTGATCTTTTTGTACTTGTAACACACCAGCAGAATTCTCTTCTTCACTAAACTGTAGTATGCATGAACCAAGGTCTTTATCCACAGAATACATTGGGTGATTTGTAGGGTTTTTCTCATCTGTGACTATGTAAGCCAACTGTAACTCTCTATAAAGTCTTCTATTTTCCCCACCAAAAACAGGAATAGTTGCATAAGAGAGGTCCATTTGTAATGTTCCTCCAACTTTCTTAGCCCATGACCTAGATAGAAGTAAGCCAAATTTTGGTGTGATGTCAGCTACCACAACATCCATTATTACACTTTTCATGGGTAACTGAGTAAGATTGACAACCATATCTTTTATCACTCCTAGACATTTTACAGCTCGGGAGTCAAAGGCATATAAATCATGGTAAGGCTTAGTGACATTAAGGCCCAGGGCTTCCATCACAGATTTTGGCATCAAATTATGAGATGCTCCTGAATCTAGTAGACAGTTATGAATCATCTGCTCATGCACAGTCAGAGTTATATAAAATGGAGGAGAAGCACCAGCTTCATTTTCAGTCTTCTCAGCTAAAGCTGATCCAATAAAAATTCTAGGGTTTTCTTCCTGAAGATTCACTGTATCTGAAACTGGCTGATTATTTGGCATATTCATTACCTTCAAAACTGTATTCTTGTATGATGGATTTTTTATAAGCTCAGAAAATGGCACAGGAATTTTGAGTTTTCCTAATTCATTTTCCAAACTAAAATGTTGACCTGACTTGTTTACCTCTTCAATTTCAGTATTTTTCTTGGGTTTTTCTGCCGGTTGCTTCTTTTCTGCTACAGGATCAACAGTTGGTTTATCAAGAATAACTGGAGTAGGAACAACAACTTTCTTCTTAGGGGCTTGAACTACTTGTTTCGGTCCAGTTCTGAGATTAATAATTTTCTTAACTCCATTCTGATTGGTAGCAGCATTTACAACAGTTTTTTCACATTCCAAATCATCTTCAATCTCATATAAATCAGCATCATAATATTCAGAATTTAGAAAATCTTCTTCAGTAACAAAGCCTGTAAACATTTTATCCCCAATGTGGTTCATGTCCTGATCAGTCTCAGTTTCTTCAAAAAGCAGCTGCTGATCAATTTCTTCCTCATCAACCAAATTATTTTGAAAAGGTGGGGGCACTTTTTGATCTTCATTTTCTCTCCTTTCTTGCTGGATGTCATTATTTCTTCGCTCCCTTGGCATGAATCTAGGTGCAAATTGTCTTCTAAACTGATTTTGGTTATTTGGATTCCTCTGAGCTTCTGGAGCAGGTTTAGCAGAATTCTTTTCAAGCTCTAGTTTGTTCAACTTTGCAGTAAGGATCTTAACCATTTTGGCCATCTCATCTATCTTGGCCTCAGCAGATTGAGAAGCAGAGCCTGCTGTGACAGCTTCTTTCTTTCCTTTTCTTTCATACAGCTGCTGAGATGTTTCATTCTTAAGTCTATTTGAAGCTAACAAATTAGACTCTACCTCTAGGGCTGCATCTTGCATGTTCAGCAGGGTGATAGGTCTCCTCTCTCTGAGTAATAAAGAAAATTCATGATCAAAAGCATTGGCGTATGTCAACTTAGCTGATGTTTCAGTGGGTTTAATTTCTGCTGGAATTCTACTGTACATCTTATTAAACCTCTTGGAAAAATCTGCAACAGTCTCATCTTTCTTTCTTCTGAGAGCTCCAAACTCAGTTATATAGTATGTGTGATCTTTAGTGTCTCCCCACTGTCTCATGAAAAGCTCTTGGAGTTCCTCAATAATAGTAATGGAATTAGCAGGCAAGTCTCTAAACCATTTTCTTACATCTCCATCTAGACTCTGAACAAAAACCCTCATCCACACATCTTTAATCTCAATATTCTGATTGTCAGCATAACTCAAGAAATCCTCCCAATGTTCCTCAGCAGTGGTTTCCCCTTGTCCATTGAACCTAGGCATATATTTTTGGTAATCACCTCCAGGCAATGGATGTAGAGGCTGAGGTAAAACTAAAGGTGCATACCTAGCTGCTACCATTCTGTCCATCATATCCATAGGTGGATTTTGAGCTGCCATTGTGGACTGAAGTTTAGACTGAAGTTTCAAATTAGGTTTTGAAAAGGAAGGAATCTGACTGGACCTTTTTTGAAAGGTATTCTTTCCTAGTTTCAACTGAAAGATTGGTATTTTATCAGGAGAAGAGGTTTTAGCCTTCAAGAAACTTTGAGGATTAGTGAAAACCTTAAAACTTCTCTCAGAGAGGATAGGTTTTATACACGGTGAAATGTCAGCTGGGTCTAGTGATTCACCCAACTGATGAGAATCACAGAAAGTTGGCAAAGATTTAGATTTTCTGAGTTTGTTTGCTGTTTTCAAAATCTGCTCAGGGTCTGTCACACCCAGATTTAATGGAGAAACAGGCTTATTCCTGGTCCCAATCCCTTTAGAAGCCAGTGTGATTTTTTTTTGGTGGAAATAGCCTTCAAAAATGCTGGTTCAAGTCCACCTCCTAAACCAGGAAAATGATGAGTATCCCAGGGAAGATATGCTTCAGCTTCGTCCCCGGCAACGGCGCCAAAGATGTTTGTGTCAGAAATTGTTACTAAGGCTAAGGTAACAAGCCAACACAATCTCAAAATAAAAATCAATCCAAACTAGGTTTTTAGGGTTTTGTTTTGTAGGTTTTGGTTAGAAACTTCAAGAGCATAAGGGAATACATTCAACAGATAAGTAAAAACTAATTCATATACATATATCCATGAAGATGCATATATATCTCAGGAATCCAACAAAAGATTGCAATGAAGTTCATACAATAAAAGACAAGCACCACTGGAAATTATACCTAAAACCAGAAATGAATTTGTCAATCAAGAAACTGTATAAGTTTAAAATGAAGCCAACACATATCAGAAGTGGAATAAGGAGTCATATATTCATAGTTTCATCAAAAATGCAATATGAGAGTTTGCAATACTTAGCAGTGAACAAGTCTGGAAGAATGCACAGCTTGCAGACCTCCTCTAGCTCTCCAAAAATTCAAACCCTTACAATGTCTTTTCTCCCTCTCTAAATAGTTTTTCATCCCCCAAAAACAGTTAGGGTATCTCCTACTAATCCTCCATCGAATGACTAGATTAGGTAAAATAACATTTACATTTTTACAAATTACAATTTTGCTAAAAATAGCAAATCTTTAACAAAAAGCTTTAAATTAACCTAACTGCCCTAGATCTCTTTCGATGCCTTCACTAGCAAAGCTATGCCATCTGGACTTGAGGATCTTTTCTTCACTCTTTTGTGCTTTTGCTCCAGCTCAGCTATCCTTTTGTGCAGGTGTTCATTTTCATGCTGCAAGGTTTGAACTGTCTTTTCTAATTCTGAGCAATTCCTGTCAGCAACCCTTTTTCTTCTGAGTGCCTCTTTTGCATCAATTACCAACTCCTGAAAATTATCATGAGTATCTTGAAGATCTTCTCTCAATCTTCTATTTGCCAACATTAGACCATCATTAACTTCTTGCATGTAGTTCATTTGATGCTTGTACTGTTTGACAACCTTCTTCAAATTCTCCTTGTCAGAATTAACCAGTTTTTCTATTGCAGCATCCTGATCTTCACTTGGTTTCCAAAACATATCAAATTTCTTAAACATTAATTCTTCTGTCAATGGCTTTACAGCAATATCTTCAATGATAGGGTTTGAAACACCTGTTTCCTGTGCTGATTTAATCTCTTCTGTTAACAATTTTCCAGAATTGTTCTCAACAATGGATTTAGAGCTCTCTTCACCTGTTACCTTTACAGACCCAAAATCCTCTTTTTTAACTGAATGCAATTCATTTTTCTTTGACTGCTCCTCCATGGATTCTTCATCAGAGATGTTCACCTTATCAGTCTTCAATTTCGGATTTAACAACTTTTTCATACTTAATCTTAATTTGTTTTTAGACCTAGTTTTAGGTCTCCACAAAGAAGCTGTCTCTCCCATCATTTTTAGTGTCTTCCCTTGATATTGGATAGATGCTAACTCTACCACTTCTAGCTTTTTGATCTTCTTCTTAGGATTGGTAGTTTTGTTCTCTATAGCTTGATTTTCTTTAATCTCAGCTTTAACCTTGATCTCAGGAATAAACTGCTCTTCCTCTAACATATAGCCCTCGTCATCTGAGAGGATTGTGATGGGGCTTTTGGGCCGATTCTGGACTTCTTCCTTTGCTACAGGAATAACTTTGATATCAATTTTCCTCTCTTCTTGAACCACTGTTATAGATGATGACTTCTTTTCAAGAATTTCCTTTTCCTTTTTGTCATCAAATAATGAAAATTTGACTTTATTGTGCTATGAAATTTCCTGAGGCTAACTGTCAGTCTGTCCTTCATCTGCTACCTGCTTTGTTTCCTTTTTAGCTTTAATGCCATGTTTGTTTGCAGGTTTAGCTGAATACCCCAACTTTTGTACCATTACTTTTCCCTTATCAGTTTGCCTTTTGGGTTGTTGGTTTTCTCCTTTAGAATGAATCCCTGACCAAAACAAAAAGAAGTCCCAAGTTTTTTCCTCCTGCTGCAACACTGTAGAGATGATTAACTTGATGAGACCATGATGAAACAATGATTGAGAAGTATGATCATCCTGCTGTTTAATTTTGCTAGACATTTTCTGCAAGCTTTTGAAGAAAAAGAATGGCAAATTCATTTTAGACACCCCTGCCATGTGCTGTAGGAACCTGAGATGGTATTTGAACACTAATGAGTACCTCCCTTCACAAGTTATATAACTCTGAAGAATCCTTATAGGTTCAATCCATTCCCTCTTGAAATTATGTATGATAATACCTTTGTTCCAGTCAGGAACAACATTGGGCAATAAGTATCTTTGAGGATCAAACTCAAAAGGAGACTTCTTAAACCAGAGCTCGCCCTCATTACTAATTTCAGTGGCTTCTGAAATTAAATCTACAGTCAATTTGAATCTTAAAGGATCCATTATGATCATTTCATTCTTAAGTCCTTTGGCAAAATTGCAGGATACTTGAGCATTAAAACCATCTATCTTCTTGAAGAATTTCAACCATCCTGCCTGTTGGAACAGCTCTGCACAATCTGGAAGTTTTTGAATCCATGTCAAGTCTGTGGGTTCAGCCCTATTAACCTTACCACTTTTACTGTTTTTTTCCCATATCTTTCTTTTCAAGGAACTGGAACAGTCTAGTTTTAGGTTTCAGAAATGTCTTATAAGCTGTTTTCTGGGCAAATAATACTGCAGGTTATAACAATTTCAATGATATTTAAATCCCCTGCACAAATTTACAAACCTCCCTGTGTAACACCTGTATCAAGCTAGCAGACTTCCCTCTGTGTAAACAAAAACTGAGTTCTACAGACAATTCTGTGAGTTTTTTTTTTCGACGCCCTATTCTGATTAGGTCATAAAAGAAACAGTCATGCAAATTCCTCCTATCAGGCTTCAGGTAACTATTTCAGTGATGAATTCTTCATCCTTTCATTCTATTACATCCTTCCCAGCGACCAATTTTTTCAGAAGAACACGCAGCAGCAAAAACCCAAATTCTCCAGCTATAAGGGTTATACGTAATACTTGTTAATTACTCCTCCATCGTGGCGTAATGTATTCAATTTGGGGTGTTAATACTGTTCTTCTTCGAGCACAGGTGTCCTCCTAACAATTCTTTGGCTGCAGGTGAACGAATTCAAAAGCCCTAATTTCTGCTGGCGCCAGAATCACAGCTGTCTCCTTCCACAGTAACGTAATCCAACGTTCAACAATGAAGTCTCCTCCTCAAACACTAACTCCTTAGTGATGATGCGTGTGACGAGGGAAACTTGACAGCTAAACCCGGAATTGGCTGGTCTCTGTGCAACTGAACCCGCATAACCTGTGATGATGCCCTTGTCTTCTCTTCGTGATTATCAACCAACTAACATCATGCTCAAAATGTTGCATACATGTGTTAAACACTTCACACAATGCGATTAGATACTCACACTCTTCATGATGATTGAAATCAGATCGAGAATTTACAAAAAACTCATGCCACGATATTCCTGTAGCGCACTCTGTGTTAAACTTTGGTGTAGCGCTACAAGAATATCTTTTAACCAAAATTTAGCAATTTTCTAACTTTTTTGCCAACTTGTCGGAGATTTTGGCAGCTATTTGGTTTAGGACACTAGTTTAGCTACTCTCTAAAGTCATTATTGATTCTCCTTTTGAGTATATAACTCACATTGACCCACTTTCAATATAAAAATGACCAAAATCAAATGAAATCTGAAAGGACTGGGCTCAAACTTTATTCAAGCATTCATAAGATTCTTAAGAAGGCAAAAAAAAAAAAAAAAAAAAAAAACCAAAATTGAAAACCAACAATTAACTAAGGTAAACTCAAAAAACAAACCAAAATTTGGAGAGAAAAAACTAAAAATGCAGAAAAATTTACTGACTTAACAGCTAGAAATATGTCATCGACATATAAAACCAGGAAAATATACTTACTCCCACTGAATTTGTGATACACACATTCATCCATAAGATTTGCCTCAAAACCACATGAGACAATAATTTGATGAAACTTGAAGTACCACTGACGAGAAGCTTGCTTGAGCCCATAAATGGATTTAGTTAATTTACAAACCATATTCTTTGAGTCTTCGGACACAAAATTTTCTGGTTGTACCATATAAATTGTTTCATCAATGTCACCATTGAGAAACGTTGTTTTAACATCCATTTGATGTAACTCAAGATCATAATGTGCAACTAGTGCCATGATTATCCTGAAAGAGTCCTTCGTAGAAACTGGAGAGAAGGTCTCTTTGAAGTCAATTCCTTCTTTTTGAGTAAAACCTTTAGCTACAAGACGTGCTTTATATCTTTCTACATTACCATTTGAATCCCGCTTGGTTTTAAATATCCATTTACAACCAATGGGCTTCGTACCAACTGGTAATGGGACAAGTTCCCAAACTTTATTGTCTTGCATAGATTTGTACTCTTCATTCATGGCTTCAATCCATTTCTGAGAGTTGGAACTTTTCATGGCTTGCTGGAAGTTGATTGGATCATCTTCCATCATTCCACTTTCTACCTCACGTTCCTGGAGATATACGATATAATCGTCCGAAATTGCATTTTTCCTCTCTCTAGTGGATCTCCTTAATGGCATATTTTCTTGAGGTTGTTGAGTTTGTTCTTCAGGTTGAGGTTGTTGAGTTTGTTCTTCAGGAGCAATGTCCTCATTTGCAATTAAGGGTTGAACAATATTGTCTGTTGGTTGAGGATCCAAGTTTACTTCTTGATCAATGATAGGTAGTGAAACCTGTACATTATCAAAAACAATAGTAGATCCCTCTTCCTCCTCAAGGACAATATTCCTAGCCTGATTTCTCCCCCCAAACTCAACATCCTCAAAAAATGTTGCAGTTCCCGTCTCAAAAATTGACCTAATAGCAGGATCATAAAATTTAAAACCCCTTGATCGCTCTGATACCACTTGTTAAAATCAACCAAAATGTAAACCCTAATTTACATATACTGGAATCTCCTGATTGAAACAATGAGTAAAAAATTAATAGCGGAAGCATACCTGAATCCATTGAAGGAGAAACCTTATAGGAAGAGAACCCTTTGAGATGGTCTTCCAATTCTAGCCACTAGATTCTGTGTCAACTTCTCTCTGAGAGGATTTTCAGAAATTGGAATGCGTCGTGGTAGAATGGGGACCATAACCCTATTTATAAACCGCTAGGGCAGTTCACAATAACCGCTAGGGCAGTTTTAATTTTATCACAATTATATTTCCGCCTCTCATAGAAATAATAATTATCTAATGGTATCTATACAATAATCTCATGACAATTATACCCTTAAGCCAATTAATCAATTATTAATTAGATCACTATATTTAGGCTTAATTAAATTATAGCACACACATTTTAATTATTTACATGTGTGGCCCAAATTATAGATTAATTACAAACATTAATCTAACAAGTTTTACTCATGGTCTCGCAATGTGTCGACTCCCGACTCTCGACTTCTTGAAATATCATCTAGATTGTGGGAAAATGAATTCGAACACGCATAGCAAGACCTAATTCCCATGTTACATAATAGCAAGGAATCAGGCCCTTACACGTTACAACAAGCATTACAAGGTCATTCTAATTTCTAGGATTGATTATGCAATTGCATTCATTGTTTTATTTTTCCAAGTTCTGGCCACCTCCAACCAACTACTTTATCTTCTCCAACTAACTTCCCACTAGCACTCACTTGATTCTTGACCGATAGAGAGCATTTTTGTGCTTAACTTCTCCAACTAACTTCCCACTAGCACTCACTTGATTCTTGACCGATAGAGAGCATTTTTGTGCTTAAATTCTCCAACTAACTTCCCACTAGCACTCACTTGATTCTTGACCGATAGAGAGCATTTTTGTGCTTAACCAACATAAGGAGGTAGAGGGAGAGGAGACTAAGGAGACCCAGAGATGTAGGGAAACAACACTTTGATAAACAAAAATCGAAGAATCAAAGGAGAAGTGGATGGGAATGAAATTGTGAAAGCAATGTTTGTGGTTGGGATTTTGGTGGAAAAACCCCAGACCCCATTTATATTGTAATTTATTAGTGACTTAGACTGTATCCATGTCCTAATTTTTCAATCCAAAATCCAAATATTAGGGTGTGGATGATGGATAAAGCATTTTGTTATCATTTGAGTGGACTATGGTATACGTGCTAGCAGTATACATGAGTGGAATGGTCATTTATGGGTAGAGACTAGAGTATACACATGTGACAATTCATTTGCGGGAAAATTATAGACAACTGACAGATCACAAAATACCTGGTTCATCGGTGTAGTGAATCATGATTTGTTGTCAGGGACCAAGTATGTGCAAGAGCCTCTCATGATTTTAGAGTGACATCATCTATCCATGTAATTTTCTTACATAGTATACTGAGCCTTTTTGTCATGCTCACATACTCACCTGTTAAACTACATCAAAATCCAAATTCAAAGTAACCGACATAAAATTGAGACATAATGACAAACCTCTCAAACTAGTTCTACAACCTAGGTTATTTGAGGAACTTCGGGCCAAGAATACTATGTTTATGTTTTGTGTGTACTCTTGTAAATTTTGAGGAACTTCGGGCCAAGAATACTATGTTTATGTTTTGTGTACTCTTGTAAATTGACATGATTTTGAATTTTTTAGTAGCATTTGATCTCCAATCATCTAGGTAAGGTATTATGATTTTACAAACTTTCATGTGAAACTGCTATACATATATTAAATCAGTTGAAAACTTGACAAGTCAGTCACTATTGACCAGTGTTTTTATGTAACTTATGCCGGAACATTATGTCAATAGCCTTTTTAGTGAGATGAGATTCTATACGTATTAGCACAATTATGTTAGAAGATAAATATTTGGAACTTTTTCCAAACTTGAGTATGATAGGGAGTTGATAAACTTTACCACTCTCTTTAGATTATGATTGTTCAAGTTTGGTACTTTTATTTGGTATATAAAAGTAAATATATAAATATGGTATTTGTGGATAGATAATTGCAATTTGTGTCCACAATTCTTTGTTAATTTCTAAAGAAAAGAGATTTTTAGTTTTTTTTAATTTAATTAATTTTTTGGATTGAGTTTTAAGCATATATGTCATAAATTTCAATTTCAATTTAAGTGAAATCTCAAATGACCAAATTTTAGGGAGTTTTATCTAACTTTTTCAGTTTCTATTAATGCATCTGTGACTTTGAATGACAAACAAAGTCTTATATGTGTGTGTAACTTATGTAACTTGTGTTTTTATGTAACTTATGCATTGAACATTATGTCGATAGCCTTTTTAGTTAGATGAGATTCTATACTTATTAGCACAATAAAATGTTAGAAGGTAAATATTTGTAACTTTTTCTAAACTTGAGTATGATAGGGAGTTGATAAGTTTTATCACTCCCTTTAGATTAGGATTGTTCAAGTTTCATGTGTTATTTGGCATATAAAAATAAATATATAAATATGTTGAAGAATGTAACTTCAGAAGATATTCTTATTTGTATCATTTGTATTGTACACCCTACGGGGATTATTATTGATGTAATTGATTATGCAAAAGTCATTGAAAGAGTCAATGTAAATCCTAACTATTAGGTCGGCTTGGAAATATCTAGAAAAGAATATTTTATTGTGAATTAGACAAGTCGGCCTAGTTAGGTGAGTCAAGTTGGCCCTGTTGGTAAAAAGGTCAATTCAATTAATTGTTGAAATATTGTAACTTCGAAGAATAATCTATTGTATTTTATTATTGTAATTTATTCGGAGATGTTTTATTCCTCCATCGGGATGTTAGTATTACATTTGGTCATGTAAAGTCATTGAGGTAAATCCTCCTTTGTAAGTCGGGGCATTAGATCCCCCTAGATTCAAATGTAATGGGGTTTTTAAGTCCCCTAGAGGAGTCGGCCCAGTCAACATTTATTGAGTGGTAAATTTAGTTGAGGCCGACATGTCAAGTTGTAAAATCAAAGTAGAAGTGAATGTATAAATAGAGAGCTAGGCTCTCTCATTTATTCATTCATTCACACACACACACTCACTTGTGTAATTCGCATGGGAGAGAGAGAGAGAGAGAGATGCAAGGAGTAGGAGCACTTGTTTGGGGTTTTGTCTTTGTACTTTTGATCATCTATATTGAGGAAGTTTTGCTGGGTTTTCTTCTCCTAGAGGGTTTCCCAGGATAAATTTGTGTCTCTTGTGTTTATGTTGTGCATGTTATTCTTTCAGTGATCCTGTATATGCTATTGTTGTGAAATTGAATTGAATAATGATGTTATCTATCTTATCATATTGAATCTTAACATTGTTTCAGAGCTAGCCTGAAAGAAGGCAATGTATGGCATTTACGACACTTGTTTCACTTGTGACAATTTGAAAGCTAGGGCTTTGTATAGAAAAACCTAGTCATCGTGGAACTTTCGCTATAAATCACTTTTGGAGAAGATTCAGGATCTAAAACTTGGACGGGATGAAGATGAAATGTTCATGTACCTTGTGTCCTAGTTTCAGCCTCATGTTCGTTGTACTTTGTGAGATATTATCCGTACAAGTTAGGGTTTCTTCCTCTTCCAGAATGAATCCCTAAACAAGTGACCTAGAGAAAAAGGTCATATATCGGGATAGGAAGCTCCAAACGGAATTCCGTAAAATGTGACGGTTAGGGCACAGACTTTAGTTTCACAGGTCCGAGTATCAAAGGCCGAAGTTGAAACAGTGACATGTGGAAGTCCGTACAAGTTCTCTATGGTGTTTCATCCCATAAAAAGTTCATGTTGGGAAGCTTAGCATATCTCTTTGATGGAGAATCCAATGAAGCTACAACCTGTGGGGTTGGAAATATGATAGGTCAGGATACCATAGGTCGAAGTTTCAGACCCTGAGGATCTGAAATTTCATATATACACCAGAAACAAGACAAAACATCTGAAATGGCTCAACGGAGGAAATCAAAGAAGAGGAGGAAGAAGTTCTCACTTAGGGTTTTCAGTTTTTTAGGTATGGAAGGACCTAATACAATGTTGGAGACACCTGATGCAACATTGGAAACTTTTAAAATGGATTTGGAATCCTTTCATCATAGATATTAATCTTCCATCAAAATATTGCGGGAGGAAGGAGATTGAAAATTAGGGTTTATGGGTTCTACAAGTAAGAAGAAACCCTAGCAAAGTTGGGAGACTCATAGGGAAGCAATGAAGGAGGTTTAAATGGCACTGGTATTCTATAATCCTATAACCATGAATCTATATAATGTGTTTGCAAGTTATCTACCTTGGACGATTAGGTTTTTACCCTTATAGAGAAGACTACAAGCAATCTCGACAGGTATGACTTGAGGAGATGCATGTATGTTTGGAAATCTGTTTTATTTATCTAATGATTAAGTTCATGATATGTTTATCTTCATATTATTGAGGTTAGTACAATCATGATTAATTTTAGATTTTTCTGATCACCTTAGTAAAAGTATGAATGCATGTGGATGATAGAAGACATTCATTGATTAGGGTTATGACACTTATGATTATACTAATGCACTTGTGGTGTTGTATGAGGATGATGTTGTCTTCTAACATGAAAGGTACATGAAGAAAGACAAATCAAGTTCTATATAAAGAATATATGACCATGATGACATGAATTTAAAGACTCATCCATAGTCTTTAATCACATAGGATCTCTACTTACGAGGTATGTATGATTTGGTTCTACTATGCTTAACTTATGAGATATGCAGGTTACTAGCACAAGGTCTCTAAATCATTGAAGAGAACAAAGAAGATATGGTTTGGGTATGTTAGACATAACTAGCAAGCATGCTAATCCAAGTATATTTTCCTATATCGAGTTAGAATCCTACTTTGTGTTAGGCTCTTAGATAAGTATACTTTCATATGGTTGATAATGATTATTCAAGAAGATAGAGTTTAGCTAATCAAGGCTTTATGCATATTGTGTTTCTTAGTTTTATTAATGATATGACAAACTAGAAGAGTCCTATGGTCAAATCTGAATATGCATGAGTAAAAGATGTACTCCATGAAACCTTGAATATTAACGCTTGTGATAAATTACCTTTGTATGAAATGATTATGACCGTACGTGTTTAAGATTATTTAGGGTTATAATGTTTTAATCTTATTGAGATTATACTAATGAATGTGTGATTATATATGAGATCTTGAGGATGACACAATGATGAAACTAGTACACATTTAAGGGTGCATTGTAATCCGGGATGGATAAAAAGCTCAAAGACACAAAATCATGATACTATCATGACATGGAAGGGAAGTAGAGATTCAAAGGGAGGCAACCCCACAAAACATAAAAAGATAAGTATTTGAATTACTTCTTGAATCTCTGAATAGTTAATGATATTAATAGTTGTATGCATATTTGTATTCCTAGAATTAGGAAATGTATCATGCATAGGGTAAGCATTCATATAGAATTGAACAGTTTACTACTAATATGCATATGATGGGTAAGTAGCCAATAGTGCTGGACAACATTCCATTGTTGCTTGTCTAGAATGAAACCTCTTTGCTAACATGCTGGGAGCAGTGCACGCTCTTGATAGTATGTTCTGGTAGAGATGGAAGGCATCTAGATAGTCACCGTATGCATACGGGATATGGAAAAGTGTTGTTCCAAAGCATTGGCCAAGATAGTTGCATAACTATGTGAATCATATCAGTATGCACAAAAGGTTATCATTGAAATGATTTGATGATTATGAAGTGTTACTAATCTTGTAATTGAATTTGATTTGTAGGAAAGATTGTGTCTTATGATCTATAAGAGAAGGATCATGAACACTTGTTCCGATGAACAAGTGATGATTGTTCAGCAAGAAGTATTACAAATCAAACATACTACAGAGGTACAAGGCAAGGTCTATGGCTTGCAGTTTCTCACATGAAGAGGGAATTGATGGATACACTTCTACTAGAGCTATACTCACAAAAGCCACAGTAATGAAATAAAAGTTACATCAGGAGAACATGAAGGCATCTTTCCTAGATAATGAAGTGTATGTGGAACAACCACTAAAATTTGAGGCACATACATGTGTGAGGCCTTGGACAAACACCCTAGACATGGGACGACATATGGAATTGTTTCCCAACCGATAAGGAGAATATCTTGGAAGAAATATTCTATTGACATTGTGAAATACCAATGATATGGATAACTTATTACAGAATATTAAAGGAGGCTTTGTACGAGTTCAAGAGGCACTTAGGATCATTAGTTATTTGATGAGTTTGATGATCACCATGGGTGATGCAGATTTCAACCTTTGCTACAAGGTTGAGGATGGTTTCTATATATACTGATAGCTTGATTCTCGCAGAAGCTCACAGTTGGATACAAAGAGTGCATGATGTTGGACACAGAAGGAGGACTCCACCTCATAGGGAGAAGATCTCAGAGTTCAAGAATATTGGCATGATTCTTGCGATTAGACATGTGGCTGAGATCATATGATATTTTCATTATCCAAGGAAAATATGCAGATGAGATTCTAAAGGGATTCAAGATGATGGATAGTAGCTTCCATAGGTTACAGACATATTATTGGTTCGTTGATGTACTTGACAAACATGAGACCAAACATATGCTTTGCTGTGAACACCCTAAGTCAGTATCTAGTTGAACGTAGACATGTTCACCTAGTAGTTGCTAAGCATGTGATGAGGTACCTAAAAGGTACGATAGAATTTGTTCTATACTATGTTGGAGATTATGACTATAGATTGTATGGCTATACAGATGCATATTGGGTTGGAAGTGTCTCAAACAAGAAGAGCACCTCAAGTGGATGTTATTGTCTAGGATCCGCCATGATCTCATGGTTTAGCAGGAAGCAGTCCAGTGTTTCTCTCAGCACAGCTGAAGCAGAGTATATAGCAGCTTGTTCTGCTAGCTGTGAAGCCATATGGATTCGGAAGTTGATGTCAAGTCTATTTGACCTAGAGTTGGATACCACGGTGATTCTATGTGACAACCAGAGTTCTATAAAGATGACAGAGAACCCAGTGTTCTATGACAAGTCAAAGCACATAGAAATGTGGTATTTTTACATACGGGACATGGTACAGAAGGGAGCTATAAAGCTCCAATATGTGAGCACTGATGAGCAAGTTGCTGATGTGTTGACTAAGCCTCTGTCTCAAGTGAAGTTTGAGTACTTCCGTGACAAGCTTGGTGTGGTTCAAAAGGACCTTCCTCTAAAGGGGGAGCAGTGATGATGATGATGTTGATGTTGATACTGATGATGATGATGATGTTGTAGTGGGATTGTATCTTCCCTGGACATTAGTCCTAAAGTGATCCATAGAATTTTGTCTCTGAGAATGTGGTTGGGATTGTATCTTCCTTGGACATTAGTCCTAAAGTGATCTATAGACTTTTGTCTCTAAGAATGTGGTTGGGATTGTATCTCCCCTGGACATTAGTCCTAAAGTGATCTGTAGAATTTTGTCTCCGAGAATGTGGTTGGGATTGTATCTTCCTTGGACATTAGTCCTAAAGTGATCCGCAGACTTTTGTCTCTGAGAGTGTGGTTGGGATTGTATCATCCCTGGACATTGGTCCTAAATGGATCCGCGGACTTTTTTCTCTGAGAGTTGTAACGTCCCCCTCACCTAATCCGACCATTGGGAGGGGACGCTGGGAAAATCTGGGTTTTCAAATTTCGCCCCAGGTTCATAATACGTTTTTCAACAATGCAATGTGTGCAGAAATGTAAATAAAACATGCAAAGCGGAATTCAAATCTATCCACACACACATAATATGCAATTACAAGCATAAACATTACAGGCATCAAATAAAACATTTCCATATTTAAATACATAAAATTACTTATCTTTATCCAACGCAAATCCAAGCAACTGGATGTGCAAGAGCACTTTTCCACCCAACCATAGGCACTATGTCCAGCATATACTATTTTTGCTGCTGAGAGGCCACCCCCAAGTTGGGCTATGAGGCCACCAAGGCGAAGGAAACACTTACAGGCTTCTATCTCTCAACCCACAACCCATTCTACTCTCTGTGCTTAGCCAAATTCTCATACAGAGCTCTACAATGGTCTCACTCAGCCCTCACAGCCTTGGCTTCAACAATACCTGCCCCACACAACACCCTTCTTGCTCAGGAATCCCCTTCCCCGATCCATGGTTCTCTTGGGAAATCCATCTTGTTGGGTGCTTCTAGTGTGTGCATAGAAGAAGTCCAACCTGGTATTGGCTGCTATAAAACCTCCTGCAGCCTCAATCTGTGGCTTCCTCAAGCACCTATGAGCAGCAGAACTCAAGGGTAAGGGTTCCTAGCTTTCCTAACCTCTCTTCTCACCTACAACCACAATACCCACTTTCAAATCTGCATCAAGGTCTCCAAATTCGAATTTCTGGGTTTACAACAACATGGTAAATTCGTGGACAACAATGGGGAGCTCTGCAACCTCTAAACCTGCATGAAAGAATGAGACAAAATGAGGGTTGACTCTAAGGGGTATGGGAAAATGGTGACAAGACAACTGACATAACTTCTGGAAGTAGGGAAAGGACTCCTGGCAGCTGCAGACTGACTTATGTCATGACAGAACTGTCACAAAAGTGCAGTCAATCCCATGCTACAATAACTACATGAGGTGACTTTTCCCACCGACCACACACATGCACTAATGATTGGACAATGGTCAAAAAATGAAGATATTTGGCTTATTCGCAACACATGACAAAATTTAGGTGTGATTCCTAAGGTCGACACATGGCAGCATAGGATTTAGTCACCCATGGACCCCCTTCCTTTTCCCCTTGGTGGAATCATAGCCCCTTTGGTGCTCTTTACACAACCAGTTTTGGACCATTATATTATTTATGCACATAATATTCCAAATCAGCATAAAAGCCAATTAAACAATCCAAATGAAATATAAACATCATACATGCCTAAACATTCACTAGTCGAGCCTTGGCCTTAAGCTCCGCACTAGGAATTCGCACTAGCATATTTACATCATTCACATAATATGGATAAATACATTCCAAGTCAAAACTAGGGGTATTACAAGAGTGTGGTGGGATTGTATCATCCCTGGACATTAGTCCTAAATGGATCCGCAAAATTTTGTCTCTGAGAGTGTGGTGGGATCGTATCATTCCTAGACATTAGTCCTAAATGGATCCACAGAATTTTGTCTTCGAGAGTGTGGTGGGATTGTATCATCCCTGGACATTAGTCCTAAATGGATCCGCAGACTTCTATCTCCGAGAGTGTGGTTGGATTGTATCATCCCTGGACATTAGTCCTAAATGGATCCGCGGAATTTTGTCTATGAGAGTGTGGATAGGATTGCACCATCCTTGGACTTATGTTTTAAAGTGAGAGGGATTGATCATCTCGTAATTGGATCATGTGTGTTTCAAGTTATGTTGTTGTAGATGATGTTGTTGTTGATCGAAAGATCAAGATGATGTTGTTTCTAATCGAAAGATCAAGATGATGTTGTTGCTGATCGAAAGATCAAGATGATGTTGTTGTTGATCGAAAGATCAAGATGATGTTGTTGTTGATCGAAAGTTCAAGATTTGTTGTAGACGATCGAGTGATCGAGTGTTGGAGAAGATGAAGATCAAAGATGAAGACTCAGTGTTGTAGAAGATGATACTCCAGTATTGAAGATGTTGAATATGTTCCAGTTGTTGATGTTGTTGAAGAAAACTTCGGATGATTTATAGATGTATCACTTTGATATTGTTGATGATGCTCTCTCTCCTTGCTCCTACAGTTGATGTTGTTGTCAGTAGAATACCCTTCTTGTTAAGTGGGAATGTTGAAATATTGTAACTTTGAAGAATATTCTATTGTATTTTATTATTGTAATTTATTCAGAGATGTTTTATTCCTCTGTCGAGATGTTATTATTACTTTTGTTCATGTAAATTCATTGAGGTAAATCCTCCTTTGTAAGTAGGGGCATTAGATCCCCTTAGATTCAAATGTAATGGGGTTTTTAAGTCCCCTATAGGAGTCGGCTCAGTCAGCATTTATTGAGTGGTAAATTTAGTTGAGGCCGAAATGTCAAGTTGTAAAATTAAAGTAGAAGTGAATGTATAAATAGAGAGTTAGGGTCTCTCATTTATTCATTCATTCACACACACACTCACTTGTGTAATTCGCATGAGAGAGAGAGAGAGAGATGCAAGGAGAAGGAGCACTTGTCTGGGGTTTTGTCTTTGTACTTTTGATCATCTATATTGAGGAAGTTTTGCTGGGTTTTCTTCCCCTAGAGGGTTTCCCAGGATAAATTTGTCTCTTGTGTTTATGTTGTGCTTGTTATTCTTTCAGTGATCATGTATATGCTATTGTTGTGAAATTGAATTGAATACTGATGTTATATATCTTAGCTTATTGAATCTTAACATTGATTAGTATAAATGAGGAGCTCTCCCTCCACATTTGGTCACCACTCTCACTCATTGAGTTCGCATGAGTAGGAGGGACAGAGTCAAGTGAGTAGCTTCTTTTTTAGTCTTCTTGTTTTGGATCTTTGCACGAGGAATACTATTGTACATTCTGGCGAATCTATATAGAAGAAGTTTGTTGGGTTTTTCTGCCTCGAGAGGGTTTTCCCGGGATAAATTATTATGTATTATGGTCTATGATGTGCTTGTTTATCTTTGAGTGATTATTAATGTTATTGCACTTAAAAATCTAACAAAATATGGTATTTGTAGATACATAATTACAATTTGTGTCCACAATTCTTTGTTAATTTCTAAAGTAAACAGAATTTTAGTTTTTTTTCATCTAATTAAATTTTTAGATTGATTTTTAAGCATACATGTCATAAATTTCATTTTCAATTTAACTGAAATCTCAAATGACCAAATCTTAGGGAGTGTTATCGAGATTTTTCAGTTTCTATTATAATGCATATGTGACTTTGAATGAACAACAAAGTTTTATATATATAATGTGTTTTTATGTAACTTATGCCTGGAACATTATGTCAATAGCCTTTTTAGTGAGATGAGATTCTATACTTATTAGCACAATAAAATGTTAGAAGATAAATATTTGTAACTTTTTCCAAACTTGAGTATGGTAGGGAGTTGATAAGCTTTACCACTCCCTTTAGATTAGGATGGTTCAATTTTGGTGTGTTATTTGGCATATAAAAGTAAATATATAAATATGGTATTTGTCGATAGAGAATTGCAATTTGTGTCCACAATTCTTTGTTAATTTCTAAAGCAAAGAGAATTTTAGTTTTTTTTATCTAATTAAATTTTTGGATTGAGTTTTAAGCAAGCATGTCATAAATTTCAATTTCAATTTAAGTGAAATCTCAAATGACCAAATTTTAGGGAGTGTTATCAAGCTTTTTCAATTTCTATTATAATGCATCCGTGACTTTGAATGACAAACAAATTTATATATATATATATAATTTGCATTTTTAAGTTATATATTTTTTTATTCTATTTGGTTTTTAAGGTTCATGTCAATTCTAAAGAATGTGAAATACATGACAATGAGTTATCACTGTTATTGTTTACACATTGAAGGCAAGTCGTTGGTTTGTCAAAAATTTCCTCAATTTTTGCACTCCTCTTTCCTTCTAAATAATGAACCGATGCAGGTGCTTCCTTAAAAGTGAGGGAGTTATGCAAGATGCATTCAAGTTTTCTGCTACTCACTAAGGTTGAGGGAGAGGCACTCTTAAGATATGGATTCGACCCCACATCGACGCTGGTTCGAAAGTAGAAGGTATTTCTACCTACCCCCTATAAGATGGAAGCTTGCAATCACCTTACTACTAGGATGTTCCCTTATTCTTTCGAAAAAACAACTCACTCGAAAACCTAGCTTATTGTACAGAAAGAAGGAAAAAAAAAGGGCTTAGTTAAGGAAAACCATTTAACCCAAAAAGGGCTTAGTTAAGGAAAACCATTTAACCCAATTCATAATGATTTCAGTCGTGTCCTCAGCTTATAATACTTCCATTCTCAATCATACTCACCCCAAACCAGAATATACATGGAAAGGAAGAATGGAAAGGGTGGAGTAAATTTAGACTTACTTCCTTAATAATGTCACTTCAATGGATTTGCATGTTTATTGCCTGGATGGATTGGATTGCATTGTGTGATACTCGGGTATTCATGTTTTGATACTAGTTTTTTATGATACAAGTCATGAATGGGGACCACTTGATATAGTCTTTTGAGTTGAAGACTGAGTCTCTAGCAGGGTATTTTTTACGGATTCTAATATTATACTTAAGTACAGTATCATAGGAGATTATTTTGGATTGAAAAAAGCATGTCTATAGATAGGTAGGGGAATATTAAATATGAAACATGTAGTTTACTACTGAAATGTGTAAATTTTGGTGAATATTACGACAAAAAAACATATTTTATGTAAATATAGGCGATATTAGAGAATAAAAATGGCCAAATAATGAATTTATTTTTTGAAAAAAAACAAAAAAATAGCCAATTGGCAAAATTTCGCCCCTAAAAATTACCCTGGTCTCTAGACTCTGCTCAAAGATAGTATGATTACCCTTTTACACTTTCAAGGGGGTTATATTTACATTTGTTGATTTATAGGTCCTGGGACTTCTCGTCTTTCATTTGATGGGGAGGGGAATATTGATGATGTCAAATTTCAAGTTTCAAATTTTATTCAATGATTTTGTGGTATATGGTTTATTCAGGATGACTAGTTTACATTGGATGGATTCAAGACATGATTGATAATGGATTGAGGATTGTTTCAGGACATGATGGAGGATTCCAAACAAGATGGTAGATTGAGGTTTGGTTAAGATAAGATGATGGATTAGGGATTTTCAGGAGTTAGATGACATTTTGAAGGATTTCCAAGATATTGGTTTGGATGGATGTTTTTCCCCTTTTTGACATTTGATGGATTGTCCAAGATGTTTGATGGACATGTGGTTTCAGGTTTTGGAGCAGTTTTAGCAGTTCATCTAGTTTACTTCTCATCGGGGGTTTTTGGTAGGATTATGATTCTTTCATATATTTTCATTCAAATGTTTTGATATGATATAGGTTTCAGATGTTGATCAAAACGTTTTTCTGCCAATTAGATTATTGATGATTTTTTATGTGTCAATATTTGATAGCAATTTAGTGAACACATTTGTTCACTTAATAGTCTTGGGACTTCACAGGGGTGGTACTTTGACCTTGCAGAGGACAAACAATTTTTTTGAATATTCTCTTGGCACATTGGATTGCCATAGATTTTCAAGATATGGGATGAGTTCGACTTACAACCAATTCACTTGAGTCACCAGGTTTTGCTCTCATTAGCTTTGGGTTCACTTAAGTGAGCACTTAGAAAATATCTAGCTCATTTGTTGCACAATGAATTTTCCATATTTTATTTTTAGCATCCACTTCTGACGGTTTTTTCAGGAAAATATTCATTGACATTCATGAGGTTTCAGGCCATTAGTATCAAATTGAAGACTTGGACATGTTATCATTTGTTTCACTAATCTTTGTTTCTAGCTGGTACACTTGTATGGACTTTGGATTAACAAGGGGATTGTTAGCAATTTGGATCTAATCATTAAGTCCTAAACCACATTCTTATTATATTGGGTTAGTTTTATGGAATGTTAAAGGTGGTTATTGAATATTGTATTATAAATGTACATTTTTTATGAATATACAATTGATTCTTCTGCTGCCTTTTTCTGTGATCTCGCTGTTTCTTGGTAATTCTTGATGTTCTTTCTCCTTGTTATTTATGTCTTACACTGGGACTAACCAAGTTTTTCACAAGACCAGGACAAACAATGGTTAAAATATAGTAGTTTTCCTCCTTTCCTTTTACATTTCAAATCTAACAATAAATATTAGGAAAAGAAAGATCGTATTCTAACTGTATGTCAGAGAGGCTTCCAACCCACTATTCCAAAGGTCTATATCCAGTGAAGCTAAATTATTTCTAACACACACAATGGATAGAATGGGTAAATGTCGTAATTCGCTTTGAGGATTTCCCATTCCCCCCTTGTGTTGTTGATAAATATCACATTCAACCATAAAGTTGTGGAAGTTTGTCTTCATACCTCTCGAAAAGAATGAACTTAATACATTCATATGTTTTTAGAAACTTGGAATGACACACTATAGGAGAGAAGTGTAATTCAAATAGCACTAGATTTAAATGTTAAATCCCTGACTAGAAAAAACACACCCTTTATAGTGAAGCTCGTCATTCTAACAAGTATAGCCTGAATGTGCATGTGTGTCAACCAATAGTTGGTGGATCATGTGCACTATCTTGGAATATGCTGACAATTCTTGGTGCACCTCCTACATCCAATCTAGAATTGGTAAATGTATGAAAAATAGGAAACCTTTATCTTCATATTTCCTATAAATAGCATCAATCTTCACATTCCCATTTCCCTTCTTGTATATAATCTCGTAATCGTAACCTAACATCTTAGTGACCCAATTTTGTTGTGCTCGGGAGGAAAACCTATTACAATAAATATTTCAAGTTGTAATGGTTTGGTTTAACCTAGAAATGAAACCCCATCAAGTAAGGATGCCACATATCAATTAGATGAAGAATAGATAGCATTTCATTTTCATAGGTGGCTTTTCTCAAGTTGTTATCACATAATTGCACACTGGTGAATGCCAACAAGCATCCCTTTCGCATTATCATTGCCACAATTCCTTGTTGATATTTTATCTATTTCCAGACCTTGACAATTATTTCACAATGATTTCAAGCATTCATTTCATCCCACAGTTTCATTAAATAATTGCACACTAAAATATCAACTTGAATTACATCATAAACAAAGGATCATAGAAAGATAGCCATGCACAAGAGACATAAATACTTTTATCCTAGGAAACCCAAAAGGGAGAAAACCCAACCAACTTTTCTTAAAAGAAATCAGTCCAATTCAAGTACAATACCATTCATTAATATGAACCTTAGCACATAAGAGTGTGCCCTTATTTCACAAGAAACCCTAGAAAATCTCTAGGGAGGAATAGCAAACCTCTAAGAAGAGAAAAGAACCCAAAATTGTTTGCTCCTTTCCTTTGCTAGGCCTTCCTTGAAAAGTGTGCACAAGTAGAGAAGAAGAGATGTTGTTGTGATGATCAAAATGAAGTGTGTAAACACTTTATTTATATTCTTTTGTTCACTTGCATTTTTCCAGTTGGGGCTGACTTGTACACTTTCACTAGGGCTGGCTTGTTCATTTAGTCTTCATCTTTCATTTTATCTTCGGGACGACTTGTCTTCTTGTATTCAATTTTTTTCTGGGACTTATTCAATGCTATTTGGGACTTCTTCAATGGTTGAATTGACTTCTTGGTTATTTCTTCATCATAGAAAAGTTGTCCTTGTTGATGTTCATCTTCTCACATGCACGTCTATGCCCACATAGATCTCTAATGTTGATTTGACCATACTCTAAGAAGTCCTAGACACTTCTTAGAGCCCATGTCAAATTCAACATTAGATTAGAATTTGTATATCCCACAAGGGGATGAAATCCCCTATCAAATAAAAAAATTCAACTCACTCTAATCACAATAGATCACTCTATCATGGAGCACTCCCTCACAGAGTATGCAATGTGACCTCTAGACTCATACACTCTTAGTCAACACACATGCCTAATAAAGGCTAAGCACCTAGAGCCTTATTCACTCTTAGTCAACACACATGAATAATCAAGGCTACACCATGGCCATCCTCCTCTATCCATTGGTAAAATCACATGAACCCTCTAGGAGAATGTATGCATAATGTTTTCCCGATGTTGGAACCATGCAGAAACATCAACACTCCCTCTTAGAGAGGGAGACATTTTGCATCACGCTAAGCATCACATTTGGTGAGAATGTTTGTAATCCATCTCGGATATGCACTGGATCTGCATATCAAGTCTTTCACTCCTCGCCAAATGACTATCTGGATAAAGACTATGTTAGGTCCATTCACTTCACGTGAATTTCTACCACTCATCTATAGAACCATCATGGTATCTGCTACTCATTTGTAGAACTGTCACGGTATCTAGTCCATCCATCACTATCCATATGACTCAGGATCCGAGGGTGAATGTTTTCCCAATGTTGCTCATCCATCAACACTCCCTCTCACTGAGGAAGACATTCTCCATCACACCAAGCTTGTCCCTGAAGTATACAAAATTTTCCCTAGACAGAGGCTTGGTGAGAATGTCGGCTATCTGTTAGTCTATGGATATGTATTGGAGCTTCACTGCACCATGTCTCGGATGAAGTAGTATTTAATCTCAATATGCTTCGACCCGTCATGAAACACTTGATTTTTCGAAAGCTTGACACAACTTTGAGTATCATAGTGTATCAAGGTCGTCTCTGGCTCTTGATCAAAGACCCAATCAAAGACACAATCAGCTACATGTACATCGTGGGATCCACCAAATATGAATCTGAAGCGGAATCACTCAACTTCTTTATATTTTCCAACATAGGTGTAATCATGGACTTGTAGTTCATCATAACAAATCTCCTCAAGATATCGACCGTGTACTTCCCTTGAATGAGGAATATATCATTTGGTCTATGCCACACCTCTAATCCCAATAAGTAATGCATCTGGCCAAGATCCTTCATCTCGAACTCAAAGGCCAACTCCCTCTTGCACTCGTCTATGAGCCTCTCTGCTCCTGTAAGGAACAGATCATCAACATACAACACCAATATCACAATATCACCATCAACAACTTTGTAGTAAAGGTTGGAATCCGCATCACTCTTGGTGAATACCAAGCTCATCAAATATCTGACAATCCTGGCATACCAAGCCCTAGGTGCCTACTTGAGTCCATACAAGGCTTTCTTTAATCTGCACACATGGGACTCCTTCCCACATATCACAAATCCTTGAGGTTGATCTATGTACACCTCTTCCTCAATCACACCATTGAGGAATGCTGTATTTACATCCATTTGATGTAACTTCCATCCCATCACTGAAGCAAGAGAAATAATAGATCTGATGGAAGTGTACTTGGCGACTAGAGTGAATGTCTCTTCATAGCCCACTCCCTCTTTCTAGGATAATCCTCTCACCACAAACCTCACTTTGTTCTTTTCGATGCTGCCATTTGTTGCATGCTTGATCTTATAGATCTACTTGGAAGTCACCACGAACTTCCCCTTAGGTATCGAAACAATCTCCCACACATCATTCTTCATGATGGATTGATACTCCTCCATCATGGAATCCTTCCAAACCTACTATTGTGTTGGCTCCTCGTAAATAGAAGGCTCGGAATCAATGATGTGACTCATCAATTCCATGTAACTTAAGAATATATAAGGCCTTTTGATCTCCTTGAAATAACCTATGGGAGTTGCATGCCTTTCTGCATCCTGCAAAGTGTCACAAAGCCATGATGGCCTCTTCTTGGTCACTTCAACATCTCTAGGTACATCTACTGGCTCTATTGGCTCAACAGACTCCTCCTAATAGTCTAAAGAATGAATAACTGGAATAGAGGGTTGTGTACCCTCGACTCTTGGAGCCTCCTTCTCCTCGTCGCCAAACTCCATGTGAGAGTATATGGACCTTCTGAAGGATACCTCCTCCTCAAAAGTAACATCTCGACTAACCTCAATATGATGTTGTCCTGAAATGTAAATCATGTAAGCCTTTGAATTCTCGCTATATCCCACGAATGTACCTTTCTTCCCAGAAGGTTCTAACTTCGTCCTCTTCTCCTTTGGCACATGGATGTATACTATACAACCAAAGATCCTCAAGTGACTGACCTCTGGCTTCACTCCTATGAATTCTTCCTCAGGAGTCTTGTCCCCCAATATCTAGTGAGGATTTCTATTCTTAACATACATTGTTGTGTTGGATGCCTCTACCCATAAGAACATGGGTAAGTTCTAATCATGAATCACAGCCTTCGCGACTTCTTCAATGGACCTGTTATTCCTTTCTGCGATTCTATTTTTCTAAGAATTGTAAGGAATTGTCAACTCCCTCTTGATCCCTACTTCCTTTCATAAATCATTGAATTCCTTGGAGGTGAAGTCTCCTCCATTATCTGACCTCAAAATATTGATCTTCTTTCCTGTCAAGTTCTCTACCTGAGCCTTGAACACCTGGAACCTGCTAAATACTTTGTTTTTGTCTTCATGAAATAGATCCATGTATTCCAAGAGAAATCATCAATGAATGTTACATAGTATAAGAATCCACCGAAGGATGATATTGTCATTGGTCCATATTAAACATATGAATGCACAATATCCAATATCCCCTTGGATCTACTATCATTGCTTGGAAAAGAACCCTTGGAATTATTTCCAAGTGCACAACCTTTGCAAACACCCTCATGTTCTACCTGGAGCTCTGGAAGACCTGTAACCATCTTTATCAATGTTGGAAAAGCCCTATAATGTAGGTGGGAAAATATCTTATGGCATAGCTCACATAAACTGATACTATCATGTACCAATGCCTGGGTTGGACGTCCTGTCAATCTATATAGTCCTCCCTCTGGAACACCAATCACTCCTGTTGAATCTATGATTGAACCCTTTGGCAATACAAGAACTTGTCCATCCACAAATGAAACTATGTAACCTTTATCTTCCAAAGCTGAGATAGATAGAAGGTTCCTCTTTACTCATGGTATAAGTAATACTCTTTCATATATAGAGAATCTCTATAATCTAGTTGAATCGATGATGTTCCAACTCCTTATACTGCATACTTGGTATTGTCTCCAAGTTCCACTTGTAATGTTGAGTTCTTTTCTATCAAATCTGTGAGAGAGTCTTTGTAACCTGTCATGTTTCTAGAAGCACCACTATCTACCAACCATGTATCACTAGTATTCGTAATAGTGCATGTAAGTGTGAAGATATGAAAATACTCCTTTTGAATCTTGTCATCAAGTTTTGTCTTCTTCTACGGTGGATCAACATTGGTTGTTGATGCATGTTGGTTTTCCTTTCTTTTCTTCGGAGGGCACTGGAGGGCATTGTGACCAAATTTTTGACAACTAGAACATTTGACTTTTGTAAGATCCTTCTTTTGTTCTTGAACCTATGCTTGATTTTCTCCATTATGTAGATTGTTCTTGGACAATATTCTGAAACTGTAATTGGAAACCATATTGAACAAAACCTAAAATATCTGATCCAAAAACCCTAGACCCAAAAATTAGGTCATAATTGAAATTTGTCAAAATAGAAATATAACTCCACATATAGATGTTCCCTCCTTAGGAAACCTCCGGAACACTAAGATTGAGCCATAACTTAGGTTGGAAGTGCCCAAACTTGGAAGCCCTAGTTTCCAAAAAAAACTACAATGGATGTCTTTCACAACTGCTATGATCCCATGTTAAGTTTTTATCTATTTCCATATCTTGATAATTATTTCGCAATGATTTCAAGCATTCATTTCATCCCACAGTTTCATTGAATAATTGCACACTGAAAATATCAACTTAAATTGGAGTAGAAACAAGGGATCATAGAAAGAAATCCATGCACAAGAGACACAAGGATTTTAACCTAGGAAACCCAAAAGGGATAAAACCCAACCAACTTTTAGTAAAATAAATCAGTCCAATTCAAGTACAATACCATTCATGAAGATGAAACCTACCACATCAGAGTGTTCCCTTCTTTCACAAGAAACCCTAGTGAATCTCTAAGGAGGAATAGGGAACTTCTAAGAAGAGAAAAGAACCCAAAATTGTTTGCTCCTTGCCTTTCTTAGGACTTCTTTGAAAAGTGCACACGAGTGGAGAAGAAGAGATGTTGTTGTGATGATGAAAATGAAGTGTGTAAACACTTTATTTATATTCTTCTGTTCACTTGAATTTTTCCTCCTGGGGCCGACTTGTACACTTTCATTGGAGCTGGCTTGTTCTTTTGGTATTCATCTTTCATTTTATCTCCAGGTCGACTTGTCTTCTTTTCTTCAATTTTCTTTTGGGAGTTCTTCAATGCTATATGGAACTTCTTCAATGGTTGAGTTGACTTCTTGGTTATTTCTTCAACATAGAAAAGTTGTCCTTGTTGATGTTCATCCCCTCGCATGCACGTCTATTCCCACATAGAGCTCTAATGTTGATTTGACCATACTCTAAGAAATACCAGACACTTCTTAGATCTCATGTCAAATTCAACATTAAATTAGACTTTGTATATTCCACAAGGGGATGAAATCCCCTATCAAATAAACAAGACAACTCACTCTAATCAGAATAGATCACTCTATCACGGAGCACTCCCTCACAGAGTATGCAATGTGACCTCTAGCCTCATAAACTCTTAGTCAACGCACATGACTAATCAAGGCTAAGCACCTCGACCCTTATTCACTCTTAGTCAATATACATGACTAATCAAGGCTACGCCAGGGCCATCCTTCTCTAGCCATTGGTCAAATCACATGACCCCTCTTAGAGAATGTTTGCAGAATGTTTTCCCAATGCTAGAACCATGGAGAAACATCAGCATTCCTTTGACAGGTGATTCATATTCCAAGACAAAAGTCTTATTGAAGTTGAGCATGGCTAGTACTAGGGTAATATATATAGCATTTTTTAAAATCCTAAAAATATTTTTCTAGACTTATCATTTGAACTAAAGGAATTTCTTTTTAGCAAGGTGGTGAGAAGAGATACATTTTTACCATAGTCATGCATAAACTTACTTTAGTAACATGTAAGGATAATAAATTGGCAAACTTTGAGGTTATTAACGCATGACTAGTCTTTCATTGTGTCAATTTTCATAGGATTAACCCGTACACTCTCCCCACTCACAATGTGTCTCAAATATCCCAATTCTAAGACACCAACCAGACATTTAGAACATTTGAGAAACATTTGGTAATTACAAAGGATTTGAAATACATTACTGACATGCACAAAATGTGTCACCCAAGATTTTCTATAGGCCAAGATGTTATCAAAGAATACTAGGAAAAAATGGCATAGAAGCGTTCAAAGGATTTTGTTTGTGAGGCTCTAAAAAGTGGAAAGTGCACTGCAAAGACCAAAAGGTGTAAATTTTCTAGAGGTCACTACTCACTCTAGAAATATCAGATCCCAACTTGGCCTCGAGTCTCAATAAGTCACATGCATACCAAAACCCAACTTCTCAATTCTCGTAGAAGGTGTTAGTAATACAATATACTTATAAACTTGAAGCACACGAAATATACCTACAACTCAACAATTAAGGAAATCACACATAAACAGAGGACACAAATATTTTGGTCAAAGACCTTGGAAAAACCCTTGCGGGAAAACCAGTGAGAGATACAGGCAATTTTTATATCTTCAAGCAATTACAATATAATAGAGATTCCAACAATGACTTATCTCTGAGCCACACAAGGCTCTAAGTCTGATCTGATGGAAGACTGGGTTGCTCTAAATGACTGCTCCCTCACTTTGAATGAATGTGCCCCTCAACTAACCTCACCCCTCTGCTCTGAATGTATCTGTATTTGAATTGATCTCCTATTAGGGCCTCTTTCCCTACTGCCACAAGATCATTGTCTCAGTGAAACCCTACTCTCATATATGGTGAGCTACCTGTCATATATCGCCCTCCTCAAGGAATTATGCCCCTTTGCTCAAGAAATGCACCCCTCTACTGAATTATCAAACTGTGATCTCACGGATCCTGAATACTGTCAAGTACTGAAGAAATATGTGCCTCCCTGAATGATCCTCCACAAGCATGTCAGATCTATCTCAAATTTGATCTCTCCTCCAGACAGAGAATGTGCCCCTCTCTCATGAATGCACCCCTCTTTTGCTTCTCATTAATCTCTGAAGAGATCTCATAAGTTGTCTTGCACACACTGGGTGATGTGGCCCCTTTCTCTCGGAAGAAACCTTGCACACTCTCTCATCCAAGGGGATTCCTTCAATATATATCATATGAATGCGCCCTCGGGACTCTTCAGGCAGAGAATGTGCCCTACTCTCTCTCTCATCGATCTCTGCTAAAAATATTGATTAACCTTTTTTGGTGGCCCCTTGTCTCCTTTTATCAACTCACTGATTTATTAGGGTTTCCAAAACCCCAATATGAGTGCATGCAAAAATCCCGCTTTTGCATGTAGAATTACATTGTGCATTAAAAAATGCATGCATGCAAACTCAAAAAGGAGTTTCACTTCTACATGAGGCAAGGAAAAGGGTCGAACATCTTTCCTGGTTAACTTTTCAACAAAAGGAATCACCAAAAACTCATTGTGAATTTTGTGAGTGTGAAAATCAATTTTAGGAATATCTACTTCCTTCATATGAACTAGTTGATAAACAAATTCATGGACCAATTAGTTTGGTGAAGAACTAAGCGCCATGTAGCTCATATAAGAGATCATTAATCATCGAAAAGGAAAATTTATCTTTGGTGATCAAGTTGTTACAATATTGAAAGTCGATACATGTGCTAAGTGTCTTCTTTTTTTAAATCCATGATGACTAGGGAGGAATAGGGGTTGGTATTAGGACCAATGACACCAACTGCCAACAACTCATAGAGTATTTTTTCAATTTCATTATTTTGGGAAAAAGGATGGTGATACGAGAGTACATTGGGTGGTAATCTACTTGGGAGGGGACGGATACCATGATCATGCTCACTATGGGAGAGTGGAATTCCTTGGGGCATTTGAAACATTTGTTGGCGATTATCCAAAAGTAACTGCAAGTCGAGATGAAATTGTGACTTGGTTGAGAAGTAGCCTCAAAGGATTGAATAAAGTGGAATTGCCACAATAATGCCAAAATTACTCTTTTTAGGAGCCTTTCCATACAATGGGGGTGATTATTTTTGGAGATACTAGTTTGAGACCTTTAAGAGTGTAAGAATTCCCCTCCTTCTGGAAACTCATGTATGACTCTAGGAAATCCATGGTGATGGGGCCTAATGTTATCAACCATTCAACACCCACGCAATATCACAACTACCCATTTTAATGGAAAACATGTGATTTCTAAAGGAATAATCACCCATTTGAAGTTTCACATTGTCACATCGACCATCAAATTTCATAGATCCCCCAATGGAAATAATAGTTTAAAAGTGTTAATAGCACATATATATTAGTGTGTTTCTTAGGTGATGCAACAATGAATGAAATTATAGTTGTTATTGTTGTTGATTAAGACAATAACCTTCCAATGCCTTATGTAGCTGACCATTGAATGTTTGAGATGAAATATTAGTCAAGTCATGAAGAGACATTTGAGGTTCTTCACCTTGGTAGTAAGGAAGAGGAAACTCCTCTAGGAGGGAGTGATGTCCTCTTAAGTCTTTCTATCAACTTCATCATCAAAAATGTCCTCAAATATGGCCATAAATAATTTATGTTCCTTACATTTATGTCTCAAAGAATATTATCATCATAGTTGTATTAGAGACCCTTGAGTTGGGACTCCACCCTTTTGTTCCATGTCAACTTGTGGACCTTAAGGGGTTGAGAAAGCTATTATTAAGGGGCCACCACATTTGGATGTGGAGGTGGAGAAAAGTTGGGGCATCTAGATTAGGTATAGTACATAATGTGGGCACGAGATAGAGTGAAGTGACCTCCAACTAGGTAGCAAGTGATTCATCTCCATATGGGCTTTGATGTCCTACTTAATATCATTGATAGAGCATGGATGAAAAAAGTAATCAATTATTTTTTTGTTCTGAAATCTAAATGCTTAAAATCATCAATATAGTCTTCCACCCTACTTGTTTATTGCAATTTAGTAAATTGGCCCACAAAATTATTATCCTGGATAAAGTAGGAAAACAAGGCTTTCACAAACCACTTCCATGTAATGAAACTAGAGAGGATTTCTTATGCCATTACCACCACTTCCAATGCTCCATATCCAAGTATAGAACACAAATTCAAATTTACAATAGGTTGTAGGTTATGTATGAAGGGGAAACTAGCAGTGTATTTGGTCAACCCAACCTATTGGATCCAACCTATCAAACTTATTCAAATCAACTTTAGTTTAGTGAGGCATCAAATTGTAGGAAGGTTCAAAAAAAGAGTGGTCAATACTATAACATTCTTTTTCATCAATGTGTTTACCCTTATTAGGGCCTTCACTCAAGAAATTGCCACCACCATCATGTGAGTGTAGGTCATGGGACCACAAGGCCCACCTAAGATGTTATCCAAGAGTTATCTCAACACTAGCAATGTCACAAAAGGAATCTATGGAGATGGTTCATAAGCAATCGTATTGGTGGGTCCACCAAAAAAGGTCACTAAATAGCTATATCATTGTGATTAGCATTGCACGAGTTTTTTGAGCTAGGATTTTGCTTTTAATTTGTTGGTAGTACTCTTGTTTGAGTATTATTGCATTAACTAAATTCCCAAATTCTTGGTGTTGCAATGTATGCATGAATTTTGTAGCATGCATTGCAGAAATTAGGGTTTGCAAGGCCCTAAGAACAAAGGAGTGTTAAGTATTATAGCTCTATAATATACTTGAGGGTTTTCAACAACAATGTTAGCTAAATATTTCATGACACTAAGGAGGATAGATCATACCCTTAATTGTACCATCCACTTCTCTAATACGTGAGAGTGATCTTCCTAAGTGATGGCTCTTGATGTATATAGCAATAGAATGATCGAGAGGATTGTGTAAGGTGTGTTTCAGGTTCTCTTAGGGGATTTTCGATATACTTGAAGGTACATAGAAGATCAAATCCATAGGAATATTTGGTCTATTGCAATACTACTAGAAGGGGTACCAATACTAACACGGGTTACAAGGGTGTCCAACTATGTGACTTCCACTTGTTTTTCTCGTGTGTATACTTCCCCGGGCATAGGTTTACTCACTAAATAATAATAAAATTGTGTTTAAAGACATCAAAACACTTACATAGCCTTTTAAAAAATGACCACATGTTGGCACAAGAAAGTGCTCTAATACCACTTGTGGTGTTCCTCGACAATTGAAATGGAAGATTCAAAGCATGAAAGAAATATAATTTTGGAAAGCAAATCAACATAACCAAAGTATGCAAATATCAAAAATAAGAAAAACTTTATTGATATTTAGAGTTGGGATCAATGTTCACTTGTCCCTTTGAGGGTTCAACCTCTAATGTCTTACCAGAGCTCCAATTACAATAATATTCACTTGGCCCTTCATTACATAACATATACTTCTATATATAGTTTCTAACAGACCAAAAACCTAACCACCTAGTGGGCCTCCATTAAGGATCCCTCAATCAATGGCCCTCAATCAATAACTAGTGGACCTCCTTTAATGAGGCCAACTTATATTTATTTATTTCACACTCCACTACCTTGTGTGGCTTATTTAATAAAAATGACCCCAATACATTAAGTAACAACTTATTCGCCTAGCTCAATGGAGTGATTCTTGTTAGGGGATTGCACTATGACAAAAATATATAATGTATGCAGCGACAATCACAAACTAACATCTATTTTCTACAGAACAAATTGAATAAGAAAATATATGAGCACATTAATTTATCAAGTGTTGTTATTGTTCATTGTTTTCTTGAATGAATATCTTTCTCATTTTCCAAACCCATTCATAGGCATTGTCACATGGGATCTCTTATTTCTCTGCAACGACATTCGACACCTTGAATGGAAACATTTATATATGCCCATAAAGTTATCCAAAAAACTACTTTTGTGAAGGTAGGTTGGCTCACGCCAACATGTAATTATGTCTTATAGAAAACTCGTTCCAACATTGGCCATGCATGCAACCCTTGCATTTCACATACTGCTAATAATGTTTATAATAATGTTGAATAGGTCGAGAAACTCGAGAGGAAGAGAAACTACAATGAGCACAATAGATGGCCCCTTTGAAGTATTGAGAATGGTTTAGAATATCAATAAGAAAAAGCAAGTAGTAGAGAATTTAAGCATATCAGTGTAAAATTGTACGACAAAATGCAAGCAAGGAACAATAATTGTGCTCACAAAATATCATGAAAAATAGAGTGAAGGAACTATGTAGCTTGTCAATCCATGGTCGCAAAGTATGCACTCATTTGAAGCTCTCAATCCCTGACCCGGAGCTATAGGTAGCAGTAATTACCCGCATCAACACAATGAACCACATCATGTGTAATATTTGATAAGGATCCAAGTGGTCCTTATCGATAACAAATAATAGACAAAAGGACGAAGAAAGATTGAGTCACAAATTAGAAATAAATTACACTATCTATAAATATAAAATTAGAGAGGCCCAATACATCAATAATAGAAACCATGATATTCACATAGGACATGAGAATCCTTTTTATACCATAAGTTGAACATCTAGAGTTTAACAAATATTATTAAAATAATGACTAAATCATAACTACTCGAGACAAGACTGGCAACTAGCCAGCCTCTATGAAGATCATTAGATAAATAAATAGCTAACCATACTCTATAAAGGTTATGGGAGAAAATGACAACATATATGTTGAATATGAAGATGTCAATAATTCATCAAGTGAGCTTAACCATAAGCAATGGTAATGAAAATAAGACTCTTTTTTTTCAAACTTGAGGCTTGAACATAACTTATATGTAATTGTCTCAAGGTTCACATATAATACCACTCATATTAGTTGGGCTTGAGTGTAAAGTTTCACTTATTAGCATGGATAAAGCATAACCTCAAACTTATTATGCTTAAATTTAACTCCGTCTTTACTAGGCCCAAACATACCAACCCCTCACCAAACAACCCTTTTGAATCTCCGATATGTATTGTTCTTTGCTTTGATCATGGATAGAAGATAAATTCAATGGCAAATTGCGATTATAAATGGAATACAATTGAATTGGTTTATATATCCATTTTAATCTTTCTAGGAATATCACATCAAGGCTATGATGAAATAGATTTTTAGAATAATTTTTTATCTTTCATGGATCAAATATCATATTACTTTATTATACTCTAAAATATTGAAAACAAAAAATACCCTAATATATTGAAAACAAAAAGAAAAAGAAAAATGTTTTTTTTGTTGATTAACCACATACATGTTATAAGCCACGAATCTAAAACATGTGAAGAATGTGAGTTGTTGAAACTAGCATACTAGAAGATCAGTCAGTTAAAATAACTCGAGCAACCATAGTAGTGTAGGTTTCTTCCACCTAACCAAATTTGTAGCCAATGTATGTACATTGATTCTCAATAGTTCCCTTTGCACTATTTATTAGACTAAAGGCTAAAGTTTAAACAACAAATTTTCAATCCATTTTATAATTTTCAATCCGTGTACTCGGCATTACATTAAATATGTATTTAACGTAAATTTATGGCATTGATATTTTATAATTAAAAAATAATTTATTTGTGTTAGTATTAAAGAAATAAAGACATAAAAGATTAGCGTTAAGTATATTATTCTCATTAATTAGATGTAAATGTATATAATTAGAATGTCTCTTGGGTTCAACTTTCCAAGTGGACTTTTGGATTCTGGAGTGACTTTTCATATTCACAAATAACTTTTGGTCACTTTTGGTCTTCTCCTTATGTGAATAGGGAGATCATACTAACACCAAGGATTATGGTCTCAACAATGCCCCCCTTAATCTGAAGGGGTGTATGTGAGTCCACAAAAAGATAGTTGAATAAATGGAAGTGTACAACTACCATTTTATAAACATTTCCAACTTGACAATCTGAATTGCCAAGCAAGTTAGCAGAAGCTAGCACCTCATGTTAAATACAAGTACTCTCTGAAGAGATGGTTTTGGATGACCACCAACCTAAGGGACTAGAAAAAGTTGAAATATTCTACTAAGTGGGTGGTTTAAGGTTGACGACGAACTCTTGAAATTGGCACAAAGGCTCATAGGTTATGTCTAGAACTTGCCACAAAGGCTCATAGGTTCTGTCTGGCACTTGGCACGAAGGCTTAGAGGTTCTCTGGAATGGTGGTTTGGGGACCACCATCTGATGTCTAGCAAAAGCTGAAGTATTTTTCTAAATGTGTGGTTTTAGGCTAACCACAAACTATGGAGCTCAGTCGAACATGGTGATTCATGCTCACTTGTTCCGGCTCGCTTGTACTCGTTCGCTTGTTTCTGACTATCTTCATCCCCCCTATCAGGAACAACGTGAGGAGTGGAGAGTCTCATGGTGTCAAAACTAGACACATAACACATGAGTACTCTAGAGCATGGTTCTCTTATGTCTTCATGCTACATCTCTGAATCTGGTCTCCCAAACTGGTTGTGGCTCAGATTCGCTTGATCTGGCTTACTTGAAGAAGGCCATGACTGCTTGTTGTCAGAATGACAAAGCTTCAGAACTTGAAGCCCGACATCATGTTCCCCCCTGTCAAGTACAAGATAAGAAACAGTACAATATTATGTTGCAAGTTTCACTCTTACAGGTTTCTTCAGCTTCACACACCAATCTGAAGAAGGGTTACACTTCCTGCAATGCTGACAAGGATGAAGTTCAAAACATTGATCTTTCATATGGCCAACTCAATCACAATGTTGGCATCTGGAACTTTGAATAGGTTGTACATATTCTGACATGATTTCACTGTTTTGGTCATGTGTTGGCAGCTGATAGGAATCATCTTCAAAGAAAGGGTCGTTCTGAACCAACACTAGTTGAGAATGTTGATTCATGTGTTGTACATTTTTCTCTTTGGCTTTCAAATCCTATAGTTGATTGATGACAATTTAGAGAATTTCTTTTCTGATTGTGATTGATTCGTCTACAACTGTAAGTACTAGAGTGTTCAACAACTCTAATGTTTCTTCAATTTGAGACATTGTGAGGACTATGTGAGGCCTCCTTGTGCAGGAAGGACCAAGCTAGAGTGTTCAACAACTCTAATGTTTCTTCAATTTGAGACATTGTGAGGACTATGTGAGGCCTCCTTGTGCAGGAAGGACCAAGTAAAAATGACTCAATCAAACTGAGAGCTTCTTGCAACTCTTCCCTTTACAAACAAGATTTCAAGAGACTCAAACTCAAAAGGTGAAGGGTGTCGGTCTCAACCGAGAATGAACCCAAATACAATGCAATTCAACTTTTCCTTCACTTTGATCCTTTACAAAAAAACATAATATGCAAGTACCAAATAATGCACTAGAACTTACAAACCAATAACACTTGCAAGTTACACTTATGAATGTTGAATTGATGACTTCTACAATCTTCTTCTTTTGGGGCAGTTGTAGCAACAGCTGCAAACTTGCTAGTTTCAAACATGCAACTTCTCTTCACAATGCCTGCATTTTAACAATGTATGGAAGCAAGCCAAAGATAGGTGTAGGTCTTTAAAGTCTCTGCCACCTTTTTCAATACAAGCTTTGCAAATTTTCAAGCTACACTAGCTAAAAGCAATCTCTGCAATAAGTTTTTTACAATACAATCTGCTCAATGACAATGGTGAAGTTATATGATATACACTTCAAACTCACATATCTGCTCAATGACAATGGTGAACAATGGTGAAGTTATATGATATAGACACTTCAAACTCTGTGAAGTTGAATTGTAGATAATGCATCAATAAAGAAAAAAAATCATTATGGCAGAGATCGGCTTCCAAAGGTTGAAGTGAATCCTTGCATATATGTTGCATTCTTGAAAAACAATATGAAACTCTCCATGTCAGAAACAAAGCATGTTAGTCACTGAAAGTTTCAAAAAAAAGGTAAATGTGCAATTGCTCATAACAGTGTAGCATGATTTCTCCAAAACAGTATCTCTAAATGAGACAATAGGATCAGAAACAACAATCTCATCTCCCATAAAATCCTCTTAGAGATCTTTTAAGCAAGTCTTAAGATGAAGCTCTCCAACTCTCCTCGTTCATGTACAGGTCTCTGCAATAGTATGTGTGCTTACAAAAAGTGATACGCTCTGTCGTCGGTTACATCATATGGAATAGTAGACTATCTTCAAAACACCAAGATATAGCCGCATCCTCGTAATCTCTTGTCCCAGTCAGATTTTATATCAAGAAAGCACTTACAAAACCAAGTTGAATCCTCTGCAAAACTATATTAAATTTGTTCCTGTTATCATTAGAAATGGATTATAAAGGTACACTTACAAATTTGAGAGAACCCACAAATTTGAGAGATCGACCCATGTACTTGGAGAGCGTCACCACAGCTCAACGCAGCTTACCACAATACTAGTTCAACGCAGTTCAACATAGCCTCAAAAAGTGCTTTGATATCAATTCAACGCAACATCAAGGTGGTCATTGACACAGCTTCCAATCTCCAATGATCACACTAGGGTACGATGGCTCCAGCATAATTGAAACAGGCGCTCCACGATCATAGAGTTCATCAGCCACGATAATCCACGATAATGCAAATAGTGTTCACACGTACTTGGAGAAAATCATGATAGTCTCTATGCAGCAATGCAAGTCTAGGCCCAATGCCCAGCTCACAATCAATAGGTGAATGTCCAAGCAATATATGAGTGCACACGCAGTTCTTCAACGTACACCACAGGCTACATTGGTTTGCACTCTACGGTCTTAGCAAATTGTAATACGTGAAGTTGATGTTACATTGGTTTGCTATGAACAAAACAATTTTTTCTTAATCATTACTATGATCGAAAAGAACATTGCACGGACATAATCTAAAGACTAAAATCGCCCCTACTGGGCTGTAATTGATAGAATTGCAGATTCCAAATTGTATATTGTTCATATTGTAATTTATAGGTCAGTGAAAAATCCCTAACACCTCAGGATGCACTGATCAACGGTCAAAATTGCAAATTTTGCTTGATAAATTTGTGGTTACACAAAAACAGTCGAAAAAGGAAATCCCTAACACCTCAGGATGCACTGATCAACGGTCAAAATTGCAAATTTTGCTTGATAAATTTGCGGTTACACAAAAACAGTCGAAAAAGGAAACATCAATGCCTCCACGCAGGATCGAACTGCGGACCTTCAGTTTACAAGACTGACGCTCTACCACTGAGCTATAAAGGCAAGGTGTTCAAAAGAAAATTCCATTTAAAAATTGTCAGCTTTCAAAATTGCTATTTTGTCACATCCTCACTTATTCAGTATTCAACTCGTTCACGCACTTGTTCTCGGCTTCAATGTAGTAATGCAATGAGAGGACGGATCTCACCCAGCTCCAGAAAGAAAGCACACACCAAGATTTTCTCGAACTTCAATGTAGCAAACCCATATTTCAGTTGCAGCTCTTCAATCTCAATGCACAGCTACCAAGTAGCATCTCCATGTTGTTCCACGGTTCAGTTGAAACTGGAAACACCATGCTCAACGCAACAATAATGGAATGCAACAGCTCCATGGTGGAATACTTTACAGTGCAATATCCTCCAACCGTTCACGGGATGGGAGGAGGAGAAGTGAGATGGCATTTTAAGGTTTTGATACCGATGAGGACAATCTCCACGCAGATATGACACCATTCAAACGCAAATGATGTAGAAACCATACAAACCTAGATATCATAACGCAGATATTCATATGGCCTGTGCAATTATTTTGATGAGAACGCATAGGTGGATACCATCCTTCCTTCAATATACACGCACGCAGGAAAAATCTCGTTTCAACCATGGGTTAGATATCACATGGGTAAGAGCTCCATGCAAACAAGAGTAGTAGGTCCATGCTTCAATGACAACTCTTATAGCTCGCAGCTCAGTACAACCTCTCACACCTTTCGAATCGCCTCACGTTGGTTTCCTTTATCACCACAAGAGATCCATTATTCCACTGTGTCATGATCATTCGGCAATTAGAACCTATTGGCCTAGACCACACCGTGTGCCACAATGACTACACAAGCAACGGTTTGCACGCACTCCACATAGAGTGGAAACACTGGAAAGATAGAGAGAGAGTTAAATCCACTCCAGGAAGCTCTCTATGGTTTTGACCTAGAGGGAAAACGCACAGTTCCACGTACTTATCTTCAACTGCAATAATAGTCTGCAATACAAAAAAAGGTAGCTATGCGCACTGATGAGGGAATTCTCTATTAGAAATAAGGGTTAACTCCACTACGTGTTCCACTCGGTATTCAACTGTCTTGAAGAGTCTTTACGCGGGAGGGAGCATTCTCCAACAATTCACAGTCTCAACAGTTCGCAAGATTAGGGTTTATGTGCTACAGAACGAAAGGGAACATTCGACTGGTCAGAGCTATCCCCTTTTGGTTGGTGGTCAGTCAAAAGGGGCTAGATTTGATACCAACATTCAACTGGAAGAACTGAGCTGCACGCAGAACTGGCAAGCAAGATGGCAGAGCAATTAATATCCTAGATAAAACTTACAGAGGCACAGAGGAAACGCGGCGTGTGATAACGGCACTCAAATCGCTGGCTACTGAAAATTTTCCAGCGAGGCACAGTTCCATCCTTTTTCGTTATTTTTTTGGAATTTCCACAATTTCGGTCGTCTTAAAATGGGCCAAAACCCCTAGGGGCATAGTTCCACAATAAATGGGATGGAACCAGCGAGACACAGTTCCATCCTTTTTCGTTATTTTTTTGGAAACAAGGCAATTTGAGTGCCAATTATCCCCTCTTAGGCAGGAAATAAGTGCCAGGACTGAGCATGCTGCACGGGAAGATCTAAGCACAGGCCAAAGGCTCAGAATTGCTCTACCACTGTTAGGTGCCCTAATGGGAAGATAATCAAATTGGTTGAACACAAGCCAAATACACAAGATGAATAACCATAAAGACAAAAAGATAAGGGTTAAGCACATTATTATCATTAATTAGATGTAAATTTATACTATGAGAATATCCCTTGGGTTTAAATTCTCAAATGGAATCTTGGACTCTCCAGTGACTCTTCTTCGTATTCACAAATAACTTTTAGTAAGGAATAGAGAGAAAATCCTAACACCAAGGATTATGTTCCCAACAAATAGAAATACAATGCAAGTAAAGTGCTTCACTCATCATCAACGCAAAAAGATGCAAAGAGAATAATATTTATGATTAAAAATGAGAATATTATATAAAGAGGGATGGGGGAAGTGATTCAGAAAGAAAAAAAATTAAAAAAAGTCAAATGCAAGAATGAATTAAACTCAGTTAACTAAAACGAACAAGGGAAGTTCACCTAGAAATAAAGGATAACCTAAAGATAAATGGTAGTAACACGAGTAACAATGATAGAGGAAGGGAGAATATATAAAAAATCAAAGGAAACTAAATATACAAAACAATGAAAAAAGATCATAGGAAGATGAAGGCTTCACTAGGGATTCAATTTTCTACATGGTTTCATTCTTATGCTTGAGGATAAGAGGCTCATTCCCTAGTTTCCTTTCCTATTCACGGATCAAGATTGAAGTTTGATGGCAGGAAGGATGTGGCTAAGCCATAGGAAATCTTCTGTGCCCGAGAAGAATTGTTGGAGGTATGGCATAGCATGCATGCCTTCAATGTCAAGGATTCATAGGGCCTCCACCAAGAAGACTCAATAAGTCCCTCTCTAGATGACGTACTCTCGCAGGTGGTTGGTCCTCCAGAGAGTCAAAAGGAACATGTCCTTTAGGTTCCTGCATAGGAGCATTCAAAGCATTCATATATTTCTCCTATCTTGGTAGAAGTGGCATCTCTGCGTGGGGAGGTGAGTTCTAATTGTTTTCGTATTGATTTTGCACATCCTAAAAATGCGTATTGTGATGGGCAATATAGAGTTGATTCCTTGGCTACTTTAAAACTCAGGAAAAGCTCGATGCAAAGCTTAACCCATCCATCAAAGGCTAGAACACTTAAAAATGGTGTAAGGTGGTGATGGTGTTTCCTTGCATTCGGCTTGAGTCCAATTGGAATCCATTACTTTGTTATTCTCCTTGTTTCATGTGCTATCTCATGGCTAGATATATTTTGAACTTTGTTGTGAGAAGGATGTTGACATGATTATGCCAACACCATGGCTTTGGGGACCCTCCCGTTGTTCTTAAGGCTTGGAACATTGGCTTTGATCCAAGCCATGAGCCAAAGGTCATCCAGCACTTGTGGGTCCTTCTTCTAGCCTTTTCACTAGAGTTGTGGTGTGAACAATCTCTTGAGGCTCTTAATCTATTAGTGAGATTCCTAGAAATTGATGGAGATCCATGGCTTTGCTCTAACAAAAGGATGGCTCAACTTCTACTAGAAATGGATCTATGAAGAGGTCTTCCAACCAAAACTGATATCGAATGGAGAGCTCGCATATTCACTCAAAAACTCAATCAATGGAGGATGGATTTTAGATGTATTGCACTAAGTTGCGGGGAAGCGCTCTCCCCCCTCTCGCCCCCGCTCCGGAAGCTAGCTTCCGGTCGAAGCTAGGCGGAAGCGCGATTCGCTTTCGCTTCCGGACGGAATCGATTTTGAGAAGCACGCTTCGGGCCAAAAAATTTCGCTCCCTGCCACTGTGTGAGAGCGTGCAGGAATCGATCCGAAGCGTCGCTTTCAGATCAATTCCTCTTCGCTTCCGGCTCGCTTCCCCCATCGATTCCGACTTAAAAAAAAACGATTTGGTCGCTTCCTGAAATCGATTCCCGTCGCTTCCTCGGACGATTTGCCCAAACCCGCGATTTTTTGGGTGAGTTGGAACTCGTGGGGTCCACGCTTGGGGTTTTGGAGGGGGGAATAGGGATTTGAGGTATAAAGCCCTCCTCCACACTCCATTTTGTCACTTTCATTTGTTTGACAAGAGAAGAGAGGAGAGGAGAGGAGAAGAGAAGAGAAGAGGAGAAAGAGGAGAAGAGAAGAGGAGAAGGTGCCATTGGAGATTGAAGAAGGTTGGAATCTTGGATGCTTGGAGCCTTGGCAAGTTGGCACACTCACTACCATTGGAGTCTTGGACATCCAAATAGGTAGGCTCTAAACCCTTTCTTGTTGATTTGCTTTGTGTTTGAAGTTTGAACTTGAAGTTTTGATGCTTGAGACTTGAATTTTTTAAGCTTGAAATTTGACTAGAATCTAGAATGTCATTGTAAATGTTCCTCTCCTACTCTTTCCCATGCTTTCTCCATCATTTTTATTGTAGGGCAACAGGTTAAACTCTAGTTCCACTTCCAACTTCCAAGTCCAACAAACATGATGATGGGTTTATGGTTTCTTTTGTTGGTTCCATTTGTTGTTTTGATGATGTTCATTGAAAACCGGAGGAGGAATGAGGGAGAGGGAGATGATGAAGAAGTGGGTAGTGGCACATACCGTGGAGAGGAGGAGGGAGGGGAAGAGGAGGAGGAGGAGGAGGAGGGAAACCGAATGAAAACCAAGGAAGACACAACACCCTTATGGAAATATTTCACCAAGTAGGGAGGAAGCAAGGGGGGTGGAACCGCCAAATTTGGTTGCCCCCATTGTAAAAAGACTTACACGGGTTCATATACCCGTCTGAGAAGACATCTATGTGGGAACATGCCATGTGATGAAAACAAAACTGTAGGATTTTGTGTTTGCAAAAGTGTGCCATCAACACAAAGAGCCATGTATAAGAAGGAAGAATTTGAAGCACAAAACAAATCAAAAGCAAGGGTTGACCATGACCCCTCAATGAACTCACCGATAGCTAGAGGCCCATCCACCCAAGGTAGTGGATTCTCACCCCCTGGGTCACGCGGGACAATATCAGATTTCCTTGACACCAACGGTAAGGATGACGTGGATGCAAGAGTGTTCCGGTTTCTCTATGCATGTGGCATACCGTTCAATGTCCTTCACTCACCCTATTGGCATGAAATGGTAGATGCCATTCGCACTGCTCCAGCAGGATACAAGAGCCCAGGGTATGACAAAGCTAGAACTGTGGGGCTTGACAAGGAAAGAGGAAAGATCCAAAATGCTTTGGGGAAATTCACAAATGCTTGGAATGAGTATGGGGTATCAATTGTATCAGATGGATGGACAAATGTAAATGGCAAGCCATTGATAAAGGTTCTTGGTGTGTCTGCTACTAGTGCAGTCTTCCTTTCAGCCCATGAATACTCAGATAAATTCAAGACTGGCATAAACATTGCAGAACTCCTACTCAAAACCATTGAATCTATTGGTCCATACAATGTCATCCAAGTCATAACCGACAATGCTGCTAATTGTAAGGCAGCGGGAGCAATCATTGAAGATAAATACCCCGACATATTTTGGTCTGGGTGTTTGGTTCACACAATGAACCTTTTGATGCACGACATCATTAAGTTGAAGGAAAATCAATACAAATGGATTGGTGAATTGTACAAAAAGGGCAAGAAGATGATAAGATTTATAACCAACCATAGCAATGCCCATGGCATTTTCCGCAGTCACTCAAAGTTGGAGCTATTGAAGATAGCAAAGACTAGATTTGCTAGCTACTACCTCACTTTCAGGCGCCTTTTGAAGTTAAGAGAGGCATTAGCTAGCGGTGTATCAAGTAAGTCATGGCAGGTCTTGAAAGATAGGTGTACATCCGCATCTGAAAGGCTTGATTTTCAGGAGGTGGAAGAAACAGTTCTTGATGCGGGATTTTGGGAAAGTGTCAAGTATGTTTTGCAGTTCACAAAGCCCATATATAACATGATTTGGTTTGAAGATACAGATAAGCCGGTGATTGGGGAGGTGTATGAGCAGATGGATAGCATGTTGGGTCAAATTAAAGATATTGTTGAACAAAAAGATCCCATCTTGTATGACCATATTCATGAACATGTAGTCAAAAGGTGGGAACATCTCAACGTTCCACTGCATGCCTTAGCGTATGTATTAACACCAAAATATTATTCTCCATCTTGGTTGGCCAAACCAGCACTTGGGGGTGGGGTTAGGAGAAAGCCCCACACAGATCCAGAGGTACATCTTGCGTACATGACTGCTATAGACAAGTTGGTCCCTGATTTAGAGGAATGTGACATATTGCGTAGTGAATTAAGCAAATACCTCAGTGAAGTTGGTCCATTTGGTACTTTGCATGCAATCAGAGATCGAGATAGGGTGCCTCCTATCGAATGGTGGAACATGTATGGCTCAACATGCCAACGCTTGTATAGATTGGCTGTTAGAGTGCTTTCACAGGTGGTTAACAATTCCTCTGCAGAAAGGTGTTGGAGCACCTATAGATTCATCCACTCAGTGAAAAGAAATCGATTAAATGAAAACTGAGCAGAAAGCTTGGTTTATGTACATTACAACTTGAGGTTGTTGACTCATTATTGTGAGCGTGCCAAAACTGATAGATCATATGTTACTTGGGACAACAATCCGGAGGAGCATAACTTGGAGGATGGAGCCATAGCTTTGGAGCACTTGGAGGAAGAGCTTTTGGGCGATGAGGATGACGCATATACAGTACCACTACCAATGGCGCCGCCATCTTCTTCCTCGTTTCCAGATGCACCATCTTTGCCTAGAGGTTCACGACCTCCATCTGCATCAATGAGGGGGGGTCGTGCAGGATCGAGTCTTGGACGTGGCTCAGCAGTGGTGGCTACTGGGGATGATAATCCCACTCCCGTTGTTCAGAGAGCACGAGAAAAGAAAATGGAAATTTCTTGTGGCAAGAGGAAACATCCATGATTCCATAAAATCTACTTTTCTTGTATTTTCTTGTTTACAGTACTTTCAAGTTTCGGCACTATTGACTCTTTTATATTTATTATCATATATTTTGTAAACATTACATGGCATTTCAAGTTTGAAGTTTTATGTTGAACCTACCTTTGAATTTGAAGCTTTAAGGTTGAATCTTGATGTTATAACTTATGGAATCATGGATATTGGACCTATGGTTGATGAAATCATGAATTCACTAGTGAATGATTAATGAATGATGATTGATGAATGACGTTATATGGTATTATTGTTTATTTCATGCTTTTCAATGATTAATGATGTTATATGATGTTATCCGATGATTGATGAACTTATACTTGCATTTGTTGACATATATGCATCAAAATATATAAAATATATATATATTATATGAAAAACGCTTCCTAACCGGAAGCTTTTGAAAATTTCGCTTCTCGCTCCCGCTCCCGCTTCCGCTCCCAAGTAACCTTGGTATTGCATGTTATGGGTTAGGGCACCTTTGGCGTAGCCATAAGTCACCCTCCACTTCTTGGCTTTTCAAAAAGAAGTCTTGGAAAAAATATTAGAGATAGGAGGACCTGACCACAAATCTAGTAGGTCTATAGTCAAGGTTGATGTTTCTCCATGGATTGTAGCATCAAGCAACGTTCTATAGACATTCTCCCAGAAAGGCTATGTGAGGTGGTCAATGCCTAGTGGAAGACGGCCCTAAGTTAGCCTTTATTAGTCACATGATGTGGCTATGTATATATAAGGATCGAGATGCTAGCCTCGCTTAGTTATGTGAAGATGGATAAGTGTGGTTGGGGCTAGTGGTCACATACATCACTCCGTGATGGAGTGCTCCGTAACGAGAGTGATCTATTCTAATTAGAGTGAGTTGGCTTGTATTAATATACAAGATTTCATTCCCTTGTGAATACACAAATTCTAATCTAATGTTGCATTTGACATTGGCTCTAAGAATTGTTTGGTACTTCTTAGAGTATGGTCAAATCAACATCAGAGCTCTATGTGTTAATTTGATCTGCATGTGAGGAGATGGACATCAACAAGGAGAAATTTTCTATGATCAGGATCCAAGAAGTCAAGACAAACCATTGAAGAAATCCCATATAGTATTGAAGAAGTTCCAAACAAAAAATGAAGACAAGAAGACAAGTCGGCTTGAAGATAAATAAAAGATGGAGAGCAAAAGTACAAGTCAACCCCAGTGGAGAAAAGACATGTCATCCCCAATGGAGGAAAGTTCTAGTAAACTGAAGAATATAAATAAAGTCTTCTCACACTTTATTCTCACATTCAACAAGTTATACAACTTGCCGAGAACCCGACATTGTTCTCGTTTTTGGGGGGGTCAATTTTAGTAGTTGTTTTTGCTTTTGTTTCAAAAAGTGTGTAAACTGGTAGCGTCATTTTTCATTTTGAGCCATTTTTTGTGATTTTGAAACTTCTTGGTGAAAAAAAAAATATTTACAAATGCGGTTTTTCGCCTTTTACAAAAATATATACATTTAGTAGCTATTTATATTGAAAAAATATATAAATTTTCAATTTTTTAAAACGTTTAGAAGGTAGATAGAATGAAAAATGTATATATTTTAGAAGTTTTTCTTTGAACTTTTATCTTAAAATAAAATAAAATAAAAATTTAGTCATTTTCAACTATTTTAATTATATAACTTAAGATTTAAAAGATTTAAAAAAAAATGAAAAAAAACACCCAAAAACAAAAACAAAAAATAAAAATAAAACTTAAAAACAAAATTTTATAAAACAAAATTTTAAAAAAAACAAAATTATAAAAAAAAAAATGAGCAGATCCGCTCCTTGCTCCACCACTTTGCGGCGGCGCGATTCTGAGAATCGCGACCAGCCAATAGGTGGTAGTCTGGGGGAGAGAGAGGGGCGAGGGAGAGAAAGGGGGTCGTGGGGGGTTGGGGGAAGGTGGAGGGGAGGCAAAGGAGGGAGGGGGTAGGGTAAGCTAGGTATTTTCGTTTTTTTGTTGTTGTTTTAATTCAAATTTTTAATATGTTTTTTAAAATTTTATTTATTTATTTTTTTAATTCAAACTTTTAATATGTCTTTAAAAAAATTAATTGTTTTTTAAAGAATTGAAACTTTATATATATATATATATATATATATATATATATATATATTGCTTTTTAAATTTTAAGTTGTGTATATTGCTTTTTTTTCTAATTTTTTATTAATTTTTCTTTAAAACATTTTAAACAATTTTGTTTATTTTGAGGTATTTTAATATTTTTTATATTTTTTAATATATATATTGATATTTTTTCTAATATCTATATTGATATTTTTTATATTTTTTAAAATTTGTTCAAAGTGTTTTTATTTTTTTTTTACATTTTTTTTCAAATTTGTATTTTTTTTAAAATTTGAAAATTTTGTTCCATTTTAATTTTATTTTTTACTTCTTTTTGGATTTATTTTTTGTTTATAAATTTCTTTTAAGGTTGTAAATAATTTTTGAAATTATTTTTAAATTGCTTTTTGATTTTTTTTTAATATTTTTTGCATTTTTGAATTTTTTATTTAATTGGGTTGTTTTTTAGTGTTTTAGATACAAAAGTATGAATTTTTATGGGTGTTTCTTCTCTTGTGCGCCCAAACATCATAACTTATATGTTTTATGGTTTAATATATGGTTTTATTATGAATAATATCATAAATTCGTTTATTTTTATAAAAAGATAGGTGGAAACATTTCTTGAATAGTTTGTGTTTAACTAGGTGCTAGTTTTATATAGTGTTACTAAGAGAATTAATAAATACAATTTTAAATTATGATACAATGATATAATAATGTCATTTTCTAAAAAAATGTGCTACCGGTAGCTTTAGATTTCAATTCAGGGCTTGATTTTAAGGTTTTTGTAAACCATAATAAGGATTGTTTTGGGGCCATGTCTATATTTTTAACCACAAAAAAGTGGTGCTACCGGTAGCACCACTTTTTGATTCTGGGTTGTTTTTTGGTGTTTTTTATGCAAAAATATGAGTTTTTACGGCTAGAGTCCTCATTTTGAGTATAAAGTTCTCGTCAAGTTGTATAACTTGTTATTCACTCATCACATCTTCTCCTCTCCACTTGTGCGCACCTACTGGGAAGGCCTAGCTAAGGCAAGAAGTATAATTTTGGGGTTCTCTTATTCTCTTGGAAGATTCGCTACCGTTGCTAGGGTTTCTTGTGAAGGAGGGCGAGCCTCTATTATGTGAGGAATTAATCTTCCTGATTGGTATTGTACTTGAATTGGATTGATTTCTTCTGAGAAACGTTTGTTAGGTTTTCTCCCTATTGGGTTTCCCAGGATAAATCTTTGTGTCTCTTGTGCAAGGGTATTTTTCACTAATCCTTGTTTTATTTCCCTTGCAAATGAATGGTGATATTTCTTTCAAGCATAATTGTGGGATGAAATGAATTATGAAATAAATTTGAAAGAGATGAAAATTATACTACTAAGTTAAAAATTCAACAGTCAAGAGACACGAAGATTCTATCGACCTTAATTTCTTTAGTGATCACGAACCTAAATATTATGGCTAAGGATTCTGGAAGTTTAGAAGAAGTTTCCCATAAGGCTCTAGTGGAAACGTCACTAAAGAAATATACCCCAATCCCTTCTCCTTCCCTACCATCTCTTCCAATTTCTACATTGAAAGATGGTTTGTTTTGGGGAAAAGATAAGCCAAAACCTTAGTCCTTTTCTCCTGCTTGTGCAACCTAGAGCGAGCTCCCCTCAGAGCTCCGCCTAGCTTCGAAAGATTTTCTTATTTCAGGGGGGTGGCTTTGGATTTCGGTGACATAGATGTAAGTCCTTCTGCAAGACAAAAACAAGATTTGATGCCCAAGACTTATTTATGGTCCAATTATCAGTTTTGTTCTCAAAAACCTATCCAATTTGAATAAAATGGAGAAGTGTGGGAGGGTTAAATTCAATCCCCATTAAACCTAATCTAGTCAACAAAAAATATCAAATATTTCTTTAGCTAAGTCAAAGGCATCGAAGAAAATTCTTGAGGGAAAGTAAACGACCATAAATGGGGTACTTAGAATAGGAAAGCCCCTCAAGAAGGTGCCTAAATGATTGTTATGTCTATGAATGTGATGGGAGTTGCAAATGCCTCTAAATTGTTAGCCCTCAAAAGAATTGTCTCAACTTACAAGCCAAATGTAATTTTGTTCCAAGAAACTATGTGATTAAGTTCTAAGGGTGGAATACTAGCATTGAAGCCATCTCCACTCATGTCTTTCCCACGTGTATTGTCTTGGAAGGAAATTTCAAGGATCTTGGTCAAGTCTTCAAGTTTGTGGATCTATATAATCCTTACAATGACATACAAATATTATTGGTATATGCTCTCAGTCCAAAATATTTTGTAAGTTGACAACCCTATCATGGGAGGGGATTTAAACCTAACCCTAAGTGTTAGGGAGCTCTGGGGAGAAATAGATAGGGTTGTCCCTTTAGCATATTACTTCATCAACCTCTTTAAGGAGCTCAATATGGTGGATTTGGAGTCGATGAAGATTGTTCCCCCATGGAGAAATTTCGGGAAGGGAAGAGATGGCCTTTCAAAAAGGCTTGATAGATTCCTCTTTGCTAGAAAAGTTTTGGATGAGGCTAGTCAATACAAGTCATGGATAGGGCCTATAGGATCCTCAAATCATCTCCTAATTCTCTCTCAGTGGAAGTAGATAAGAAGCCTACTTTCAAATTTAATAATGCTTGGCTCAAAGATGAATCCTACATTAACCTAATTAGAAGTAATTGCAAGACATGATGCTAGCCCTAGTGAATCTAATGTGTTCTAGTTTGTGTCTAATCTAAAATTGGTCCAAAAAACTCATTGTAGACTTAGCCAAAACAAAAAATGATGAGGCTCACAAGGAATTCTCTTAAGTGGAATGAGAGGTAACCTCTATGTTTAATTCTAACTCTTATGGTATCTTCTCATACAAGAAATTATAATCCTTGAAGCATTTGGAAGAAAGTAAAACAGTGTTTTTGGACATTGAGGAAACTAAGTGGAGATTGAAAAGTATGGCAAACTAGCTTACAAAGGGAGACAGCGACGCCATGTTTTTTCACAAATATGCCTACTTCAAGAGAAGTGTGAACACAATTTGGGAGATGGAATTAGCAAATGGATCAAAGGTGTACTCTTTTAAGGACATTAATAAGGTATGGAGCACTTTCATATCCTTTTTAAGGATCCTAATTTAGTTAACATTGGATCCATGATGAAGTTAATAAGAAACTTTCCCAAGTGTCTTGATCAAGAAATGAATGATGGCCTAGTTTTTGAAGTGTCAAGGGTTGAACTAAAGGTAGTCCTTCACTCCTTCAAAAAGGAAAGAAGCCTCAGGCCAGATTGATGGACAGTGGAATTTTACCTAAGGTTCATGACCTTTCTGAGGGGGACTTACTCAAAGTTGTTGAAGAGTCCATCCTTTCAAGCAAATTTTTGGGTGCCATAAATTCTACCTTTATTTCCCTTATCCCAAAAAAATGATTCCCTCTCCTTTCAATATTATAGGCCTATTTACCTATGTAACATTATGTATAAGATTATTGCCAAAGCCATAGCCTCCATGTTGAAGGAGATGCTCTCTAGTTTTAATTCTCAAGAACAATTTTGGTTCTTGTTCAATATATAATTCCATTATGTTGTGGGTATATCCCAAGAAGGTTTCAATTCTATCAAGTCTGGAAACCCACCTGCTGTCATTATGAAAATTGATTTATCTAAGACCTTTGACAAAGCCAATTGGGTCCATCTCATATTCATGCTCCTATAGATGGGGATGAACCTCTAAGCTATCAATTAGATTCTAGGGTTTGTCTCCTCGGCCTCCTTTGCAATGTTTGTCAATGACTCCCCCTCATGCTTATTAAACTCTTACAGGGGTCTCAAGCAGGGCTACCCTTTCTCCCCCTCATGTTTATTAAACTCTTACAAGGGTCTCAAGCAGGGCTACCCTTTCTCCCCCTTCTTGTTTTTACTAATGGAAAAAGAACTGGGCAAGTTAATTTTGGAGATTAGGAGGGAAGGGGAAATCAAAGGTGTCAAGCTTGCTCAATTTATTTTCATCTCCCACTTGCTCTTTCTAAATGACGTTCTATTATTTGCACAAGGAGCTTTGAGAGATATTTCGCACTACAAATATATTCTAGATTCTTTTTGTGGATCCATAGGAATGGGAGTCAATTTTAGAAAATTGTGCCTCTGGATTCGAGTTCCTTGGTTCACAGATGCAAATACCTAGGCTTTCAATTAAAACAAAATGGCATAATTTGATATGTGGACTAGTTGTGGATGTATCATAACATAGAAGCCAAAGTTTCTAGCTAGTGCAAGAGATGGATTTCAAGAGGAGTTAGGTTGGTGCTAGTTAAAATAGTCCTTGAAAGTATCCATGTCTATTGGTGTTCAATTTCTGATGTTCCAAAAATAATTTTGGACAAGATGAGGAAAAGTGCTTTACCTTTTTGTGGATTGGTAAGAAGGAAATGGAAGGCATTCCTCTATCAAAATGATCCAACCTTGCGCAAGGTCTAAAGAAGTAAGCAGTTTGGGCCTAATATGTGTGTGTGTGTATGTGTGCTTTGAGCCAAGATCTAGCAACAAAACGTATTTGGAGGTTATTGTTCATTGATAGTTTGTGGGAAAAAGTTATGGAGTAATTTGAAGTTAGGACTATTGAGTAACATGTTAGACTAGATTCAAAATCCTTTAAGGGTGCCTCAATAGTTTGGAAAGGCTTGGTAAAATATTTCCCTATTCTTGGATCTTTGCTAGCTTAGATGATTGGAAGAGGTGACAATCGAATTAGGTGAAGACCCCTAGATAGGTTGTTTTGGCATCTTCAAATTATCACATCCCTTATTGGAGGACTCACTGCAAGGGTTTGTACAAACACGCTAGCGTTTCCAAACAAGTGACCTAGTGATTGGTTCAAAACTTGGTTTAGTTGATGACAAAAACCTACCTAGAAACCTTGCAAAAGAATGGTCCCTTTACATCTCCCAGCTCAAACATTGTGCCATTACTCTTCAAGACCATGGGGATGAGTTGAGGTAGTCTAAGAATAAATCCCACGGGACTCTAACTGCCAAGCTAGGTTATGAAGCTCTAATGGATAAACTCCTAGAGGTGGACCTCAGAAATGGCAAGGTTTGGTCGTGATCTCTTATCTAAAAATTATAAATCCCTTTAAAAAATAGGCTTTTGTGTGGCTAGCCCTCTCCAATAAAGTCCTTACCTAGGACACTGCAGAAAAAGGAGTTAGAATGGACCCAATAGATGTGCCTTGTGAAACGAGTCTCTAAATCAGTAGAACAACATAGATCCATTTAAACCTGGATCTATCAAGCACTGAGAGGGATCAAATTACTTGAGGTGTAATTTTTTGTATCTTAAATTTGTACACATTGAGAAAAAATTATACCTTAAGATATTTGATCCGTGCTTAATATATCTAGCTTTCAAACAAAAATAAATTAAATTTATTTTTTGTTTAAGCTGACAGCATTTGCATTTTTATTTTTATTAGAACATCATGCTACATAGAATTGCACAATGTTATGCGTTACAACATCTCCATAATACTGAGTTGTAGAGACCCTCGCTTCTCTCGGTGCAATCATCTCCTTGTAAATTGTTCCTTCTCAAGGTCTATATGGAGGGAGGCCTTATTACTAGTTAACAATATAGTTGTTTAGAACCAAGGTACTTCACTCGACTCTTTTTTATTCTAATTTTTTGAAAAGGTTGCTTCAAAGCATATATCTCTTCCTTGCCTTGTTCTATGGGGACTCTAGTTGTCTAGAAACAATATGTTGTTCAAGAATACCCCTTTACCTATAGCTAAAGTGGCTCACTTCATTATATTGTCCTATAGATGAGGCTGGAAGACCCCTCTTTCAAAAAAATCTAGATATTTATTACATCCAATGATAGACTCTTCCTTTGCATGGGGTTTCTTTGATGGAGTTTGTCAAGGAAATCCAATTTCATGTGGCACTAGGGTGATTCTTCATATTTCTTGAATGCATAACGTTTCTTTAAAATATGGAGCAGGTCCTCAAACCGACAATAGAGGTGACTTGCTTTCCATGTTAATTTTTTAGACAATTACAAACAAAAGGTTCAAGAAGATTCAAAGTTGGGTGACTCCAAGCTTATTATAGATTGGGAAAACAATAAATTTCACTTAACAAATTTAGCTCTAAGACCTCTTATTCAAAGAGTTCTATAGGTAAAGCTTTAATTTTATTTTATTTCAATTTCCCACATCTAAAAGGAATTCAACCCCCAAGCATCGAAAGTACTTCTCCATATACCTCCCTCTACAGCTAGTGTACCTCTAGCCATGGACTTCTGGTATTAGACCTCATTGGCCGCACCGGATTTTGGTCTCTTCCGGTCGCCTCATCAGCCACACCATATTTTGGTCAACCAGGCATCAGAATCATACTTGGAAAGGTATTATTGAGTGAGTTTGTCCCCATCCCATACTCCCTCTTGGTTATGGGCTCCCACAAAATCACGGTTTCTAAAATGACTCGGCCTCGAATGCCCCAAAGTGGAATTCATGTAAAATTTCCACTCACAATCATATAGTCAGTCATTGATCCTCACGAAACAATTCCACATACAATATTGTTAGACACAATGCTCACTAAGAGGGGGGGGTGAATCAATGAGCTAAGGCTCAATTCCAAATTCAACTTTTTCTACCAATTATTTCACATTCACTTCAGCATCATATTCATCAATGAATTATTTATCAGTAATTAACTAATCAAATATCATTCCTCAATTAAAAACACAACATCATTAACACCTTGAGTAAGAGACACGCGATATAATTGTAATGTTTTTGTATTTGGTTCAATGGCTACAACCGTGAGGTAATTCAGCACCAACTGATACAATGAGCACCAACTCATTATCTAGGACCCAACCTAGTTCTTCTTAGTCCCAGCCAAGAAGTGGATACAAGACCCAGCTTGTAAGTCAACACACATTAATCACATTACACTTCATCAATGCACACGTTACATCATTACTATTCTTCCCACATATCATCAAACTCTGTTCATACTGTCCAAAGACACACCTTGTCAATTCACAGCCAACATCTTCCAAGTCATTGTTCAGTATATTACAATTCTGTTCATGATCACTGTCATACATATATCAGCAACATCAAATCTTCAGGTGCCCAGCAACATCAATTCGTCATCTTATCATTTAGCATTATGTGCAACCACTGAGATCATCATTGTTCTGTTCATGTCATCAATATCTCATCATACAACCTGTGAATTGTCATGTCCTTATCTGCTGCTCTATAACATTCTTCTCAGCATCAAACTCATCTACAAATGTCATCTAACTGTCCATCATCACTGAATATGACTTTCTCATATCAAATACATCTTCACACTATGTCCCAAACATGTCATGATAAGTATAGCTGGTAATCTTTCCACGTGTCATACTATCCTTAGCATCAAACTGTCAGCATCATTTTTCTGTCCATGCATATCATCAGTATCATGTGCATCATACTATCTTAGCAATTGAGCAAATATCAGTTTGTTATGCACATCAACCTGCCTGCTACCCGAGTCATTATTATGTCCCAGCCAACATTTTCTCAAACTTGTGATGCCTTAGTGAAGCCCAGAAACATTCCCAAATAAAGCTTGATTATCATGCTGCTACTCTTCTGGTCCTCACCAAACTGTCTCATTACATGAGACCCCCAAAAATCAGAGCCTCCAAAGGCCATCGAGATGCACACACACCACCGAATTCACTTCTCTAAACCACATATGAAATTCTCCAGCATCATGTCATAAAAATAGCATAGCATCACTCTATCAGCAATTAGCATGTTTCTATTATACTTGTCATCATCATGTCTTACACAGGGATATCAAGTTGGTTTCCTTTAGCATCATATTTCCATCAACGTTCAGCGAATTGTTCAAACCCCAAACATAACTTTAGAAGTACCCTAAGCAATCATCAAAATCACACAGGAAGAGGTAAATAAGAAATGTCATGCTGCTGCTTCTCCACTGCTCCTTACCACCAAAATCTCCTCACTGTCCTTCTGAACCAGCGAGCTGCTCCTGCTGTCCTGTGCGAACTCCCTCCGCTCAATTTTCTACTAAGCCATACGAACTTCTCTTCTATTTATAGATTTCCTTCTCCAGAATAAATGGGGGCTGACATCATTTTTTTTATTTGTTTATTCCATAAATTTAGGGAGGCCGACTTGTTCAACCCAAGAATAATTAATATTTAATCAAATGATAAATATCTATTTTTATTTCCATGTCTTGGAGGCCGACCTGATTCAAATTGATTTCATCATTAAATGATACTTTTACTTCCTCTTCCACGATTTACTCCATCAAGTAAATATATATTTGATTTACTTTTCCACAATATCCTCAACAAATATATTTAATATAATTGTTTAGTTATTTTGCTGAGTGGATTTAAAGCCATTTTATCCCATCTCATGGTGGTCTCCATATGCCCACAAGGGCCATCTTTTTGCCTTCAAAAATATGCACGCCCATGTGCATCATAATGCCCTCCAAAGGGTTTAACAAATGCCCGCACAACCTTGAGAATATGACCTCCAGGGCTTACCCAAAATGCCCTCCACGGGCTTACCCAACATGCACTCCATTGTCTTCCAAATGCACTCTGGGGTTTGTAGAATGCACGCTATACCTGTAAAATGCACGCCATGGTGTCCTTTTTATGCTTGCAAAGCCATCTTCTTTGGCCATGTCATTCTTGTCATGTCTCTTGTCCACCTTGGACACCAAGTCACCAATCATGCTTCTTTGTCATTAATGTTGTCATCAATGACAATATTCATCAATCTCCCCCTTTGTCATTGATGGCAACCAACTTCCAACTTCTTCGTCTCCCCCTTTGACATTAATGACAAAGGGTTGATCAGCCATTAAAGGCTTCACAATGATCAAAAATAAATTGCTTTGAATACATCACTGGTCACCTTCGTTGTTGAGTTTTTGCCATCTTCAAATTTTGAGAAATATACATACTTCCAAGAAAAAGTTTCTTGACTTCTTCCATGTCCACTTCCGATTTGAGCTTTTAAACATTGCTCCTCCTTTCAAATAGGCTTCTTGCATGACTGAGAGTGATTCTCCATCACTTGCCATCTTCAAGTTTTTTATAGATGAGCAAGCTCCCCCTATTTGATATGTTACTTCAAACTTCATGCATGGGGTTTCTTCATAGTCCACTTCTTCTACAAGTCATTTACCAATTCACTTCAATGTCTTATTATAGTAACCGAACCTTGACTTTTTGTTGAGCATGTTGCTCCCCCTATCAATCAGCTATCAACCAATATCTTTCAAAGTAGAAATATGACATAGACTCTTTACTGAATAAGATTCATACGTCATTCTGCTGTAGATGATTTTCTTGTTATCATGGCTTGACTTCCTTCTTATTTTGACACTCTTATAATGCACAGTTTCCTCATTTGAATGCTGCCTTCACATTATTTTTCTCATACAAATCGCTACCAATAATAAGTGTTATTTTGCCAATACTTATATGAATGATTAAATTTATAAAAGGTAAGCATGCAGATCATCATACTCCCCCTATGACATAGACTTCTCTTTTAAACAAAAATTTTCTGCAGTATCATCAATTGGTCTGTTGCTCATTCCATATTTCGTTTGTCAAGCAATTTCTTGACAATCACTGTCTACAACGTCATAAACCTCTTCTCAAACCTCCAAAAATCAGAGTTTGATTGGTCTTCATGTAAACCCAGAATTAGTGTACATCCTAGACATTTACGTGGATTTCTTCTAAATATTTCTGCTCCTATCATATGCATAGTATCATATTGTCATGTTGATCAGATTTGACATCTGAAACTTGTATGGCTTATTACTAACTTTTCTTAAAAAAAATGTTGTAGCTATAAATTTACTTCATTATTATCATATCTTTATGATTTTCATCAAGGTATTCATCATCATGAGAAAGTTATCCTTCAAAGAGTTTGTCAAACTGAGTATATCTCCATCCATAGTCAAATCAATCTGGTCAACTCACTTGTTCAATGACTTGTCACCTTATAGCTCATGTAAGTCTGCTCATTTTCAAGTTTTTCATAAACACACTCCCCCTTTCATGCTGCCACCTTCAGATTAAAATAATTCTTTCAACAATATTCTGGTGCTGCTCCTGTATAATCTACTATGGCCGAACTTAGAGTTTTTCTCCACAAATTGTACATGCATATCTTAATTATCAGATCTAGAGAAAGTCATTGATACACTTTTATTTGCTTCAACTACTATTTCTACCATAATATCCTCTTCTTGTTTTCATAGTAATCAGCTACTATTCTTGTCTTTAAATGTTATGCTTCTGCTCCCTTAACATTATGTTAGGGTTAACCTTGACTCGGGATTGAGTCAAAGTTGGTTAGGTCTAGCACATGTTTTTTGGGCACATGGTTTCTTGTAGCCCATGGTATTGCATGTAAGGAAGCCTTTATAAGGCTTGAGGAGGCTCCATTGTAAAGTGGCCTGGAGGTGAGCGGGTGAGCGGGTGAGCTCACTTGGCCCGGCTTGGCCGGTTAGGTCAAGGGTAATGAAGATCTGCTCACTTGGCCCGGCTTGGCCGGTTAGGTCAAGGGTAATGAAGATCTTCATTAGGTGTTGGTTTTTTCCCCGTATGGGGTTTTCAGGAAATTGTGTGTCTATTATTTCATTGCTTGTTTCAGTTCATTTCTCTCTCATGTAATTATGTGTGCTCGTATAACCTATGTATGCTCATGTAATTACTAACAAATACCATATGTATGCTCGTGTAATTACTAACAAGTGGTATCAGAGCCATGGTGTTTGAAGTCCCATCCGGCAAACATAACGGGTCCAGGGCCCTCGTGGAGGCCCTTGGTCTAAAGGTTCATGGGGGTTCGAGGGCGGGAGCCCCGGAGAGAAAACAAATTTTGGCCATTTTTTTAAATCTGGGTGGTGTGAAAATTATCTTCTGTTGTGGGAATTGTGAGACCTGGTCGAGATGAACGTCAACGTATTGCCGGCGTGGAGTAGGAACTCAAGCTCAACAAACTTGAAACTTAATCGTTGAGGCATCGGTGCTGCTGGTTGTTTGAAGTGGGAACCCATGCATAGAATATTGAGCCGTGACAGAAGGTGCCGGAGAAGGCCGTTGAGGTCTTGACAATAGTGGTTCCAGAGTAGCTGACAAATTGGGATTCCATGGTGACAAGCCTGATCCTGTAGCCACGGTTTGAAGCAAACCAGACATGGTTTTGACTGTTGTTTTTATTATTGAGAATTCTGTGAGGAACTGAGAAGGTCCTCGTAGAAGAGAGCATGCGATCTGGTGAATATCATTGGTTGTTCCCATCCGCGCAAGACTGGGTGTGAGGGAAATTCGCTCAGGAAAGATCCGCCCACTAGACATTTTGTCCATGATGTTTGTAGCACCGGATAAGCATTCTATGAGCCAAGGAAGGCATTGATCCGCTAGCAAAGATTTTTGAATAAATCCGTTGTTGAAAATAAAGGATTTCCATGAATGCTTCCTAGATGAATATATGCATGCGTGAAGAAGCTCGTTGTGAAAAAGGGAACATCAACAGCCCAATAGCTTCCGTGAAGAGAGATGCCATCAAAGCAGTGAAGTTTGGAATGCTGAAGCAATATTTGCCTGAGATGCGCGAGTATCTTACTATGGTTCGCCAAGGGAGTCGCAGTGGGCCATTATGGGGCTACCTGTAGGTGCGTATTAGTAGATCTGTGGATCTGTGGACCAGTGTGCAAAGGCATGTGCATTAAGATGAAGGAATGTGTCGATCTAAGGGTGTGAGGAATCCATGTGGTAAATGCAATCTGCCTAGTGATGAGAAGATTCCCCTCCTGAAAGATCAAATTGTTTGCAAGACAACCAAGAGATCTGCATGTCAAAGGGAATCACCGAGCCACTAGAGGGAAAAGCTGAAGATCCAGCTCGCGTGAGGAGAGCACAATGTGGAGGTTACGGTGGTAAAAGACGACGTGGAGAGAATACATCTGCGATATTGATTGATTGAAGCCACCATTCTGATATCAATACGTAAGAACGAGATTCCACACACAAGATAAGGAGCCCGGATTTGGGCATAAAGGACGCAGTGCATAGTCGCCACTATGTAATAAGATTGCTGCAAATTTATTTTTTTTGGATCCTCTGGAGTGTAGATCTTTGTAGATCACCACGGAAGAAAATTTTTGGGGCTGTTTTCGTCAACTGTTTTGCGGGTCCATGGTTTTGGGTATCCCGTTTCCCTTATAAATAAAGACATTGTAATACGGCTAGGGTTGATGATGTATTAGGTTTTATGCATTGTAAAGATCTTTGAGATCGGGAGAGACTGTGAAACAGAGAAGAGGAAATGCAGCGGTTGTGCTGCAGGTTGTATCCCTTCACCTTGCTGGACGGTAATAATAATAAGGACTAGCAAATTCAGTGTGGACGTAGCCCAAGTTGGGTGAACCACGATATATCTGTGTCTCTCTTGTAATGTGTATGTGTGATTATATTTGCATTTCTGTTTATTGTTATTGCTCTGCGATCCTGTTTTTCTAACACATGTAAGTCTGCTCATTTTCAAGTTTTTCATAAACACACTCCCCCTTTCATGCTGCCACCTTCAGATTAAAATAATTCTTTCAACAATATTCTAGTGCTGCTCCTGTATAATCTGCTGTGGCCGAACTTAGAGTTTTTCTCCACAAATTGTACATGCATATCTTAATTATCAGATCTAGAGAAAGTCATTGATACACTTTTATTTGCTTCAACTACTATTTCTACCATAATATCCTCTTCTTGTTTTCATAGTAATCAACTACTGTTCTTGTCTTTAAATGTTATGCTTTTGCTCCCTTAACATTATGTCAGTATATTCGCACCATCATGAGGTAAGCATCGCATTCCCAAACATTTCTTCACATACTGTTTTGACTTTTTTGAGTTCAAGTTTCATTCAAGGTGAAACAACTACTTCCCTTCGAATGCGAAAAGTTCTCTTCCTTCCATTATCACAATCCTTGGACCTGATATGCTTCTTGGAGAGCCACTATTCACCATTTGAGTCCATTCTCCAACGATGAACTCAAAGTGTCTTAAGACCTTTGAAAGACCTTAATTTTGGTTTTCCAAATGGCAGCCACCTCCATTCATGCACTTATCATCAACTTCATTTAACTCCAGCAAAACGTCCGTTCTTACCCAAACCTTAGAATGTCCTTGGCTGTGATTTTTATGCCTTTGGTCTTCAGCACTTCTTGCATCATCCTTCTTCCAAGCTTCATTTGACCTCCTTGCAGATGTGTATGAGAAGTTGCTCATTGACTATCTTCTTGGGCTTGCACACACTTTGGCTTTATGGCCAACACCTCCACAGGTGAAACATTTCATGGTGTGACAATTGGCAGCAATATGTCCTCGTCGATTGCATGCCCAACATCTCACTTTGTCATGTGAACTTTCAACTTTTCTACAACTCACAGCCTTATGACCAAAGTTAGAGAAAGAAAAACAGTAACCATTAAATTTGTTTTCATACCTTGGACCTTGATTCAATCTTGGAGTTGTCTTGAATTTTTTTTGAGGTGCAGTGCTGACTTCTTCAACCATTTTTGACTTTCCATAATCTTTGTTGTCATTTGCATGTGCATGATGAGATTCATCCTTGGTCATTGACGGACCAGCTTCTGGAGATTTAGGAGACCAAGTGTCATCTTCATGTTTCTCTTCTTCTTTCTTGTACCCTAGGCCCGATTTGTCAAATGGTGACCTTTGACAAACTAAGATTTCATCTAGGATGATTGAGCTGTGTTCGAACTTGCTATATGCATTAGACTTTTCTATTTCCTTCATGCGTCCAATTACTTCCATTTCAAGCCTCTGATTTGCCTCTTCTTTTTCTTCTAGCTGGGTCTTCATGGCTTCAGCTGAGTCTTGAAGTCTTAACATCTTATAGAAGAGTTTACTAAACAGCTCTATTGACTTCTCATAATATTCTTCAATGAACTTCTCAACCTTCCTTTTAAGAATCCGATCTTGCCTGATATCTTGCATCGTAAAAAAATTTTCTAGAAGATCCTTTTTAGCCTCTTCAAGAACATTTTCAAAGTTGTTACAGCCACTATAACTTAAATCAGTAAGATTCTCACCTTCATTACTGTCTGAAACATTTTCTTCCATTGTGTCTCCTGTTTTCCTTCAAGCTCGTTAAGCTTCTGCAGAAGGCCTGCTTTGATACCAATTGTTAAACACAATGCTCACTGAGAGGGGGGGGTGAATCAGTGAGCTAGGGCTCAATTCCAAATTCAACTTTTTCTACTAATTATTTCACATTCACTTCAGCATCATATTCATCACTGAATTATTTATCAGTAATTAACTAATCACATATCATTCCTCAATTAAAAACACAACATCATCAACACCTTGAGTAAGAGACACACGATATAATTGTAATGTTTTTGAATTTGGTTCAACTGCTACAACCGTGAGGTAATTCAGCACCAACTGATACAATGAGCACCAACTCATTATCTAGGACCCAACCTAGTTCTTCTTAGTCCCAGCCAAGAAGTGGATACAAGACCCAGCTTGTAAGTCAACACACATTAATCACATTACACTTCATCAATGCACACGTTACATCATTACTATTCTGCCCACATATCATCAAACTCTGTTCATACTGTCCAAAGACACACCTTGTCAATTCACAGCCAACATCTTCCAAGTCATTGTTCAGTATATTACAATTTTGTTCATGATCACTGTCATACATATATCAGCAACTTCAAATATTCAGGTGCCTAGCAACATCAAGTCATCATCTTATCATTTACCATTATGTGCAACCACTAAGATCATCATTGTTCTGTTCATGTCATCAATATCTCAACATACAACCTGTGAATTGTCATGTCCTTATCTTCTACTCTATAACATTCTTCTCAGCATCAAACTCATTTACAGATGTCATCTAACTGTCCATCATCACTGAATATGACTTTCTCATATCAAATACATCTTCACACTCTGTCCCAAACAAGTCATGATAAGTATAGCTGGTAATCTTTCCACATGTCATATTGTCCTTAGCATCAAACTGTCAGCATCATTTTTTTGTCCATGCATATCATCAGTATCATGTGCATCATACTGTCTTAGCACTTGAGCAAATATCAGTTTGTTATGCGCATCAACCTGCCTGCTACCCCAGTCATTATTATGTCCCAGCCAGCATTTTCTCAAACTTGTGATGCCTTAGTGAAGCCCAGAAACATTCCCAGATAAAGCTTGATTATCATGATTCTACTCTTCTAGTCCTCGCCAAACTGTCTCATTGCATGAGACCCCCGAAAATCAAAGCCTCCAAAAGCCACCGAGATGCACACACACCACCGAATTCACTTATCTAAACCACTTACGAAATTCTCCAGCATCATGTCATAAAAATAGCATAACATCACTCTATCAACAGTTAGCATGTTTCTATTATACTTGTCATCATCATGTCTTACACAAGGATATCAAGTTGGTTTCCTGTAGCATCATATTTCCATCAAAGTTCAGCGAATTGTTCAAACGCCAAACATAACTTCAGCAGTACCCTAAGCAATCATCAAAATCACACAGGAAGAGGTAAATAAGAAATGGCATGCTGCTGCTTCTCCACTACTCCTTACCACCGAAATCTCCTCATTGTCCTTCTAAACCAACGAGTTGCTCCTGTTGTCCTATGCGAACTCCCTCCACTCAATTTTCTACTAAGTCATACGAACTTCTCTTCTATTTATAGATTTCCTTCTCCAGAATAAATGGGGGCCGACATCATTTTTTTTATTTGTTTATTCCATAAATTTAGGGAGGCCAACTTGTTCAACCCAAGAATAATTAATATTTAATCAAATGATAAATTTATCTATTTTTATTTCCATGTCTTGGAGGCCGACCTGATTCAAATTGATCTCATCATTTAAATGATATTTTTACTTCCTCTTCCACGATTTACTCCATCAAGTAAATATATATTTGATTTACTTTTCCACAATATCCTCAACAAATATATTTAATATAATTGTTTAGTTATTTTGCTGAGTGGATTTAAAGCCATTTTATCTCATCTCATGGTGGTCTCCATATGCCCACAAGGGCCATCTTTTTGCCTTCATAAATATGCACGCCCATGTGCATCATAATGCCCTCCAAAGGGTTTAACAAATGCCCGCACAACCTTGAGAATATACCCTCCAGGGCTTACCCAAAATGCCCTCCACGGGCTTACCCAACATGCACTCCATTGTCTTCCAAATGCACTCTGGGGTTTGTAGAATGCACGCTATACCTGTAAAATGCATGCCATGGTGTCCTTTTCTATGCTTGCAAAGCCATCATCTTTGGCCATGTCATTCTTGTCATGTCTCTTGTCCACCTTGGCCACCAAGTCACCAATCATGCTTCTTTGTCATTAATGTTGTCAGGAATGCCCCAGAGTGGAATTCCTGTAAAATTTCCACTCACAATCATATAGTCAGTCATTGATCCTCACGAAACAATTCCCCATACAATATCACATTGCTTCATGATCATATCGTATCAACAAAGCCAGAGCAGTTACTGTATCACGTCATCTTTACTAAGAAAATCAAGGAACACAATTTCACTCGCCACCAAAACGACAAGTAGTACTCATCTTGTAAGTCAATATAATATAATTCCTTCTCACATATTCTCATCAAATAATGAAGATGTAACACTTTAGAATTTAAAGCGTGAATTTCTGACATTTCAATAATACTCATTGTGAATCAACATTTATTACACAATTTCATTCCTAATGCCAATACAATAATAGGATATCACAACAATACTATCATTCACCATATGTAATGTTGAAAACATCTATCATAATTGTGTGTAATCTATCACGATGAATCAATTAATATCATTTTAATTCAAATATAAGTTATAACAAGTGCAAATAAAATAGCAATTTTGTTTATGTGTTTCATATGCCACTAATAATAAGATGGAATAACACATCATACTGAGTATCATCATGAAATAACAACATCTCGTAATTGTGTGTCACAATTACAAGATAACATAATAAAACCATACTAAGTATCAATATAAGTATCTCATAATTGTGTCCTTTAGCATCAAGTATCAAATAATAAGGCATCGCATGCATTCTTATCATGTCACAAACTTCCATCATAAAGTAGAAAAACACATGTTACAATCACCCGTCCTAATCTTTCCATGGATTGACATAACAATGTTGCATGCCCCTTATTCCTGAACAATACCTATGGCATTTGGATTCATAAGTGAGGAGGGTGTTGGGTCTCATACAAATTTAATCCACCAACATATTAATAACAACAATTGTTTCCAACCAAGCATGTGGACTCAACCTTTCTAACTATTTGTACAAAATAAATCAATTGAGCAAATTATCTCTATATTAGAAAGCACTTCATAACTAGTTATTTACAACTTGCTATAAGATTAATAACATGTACTTGAAAAAATACTCAACTTTTACAAGCAATAACGTTAAAAACATCTTAACTACTCCACATACCCTTAACCAACCATCAACTCACAACCCATGATCCATCACATTTAAGTTTAATATTATTTGGAAGGAATTATAGAGCATATTCGCAATAGCTAACAAAGTGTAACCTATCTTTCTTAAGGTTATGCTAGCTTATATCTAGGGTTTTCTCATCAATCACTTATAAATATTTATCTGATAGGGTCAAAATTGATCATCATGCAACTCATTATGTATCATATGATATTTATGTGCATTTAATTACAAAATAAGGGTGTGTTTACCTACAACACTTTGAGCTTGGGCTTGGCAGCCTCTTGGCTTCTCCAACTTGTTTGATCAAAATTCGATGTTTTTAATTGACTTAACTAATATTTGTTGTTGTGGATGGATCCATAAGTCTTTGTAAAGCTTTAGATAATGTGACACTAAAAGCCAGAAGCATGATGTCAAGTTGTCCTCAATATATGTTAGTTTTGGACCAATTGCTCACAACCATCATTGTGTCTATTTTGAATATATACATTGTGTTATACTTACAACAATTACTTGGGAACATCCAGGTGCACATTTCAACAGTGGATAAGATATTGTATCGTAGTTATAAATGAGAGGTGGCATGAACACCTTCATACATATGTGTGTATTTTCAATGGGCATGGGGCAGCCTGATCAAGTGTTGAATATGCAATTACAGATTCTAGAGTGCATTATTAAGCCATCCTAGCGAAAGGTAAAATCAAGAAATGAAACCAGTCTAAATAGAGAACAAAAGGCTTGTACTCAGCTTGTAGAGACATTACAATTTAAATTCGTATAGTAAGTTTATGTGTTGACAATTTGGTATCAAAATCGAATTTGAATGAAGATCCCAGACTATCGCTTGAATTTTCCCAATGTGTGCGTACTAGCAGTACCATGAATCTTGCCTCAAATTATGAAATGGCAGGGTTACTACTACAACATTCTCTCTTTTTCGCTTGTCGGAATCGCATGATTTAGCATTTATCTATTGCTCTCTCTCTCTCTCTCTCTCTCTCTCTCTCTCTCTCTTAAAATTAGCTTTCCCTCAATCTGAGTAATGTTTGAAAAGGTGTAATAATTATTCTTCAAATATTAAATTTCTCTACAAATACCACACCCTTTCAAAACCACTTCTAATTGTGATGGCATTTTAAATATTAAACTATCTTGAACACATGTTTTATTCAAATCTTGTTTGATAAATTTATGGTGAGCCTTATGGATCCTCGGTAGCAAACAATGTTGAGCTCTCTTGTTTGTGTTTTGGGAAAAACAAATGTAGTATCTTGATTGTAGACATTATAAAATACTTCTCAAGCTAACAATTGCATCCCTTTAGATAAAAGACAAAGAGGGAAGTGGGGCTTACCTGGCTTGAACAAAACTGAAAGCCCAAAATCAATGGCCTTCAAGGGCGAGCCTTCATCCTTGCTGAGAACAAATTCTCCTACTTGACATTGATGTGTAGGACACCCATAGAATGGAAAATATGCACTACCTAAACTATGGTCCTGAACAATGATACATCTGTTCTCTTTCCACACTCTTGTCAAGGAATTAGGAAGAGAGCAATTTGGGGTCACATACATATGCACCCACAAGAAAAACCCTCCATAAATATGCCTGCAAATCCATTGCAACGAGGACATTAATTTGCAAGAATGATAGGAGGGAGATCAAGATCATGCACCATTTGGCTGAGCATCCAAATAGTGGAGTTGAAGGGTTCTTATGAGGGTAAGCATGATGTGAACTTAGTCATGGAGCTTTGTGCTAGTGGGGAGTTTGCTAGAAATGTCTCCAAGGGGCATTACAAATGTAAATTTAAAAGCCCGCTCTCTCAGAGCGTAACTTGAATAAATAATAGAGAGAATAGATCTGAGGACTTAATGAATTCATACATTCATGTAATGCTACCCTCTATCATGGAGCTTGATCTTTGAAATACATCATGAGCTTAAAGACACGCTCACAAATCAAGCTGAAACCAATATAACAAATCCTATGGAGCAGAAACCCACCAAAACAAACATACAAAAGAATAAGAAATGATTATATGATTATACATAAGGGGAATATGTTTAGACTTGATTCATGGGGGGTTTATGGAAAAATGCAGCACAGATTAGGTTCCAATTAAGTCCTTATCAAATTTGCTTAATATATTATCTTTGATACTTATACGTTTGTGTCAGTAGTTGCCAAGCCTTACTGTATTTATTTCTTAATCACAATTTCAAAAACGAGATGGTAAGCGTATCAACTTTTCAAGCATAATAAAGCCCAGCTATAGATATATCACGTAGAGCAAAATAATATATACCTTGGATAGATGAAAATTCAGAATTTAAAATTAATAAATTAAAATATTTAAAATAAATTCTTTTATTACTATTGTTAGCACTTTTAACATAAATACAATCAAAAATAAAACTACTTACAATGAATGTTTGTGGTAATTATGTATCCCTTCAACAACAATTGTGGTTTGATACATAAAAAGTAAAAAAAATACCTTTTTAATAATAACAAAACAAAAACCATGAGTAAACCATAGCGTGCATGGTAAAGATTGTGTGTATTCAAACTTTGTAGAATAAAATAGTAAAAACATTTAAAGACTAATCTCTTATGAAGATAAAAAAAATGTTTATATTAAATATTATCAAATAAAATAAAATTACTTTAATATTATAAATAATAAATAACCAATGAGTAGATAATAGTATGTATGGTAAAGGTTTTGTGTAATCAAGTTTTTGATAATTAAATGGTTAATGCAAATTAGAAAAAAAAAAAATCACCAATAGTGATGAAATCAAATATTTGGTTAAGCATGCTCATAAATTATTGTAGTGATGGATTGAATAGCAAACTGATGTACAAAAAGAAATCAACATAATCATAATAGATCTTTCTACATAACTTTTAGATATGTCTACAGGGAGTTGAATATTACTGCTGATTTTTTTGGCAAAAGTTGTAGTCATGAAAATGGGATTGAATAATTTTTAATTCGGAAAATCCAAAAGAGAGTTATCCTGTGTATTTTTTTTAATCAGAACAAATAGCCATTAGCATGACGGGAGCATAGGTACAAAGATCCCAGATTACCAGGATGAGCTCATTCAGAGCAGACATAAACTGAAGTACAAGAACTAATTTTCCCTTGAGATATGCATAATGCAATCTCGAAGAATTGTGACTAGTTTTGGCTTAATATGAAGCTGTGAAAGTATAAATTTCCAGTTCAAATGGTTTTGAATCATTTATGATGAAATTTATAAAGATTTAATGAACTTTATCATTCATTTGAAGTTATTCCTTTTAAGAGTAACTAGATGGGAAACATAGCATAAGTTAATCCAAACTATGTGTATTTAAAATATTGAAATGAATCATTACCAATAACTAATTATGTTATAAAAAAAAAAAACATATTTTCTTAATTTTTTTAAAAATTCAAATTATTATTATTATTATTATTTAAACTTTAGCAAATGTATTTTAACCATCTAATCTATAATTTATAAATACTTTTCATCTAACTAACCTTTTTCTTAATACATGGTGGATTGTAATAATCAAAATAAATGCAATTATAAATACTTTTGTTTAGATAACATTTTTCTTAATACAAGGTGGATGCCAATAATCAAAATTAAATTACAAAATGTGTAACATTAACAAAATGAAGTGAAAAAACGTTTGAATTTTATTTAAAGAGGAAAATCAGCTGAAAAAAATATATATATATATATATATATATTAAAAATAATCTAGGTTTATTTAAATTTCTGTTAATGTAAATTTGTTGAACTCCTCAAAGATTTGAGCTCATTAAATATTTACGCTCAACTTAAATGCTAGATAATCTAATCTTTATATACGCTCAACTTAAATCCTAGATAGTCTAAATTTAATATAAATTAGATTGATAAAAATATCTTAACTAAGTGATTGGATCGTTCAATGAACCTTCTCTTGTTTTATATTTTAACTCGTAATGGAGCAACAGGACAGCGGGATTTAAACAACAGTCATCACTTCTCTATATGGTTGAGATTATACAAAGTTTAAGACCCTTTATACTGCAGTTGAGATCTCTTTATTTATTGAATTTTTTTTGTTGAAACGTTTTTGTTAATCTATTTTTCCTGTCATTTACTGTCTCTTCCAACAGCAATTCCTGTGCTATTGACTATGTTGTCTCTTCCAGCATATCGAATGGAAGCTGTCAGTTTGGAATCGACCACACTATGTTTTTATGTTTTTATTACAAGACGTATGGCGGATGGAGGCGGTTGGAGGAGCATATTTACCAATGTGTCATCAGCAGTCCTCAATTGATCAAGATTTTTTTTTAATTTCCCAACTGTAGGTGGCCGTTGGTGTTGTTTATATACAACACTCACCTATAACCCCAGAATCCTATTACTATGACCTTGTTTCTGTTGCTACAGTGACTTCCTGTCTGTGTTTTCAAAAGTTTGTGAAGCCTTCAGACTGTCAACAACTTGGCAGTTGTATTATCTTCAACCAGTATTGATGTTTGGTTGGTTTTTTTTTTTAATTTGTAGCGAATTATTATTTTATTTTCACTCTACGAGAGTTAATAATATGGGTATAGACTGTCAGGAAGACTTTAATAACTGCACTCCCAGCTTCAAAAACTTCAGAACAATGAAACAAACCCACAATTTTAAAGACCATACTGTAGTGTGACGCGTAGCAGTTTGACATGACTAACATCATAGAAAAATAAAATAAGTGTACAAGTGTGGAATGCATGCACTCAGCCGTTAGTTGCAGGGTTTGGTCGGGAATTGTGCTGCGTAATGATGGAGAGCAATATGTTTCTATTCATGAATCCCGATCGATCCTCGGGACGCCAGAGCGCAGTGCTCTTCAATGTGGATATGGATGTGGCGTCTGACTTGACCTGTGGCCTTGGTTTAATGTGTAATGTATGGTTATACACCACGTCTTTCTCATTCATTCTATTTTAATGCAAACCTTTTTTATCTTTTTGATGGTAAATAATAGAGGGCTTACGGAGAGGAACAAGAGGATTGTAACAATTTATCAGATTCTCTATTTCTCTCTCTGTGATAATCTGCAGAGCTTGCCCTGGTTACTATTCTTTTCTTCCCAAGGGCCATGATAATCAAAATCGATCACCAACCTAAGAATTTGAATTTAATTGATCCATTGCACGAAAATAATAATCTAAGCCGTAAAGGGAATTTCTACAGCATATGCCCTGCAATTACATATGGTGCTAAAAAGTTGGGGGAAATACTACTTTCTCTCGAGGAGAAGATTGCCAAAGAACTAGATAATTTTTATGTTTTTTTCAAATACAACGGAAAGACATGGTAGTGGACGTCGTCCAGATGTTCCAGATTCCATATTCTGCCCTCTGGAAAGTAGGCTGGTTGGGGATACTACAGGCATTCAGCAAGCGTCGAACTCAGATGTTAAAGAGATGAAGTTCAATAAAATGCAATTGTGTCCTTCCAAGAAATAAACGTTGTTGAAAGAAGTGTGCACTTTAATGATTCATATGAAAATTATCAACTTAATAAAATTTCAATTACATCCTTGGCTGAGCATAGTGCCACAGCTATAGAAACTTATCAGGCTAACTCTTATGGTCAGATTAATAAAGTGGACCAAGGATCTAAACATGCAAGTTGTGTTTCTGATATAGCTCTCTCTTAGATTCATTTGGTGGAAAATGAAACAGGGCAGAGCATCAAGTGTCCTAGTTTCTCCAATATGCCACCCAACTGTTCAAATAGTGATCACATTGGGCTGCTTACATAAGGAATCCTATCTATGCTAATCGGTTAGAAGGGGATGCAAAAGATCTCGCCAGTAGCCAACCCAATTTTGATATTTGTAGAGTCAAACCACCACATGGTTTGCCTGCGCAAAGAACAACAACAATGGACATGATTTCAGGCCTTCAGGAATTGCTAAAAGCAAAGTTGTTATGAGTTCAATGTTAACAGGTCCAAAACTGTGCTCATCTCTGACCAGTGAGATGAGCATTGCAGTTCAAGGGCAGATATTTGAGGGGTAAACATGCAAGAAACCGAGAAAGTAATGAAGCAACCATCACTCATTCCATGAACTCTCTGGCCTTCTATCAATCTAATGACTGCGAATCCGCTAAATACATTGAACAAATGTCTATCACTAACACTGCTTCCATCTGGGGTCAGGCCCCGTAATTCGGGCTGTCAGAGGTTGACTTATTGCCCTCGAGCTTGTCCCTCTAAAAAATTTAAAATAAAAAATAAAAAATTGCCAATGAGGAATTTGGTTTTTGGTTTGGAAAACACACTATCATGCGAGGGAGTGGCTTCTGATCTATGCGTACAAAATGACCAAATAGAGTCTGAGGAAAAATTCCAGAAATTCTAAAAGGCTGATAGCACTACCTGCTATTCTAGGCATGGTTGAGGCACTTAAGGCCCACAGCTTATAATTACATAATAATTCCAATAAATTACTATATAATTATAAATAATATAAATTCCCAATCTTTTGGGAATTGTAACACCAAATTTAACCATTAAAATGAATATAATAACATCAGAATTAATTTTACTAAATAAATTCATAGCAATAAAATATTCAGTGTAAAATGATTTTTATAAAGAAATATTTCAAATATAAAATATTAAAAACTTAGGATTACCGGAAGACATCCCTGAATCCATGAATTAGACTTACAGTTGCACATTTGAATCCACCAAGATGTCCATCAATTCAGCAGTAGCTCCTCCGGACCAAGGTGGCAGCTATTAGAAACCACTTGTTGGAGACTGCTCTCCTCCAAATCATATTCTACCATAAGCCTCCAAACCTCCAAACCTCCATCTCCACCTAACTCATAAAAACCCTTGCTCCCAAAACCTCCCCGCACAATAAGCATAAAAAAAATAAAAAAACCCAAATATCGGTATTTATGCATAATTTTCCAATTTTAGTTTAATTAAAGTCAATTATGCATGAGGACCACATGGCCTTCCTGCACCCTACTTTTTTAATCAAGTTTAATCATCTTAATCTAGATTAATTGTTAATTTGTTTTATTAGTATTAATTTAACTTATTAATATTTTTCTTATTAAATAATTTCTACTTTATTAATACATCCTTAATAGTTAATATAGGATTAATAAAGTTAATTTGTAATTTAACTTTAGGGGTGTTACATACTCCCCCCTTCGTAGAACTGCTAGGTTCTCAACACTTATCACAACATAATACAATACTCATTTAATTAGTATATATATATATATATATATAATATACTACTGCGAAAACAAAAACAAAGAATTTTCCTCTTCACTAATACATTCAATGCCCTAATTACAACATGCTCTTATTTAATTACCAAGGGTCTAATATGAAACCATTCATACAAATTATGCATTAACTTCATCATACACATGTACTTTTTCAGAAAATGTACTTTACTTGCAAGAAGGTTCTTTGCTCACTCAAGAGCTCAAAGGTGTTGATCTCCTATCTAAAAATCTAGTTTCAATACTATGAGGCTTTAGGATTCTGATATTGTTGGCATGTCCTGACTGAGTTATATGACCATGTTTTTGTTGTTTGAATTGTTGGCACTTTTAGACCTATGAGAAAAGTCACTGGAAGACTATAATATGTCATCTCTATCTCTAGTTAGTTCGGTACTAAATTTGTCTCTACAAGTATGTGCCTAGCAGCCTTTAGATAGAACAATGGTTGTTTTGAGTTTTGCGAAATGAAAGCCAAGCCTTTAGGCTTAGTCAATGTATATTTTGTTTTCTTATTAGAAATATCAAGTAAACATTTTTCTCTTGGAAAAACAAAAAAGTCAAGGAAATCATATAGTGAGGTTCAATCATATAGGAGGGGAAGTAAATTGCGAACCAAGGGAAAGATTAGGGTAGAAAGAGGATAAAAAATATTAGGGTTTACTTATATTCCTACTTATTGTTGCCATCGATGATGATCCATCCATCGAAAACAGATAAGGTGAAGAAATCAAAGAGGAAGGCACAGAAGAGAAGCTTGAAAAACAAGTAGAAAAGGCACTAGTAGGAGTAGCTAAGGAATCAAAGGCCGAGAGGAGGAAGAATACAAAAGTGATAGAAGGATTGAGGGAACAAAGTAAACTAACATTAAAGGGGGAGTAGGAACTAATCGAAATGAGATTTAGGAAGGATCAAAATGAGATTTAGGAAGAATCATGTGATTACAAAAGTGATGGATGATGATATGCTAGAATTGGCTTAGTTTACACCCATCTTTGTTAATAAAGTGCAAGTTTTCTCTATTTCAACAACTTCCCAAATGAATCTAAGATAGTTGTGTTGAGTTTTTACTAGAATCTTAATTTTTTCAAAACATATACGATGTTTATTGTGGTTATAGAGTGCACAATGTTGAGAACATTTTCAACAATGTAAAAGAAAAAATGATTCTCTCCTCCATCAAGGAGTCAAAGATACTTTAGTTCTTGTGGAGTCTCATCAATAGGCCAAACTAGTCAACACATTAAGACTATACCGAAAGCCCATTTATGACACAAGCCATAAACATACTACTAACACTGCCTTAGCAACTAAAACAATACCAAGGAATGTATGTCTTGACAAAATTAACATTTAGTGAACACCCAACACTACTATCCTACACTCATTACAAATACATTGAAATATAGAAAACATACATAATATGGGTACAAACTAAAAGCTAATCCTAGCAACCCATCACCATCACATTTGCAATCGTATGATGCCTCTTAAAGCTTAATTCAATTATCCCACCCCCTCCTATGCCTATTTTTTGTGTTCCCTTCATCCCTTCGTTACATTTGTTTTCGTATTCCTCTATTTGCTTCCTTAGTCACACCATTGTAGTCTTTTTTCCATTTCATGTTGTTTCCTTGTTTGTTTTCAATTCTCTTACCCATTTTTTATTTCTCTTGCATCCATTTGCCCTCCTCTTTTCTAATCCCTAGTATTTTCCCTAATTTTACATTCTCTCTTCTGACATAATCAAACCATTGGTTCTCACTTTATTTCCCTTCATAACTGCATCTACATTACTCTTGATCCCCTTTTAAATTTTTATATTGTTTGAAACATTTTGTTATCAACGCTCTCTTTCTTTAATTTAACCTTTAATCCTAGGTGACTTTCCCTCTTTCATTTAATTTAATTTGTTTTCATTTTTGTTTGTTAACCATTCTCATTCCTTGCTTAGTAACATTACTGTCTTTGCATCTATTTGGCATGATGATGAAGTGCTTCGCTCAAAATGCTTTGGCATTACAATCTTGATATGCAATTGAAACCCAAAAAATAATATAATCTATCAAATTGTGACACTATCATTTACTTAAAATGAAGCAAAATCAAAGTGAGATTGTGGTGGTAGGATAGTTGCAACCAACATGACAAATTTAATTTAACCAACCAATGGCATGGAATTGAAAAGAAAAGGCAAATTAAGAACTAGTAAAAATACATGCCATAAGTAATTGAGTGTAAAAATAATAATAATGATATCCAAACTAAATAATCAACAATAATGTCATAATAAAACATGATGCAACACATCTACATACACTTATCCAAGGTTGGCACTCTTGTGTAATTTGTAAAGCTCTTTTTGTTTGTAGCAATCCTTCAACATTGACACCTTAAAAATCACAATATAATATATGATATGATAAATGTTGTCACTACTAAAACGAAAGCTCACATAAGACTAAATACAAAAATGGAAGCATGTGGCCTAGAAACAAGTAAATACAAATGTGAACCCATTAGACCATCAATATAATATCATTACACTAAATTCAATTTATATTTTTCGGAACCTACACAATGAACTTGCAACTACAATTATATCCAAAAATACTGGCAATATGTTTGTGAAGTATTGCTATGCCTAAGTTGATTGTTGGCAATTATTGCTTGTTCGCACATGGCCACCTAAGAGGTGCAACTAATGTTCAAAAAAATAAACACATCTCCACAAAAAGAGCTCTCAACTTTGACAAACTTATTGACTATATCACCTCCAAAACAAAACCCACTCATGAATTTACAAATAGATCATACGACTTCAACCCCATATGGAAGAACAACAACCCAATGCAAAGAATGTCACTAAATGGACTCGTTCTCTCGAAAAAAGTTAATAGTTATTCATGTAAAATCCCTAAATTGATCTACGTGCGAAGGACATTCCAAATAAAAATATGCAATGATCAAAAGCCCATCATGACACTGATCCACAAATCTTCATTACAGTATGTAAATAGCTAAACCTTCCACGTAACTTTGTTCATTAGTGAACTTTTTATTGATGGCAAAATTGTCCCTAAAGAGAGCTCTCTCCAAATGGACTGACCGGATTTACCGTACTTTATACTCGTCGCCTTATTAGGGCCAAAGAATTAGGGTCGATACCTCAGCTCTCTCCAAGTGGATACCTCATACCACCCAAAAACTTAATTATTTTAAAACTATAAGATTTTAAAACTTTTGTCTACATTATAATTAACAAGAGCCACAAGTTGGTAATGTCCCTGACATTGCTACCTGTTGTTGTAGAAGAAAGGATGTTGTAAGAGGAACGACAATAAGCTACTAGCCAATAGAGAAACTTATGAGCCAAAATGTTTTAAACAACATTCAATGATGCCTAAATAAGATCCCACATCCAGACCAATCAAATGTTAAAAAAATCAATTTACAAAAATAAAAATAAAAGCACAAAAAAAAACCTAGCACCAAGGTTTAACTATGGCAAAAGGGTTTCATTTTTGGTGTTTAAACCAATTAAAAGTTTAAAAAATCAATATGAAAAATTGAAAAAATTAGAATTTAAAACTTAAAAAAAAAACAGTGCCAAAATCGAATTATGGAAACAGGATTTAATTTTTTGGCGGTCAACCCTAGCTCATTCCTAGTTAAACTAGCCAAAACACATTAAACGAAATTGTCTATCCAAGTTGGCGACACAAAATTGATATCAGAAACACATGACAGTTTGGACAAAACAATGAGACATTGAGCATCTCAACATAGTTTATCAATGCAAAAGAAATACTTTCAAACCATCATCATCCAACACATATTAAAAAACCAGCTCCATGTTTCATGCAAGAAGAAACGAGGCTTACTAATTTGCACAATGCCCTACACAAGCAACCAAACCAAGTCTCGCCTGCAAAATCACCTGCAAAAGGTCAAAGAAACAATGTTAAACAACAAGAACTGCCTCACTGTGCCTAAACAAAAACAAACAACACAATTATTATTGAGTCGTGGATAATATTACATTAGAGCAAATTTGGGGTCTAAAATGGGCCTCATAAGAATACGAGCCACCTCATAATAAAAAGAGCCATTGAATTCAAGAACCAATAGAATTTCAAGAAAAAAGTCAACCATAATGGTTGACATGGCATATTTGACATTAACAAAACTACTTTTTTAATTCCTATTTTCAACATATCTCCTTGTCGTTTTATTCAAATTTTGAGCAAGGGGCACTCGTTGGATGCAAAATTAAATTCTGCATCCAACGAGTACCCACACTGCATACTTTTGAGGTACCCCATGTCACGGGCACATTTTTCGCACAACACCCACACTTGTATGGGAGTCTTGCACTCCCGCCCAAGAGGCTGGCTTGGGTGCCCAATTGGGAAAAACGACGTCGGTTGCAGGGGACTTAGCGAGAAAGCAAGTGAACGGACCGAACGGACGAGTGCGTGGAGCAAGCATGGGCCTACTCCCACCAAAGAAGCCCACGCTTAGCACATGGAGCTTAGCAAACCCATGAAGTGTGGCACCTCGGTATGTTGGCTTGGGCGCTCGTTTGGACCATCAGGTGGACTTTACGTTGGAGTTGTGGCACACCGGACCAAGCACCCACACATCCATGGAGAAAGTGCCCAAGAGACCAACACTTAGGCACAGCAAAGATGTTCACCAGCGAAGTCGGGTTCGGAGCTCTGACGAGCTCGGGTTGGGAGCCAGGAAACGAACTCGTGTTGGTAGCCACAACAGTGAGCTCGTGTTGGAAGCCAAGACAGGGAACTCGTGTTGGGAGCCAATGAAAACGAATTCGTGTTGGGAGCCAGCACAGCGAGCTTAGGTTGGAAGCTCATCGCCCATAACGTGATGGAATCTCCACGCATAATTCAAGTTGAAAGCTCGGCAGGCAAGATGGTTTGGAAGCTCGACAGGCACGACAGTTTGGGAGCTCGGCGGACAACGCGGATGTGGACCAACGACAGACAAAGGAAAGCGCACAACGAATGGACCAAAGTGGCGGATAGGTTGATGAAGTGGGGGAAAGCACCCACACGACCCGATGGAGGAATGCCCAGTTGGACCAAAACGACAGTGCGCCCAAGACAAAAGACCATTGGCAAGGTGGCCAACACGCGGATGGGTAAATACTTAGTTGGAGCCGGCGCTTGGAGTGGAAACTAAGCAAGGGTGCGCTCAACTTGTGGGTCGCACCCAACCATCTAGCAAGCCTATATAAAGGCTAAGGCAAACAAAGAAAGAAGGCATTCAAGAAGGGAGCAAGTTGCTAGTGTCACAATGAGCTAAGGAGGCAGTTTGAGATCACTCACCTCGCACAGTTCCGCACCACAGACTTAGAACGCAACAAGGGGTTGCAAAGAAAGGGCAGTTCCAGCAAAAACGTGCACATTCGTTGGGTCAGCACAGTGACAGTTTCGGCAGCAGTATTCAAGGGTGCAGGCAGTCTGTAGTCACAGAGTTGGGGACGCCCACAGAGGGGTCAACTCAGTCTTCTTGTATTCTTTGTAATTTTGGTGTGTTAGTTGTTTGTGCACACACCAGGAGCTCTGCCAGGTTCGGCAACTTCATTATTGTAAATCGGTTCTGTGTATGAAAGATTTACGGGGGTCAGCTAGTTGTGCGCCCCCACCCATACTTGTCTCATTGTTTACTTGTAATTATGTGGATGAATGTATGCATAGTTTATTTACTTGATGCAACTGTGTTAACAAATGTTATTGTAAGTTGCTAAGTAGGAAACGTGTTAAGTTATCGAGTGTAGGAGATAAGTGTAAAATTGTTTAAGTGTTGAAATTTCCGCAGAGTTGGTTAAGCGTAGTCTGCCAATGCAACGCTTGAGTTGGTCAAGCCCTCAAGTCATTCCCGGGCAGTGCCGCACACCACATTTGGACGTTGGTGACTAGCGAAAAAGTGTGGTTGTGACAGTTGGTATCAGAGCACGATAGTTGCGAAAGTTGAAGAATTTCGTGGGAAGCTCTTCAGCACATCAAAGCTTGGTTAAGCTCGTCGAAGCTCGTGTTAAGAGAAAGGGGTTGCGTGGAAGGCCGCAAACCCGCAGAACCACAATGCCACAGGACCGCGGAGTTGCAGGACCGCAGAGCCACAGTCGCAAGACCACCGAGTTGCAGGACCGCAGAACCGTAGTCACAGGGTTGCAGTATCGCAGGCACAGTGGGTTGCACAGGGTGCAAAAGTTCGGTTGGTCGCGAAAATTCTGAAAGGTAGCCGCAGAACAAGAGCATCGCAGGTCCGCAAGAAGCAGATCCGCAGAACTGCCGGAACACAGTTCGCTAAGAGTTTGGCAGTCGTGTGGAAGGAGTGCACCAAAAGTTCGGGTTAAGTAAGAGTTTGGTCGCAGAACAAAGAAAAGGGGCATTTGAAGCCCGCAGGTGATGTTGGTTGGGCATCACTTGGAAAACCGAAGCTCAGAGGAGTGGGTCACAGAACCGCAGGTTCGCACATCCGCAAAGTCGCAGAACTACAGTTCCGCAGCAATAGTGCCGCAGAACCACAGTTGCGGAGGATTTGCACAGAATTTGGTTGGCTCAGTTTTTGGTGAAGGAGTTGTGTAACACTCCGCATTGGTGTTGCGTTGGTTGTGGGCATCACTTCTTCTTTTTGCAGTAAGTAAGTTAAACGGAACCGCAGTCAAACCAAAGGGCTCATCCAAGAGTTGGCTTGGCAAGCCACTCGTCAGGTTGTCGCGACGGTGACAGAAGGTAGACGGAGGCAGAACGTGTGGTTTGAAGGTTTGTTTCGGTTGAAGCAAATGTTGCCAAGAGGTGGTTGGTATCCAAGGAGCGTGAAAGCTCATGTGTGGTGTTGGTGGCAGCGTCGCACAAGTATTGCAACAACGAAGTCAAATGAAGGCAGTAGCGCAGCAAAACCAAAGGTTCATTGGAGAAGCTTGGGAAGAAGCACGTTAAGTGTTGAAGCTTGCCGAAGTCAAGATTGCTGCAGAGTTGAAGGAAGCATGTGCCCAGGGCATGCAGCAAGCCATCAAGTCGCAAGGCAAGAGACGGTTCCACTTGCAGAAACACGTGCTTAGAGCGGATCCAAGAGTAAACAAAGACGGTTGGAACAAGCTTGTCGGATGCATTAGCAGAAACGACCAAGTGTTTGCAAGAAATGGACGGCCTATTTCAACACGCGTTCCAGGAACATGTTAAGTCAAGTATAAAAGACTTAGAGAGTGCTGCGAGGGAAGGCACAGACTCCACCGGCGGTTTGACAAGCCAAAAGGTTGCGGAAGCACTTTTTAGTGAGTTTGGAAGGGCGCCAAGCAGGGTTACAACGAAGGTTTGTGAAGCCACAAGTTATTCCAGAGAGGCGGAAACGATGAGTTTGGAGTTCTTGCGAGAAACTGAGACTTGGGAGATGAGCATGATGAGATGGGAGTTTGTGCAAACATCCGCGTTTGCAGCCAGGATGGATGAGACCACATGGGAGCTTGAGAACGAACGAATTCAAGTCAGAAAATCGGCACAAGTGTTAGGTGAAGAACAAGCCAGCAACTCGAGTAGACAAGTCTTCAAACTGGAAGAACGAATGGTGCAAATAGCTTAGAAGTTGGCAAGAACGAAGGGTTTAGCAAGTTCGGTTGCGCAGCAAATCAAGAACTTGGCCATTGGGGAAGGCATACTCTGGAAGCTTACTCAGAAGCTTGATGACCAAAATGACCAAGGCAGGAAAAGTCTTGGGCAAGAGCAGAAATGAGGGGATGCTCAACGAGAGTTTCGGTTGACAGAACGACTGAGACTTGTGATTTTCAAAGACGTAGAGTCAGTGGTGACTCTATGCAAGCTTGCAGCAAGTCCTTAAGTTAACAAGGTATTGCAGGAAACAAAAATTGCAGCAGAGAGCTTGTCGAACCAAGGAATGGATCGCGGCAAGACTCAACCACTCTTTGATGGGGAGTTGGATGAAACAACTTCGTTAGAAGCAAAAGCAGCATTCGAAGAGGAAATGAGGCTTTCCACCGGCAAAGTGGAACGTGACGGATAGCAACGTCACTTTGTTTTTAATCCAAGATGAGGGATGAACTGTTAAATTTTGAGCATTAATTCACAATACTCTTGGATCTTTACTGAGAGAATAACATATACAGTATATCAATGCATAACAATCACAATAAGCATGACAAGCATCACAAGAATCAAAAGCATGAGAGACAAGAGACACAGAGTTTCCGTGGGGAAAACCCTAAGGTGAAAAACCCCACAACTTCCTCAGAGATAGAGAGAGCAATGGCTCAACCAAAGTACAACCAAAATACACTTGAGATAGTCTCCTAGAGCAGATGATCCTCCTCCTCACTAGTGCGCCACTTTCTGAGTGAGAGAAGTGTGTCTTTCCGAATGCTCCAAATAGAGATCTCCCAATCTCTATTTATACTTAACCTGTTTGCCCAGTTACACTATGGGGCCGACTTGTCTATCTAGATACATCCACAATATAATATATATTTCAGGGCCGACCCCACACATGGTAGTCTAATAACCCATCGGCAAGTACACACACTTGCGACACTTGTCAATCCACATGACGACACTTCCTTATAGAGGAATAACACATCTCTTATAAGGGTACAATAAATATATATGAAATACATAAATGAAATACATTCCGAAGTTACATATACATCAACATGAACGAGTTGGCTCACTGCCCATGGAGATGGCAGTGAGGCCAGAGGCACCTTGCAGAATGTTGCCTTAGACAAAATTCAACCAAAACAGTGCGGAAGCACATAGCAAATGGACCCAGGGGGGGCCATTGCAACGAATTGTCTAAGTAAAACGGGCAGTTCAAAAACATGGCAGAAGTGGTTTTGCCAAAGTTCAGCAGGTTGTGGAGTACACCGAAATGCAGAAGGAAACGCAGTTTGAGCACAACGAAGTTCATTCCTTCCAATTGGGCGGACGGTTGGAGTAGCTACCCAACTAGTCCAGCTTTAGGGGCATGCAGCGAATGGAAGTTTTGAAGAATTGGCTAAGTACTGATGCAGTACTAGGTGGCAGGCACAGCAGTTGAACCATGTGGGACTCTTAGTCTCAAGCTGCGACTGTCGGTTGTAGATCGTCGCACAGTACAATGATGGTCATAGGCAGCAGATGCAGCAGGTTTCTGAGCAGCAGGGCTACTTGGAGACGTTGTCGGGACGAAAACAAGCTTAAGTGGGGGAGGTTTCCACGGCCACGTTTTTGGCACAACACCCACACTTGTATGGGAGTCTTGCACTCCCGCCCTAGAGGTTGGAGTGGGCGCTCGGTTGGGAAAAACGACGTCGGTTACACGGGACTTAGCGAGAAAGCAAGTGAACGGACCGAACGGACGAGTGCATGGACCAAGCATGGGCACACTTCCACCAAAGAATCCCACGCTTACCACATGGAGCTTGGCAAGCCCATGAAGTGTGGCACCTCAGTATGTTGGCATGAACGGAAGGTTGGGCGCTCGTTTGGACCATCAGGTGGACTTTGTGTTGGAGTTGTGGCGCACCTGACCAAGCGCCCACACATCCATGCAACAAGTGCCCAAGAGACCAACACTTAGGCGCAGCAAAGATGTTCACAAGCGAAGTCGGGTTCGAAGCTCTGACAAGCTCAAGTTGGGAGCCAGGAAACGAACTCATGTTGGGAGCCACAGCAGTGAGCTCGTGTTGGAAGCCAAGACAGCGAACTCGTGTTGGGAGCCAATGAAAACGAACTCGTGTTGGGAGTCGGCACAACGAGCTCAAGTTGGAAGCTCATCGCCCAGAATGTGATGGAATCTCCACGCATAGCTTGGGTTGAAAGCTCGGCAGGAAAGACGGTTTGGAAGCTCGACAGGAAAGACGGTTTGGGAGCTCAGCGAACAACGCGGATGTGGACCAACGATGGACCAAGGAAAGCGCATGACGAATGGACCAAAGTGGTGGATAGGTTGATGAAGTGGGGGCAAGCACCCACACGACCCGACGGAGGAACGCCCAATTGGACCAAAACGACGGTGCACCCAAGACAAAAGACCATTGGCAAGGTGGCCAACGCGCGGATGGGTAAATACTTAGTTGGAGCCGATGCTTGGAGTGGGCGCTAAGCAAGGGTGTGCCCAACTTGTGGGTCGCACCCACCCATTTGGCAAGCCTATATAAAGGATAAGGAAAACAAAGAAAGAAGGAATTCAAGAAGGGAGCAAGTTGCTAGGGTCGCACTGAGCTAGGGAGGCAATCTAAGATCAGTCACCTCGCACAGTTTCGCACCACAGTCTCAGAACGCAGCAAGGGGTTGCAAAGAAAGTGCAGTTTCAGCAAAAGTGTGCACATTCGTTGGGTCAGCAAAGTGACAGTTTAGACAGTAGCATTCAGGGGTGCAGGCAGTCCGCAGTGGACGCCCGCGGAGGGGTCAACTCAGTCTTCTTGTATTCTTTGAAATTTTGGTGTGTTAGCTGTTTGTGCGCACATCGAGAACTCTGCCAGGTTCGGCAACTCCATTATTGTAAATCGGTTATGTGTATGAAAGACTTATGGGGGTCAGCTAGTTGTGCGCCCCCACCCATACTTGTCTCGTTGTTTACTTGTAATTCTGTGGATGAATGTATGCATAGTTTATTTACTTGATGCAACTGTGTAAACGAATGTTACTATAAGTTGCTAAGTAGGAAACGTGTTAAGTAAACGAGTGTAGGACATAAATGTAAAATTGTTTAAGTGTTGAAATTTCCGCAGAGTTGGTTAGGCGTAGTCTGTCGGTGCAACGCTTGAGTTGGTCAAGCCCTCAAGTCGTTCCCGGACAGTGCCGCACACCACATTTGGACGCTGGTGACTAGCGAAAAAGTGTGGTTGTGACACCCCACCCCATGAAAAATGAGAAATACATCAAAAAAACGTCTTACTTCGAAGTAACACGTTTTTTTTATGTATTTCTCATTTTTCGTGGGGTGGAGTACCTCAAAAGTATGCAGTCTGGGTACTCGTTGGATGCGGAATTTAATTCTGCATCCAACGATTAACACATTTTTTTATGTATTTCTCATTTTTAGTGGGGTGGGGTACCTCAAAAGTATGTAGTGTGAGTACTCGTTGGATGCAGAATTTAATTATGCATCCAATGGGTGCCCCCGCTCAAAATTTGAATAAAACGACAAGGAGATATGTTGAAAATACGAAGAAAAATAGTAGTTTTGTCCTTTTTCCCTCCAAAATTCATAAATATTATTTTATTATTTTACCTATTATTTTATTATTTTCCTTAGGAGACCCATTTTAGACCTCAAATTTTCTCTAATAATAAACTAATGAAATATGAAAAATGATTATGGCAGGCTTTGATATCTGGTAAGGGAGATGGCATCCAGAGCATCATCCTACACAACAAAAGACTGTATTACAAAGATTAAAATTTTAAAATTTTATTGAGATAAAAAATATCACAAGACAACAGTTTGTGTCGAACCAAAATCATGGAATAAAGATAATACCTGAAGCTATATGGTAGAATCTGAGAATCTGAGAAGGATCGAGATCTAGATTGTTTATATAGCTATGTCTCATTTTTGTCTCCTTTCCAAACGACAAGCCTAAGAAATCAATGACTACGATATGAATATATATCTCAACAAATTAATAAAATAATCTTTAGAGCTAAATGGCGTCGCATAGACAATGAAACCTATTGAAAAACTGAATAGCACTTACCACAGTCTAATCCTTGCTTGCCAGAGCCAAACGCAAATTGGAGGAATGACAAATGAAGTCTATAACCGTCGTTGGAAAGCATCAATGCCGAGTATTTGGATTGAATTAATCACACTACCCGAGACTATCATGGATACGATGCATGGTCCATATTAGTTAATGCTCTAGAGACAGATGGTGTACAGATTCACAACCACTCTAAAAACCCTAACTTAAATCGACAATAGGATAACAACACCACACGGTGAGAATCATTGTATCGCAACTTTGTTCGTCGATGGCAGACGACAATCATTTCAAAAGGAGCCAAACATTAAAACTAGCAAAAATGCATTAAACAAACCCATCTATCCGAATTGGCGACACAAAACTCATATTAAAATGCAACAACGCAATAGTCTGAACAAAACAATGAGATGCTCACTGAGCATCCAGCCAACGTCCATTAAACAAATCTATCTATCTGAGTTGGCGACACAAAACCGATATTAATCCCACACGCAACATTGGAATTAGTGGCATGGAATACATCAATAGGGATACATAGGTACATAAGACTTGTGGCACCTCATGCGTACTGTATACAGTATTAACCACTGACATCTACTCACCGCCACCTTCTGGGGAGGGAAATACGAGGCAAACTTAACTGTGTCCTGCACCAATGAAAACCATGAAAAATACTTTTTTCAAAAGATTTTAAATTTAAAAAATCAAAATTCCAATGTTTGAACTATAGGTTTAGAAAACATTTATAGGTTTGGAACTAATTTATGCATGTCCCCCGTAGGGGACAACAATTTTATGATGGGATTCATCCATTATATGAAGAACCTGCCTTCAACTTATTCAAAAGTAGGGACATAAATGGTTTATTAAAGGAATCAGAAGGCATCTACGAAGAATATGTGAGTTGTTGAGAGCACTCTACCAACAACGTTTTTCTATCGCCCCAACAATGAAAATATTTTAAAGATCAAAATGAGTAACTCTTAGTGGATTTTTGTGTAATCCCAACCCCACATTTCCTTATATGGCAGTTTGAACCAAAAAGAATGCCTACAAAATGGCATTTTACCATCTCTAATCATTTCCCAACCAAACTTGGGCACCATGTGTGCGTGCTCCTCAAAATTGATGAAATAGCACTTCTATTGTTTAGAGGGTAATTTGGAACCCGAGGCACAATAAAACACCTCTGACCTCGCCCTAACCAGCTCCTGTACACTTGATGTGGCCCTAGGAGTCAATTGTATTATCAAGAAATAGAACACACCAAATTCACGGTAAAATATTAGTGTTAAATTAAGCAAAATTGATTTTAAATGTAAAAGAAATACTTACGAGGAACTTTCATTCTCAAATGTTTGCCAAGATACACGGCTAAATTTTCACATAATGTGTAACCCAAAATATAAATCTAATTAAAATATACTCAACAGAGTGAGGAAGAAAGCATACCTGTAGCCTGAGAAAGAGTTTGAACTTACAGATATATCGAAGAAGCCCTCAAGTCCATGGTGGCAGCTACTAGAAACCACTGTGGGAGACCACTCTCCTCCCAACCAAATCCCTCGGTCCTAGACTGAGAGCCCCCAAGCCCTCAATCAGCAATACCAAGCCAGCTGGACATAATCCTAATCCTAATCCTATTCTACCTTCAACCTCCAAACCTCCATCTCCATCTCCATCTAGCTCCTAGAGCCCTCCAAAAAAAGGACTCTTAAAACACCCCCCTATTCCCCTCTTTATGCAGAATTTTCCCAATTTTAATTTAATTAGAGGGAATTTGTGCATTCTAATCATACTTAATTAACTTAACTAAGTTTTATTCATTAATTCAACTTTATTATAATTTCTCTCTTTTTTCTTATTTCTTATTTTTAAATAATATATACTTTATTTAATATTTCTTTATTAGCAAATCTATGTTTAAGAATACTTAACTAATCTTAATTAATTTTTCGGTCTTGCAGTTATCTTACCTTTAGATTACAGCTAATTGCAAATTTCCAATAAGTTTGGATTTTGGAAACCTGTATTAGTTACTATTCAAAAACAAAATTCACTGCCATCCGGACTAAAAAGGTACTCACAATGAAGAACTCAAGCACTCGTGCTAATGTATGCTAGACTTCCAACCTTTAAATGAAACCGAAATATAGCCAATGATCAAACTATAAAGTAAAATTGATCCAACCCACTATTGCTCCAATTGCAAACGTCTACAATTGAAATTTGAAACAAACACATAAAAAATGGGCCAAGGTCAATTCAAGGAGCACTTGATAAAAATAATACATAATTGATGCTTATGTGAGATGATTTGAAGAATATCTCAAGCATGTTCCAAAATATGCTTATGTAAGTACAAAGAAACACTCTTAAAGATTCTCTCCATTTCTAATACGCCAACTTAACTGTTCTGCTCAAACAACTTTCAAGACAGATGAAAAAGCAAAGCATGCTCAGAAATTCTTTACTGTGATGATCACCCTCTCTGTGGACTTTTATACCAAATTATACTGCCGTGACTTCTGAAGAGACTCCAATCAAGTTTAAACTTGGAGAAATTCTATTATTTAGTTCTCTTTAGCAGCAGAACTGGGAAATATCAAATATGCAAATCTAACCGCAAATGCAATTTGATTTCAATGACTTCTGACCATTTATGCAGATATGTTAACCTTTCTCTCCACCCTGCCACCTTGTATTTTCTGCTCTCAGTCATATTGTATGACAATCACCACAATGCAATAATCTGTTAGTCACAATATATGCTCCAAGAGTAAATGATAAGTTGCTTGCTTTTGTACTAGGACAAAATATACAGACAAATCTGCACTTGGTCCTAGAAGTTTGCACATTGCATCAATTAACATTCATCAAGTATGGTATACAATATAAATGCCCGCATTTATGTCAAACAATTATACATTTTTTGGAGGACGTAGAACAAACCAGCTCCAGAGATTGGATGCTAATGAGAACATAGAAAATAGAACTAATATGTCAAACAAATTCCAAAATACAACCGCCATTTTCAAATAACATATACATTGCTTGATCTCGATTCTCAAATTACTAGAACTAGATGCCTCAAGTGATAAGCAATCTTATGAAAATTTAAAACACTGGGGAATAAACCTATGGTTTAAAAGCAGAACCTAACTATGATATACTCAAGGCAATTCCAAAAGTCTACCAAGGAATCAATGGATTCGGTTGGCAGTCAAAAATATAGACATATACTTTGAAACCTACAAACAATCAGAAGAATCAGAATACTACAGCCAACTTGCTGGCTAGAACACGGTCACGTCTTTCCACATAACTTGATGGAAACCAACCAGCCTTGCCCTTGCATTCACCCTCAGCCCAGCCAGTAGGAGAGACCTAAACACCATTAAAACAGACAGAGAACATCAGCATAAAGTATCCACCACACTGTCTATTCCTTGAATTAAAAGCTGCAATAAAAGGGCTTTACCTTGGCAACTAATAATAGGGCAAAAGCAACCAGCATGGCAGAAGTTTTTATAAATTTGTGTACACTAATTTCCATAGATCTGAAAACATCTAGACCTAATAATAAGAAATACTGAAACTGAGCAAAGCATGTTTTGAACTACTAACACTTGCTATGATCTCTATTGAAATATTATAAAAATAGATATGTTAATCTTTATTATAAAATGGTATTTATTGTAAAACCAAGTACTTGTGTATCAAATACATTGATCAGCTGTTCCAAGCTGTAAAAGTTAACAAACCCCAAGGATCAGCTCAATTGGTAAACGCTCGTGCGAAAGTTCAGAGGCCTAGGGATCAAATCTAATTGTGTCTCTTGCGGTTACAGCTGGCAGTTACTACCATGCTCCACCTGGAAAACTGGGGAACAGGATGGGAATCCACAGGGGGTGGCAAGGTACCAGCATCCTCACTTGAAACACCTAATATGCAGACAAGTGAAGGACCATATTTCTTCGAAAAAAGATTGTAAAGGTTAAACCTGTGTACCATCTAATTCATTGCAAAAGCTAGGACCTTTGTACCATTCAGCACAAAATAGGTTGAATTTCACTAAGTGATAGGTATTGCTTGCTCGTAATTGAATATAAATATAATCCCTGCTATAATCATTACCATTCTTAAAAGTTCAACATTTGCCTTGACATGTTAATCATTGGTTACTATCACAAGAATCTTTGTAACATAACAAATTCCCCGAAATAATTAATCACTGAAAATAAAAATTATTGTTTTACAGTTATAGGAATAATGTATGTTTAGTATCACAAATAAATAATTATAGCTATAAAAAACCTACCATATTTTATTTGATAAACATATGTAACTAATTAATTAAACGAAGGCAACTCTTGGTATGTGTCGTTTCATATAATATGTTGGCAAGTTTTACTCCTGCCAGAGGACATGGAAAAACAGGAAGAAATATTCAACACATACGCCTGGGAATGAAAAAGATCTTGGTAAAATCAACCCCTTAATTTGGTATCAGAGCAACCTTTCAGACTTCTTAGACTGAATCTTAACTTATGTGAGATTTATAACCGCTTGTATTGTACATTAAATATATTTTTGAAGAATAGTACGTGCTCCACATATGCCAGAAGTTTATGCATGTTACAGTTTACCGCATGCAAACCATGGATCTGAAAGTACATAAACATTTATATTTGTTCGCATCTGCAAGGGCCATATAGATATAACATTTGGATCAACAAATCGTACTGGGAACAATTGATGAGAGAATTAAAAGCAAAAGTTTGCTAGGATATTGTTTGCACTCATGGTAATAAGAGAATTTGTCAGTAAGATAATCAGGTAATAAAAAATTTGCAGAGTTTAGTGAACACAGAGAGGTGCAGAAGAATTTTTTTAAGCCTCTTTTAATGTGGATAGTTTAAAATAGATGGAATATTTTGTTATTTTTTTAGTGCAGCTGCGAGACCCATTCTCAGAGAGAATGGTACCCTAGTCAGTGAACTAGGGTTCCTGGTCAAGTTAACCAGGCAGAATAAAGAATAAGACCCTAGAAGGTACCCTAGGGCCCCCAGCTGTCTCCTGGGGTTCTTGGTAGGGGACCAAGCAGGTTGATGCCATGGCAAAGTCGCTAGCATGTGTCTAGGGCCCCTACTTGTCTCTAGGGTATTCTGGTCTGGGACCAAACAGTTTCTTGGTCATGAGGACCAAGCAGATCCTACAAGTTGAGACAAAGACATCCTGGTCTAGAACCAGGCAGATTCTTGGTCAAGAACCAAGTAGGTCTTGCAAGTGGTTGATCAACATTCAGTCTAGGACTGAAAGCTCAGCCTAGGGCTGAGAGCCATTATTTACGAATGGAGGCACTTGGTCAGTTACCAAGATGTTAACTTCAGTCAACCTTCAGCCTGAGGCTGAAAAACCTGGTCAAGGACCAGGTGGTTAATCAACTTGACTCAGTCTAGGACTGAAGCTCAGCTTTGAGCTGAGAGCCATTCCTTGAGAATGGAGGTTCTTGGTCAATTACCAAGATAATGATGTGTGATGTCCTTTTTTCCTAGGTCTTCGAGATGGTTGAGTTAGATGGTCTTCTCAAGGGATTGGCCACCTCTTGATGAAGCCACTAACATTTGACCTTAGGAGCAGTCTAGAGGACCACATGATCACATCATCCATGTAGAGCCTTCCTTATACAGTAATGATGAACTTTCAGATTATATGGAACATTTGTACATTTGAGAGAGAGATGACTGATTGTACCTTCCCCACCTTGGATGACTTACTTTTAGTCCTTACACTGTGTTGTTTATTAATCTTGTGGTACCTTTGTCCTTGACTTATGGTTTTTGGGGTCTTCTAGCCACATTGAGTTGCTTCTTAATTCCTACATTGATGTTTTGGGTACCATGGTTATTTGACCACACTTATATTATGATGGGTCATCACTTATGGCATGATTTGTCATATACCCACACTCATGTTATGATAGTTATTATATATGATCCTAGAACTTATTTTTTATAATTGATGTTTTAATTATAACCCTTTATATGTTTTATTCTTTAATTTTACTTTTATTTTATTTTGTGACTTTATTATTATTGACTCTAAGATATTGGTTCATACCCAAGTCACTTTATTTTTTCCTTTTTTTTTATTTTATTATTTTATTCTTAAAAGTGATACTTCCTTTTTTGTTGGAACTTTAACTTAAAATCTTGGACCATTTGTTTCTATTTAATATGAAGACTTATCTTCATTTTAATTCATGCTTTATCCTTCACGGATCTTGCTAATTCACGGGTCTGTCCTTCATCATTTTTTTTTCTTTTACGGATTTTTATTTTTTCGGTCTGCTCTCTCACGTTCTGCTCCACGGATCTTCCTCCACGAGTTTGCTTCACAGATCTTCTCCACGAGTTCTCTCCTTCACGACTCAATCTTTCACGGGTCACTCTTCTCACGGGCTTACTCTCTCACGGGTTTGCTCTTCCACGGTTCAATCTTTCACGGGTCACTCTTCTCACAGGCCTGCTCTCTCACGGGTCTGCTCCTTTACGAGTCACTCTTTCACAAGTCTGCTCCTTCACGGGGTTTGCTTGTAACCTGACAAAAGAAGGCCGTGACAGTTTCTTGTTCTGCTCACCGTGGAAGTCCATTCTGCTGCTAGCTGTGGGTTCGATCCATTAAGCTCGGACCTCCCTTACTTCAGCTAAACTCTCAATCCGTAGAAGCCGTAATTTCTCTGTTTGCTGGTTGTGTTTTTTTTTTGTGTGGAGGCCGTGAGGTCTGTAAGTTTGTTCTTTTTGGTGAAGGCAGTAAGACTTGGCATTTGTTCCTTTCTTCTTTTGTATTGACCAACCAGCTTGTTCTAAGAACAGTTCTGAGTTTTGTGTTTTCTTTGAAGGCCACAATTTGCTGGGTTCTGCTATTTGTTTCTTAAAGTGCACTGAACCTGATTTAATCTGCAGAAACCTGTTTCTTGGTTTGATTGGGGTCTGTATTAACATTTATCAGTTTTATGTTTGATTACATCTTGTACTGAGATTCTTGACCAGATCCTTCATTGAGTCTTGATGTTTTCTAACTGTCTTTGACCTCTCCCAATTGACTGTACCACAGCCCTGTCATCTCTCTCTCAGGTTTGTACTAACTCTTTAATAAAGTCTTTTGGTTCCTAGAGTTGACTGGCCTCTGAGAGGCACAGTCTTTTCTGAAAGTAATACTTCTGAGTATTTTACAAGAAAGGTTTCACACCCAGGGAAGTATTTTCATCTATATCTTTTACTGCTAACGAGTTGATTATTTTAAATTACATGTTACTGAAGATTACTTTAACACAGTGACCGATTTGGTAGTGTTAAAGGTGTGAAGTTGAAAGAGATGAAAATTATGTTATGTTAGAGATTACTACTGTACTATTTCATATTCAGTTTCAGTAATTGTTTATTAAATGTATTTTTTGCATTTAAGTATATTGAATTGTTATTCTTCTGCATAAAACCCTAACTCTACCAAAAATTAACATATTTTGCATTTCAATAAACAACTTGAGTGAAATAGCAGATACCATTGCAACTGCATGAAATTTCTCAAGTCAATAGGCAAAAGGAACAAACTTATTGACAGAAATTCAAGAATACACAACACCCATCTCATACATCTCTGTCCTTGTCCATCGGCAATACTATGTTCTGCCTATCATATTGGGATTCAAATGGGAGTCGCTCTTGGATTACCAGTTGCAATATATATTCTCTTTTAAACAGAAAGTTATTTTAATTTAGGAAATCACTTCTCTTAGAGAAAAGAAAGACAAGAAGCACTTTCAAGTTCCGACTTTTCAAGAAGTTTGTCTCCAATCTCATCACACTCTATCATAGCAATGCTCTTTAGGTCAAAGCTTTCTAACCCCACAGAGGCATTCGAAGATATCAAAATCAGCCAATGCAGGGAAACAATGAAAAATACAGTTTGCTTCTTACCTTTACATAGCCAGTCGTCTGAGACAGTTACAGAGTTAGATAAGATAAGATAAGATAATTTTATTAATGTAGAAAATCAGACTAAATCTGAGTTCTGTTTGCACACAATTCAAGGACAAATTTAGTCAAACACTTCATGAACCTCTGATAATGACCTTCTACAGTCATACACATACCACATATCACAGGCATTCACTTTATGAGTGGCTGTAAGTCAATATACTGTTCATAAAGTACTATAAGCAGCGGAAATTAATAAGAAACAGCATACTGTAATCAGCATTTGCACACTTAACACAGAAATTTTTGGTCAAACTTAGACCCTGGAAAAACCCCACACTTTGGGGAAAACCAGTACCAGAGAGAGATAATTATATTGAGCTCCTTGGGAAATAAACAGAGACTATAGCAGCAGCCTTTTACATCAGAAAACTACAAAGAACTTTCAGCAGTGACTCTGCACATATATCCTAGAGAACTGTGTCATTCAGACCCTAAAGACAGTGCCCAGATTAGACTGTAAGGTACTATACTCTACAGTATTTAATACAGCAGAAACATACTTTGGAATATGTGCAGAAATAAGGCAAAAACCTCTGCAGAAAATCACCTCAAAAACAGTGCCCACAGGCTTCCTCGTTTTCTGTGCAATCTCGTGGCTGTGCGGCCTCTCTTTTCTGCAGTACGGACCCCCCTTTTTCAGCTGTACGGAACTGTCTCTTTTCTGATGTGTCCTTCACCTTGGGAATTGTGCTCTTCTTGCTACTGTGCTACTGCAAATTAATGCTGCTCTCTGGTCTCTCCTGGGGATGTGTGCCCCTCACCTTGGGAATTGCACCCTCATGTCCAGCCTCCTCTCCCTTTCATTTTCTCTGCTCAAATGCTCACCTTCTCTCCTCTAGAAATATGAGCCTCTTGCTCTTCTCTCCAACTCTTCTCTTGGAATGCGTGCCTCTTGGATAAATGAAAATGAAGTCTCATGGTCTATTTATTTTCCTCACTAGGGTAACTCTTTTGTCTTTTCGAATTCTAGGGATGAGATTAGATCTTGGCCCACAAGATCTAAGGCCGAGATTTATTCTCAAGATGACTTAAATCTCCTAAGTCGTAACTATATAAAATCTCTTCTTTTCAAAAAATCATTTTTTACTCTAAATATTAAAAATTACACTTTATAACTTAAAAGTCACTTTATAAACTTAATAAAGTACATCTCACTTTCAAATTATAAAGTCAATCAAAAAGTACTTTAATAAATGAAAGTCATTTAATGACATTTAATGAGACTACATCATCTCGGACCCTTGCACCCAGGCACTGGATGTAGGAGTACCTCAGAGCTACAAAATGCTAACAATTAATGTCCAACTAATGACCGCAAAAAGGTCAATGGGACTGTTGAGTACAATGATGTCATTACAAAGCAGGAGTACCAAAAGGTCTCCTATAAAAGGGAAAATGCAGTAAGTAAAGTAAAGTACAATACAACATGAAGTCTATGTTGAAGCATGAAAATCATCGACCCCAAGCATGGGAAACTGCATGGGGGCAATGTACAAGAGGGAAAGATCCAAGAGCAAGAAAATCCAAAAGTAATGAGGGAGGCATGTCATGGAATAGACCCATCTCTCCTAACATTTGAGGCCAAATAAAGGAAACCTAAAATAGTATGATGTCTAGAGGAAGAAGTGGTGGAAGGTCTGGATAGGCCACCGCATTGTTGTCTGGAGGAGGTAGCTCGTCGTTGAGGCCTGGGGGGTCTCGTCTGCCACCTAGGGAGTGACTTAGTCAGGTCATGCCACTGAGATCCCGAGGGTTGGGGGAAGGTCCCATGGGTCTGCATTAATATGGAGTTTGAGACTATGTTGATATCGATCTGCCTCTTAGTGTCATTTCCCAAGGGTAGCATCGTGAAGAAGAAAGTGATCTGGTGGGTACAATTTGGTCGAGCAGAAGGTTGAAGAATATGGGATCCGAGCCTGAGGACCTCCTACATGTATAACGCCAAGCATCTCTAGTCAAGGCATCTGACGAAGTTGGTGAGAGTCTAAATCTCCTTAAAAAGAAAATGGAACCTCCCTTTGATCTCGTAGTAGATGAGGCAATGAAAGATGAAGTGCTCCTCTATCTCAATCTCTTAAAGATGGCATAGTTGGAAGATCTTGTCAAGACTCAAAACGGTCGATTTGGTGGTCCATCTCTACCCGAAGTGTACGAGAACCCACTCTAAACTGGCCTAGGGGAATGCAAAGAGCGTGCCTCCAATGGTGGAAGGTATACTAAGGTCGAATAATGATTCCATCTCTCGGCTCCAAGAAGTGCTCAGTGTAGAAGGCCATCTTTACACGTAACCCACCCTAAGAGTTATCACAAGTGATCTTGGTAAAATGCCTATAAATGTCATCTCTAATAATCATGTTAAACTCCTATCTAATAGGTAGGAGATGGCCAAGTGCATCCAAGGAATATTTAATCTCAGGGATTCGGTCCATCTAAATGCCCACGAACTCCAACAGATCGAAGACCCACACAACCAATCATGAGCTCGGCCCAAAGGGCCAGATGAGGCAATAGTCTCTAAGGAACAATAGGCCAAGTATGGGTATCAATCCTACTCTTCCACCAAGTTGGCAAAGCTTTAGATACGATGCAAAAAAGAGACCAAATTGAACACCATCTCAAGTCGAAAGGGTCAAGCACCAAAATCTGCTAGGATGATGTGAGGGACCATCTGCTTCCATCTAATGATGCACCAGAGGAGAAGGGTCTAGACTCTCTCAACTAAGGCCTAATCGCACTCAAGCAAACAAGGCCCCTCAATCTCCGAGCCATAGAAAACAGTGGGCCGAATAAGGGAGTCCATGAGGGACATATTGGATGAAATGTCCTGAAAATGGTGTCGGAAGCATTGTTTCTCAAGGAGGGCTAAGGACCTATAGCCCTTATTGACCCGAGGCTAAAGGGAATGTCACAGACTGAAGCAAGGTCCTAAAAATTGCACCCCCAAGTATGTGTAGGTATTGGCAATCTCAATCTCCTCCCCTTTGAATAAGAACTGAAGGTCTAATAAAGTCTTCTTTGTACTATTGAAGATCATAACCTTGGTTTTACTTAGATTGACCGTCAACTGTCAAAGATAGCAAAAAAGAGCTAAGGCATCCAACTGTCTCTACAACGCCTTTAGAGATGAGGCCAAAAGGACCACATCATCAACAAAAAGTTGGATAGATATTAGAACCTGGTGGAGGAGGTACCCATTGTTGTCCTGGATATGGTCACGAAGAAAGCCCTCCAACTCATCAATATAGATCCCAAACAAGGTGGGGGGCAGGGGGCATCCTTGTTTAACCCGAATGATACTTTTGATGAAATCTGACACCCCATGAGGCGAAGACGACCAAGGACCGACTATTTAGGCACATGATGGCAGTCATTAGGTTCTCAAAGATGCCAATGTCTTTGAGCCTCTGGAATAAGACCTCTTGGGGGCCATAATCAAAAGCTTTTCAAAAATCTTCAAAGTAGCAATAAACTTTTGAAGAGCGATGTCGCACCTCCTCAATGATGGCCCGAAGGGTAAAGATGTGATCAATGGTCTAATGAACGGGTCAGAAAACAACTTGCCCTCTAGCTCTAAGGTGTCTCCTCTCAAGCTCTCCAAAAAGCTTCATATGGAGTACCATAGTGTTATATGGTACCAGTACCAACGCACCTGCAAAGATCCCCAAGGAGAGGGGGTCAATTTTTTTCTGACCAGGAGGGGTGTTTAGCCAGCTTTCTCTGAGTAGGGGTTATGGCTTGACCCTCTGGTTCCCCCTTGGAAGTACTATGGCTTAGTGGCATTGCTGACTGCCTCATGAAAGGGCTTGAAGCCCTGAGGTTGGTGTCCGAGGCTTCCAAGGGTGGCTCACTAGGTTACATGACCCCAACCTTGATTCATCATTCCAACGACAGATATTGGATGAAATGCCCTGAAAATGGTGTCGGAAGCATTGTTTCTCAAGGAGGGCTAAGGACCTATAGCCCTTATTGACCCGAGGCCAAAAGGGAATGTCACGGACTGAAGCAAGGTCCTAAATATTGCACCCCCAAGTATGTGTAGGTATTGGCAATCTCAATCTCCTCCCCTTTGAATAAGAACTGAAGGTCTAATAAAGTCTTCTTTGTACTATTGAAGATCATGACCTTGGTTTTACTTAGATTGACCGTCAACTGTCAAAGATAGCAAAAAAGAGCTAAGGCATCCAACTATCTCTGCAACCCCTTTAGAGATGAGGCCAAGAGGACCACGTCATCAACAAAAAGTTGGATAGATATCAAAACCTGGTGGAGGAGGTACCCATTGTTGTCCCGGATATGCTCACGAAGAAAGGCCTCCAACTCATCAATATAGATCCCAAACAAGGTGGGGGGCAGGGGGCATCCGTGTTTAACCCGAATGATACTTTTGATGAAATCTGACACCCCATGAGGCGAAGATGACCAAGGACCGACTATATAGGCACATGATGGCAGTCATTAGGTTCTCAAAGATGCCAATGTCTTTGAGCCTCTGGAATAAGACCTCTTGGGGGCCATAATCAAAAGCTTTTCAAAAATCTTCAAAGTAGCAATAAACTTTTGCAGAGCGATGTCGCACCTCCTCAATGATGGCCCGAAGGGTAAAGATGTGATCAATGGTCTAATGAACGGATCAGAAAACAACTTGCCCTCTAGCTCTAAGGTGTCTCCTCTCAAGCTCTCCAAAAAGCTTCATATGGAGTACCATAGTGTTATGTGGTACCAGTACCAACGCACCTGCAAAGATCCCCAAGGAGAGGGGGTCAATTTTTTTCTGACCAGGAGGGGTGTTTAGCCAGCTTTCTCTGAGTAGGGGTTATGGCTTGACCCTCTGGTTCCCCCTTGGAAGTACTATGGCTTAGTGGCATTGTTGACTACCTCATGAAAGGGCTTGAAGCCCTGAGGTTGGTGTCCGAGGCTTCCAAGGGTGGCTCACTAGGTTACATGACCCCAACCTTGATTCATCATTCCAGCGACAGATGTGTCAGCACTAAGGCACGTATTTATCATCCAGATCACTTTACTCTCCTGGCCCTTCACTTCACCAGCACCCTCTCTCTAGGGCCCCCTTTTTGATGATGACGTCATCCTTGAAGCCAGGTTGCTATGCTTGATTAGGGGAGGGGGGCGTTGAGGGATTTTCACTACTATTGGGGTTAGATGGCATGAGGACCCCCCCTCAGCAGTCTGGACTTCAAAACGGACCGATATGCTCATTTTTAGCCATTTTAGTCATGTGTGGGTAAATTCTGGGAAAATGTCTCAAATTACCCACATATTTGATTATTTTATATTATTATTGTTTTAATTTTAAATTGGCATTTATAATTTCAAATTGATATTTTAAAAAGGTATGTCGACCTAGATATTTTTTATTTTTGTAAAGTGAGTGTGAGAAAGTATAAATCTCCTCACTTCATTTTAACACATCAACTTATGGGACTAAATTTTCTGATTTTTACCCTTCTTGGGCTCATGGAGTGATGGGCACCTCTTGAGGATGGATATGCTTGCTAGTTTGGAGACATTTTTTTCAAGTATCTTTGCTCTTGCACTTTGCTAAGCTGATGCTAGGATTTGTTTGATTAACACATGCACAAGGAGGTATCCAAGTCTCTTCTCTTGATATTTTTTTGTTAAATGTTGGATGTGTGCTCGTCTAAGATTGAATGGTAGCTATTGATGTTGCATTTTACCTTAGCTAAGTCATTTTCAGCCTTTAGTTACCCTACCATTGTAAAGCTTGAATTTTAGGTCTCCAAGGTTTGTCTTAGCTAGGTTTTTCTCCAACAAACACTGGTAGTTGTTGGAGAAACCCCAGCTTGCCAAACTTGGCAAGTGCCATCTCAAGAGGAGGCCATCCTCCTTGAGGCACTAGGGTTAGGGTGGATTGTCTAAACAAACCCTAGGTTGCTCTCTTTTTCATCTTAAATTTTTTTGTTTGTCTACTTGTAAATATTATTCTCTTGAGTTATTTAGGTCTAGTTTTTAGCCTTGTATTAATTTTTTAACCTAAAATTTACTTCTTTTTTATAAGCAAAATCCCTAAAAAGAGCCCTAGTTTGTGTACTAACCCTAATTGCAGATCTTGACAGCCCTAGCATCCTCCTCAAGGATCCTTCCTTGCCCTCGCCCTACCTCCCAGACCACTCGGCCTTCCTCCCACTCCATCTCTACACCCTTGGCCCTCCTTCCTTGCCTCGGACCTACCTTTTTCTTGCTGGCCGCCTTCCTTCCTCTTCTTCCCCATCATCTCTTACTACCTCCTCTTCACCCCATTCCTTCGCTGCCCTTCCTCCTCACTTCCTCTTCCTATCCGATTCCTCTTCTCCCATTGGACACAGGTCTGCAATTTTACAGGTCTGCAATAAAATTGCAGACCCTGTGTCCTCCCTAGCTGACCTCTTCTCTGCACAAACAAAAACAGAAATTAAAGTTTGGTGTTAGCTCAGTTTGTAAGCTTTTTATCTGTTCCCCTTCTCATAAAACCTTTCACATTGTTAACTGTTAGTCAAGTAATTTTCTGCTGCTATTAGAACAGAGGTCTGATAAAACTATTAAAGTCTGAAAGCTATATCTTATTGTTGCATGTATCCTGTGATCTTTGAAAACCTTTTCGTGGATGATATAAAGAAGAACTAATTGCAAATTCTGCTGCACTAAGTACTTGGACGTACAGATCTGAAAATTGATTTTGAATTCAAAACACAGTTTGTCCCTTAATGGTTAATGCTGATTGTTGATGAATGAATGAATGATGTCTATTATGTGCTAAAGTGACATTGAACAACCTTTGAATACAATTTACTTAGATAGATTGCAATAGATATTTGACTGGTTTATACTTGGTTGAGAATACATACTTATGTGATAAATGTGGTGAATGATCTCTTGAAGTGTTATCCGTCATTGGTTGCGCATTGCTATAATGCATGACCATGATCTATTTGGTATAAGTGGATTGACTCTTGAATAGTTCTTCTTTGATGAATCAAAGCACAATTAGTCATACACTTACCTTTGCACCTACTCATACTAAAGGATTCGATCAAGTATATTTTCTTCATTGTCATGATTGACTCCATTTAGGCACTGGTCTAACTAATATTTGCATAGAGAATATAGTCCTTTTGGTTGCACTAGTGTTCTACAGGGTCTTTAAGGGTACTTCTCCTTGGAGGTTCCGACGCTCCAAAGAAGTTCGAATTGTGATCAAGATGACATTGGGTCACAGTTCTTATATTTGCTTATCGGGAACTAGCCCTGCTAGTTTTCCAGGTAACACATAGCATAGAGCTTCGAGAACGTGTGGCCCACCATAATCACCATATAGTTGTTGGGATCTGAGCTAGAACCCGATTTGTGTATCAAGTGAACGGTGAGATGTGACCAAAGTTAGTGAACCAAACCGGTTCAAACTACACACATCCAAAATATTTTGAATATTATAAAGAAATCCATCAGGATAACATAATAATTGAGTAAGATTATATGAGTATAAAATGTAAGATCAGATGATTACAATGTCATGATAGTGCCATACATATAGAAATCAGCACTTATGGTGACCATTCACGAAGGAATGTGTCCCTTAGAAGAATTAATAATTATTTATTATTTATATGTTTATTTACTATTTAAAAATTAATATTATATCTATTTTGTTTATTACATTGCCTTCCTCTTCAAAAATGCTTTGTCCTCAAAGCATATTGATGAAGAAGCTTTACGCCTTTTGCTCATAACGTCGTCGCATCATTCTATGTTCTGCCATAGTGGACGATACGAGACGATATGAACCTCTAAGTGTTGAAAAAAAAAATTGAAACGTAAAGGATCAGTCCATCCTAATTCAATTATTTGTGGAACATTGCACTTCCGCGACGAACTGCTAATATGAGATTTATTTGCGCTGGTATCAATATTTTTCGTTATTTGTTTCCGACCTAAGGAATATTGATACTCTGATTGTTTAAAATATCTGCTTTTATGATTAGGATGTCGATAAGGAGTTCTTATAACGTTATTTTCCCTTATCATGCTTGTAGTGTCTTCTTGGTTTAATTTCAGTATATGATTTTCTTCAACTGGATTGGCATCTTCTTGAGTTGTGATGTGGATTGGATCTGTAATTGTGCTTTTTCCAACAACTTGGATTTTTACTCGTGAGGGTTTTGATGCCTCTTTCAAGTGCACATTGTCTTTTTATTTGATTAGAGATAATGTACAAACTTAGCGTTGTTCAATATCTTATGTTGAAGATGAAAAAAGAACTGAACAATCCAATATGTTTACATGTAATTAAATCTGCCAAGAATCCTTTCAATATTGCAATTCTGGCCTGTTGCACATAATGGTAGAGTTGTATTTTAAAGTGCTCGATATTTTCACCATATAAATTGCAAGAATATTTATAACAATGTTTAAATAAAGGCATGAAAGAAAACCTGACGAACGACAACATAATCACCAACTGCCAGACTAAGCTCCACATCAGTCTCTGCTTGAAATGTCTGTATTACCTGCTCACAAGGTCATGCCAGACGTCATTTTTAAAACAACAAGTATCCAATTCCATATAAAACAGGACACTAGTTTCTACAGAAATAACAAGCATAAAGGCATTACCTCTCCCAAATAGTGCATGGCACTCTCAACAGCTCTATGAAAGGATGAATGTTGAGATGCATGAATATTAGTAGCATTTGACTCCTCATATGTTGGAGGTGGAATGGGATTCTCAGCAACTGTAAAATGTGCAGATTCAATGCGTTGCCGGCCGGAAACCATCTGAAGAAATAAACAACAGAATCAAAACATATATGGCTCAATGTTAACTCCATTGCTTGACAGGCTCCAAAGTATTTCCAGGTGAGTAGATAGTTAGGAAAAAAAGGATGTAATTGATGTTGTTGAATCTAAGGCCATACCTCTCCATGAACCTCATCAAGAACTTTCATTACTCTCTGATGGTATGTGCGTTCTGCTTCAACCTGGGAAAAGGTAAGACGATTTCTGATATGCGTTCTAGCAAATTCAGTCTGAAAATGCAGCTAGCTTTCCAAATAGAATAGATCAGTGATGATTTCTGATAAAGAAAATAGTTTCAATGTGCTAAGCAAAATGCATACCATGGCAATAAGACGCTGAAGAGTCAACCTTTGTTGTTGTGCTTCCACAGCTGCCATTGCAACTGCGGCTTCCTTTCCCAAAACTGCCATACTTGCCTTCAATTCTTGCAACTTGAATTCAGCTGCTTGCAATTTCATTGCATTGTCTGGATTACCTGTACCTTCTCTGGCTCTTAGTTGGCGCCTTGAAACTTCAGCTGCCTGCTCGCCATCCACATGGAATTCATAACGGCAGACAAGTGAACCCTCTGTGCAAATTCCCTCTAAGAAAATACTTATTCCTCATGAAACACTGAAACTAAAGAACCAAAAGCTAATGGCAAGCAAAAACGCTCTACAAAACGCATTCTACTTGTCATGAAACAATATTAAAGTTGAATATGTGGGCACAGTATTGCAAATACAAAAATAAACCCAGTATGCAAGGTCACCTGTGCCTCTGCTTCCTGTCGCATTCGATCATAACGTTGAGCAAGATGACGAGCATCCTCCAAGGGAGCTCCCATAACCATCGCCCTTAATGGTTCTGCAATCTGATACATGCCCAAGCCCCAAAAAACAGCATATAAGTGTCATAGAAATGGATCTTTAAAGCAAGCAATAATAGGGACCATCAATTTTATTTTGGCATTCTGCATTTATTACAGAACCGTATTCAAGCTCAAGAAAAAAATCAATAAGGATCTCTAATGATATAACTAGAACCAAGAGAACTGGCCCTGAGATTATTATAAAAAGAAGAAGCATGAAGCTTAAAAACACAAATGGCTTGTTCCCTCATTTTTTTGAAATGTCCCTCAAACGAAACAACATAGACACAAATGCTAAAGATGGAGGCTGACAACAAAGGGAAACCTAGTGGTCTCATTCATAAGAATTTACTCATCCAACTGAGATTACATTAAGATATTCAGGTAACTCATGCCTTGGACCTTCCATGTCCAGTACGTAAAGTTATTTAACATGGTGAGAATCCAGATAGCTTCTTGTGCACCCACGCATTGAAGCACTTTTTTGATAGCTCTGGAAACAACCCTTCCTTGCAGTAGTAATTGTAATAACAGATTAAAGGATCCAATCTGTTGCAAAGGAAAACAAGTATAGGCTTGTCACACCCTAGTGTGTGTGTGTATGTAACATGAAATAATTATATATTATAGAAATTCACTGCCATGATTATACCAAAAATATTGCTATTCTAATCGATTACTAATAAGAAATATTACCATGGCATCACCTCTTCTATTCTATTAGGCAATGATATATCATTTTTTTTCACATGTAGCCGTGCCAGTGTTATCGGAACTGGATTGGTTTTGCAAAACCAGCCGGTTTGAGTGGTTTACAGGCCTAACCAGTCCAAATCGCGGCCCATGCTGAACCTGCCAGTTTTGTACAAGTCCGTATGCAGCACGTGGGATGACAATTTTGACCATGAAAATTACAAAAATAAATTAAAAAGGTAAAAAAACCCTAAAATTAACCCTAGACCCTGGTAATCAAAAAGGAAAGATGAGGAGAATGTCAACTTTTACTTAAATTTTTAACATTATCATTAATCGTTTCAGGATGTTTGAGAGTGGTTCCAACCTCATCGGACTTCAGATGCAAAGAGTATAATTTTAGACCCCATTCAGAATTCAATAGACTTAACAGCCTTCAGGGTTTCAAGATTGCAACGTTTCCACTAGATTCTATCGTGTATGAGGATATAGGATTGGCATTTAATCAAGCACATCAACCCCTCTATGTACCTCGATGTTGGTGGTGTTGATTGTTGAACTCCTCTGTCATGACCTTAGTAAAAATGTACCCTTCACTGAAGGAAAATCACTTATTAGGCATGGGAAGCTTTTTCTACCTTCTTTTAATGCTTGGATTAGGAAGTTTCATTAAAATTGCAGGGTGTTGACTAATGTCCTTGGAGGATCGACTTTGAGATTTGGGGTAGAGGCAAGGGCCTAGGGCCTAGAGGAGGGGGGCAAAGGGTGCTATTGATGAATTGGATCCAAATATATGCAATGATTATGATGATATGTAGTTATTTGTTGTAGCATGATATTTTTTGGACTCTAGAAGCCATTTAAAGCCTCTTTGTTTATGTATTTGGGTCAAATATGGATTTCACTTAGTGTTATTCTAGTTATATGCACCCTTACTTGCTATATACATGAGAAAGCTTTGCATATTTGTGTTTAATTGTTTGGATTCACATCGATGTACATGAATATATTTTTTATCAAAATTTGAATATTTTATGTAGCTTTTGGTTGGCCAGTTTTTTTCCGGTTTTGTTCCGGTTGTGGTCCAATTTCAACCAGTTTCCAATTTTTCAGGTCCACCAATTCAGTGACCAATCCAATTCTAATAGCATTGAACCATGCACCCTGTTACAGCTTGATTTAGCACCTAACTGAAGAAGTCTCAATCCACTAGTATTATGAAGTGCAACTTCAGAATAAAAGCACCATTGTCATATCTCAATGCTTAACTTCCCTCTTTTAGGCCAGGTCTTAAGGCCAAGGGAGGCTTCCACATGGGTCGATTGGATCTAAGATTTGAAGAGAGGTAAGGCAAGGAGATCAACATCTTTAAGATGTGAAATGTGTACTATAAGTTAATTTCCCAAATAAGTATTTAACCACTTTAGATTTTGCAATGACCAATAGATCAAACACTTAAAAAATTGCTCAATGATGTAAAATAAAACAAACCATGAACATTTGCAATAACAATAGTGAAAGAAAGGTAGCAGTGGATCACAAGACTTGAAAGTAAAAGTGCTTAAACAAGGAGATTCATTGCCGTGAGAAACAATTAATCATTCACCACTTTAGATTGCAATATGAGAAGTTAATATTCTTAGAGATTTTGAAGTTAGGCTTTGAATGAGGCCTTGCTTGAGAGAAAATTTCTGAAATAAGATGTTACCCAAATTTAATTAGACCAGACTTTTTGAAGAGACAAAAATCACTTCTCCAAGTTGTTAGCAATATTATTCCTAATCATTAAGTCCTAAATTAACTTAGTATTATCTCGATTTGCATATGAGAAATTATGTGGACTGTTCAATGTGGTTATCGGATATTGTACTATAAATGTATTTTATTGGTGCATACAATATTGATTTGGCTCTTGCCTCTTTTCTGCCACCTCCTTGTTTCTTGGTAATTCTTGATCTTCTTGCTCCTTTTTATTTACATCAATTGCTATCAAAGCTTTATTGATCTTAAGGACCTTGTGGTTGAATAAATAATGCGAATGAAGACTATGGTGTCTCGCTTTGATGGAATTTAAAGGAGAAACAGTCGCCATGGAAGATTCCTGAAAAATGGATTCAAGCACAACAATTTCACAACCATGCCATTCTTAACTAGCCACTGAAGGAGGCCATGAACACGAACCTGGTTAATGCCCACAATTTTTTCGTCTAGGTTGTCGACCTGAAAATCAGAAGTGTAGACTCCTTGGATTGTTATTCAGACAACTGTTTTCTTCTGTCTTGAACCAAGAACTCCAAGAGCTTAACTTCCTGCAAACTGACTACCAACCCCGTCCTTATTCTTTGTGTTTCCTTTTATCGATGGAAAAGAGGTAAATTATCTGGGTTTACGCCTGCATGTTGCATTTGGTAATAGAGCGTAAGGGACTCCTCAGTCCTCACAGAACACCATACATGCATAGCATATAATCACAGCATTTTACATGAAACTATTTTGGTTTTTATCGTCTGTTTTGTCAAAAACCAAGCGTGCATTCTCCAGATATCCCAACACGGAGTACATGCTGACAAGTTTGGTCCCCAGGGAGAGATCCATTGCAGTTCAACTTCATGCTAGACGTATCCACCTTGCTCTTAAAGTTCCTTAGATTGTCAATACCACAGCAGGTGCATGAATCCAACACAATGTTTTCAAACCTCACCTTGCAACTCCTGAACAGGTCACTTCCTATTCTGGCCTAGGCTTCCACTTGCCTCTGGAATTAGTTTAAACATATAGCAATCATATAGTTGTTGGGAAGAGGAAGGAATGGGTGGCGGTTTCCCTCAAAATCGTGACAGCGATCTTCTTGTGAGTGGAAGAGCGTAGGGGAGACCTCCATGAGTCATGGAACATGGAAATAATATTGGAGGACGTCATATGAAGACTATCATTTCTACAAATTCATTGTTACCTGTGCATGTTGATCAAGCTAGTTTATATACTTTTGAATAAAATTTCCAAAGTGGCAAGTGTAAGCCCGTGAAATGCATGGGTGGATTTCACAGGACTTACATTTTGTTAATATCTTTTTCACATGCTTTGTTTTAAAATGAATATTTTAATATTCATAAAAGGGATCCTAAAAAGTTATTAGGGTTATGAAAAGAGTCGTTAAATATGGGGTTATGAAAAAGTGACACTGAAAATTGGACTTTTATAAATAAGAGTTTGATTTAAAAGTGGGCACGAGAGATAACGTGAAAATTGACAAAGTGATAAGTGGAAATTTGATTGTGAGGTTTATTAACCTTTGCATTTGAGACATTGTATCTTCAAATAGACATTGAATTTTTCATTAATTTTGTACCATGGTGCTCAACATTGAAGAGTTCTAAACTCTTAATTGGAGTTATAAATTCTGGAGGATTGTACTTTGTATCCTTTGTAATTGGAGTCATAAAGTTCTAAACTTTGGAGGCTTGTACTTTGCATACTTTGTAACTGGAGTCATAAGGTTTTTTCGACACTTCACTAGGAGTCAAAGAGGATTATTTTACCTAATAAAATTGATTTTTTTTGCTTGTGTCCTAGACCTGCTCGAAATTGAATAAGGGGGGTCTAAGGAATGTGTGGGTGTGATGGTTTTTAATGGTCCCATATGGTTTTATTGGTTAAAATCTTGATTATATTGTTTTTTCCAACAAATAAGCCCACTCACATAGAGAAGGAAAGCAAAGGATCAAAACAGCTTGCACTTGAAGGCATCGAATCTTTGCATTTTTTAATCTTTTCGGTTGGTTGTATGATGTCATCAATTAGAAGAATATGAATCCGTCATTGCCTTTTAGTCTTCAAAAGTCTTAATTCATGGTCGAGTTGGAAGAAGCCCTTGTGAAGTTTTGCATTTGTCGTAATATGGTTGACATACATTGGAATCTTTCTTTGGCATCATTGAGTCTTGATCTGGCCTGAAATTGAATAAGGGGATCAAAGGTGTCTAGTGTTCATTATTTGCGACACCGAGCTTTTTGTGACACATTTGTTTGGGAACTTGAAGCACTTTTGGATCAGGATGGCGGCAAACACTGAAGACTTGTGCAGTCTTCTACACACTTTACTCAACATTGCACAAGGAACAACTATTCAAATAAGTAATCATGCACTCAATCATGTGACCACTTGTCTACAAGTCATGCATTAAAAGATTGATATTCTCAAAACTCGTAACAAGTCACTACAAGATGAATTACAACACCATTTTGAACCCATACTTCTTCAAAATAATCCTTTATTTGGATTAACTATTGTTGAAAGTGAACAAGAGGGTGTCGAGCATCATTTAACTATGAATCAATAAGATGAATTTGATGAAGCCATCAAGGAGCCAAATAATGAATTAATATGACGACATTAAAGTGACAAAAAATACATTGGATGTAGACACAAGGCAGATTAGGATAAGTTTGAAAATAAGACAAAATCATCAGACCTTGGGAAGAGCTGGAATTCAAGAGAAACAAATTTGGCTTAGGATATGACAGGACAGAATGACTTCTTTCACATTCCTAATTACTGCAAACCTGTGAAATTTGTGAGTATTGACTTTCTTGATGATAATTTGCAAAGGCTTACTATTTGTTACTGCACAAATTAGCACTCTTTCGATAGGTCACGAGGGTTAGTGATAAGATTGGCAACTTGTCAAGAGATGTGCCCACTATCACCACAATGCACTCTCCTCTCTTTTTAGGCCTGCTCCTTTGGCCACGGGAGGCTTCCCAAATGTGGATACAAGTAGCCCTGTAAAGTACAACAACGAGGACGACTCTACTTCTAACAAAACCCTCCTTGATTTTTCAACCAATGTCGTAATGGAGTCAATACGATATTCAATAAATAATCAATGACTAGGAGGTTAGGAGCAATATGATTTGGCACTGTATAGATCAATGAACCACAGTATAAAACCAGCACCAATAACTTGTATAGAATCTTGAATCAAACCTTTGAAATATCACCAATAAATACCTCTTTCCTCTTAACAACCAAAGTTAAGCTTGTAGCTTCTTGGAGTAACTTAGGATAGGGAGTGTCTACTGCAATATATGGCTGTGAAAACAATTTCAGATCTGTACCAGCCTGCAAAATGATGAATCTCTCTGATTTGGCACTTCAAAACCCGCCTACAGCACCCAATACAGCTTGGAGATGATGTAAGGACCTTTTCCAACCCCTAGGGCTTGTCCCTTTGTCAAGTATGGACCTGTAAAACAATGAACCACACCACTATGGCTGTACCGGCCACTTGGAGCTGACATAACACTCCTAGGGACGTCACCCTAGTTTAGGGCCTAAACAAGATGCAAAACAAGCTTTTTGTGGATTTTTTCACTTTTTATGGATTTTTCAATAAGATAAACAACTTATAAGTTTATAACAGCAGCAAACACATTGAAGTTTTGCACGAAAATTCAATACAAATCAAAGTACAATGACGATAAAAAAAATTGGATTTTTACAAAATATTTAAATTTTGGGGTTTTTCTATATATCTGATTTTTTTTGTATTTTTTCAATATATTACAAGGAAATTTCTAAACTAAAATGGTGAAGATTAGAGATAGACCTAAGCTTTATTCCTCCAAGCAACAAGAAATCGGGGCTACTATTTCTCCCAAGAACTAGCAATTCAATATTTGAATGAATTAAGGCAAGGCTAAGAAACCCTAGGTTATGTTAGCACTTGACCTAATTAGGGCAAACAAGATGCCAAGGCCCAAAACAAGAGAGATCCTTCAAGAGGAATGCCTCACCCAACAAGACTAAGCTATCATCCATAAAACCCTAAATTGCTCCTACCTTGGATGCCTTTGCCAATGCAAAGATAAGATGTTCAAGATCATACCACAATTGAGAGAGAAAAGGAGAAGAGAAAGAGAACTCAAGAATCCTTTCACCTTAGAATAGCCTTGGAAGATTGTAAAGAAACGTCAAACATCAAGATTTGATCCTTGAGAACCCTAGAAGAGCAAAGAAGAAGGGTGCACACCACTTAATTTCTCATGTACACAAGTAAGAATAAAATTTCAATCATTTGATCCCATGAGCTTGCTTACAAATGAGAGGAGGACACCTTATTTATAAGAAAAAAGGCTCACTTCATCCCTCCTCTAGGCCAACCTACCTAATTTGAGTTTAAAATGAATTTTGATGGTTTGCCACCCGCAATTCAAGGACTAAACCTCATAAAACATAAAAAATGATAAAATAAGATGATAGCTTCAACAAGATGACGAGATGAGCTTGGAAGGAGGATGTCATGCCCCTTCTAACCCCAACATATGTCTTTTTCCCTCAACGCCCTGCTTCAATTGATGGTACGGCCTTCAAAATGATGCTTTCAAGGTGGACAATTTGCATTTCTTCATTAGGATGACCAAAAGGGAGGGCTAGTACAATAAAATAAGGTCCAAGTGGGTATGAATGAGGTGTGCTAGAGCGGGTATTGACAACCCTTATGAGCGCAATCACCCTTACAAAGCATAAAACCATAAGTGTGGCTAGAGGCCCCTAAGCCATGTGTCCTAATGGATTCACCTCAAGGTATGCCAATACCTACCCAAGGCATAAATGCCGACATGATGAAGAGTTACCACCCATCAAGGGGTAGTCAATAGGGCCATAAGTCAAACACACTTTGAAATGAGGCCCAAGAGGACCTGTCGTGACGGACCAAGTGGTCTAGAACCTAGCTAAACCAACACTTTTACATAAAGAAACCCCCAACTTGGCCTTTTACAATGATAAAAGGACCCCCCTCCTTGGCACATCTGGTAGAGTGCGTTGCAGAAAATCCGGGGGAGTATTAGCTGCCTCCAACTACGGGGACATGTGCTTATCCTAGGAATGCGTGAGAACCAATATAGTCAGAATTGTGGGGAGACTCGCCGAGTCACCTGCCAAACAAGTACTCGAGTAAGACTCGGCCTGTAGACTCAGGACTCGCCAAACTCATGGGAAAATCGCCACTCACATCAAACTCGCTCGAACTCACCTCATACTCGCTCGGACTCACCTCATACTCGAAAAATTTTGTTTTAAATTTTATTTTTGTTTTTAAATTTTGTGTTTAGCAGCCTGTGGAGGCTTCCATCACAACCTACATGCCTGTAGGCTACCACTAGGCATCCTACAGGGATGTAATTGAACTTGTACTATTTGTGAATTTGTTCAAGGAATCATCTTTCAATTCACTATTTTGCGTACAAATATGGAGTGTAAAATGTTTTATTATCATTTTTATGAGATGAACTAATGAATTTATGCATAGAATGTGGTTTTATAACTTACACGGATTAGAAATGTTATTAGTATATTTTTTATGCACAAAATTTACTATATTTTAAAAAAAAAAAATCTATTTGTCGAGTCTTATCCAAGTCGCCGAGTCGACCGTAGTCCCAAGCCAACCAAGTCTTTGTCGAGTCCAAGTTTGACAACATTGGTGAGAACTTCTTGAATCTTCTGGTACCTGTAGACCTACACACACTTCAAACAACAAAGAACGTCAAATGAATCGGAGGCAGACACATGTCCTGCCTTGCTCAAATCAAAATATAAAATGCATAAAAACAACACAACAAGATACAATGCAAGGGTATAGCAAACAACACATCAAATGAATCTAAATCTACTATCGATACAAGGATGTCCCGGATCAAGTAAAAGATTTTCAAAGATTGTCCCTTAACGAGCAATGGAAACTTATCTCCATTCAAATGGCTCAAGTAGAAGGAATCGATACCCGCAACATCTTTAATTTGATATGGACCCAACCAAGGATTTTTAAACTTACCATGCTTACCTAATTTTTCCTTTCTATTATGCCACAGGAAGACAAGATCGACTTTCTTGAAATTTCGTTGGCAAGCTTTCTTGTCAAACTGATATTTCTTGATGTCGTACCAGGTGATGAGAGACTCTACTTTGTATTTCATCTAGCTCTGTCAATTGGTTGATTCTGTTTTGGGCTGCATCTGGATCTATTTGTCTCATCCATTGTCCCATGTGGTCATGCATCTTTTTTTACTTCACTTTAATAAGTCTTCAAATCATCATAAGAACACACTTCTTCACGAGTCAAGCTTTCCAATTCTTTCCTTTCTTTCGAGGTGAGCCCTTTATCATCTTCATGTGCCTTGGTCTCTTAGGAGACCCAAGATTGATTTCTTCGTAGTCTTCGACTTGGGGCACCTGTTCCTTTGTGTCTTTAAACTTGGCATTTCCATCGAGGATTTTCTCCATTAGAACTCTTTCAATATGAATGTGATTGTTGATTGCTTTCTTCAGTGGATCTTCACAAAGGTAAGGATTAGAAGCGGAAACTGCTAGTTCCTCAACTGGTTCATTCTGACCTCGGGGAATCACTTCTAAGGATAATGCATCAAAATATTCCATGGCCAACTATACTATATCCCTGTATCTTCCCAGTCCTTCATTTTCACTAGCAAACCTTTCTTTAACTGATTGGGTCTCGACCCCGTCGAAGTTCATTATCGAAAGCTTATTTATATATTTTTGAAGAGCAACATCGATAGCAAAAACAATGTAGGACTCAACATTGTCTTGAAAACAAATTATTTCATTTCCCGGATCTTTTGGATATTCCACATGATGTCTTCTCATAGGTTCTCTATGTAGTATCAGAAAGCGCCTCCCATTGTTGGGATGGTAGCATATGATAGATCCATTTGTATATTACCACCCAGATCGGTAGCCCATTTCCTTGATAACAGCATGCCCCATACTTCTGGTACATCAATGACAACAATATCCACTAGTAATTCAATAGAAGGATGTTCAGCAAGACCTACCTGAACATCCTTGATTAGTCCGCAAACTTTGACTTTTCAAGAGTTCATGGCACATATGTTCCGGTAAGGCCTTGAAACTTTTAATCCTAACTTTTACATTACATCTAAAGGCATAGCATTCATCGAGGCACCAGAATCCAGCATACAGTTATGTAAAATTGAATCACCAATCATTACTGAGATAAAGAAAGGTTGATTATTCGAGTTATTTTTTCCCCATGATTCATATTCTAGAGAATGTTGGGTAGATCTTCGTCTTCTTCTACTACACATATGGTTTGTGCTGTCTCTCCAAACCCAAATGACTCGGCTATTTGGTTCCTCACAGCTTGAATATTTGCTAACTGAAGGAATGGAATTGGAAACTTTATAGCACCTAGCGCACCTGAAAAATCAAAGCCGAATTTTTTATTAGTAGTAAAACCAATTGAAGACTTACCTACACTTACCTGAGTCCTTAGAGGAGCATCGTCTTTAGGCATTTTTGCAAACCCTTGTTGACTCGTTTGAGGGAGAATCCCCTTTCTTCTTTGGTAAAAAATAACCTTGAATCTATTATTGTACATTCTCTCAATTTCTTCAAGAGAAGGCATTTTTCCTAACAAGTCTGTGAGTCTATTAGTCTCAATGGATTTTTCTTTGACTTGTCGCATATCCTCTCATCAGATAAATTATTGTTGCTAATTTTCGAACAAATTATTGCATTTAACATATTTGATGGTTCCAATGATATAGGAGGCCTTGGATTTGTTGGAGGATCATTGTTTGAAATTTCATGGAGGAAACTTATTCTGACAGCTTTCAAGTTGAACGATCTAATTTTGTAGAGCGTTTGCCTACTAGGTAAAGTCAACCCTTAAACTTTTCATTTCCTCAAGTATAAGATTGGTCGAACTTTCGGAAGAGTCACTGGCAGAATTATACTCACCTTAGGATTTTGCACAACCTTAGCTCTTGGAGGATGTAAGATATCATGCTTTCCTAATGCCCTCCAACTTTTGTCCAAATCCTTTAACTTTTGCTTGGCAACTTCCAAGTTCTAAGGCTTGGCCAAGTTGAGATGAAAGAGAAACTCTCCTTGGAATGCATTCATGTAATACATCAAAATGATAGCATCAATGGGCTAGTGAGCCTAAGGAATTTTCTGCACAATCCCATCAAATCTATTATGAAATTCATCGATAGATTCATTTTCATTCCTATTTATGCTAATAAGATCATTCAATAAAAACCAAGGATCTTTCTTTTCAACCCATTTATCATAAAAGACCTCCTGCAACTTTTTACATGTACTAATGCCATTATTAGGTAGTCCAGTAAACCATTTCTCTGCCTCACCTTCTAAAGACGAAGCAAAACACCTAAACCATACATCAATATGTTTAATATCCTTTCTATACATATATGGCAGAAAATCCTTCCAATGAGCTTCAACACTAACAGCATTAGTTCCATCAAAAGTAGGTAATTTGCTACGTTTTGGTAGATCATTTGAATATCTCGACACATTAGTAAAATCAAAAGGCTCATCCAAATCATCCCCCCAAGGGGTTGCCATTGGAACAATAGGATCAATGAATAAATGGCAGATATCTAGCAAAGTTTCAAGGGACAATTGCACACTTACCTCCCTTACCTAGAGACGATGCCTTCTTTTTCGATAAACGATTTCAGGCTCCGAACGAAAATAACCTTACCTCGATAATTCGTCCTTATAAAGTACCTCTTTTTGTTTTCTTCAATTGGAGTCACCAGATAAGACCTACAAAGTCAATCCTTAGCAATAATCTTATCAAAGTACCAAACAAATGTTGAAAAACTGGACACTAATTGGACTGTAGTTTCATCAAACACTTAGCATATAACAGATTTCAAAGTTATACAAGCACCCACATTAAATGCAATTAATTTGCAGGCATTCCCATGTAACTTGAAAGCTGAAATACAAATATTAGGTGTAATTTGCAGCGGAAAAAACACTAGTAACAGCAGTTAATAAACTCAGATAGACACCAAGATTTTTGGTTGTCCAGCTCGAGAAAAACCCCAAAGGGGAAAACCCAACAAGAGAAATTTATTATTTACAAAGAGTTCAAAAGCTACAGCAGTAATCCATTTGGCATCAAAAAATAACAGTCTGAAAAACTCACTTGCAGACACCCAAAACAGTCCCAGATTTATGCCTTGAAAAACGTGCCAAAAAATTATTGTACGGCATGTACGGCCTAGCAGGTACATCAAACTCGAAATGTGTGCCAAACCTTTGTTGTACGGAACAGTACGGAACTGCCCGCAATAGAAAACCTTCACCTCGAAATCCATGCCCTAGGACAACCTCAAAATTTATGCCTATACTTCTGATGTACAGACTATATGGATCCATACAGTATGGCCTCCCAGCTTAATAGTACAATACGGCCTCCCTGCTGATGTAAAACAGTCAACGCTTCTCTCATAGAAATTTTTGTCTTGGGATTTGCGCCCCAACTCTCTTGGGAAAGATGCCAAATCTGCTGCAAAATCACTTTTTCTTCTCTCAGCCCTCTCTTAGAAATTTCTCTTGTAAATTGTGTCTTGCAGACTACCCTAGGCTCTCTCTTATAATTAGAAAATGACTTTTCACCTTCCCAACCCCTAAATCCAACGGCCAAGATCAAGGGATGTGATTCATTCCCTCCAAAATAAATCACTTACATTTTAATAAATTTATTTCACTTTATGTCATAAGTGCACTTTATGAAATAAAGTCACTTTATAAAAGTCACTTAATACAAGAGTCACTTAATACAACTTTATAAAATCAACATTACAAAGTCAAGTATCCTAGATAGTGTAAAACAAGGTCACTTCCACATACAAGACAAAACTATCTGAGCTAAAAAGTTAACACTCCCTATAAGCAAGGGAGGTACTCACTGCCATCATCATCATCAGGTCCCGTCCTCAAATCTATCACATTGTTCATAGTAGGAGCTCCCTTTGAACCTAGAGCCAACGCTACCACCTACACTGAACTCAAATCTGAAGACATCCTCCTGGCAGCTACTCTGAACCCTAAGCTCCTAGGAGAATCCAATCTCCAATCATGAGCTTTGCTCCTTTCATACCAGCTGAGCCTCCTGTCGGTACTCAAAAGAGACTCCCTCTCTTCTCTCGGAAATCGAGACTGAAACCTTGGCGCCACTGTAGCCCAGGAGCCTCCTGCTCCTCTTCCGACTCTGAATCATCAAACGTGGGTAACTTGTACAACTCACCGAACCGATCACCAATCAACTATGGTTGGATCAGTTCCGCTCCCTATGAGTATATATAAACATTTCCCATATCAGCTCTCTCTAGGAAAATGTACACATGTCCCCTCTGGAACAATGTCGAATACTTCACATCCTCCAAGGATGACACCGAGGAGCAAGTTAATGCTCAGCCCTGGAACAAACAGAACTCCATCCTGCTCTAGGAGTTCACCCTGTCGAACCTAGAATCTGGCTCTCCCAAATCCACGCACTGCACGTGTCGTTCCCCCTTCACTCTGAACCACCCAATCTGGATCTATCTCAATAATACAGTGGAATATATGATATATTCCGGTCATGTGACGAGAGGCTCCACTGTCAATGAACCAACTATTATTCTGCACAAATCCATTGTTGTGGGCACTCGATTTAAGAGAGAAAAACGAGAATTCCTTCTCTAACTTTCTCGCAAAGTCTTCTATCTCTGTTGTAGCTACAACAGATACATCCTCCTCCTCCTCCTCCTCCTCCTCCTCCTTCTTCTTCTTCTTCTTCTTCTCGGGACATTGAGAAGCAAGGTGGCCATACTGGTTGCAAGCAAAGCATCTGGATTTGCTCAAGTCCTTACCGGATTTCTTCTTACTCTTAGCAGAAAGAGCAACATTTTCTTCATCAGCGCCCTCCTTCTGCCCACTGCCCTGAGATCCTTCCCAGATCTCCTCCTGAGTGAAATCGCCCCACAGTCTGTTCCAATTTGGAAGATGTTCACGACCAACCACACACTTCACGAAGACTTCCAAGTCCTTGGTGAATCCTTTCAAAGCAATCCTCACCAACTCAGAATCAGATATGACCTCCCCAACTGCAGAAAAACTCATCTTTCACCTGTGCCACCCGGGTAAGATAGGATACCACACCCTCACCCTTGGCCATCTTGGTCGCATGCAGCTTATCCTTGAGAGCCTGTGAAATTCCACAGGGATAGATCATTGAGCTAGAATAAACCTCACAATTTCACACTGTTATTACTGAGAAGAATTAGACAGAAACATGGATCAATTCACTCATAAAACTGAAACACACATGAAAAACTGTTGTTGATACATTAATCAGTTGTAAGCTGGCAATCAAAAAGTGTTACAATAGAATGAAGTCGATACTCCTGGAAGGATTCGAATTCACCTCAAGTATAGGTTTAGTTTGCATTGGAACCATCTCCCGATAAGGTTCAGTGGCCACTGATGATGAATAATCAATTAATTGAGGTATAACTGAGCATAACTGAATCATGTGGGCACCAAAATAGGGGAGGAGACTCCAAGGGGGCGAACTACTAATTTGTAGTGGTCAAAATAGGTGCTTCTACACTCAGTAGCAGTTAAACTAGGTGTAACAGTCAGTTAACTAAGCAATCAAGGGATCAAGGTGCCCTAAATCATGGAACTAACTGTGCTAACTCCTAAAATCATACATGAGGGCGAATTTGGACTTCAGTGATGTAACCAAGGCGCTCTGAGTGGATAGGAGGGCTAATGATGGCCAAAAACAAGCTCCGGGGGGGCCAAAGTAAGGACTAGGTGCTAGGAGACTCAACTGCTAATGCATGGAATGCATGGATGCATGCAAAATGCATGTAAAGCATGCAAGACCAAAATGAGATGGTGAGAATATTCCAACAGTGCCATCTTTCGGTTCTCATTCTTCGCCTCATACAATTTTTTCAGTGTGTCCCACATCTCATAAGCTGACTTCTTCTCAACCAAGTGAGGGATAAGATGGTCCCTAACACCATCGAAAATCATCCTCTGTGCTCTGGCCTCTTTCACTTCATGAATATCGAGAGCAACGGGATTGGATGTGGGAGGAGTTACCACGATGCTAACCATAGTCCACAGTATGCTCTCCTTAAGCATAGCAGTCATCCTAACTTTCCATTGCAAATAGTTGAAAATTCCATCCAACCGGTCCTCATATCTGATGCAAACAACAATCTCTCTCTCTTGTCCAAAAGAAAAGTAAACCACAAGCTTCCCTTTTCTGCCCAACACTTGCAAATCACTTGCAGATAGTGTCTACCTGCCAACAAGCTGTTAAAATCAGCAAAAAACACTTTTCCAAACAACTATGACACTGATGCCCACTAGATTTAAGAGCCTTGCTCTGATACCATGTTGAAAAACTGGAAACTAAAGGACTGTACTTTGGTCAAACACTTAGCATATAACAGATTTCAGACTTATACAAGCACCCACATTAAATGCAATTAATTTGCACACATTCCCATGTAACTTGAAAGCTGAAATACAAATACTAGGTGTAATTTGCAACGAAAAAACACTAGTAACAGCAGTTAATAAACTCAGATAGACACCAAGATTTTTCGTTGTCCAGCCCGGGAAAAACCCCAAAGGGGAAAACCCAACAAGAGAAATTTATTATTTACAGAAAGCTCAAAAGCTACAACACTAATCCATTTGGCATCAAAAACAACAGTCTGAAAAACTCACTTGCAGACACCCAAAACAGTCCCAAATTTTTGCCTTGAAAAATGTGCCAAAAAATGCCTGTATGGCCCAATAGGTACAGCAAACTCGAAATGTGTGCCAAACCGCTATTGTAGGGAATAGTACGAAACTTCCTGCAACAAAAAACCTTCACCTCGAAATTCCTGCCCTGGGACAGCCTCGAAATTTGTGCATGTACTTTTGTTGTACGAACTGTACAGATCCATACAGTACGGGCTCCCAACTATACAGTATAGTATGGCCTCCCTGCTGATGAAAAATAGTTAGCCCTTCTCTCACAGAAATTTTTGTCGTGGGATTTGTGCCCCAATTCTCTTGGGAAAGATGCCAAATCTGCTGCAAAATCACTTTTCTCCTCTCAACCCTCTCTCAGAAATTTCTCTTGTAAACTATGTCTTGCACACTACCCTAGGCTCTCTCTTATAATCAGAAAATGCTTTTCACCTTCCCAACCCCTAAATCCAACGGCCAAGATCTAATCTTGCTTTGACAAGATCAAGGGATGTGATCCATTCCCTCCAAAATAAATCACTTACATTTTAATAAAGTTATTTCACTTTATGTCATAAGTGCACTTTATGAAATAAAGTCACTTAATAAAAATAACAAGAACACTTATAAAAGTCACTTAATACAACTTTATAAAATCAACATTACAAAGTCAAGTAGCCTAGATAGTGTAAAAGCAAGGTCACTTCCGCATACAAGACAAAACTATGCGGAGTGCCTCCTGAGCTAAAAAGCTAACAACAAAAACTTACCTCAACTTTCTCGGCACCAAAATGTCAAGCTTGCTAAAAATGAATGAAAATGACCAGGGAACACCTTGTGAATGGAATGTCATTATTGTCCTTTGAGGTCCTTGGCAACGATGCCAAAAATGTTATCGAACAAATTAGCACCCTTCCGATAGGTCACAGGGATCGATGCTAAGATTGGCCACTTCTCAGGAGATGCACCCACTGTCATCACAATGCAATCTCCTCTCTCTTTAGGCTTGCTCCTTTGGCCACGGGAAGCTTCCCAAATACAGATAGAAGTAGCCCTATAAAGTATAACAACAAAGACAACTCTACTTCTAACAAAACCCTCCTAGATTATTCAACTAGTGCCTTAATGGAGTCAATAAAAAATTCGATAAATACTCAATGACTAGGAGGGGAGCAATATGATTTGACACTACATAGATCAATGAACTGCAATATAAAACTAGCACCAATAACTTGTATAGAATCTTGAATCAAACCTTTGAAAGATCACCAATAAATACCTCTTTCACTTACCAACCAATGTTAAGCTTGTAGCTTCTTGGAGTAAGTTAGGTTGGGGAGTGTCTACTGCAATGTATGGTTGTGTAAACAATTTCAGATCTATACCAGCCTGCAAAATGATGAATATCTCTGATTTGGCACTTCAAAGCCCCCCTAGAGCACCCAATACAGCTTGGAGATGATGTAAGTACCTTTTCCAACCCCCTAGGGGTTGCCCCTTGTCAAATATGGACCTGCAAAACAATGAACCAGACCTGCACTAGGGCTCTACCAACCGCTAGGAGCTGACGTCACACACCTAGGGCTAACGTCACCCTAGTTTAGAGCCTAAACAAGATGCAAAAAGAATTTTGTGGATTTTTTTCACTTTTTATGGATTTTCAATAAGATAAACAACTCATAAATTTACAACAGCAGTAAACACTTTGAATTTTTGCACGAAAATTCAATACAAATCAAAGGACAATGACAAAATAAATATTTTTGAATTTTTATAAAATATTTGATTTTTAGGGTTTTTCTAGATATCTGATTTTTTTTGGTATTTTTCCAATATATTACAAGGAATTTTCTAAATTGAAATGGTAAAGATGAAGGAGATACACCTAATCCTAATTCCTCTGGGCAACGAGAAATCGGGGCTAACATTTCTCCCAAGAATTGGCAATTCAATATTTAAATGAACTAGGACAGGGCTAAGAAACCCTAGGTTATGTTAGCACTTGACCTAATTAGGGCAAACAAGATGCCAAGGCCCAAAACAAGCGATGTCCTTCAAGAGGAATGTCTCACCCAACAAGACTAAACTATCATCCATAAAACACTAAATTGCTCCTACCTTGGATGCCTTCGCCAATGCAAAGATAAGATGTTCAAGATCATACCACAATTGAGAGAGAAAAGGAGAAGAGAAAGATACCTCATGAATCATTTCACCTTAGAATAGCCTTGAAAAATTGTAAAGAAACCTCAAACATCAAGATTTGATTGTTGAAGACCCTATAAGAGCCAAGAAGAAGGGTGTGCACCACTTAATTTCTCATGTACACAAGTAAGAATAAAATTTCAATCATTTGATCCCATGATCTTGCTTACAAATGAGAGGACACCTTATTTATAAGAAAAAAGGTTCACTTTATACCTCCTCTAGGCCGACCTACCTAACTTGAGTTTAAAATGAATTTTGATGGTTTGTCACCCACAATTCAAGGACTAAACCTCATAAAACATAAAATAATGATAAAATAAGATGATAGCTTCAACATGATGAAGAGATGAGCTTGGAAGGAGGACGTCATGCCCCATCTAACCCCAACCTATGTCCTTTGCCCCCCAACACCCTCCTTCAATTGATGGTACGTCCTTGAAAAGGATGCTTTCAAGGTGGATGATTTGCATTTCTTCATTAGGATGACCAAGAGGGAGGGTTAATACAATAAAATAAGGTCCAAGTGGGTATGAATGAGGTGTGCTAAAGTGGGTATGACAACCCTTATAAGCGCAATCACCTTTACAAAGCATAAAACCATAAGTGTGGATTCACCCCAAGGTGCACCAATACCTACCCAGGGCATAAATGCCCGACATGATGAGGAGTTACCACCCATCCAGGGCTAGTCAGCAGGGCCACAAGTCTAGCTACACCTTGAAATGAGGACCAAGAGGACCTGCCATTACCGACCAAGGAATCTGGAACCCAACTAGACCAACACTTTTACATAAAAAAAGCCCCAACTTGACCTTTTACAATAATAAAAGGACCCCCCTCCTTGGCACATCTGGTAGGGTGCACTGCAAAGAATCTAGGGCGTAACACTATTGATGGTAAGTTGGATAACATACTTGAACTTGAGTATCATGATGAGGAACAAATGGATAAGGATGATGCTGATGTAGTTGATGGTGATGAGGATGTTGCACATGATCTTGGTAAGTTAGATAGTGTACCTAAAGAATGCCAACACTGTCACCGAGTAAGCCATCATAAACGACACTGTTTTGATCTTCAGCCATGTAGTATTTGTGGGAAGACAAACCACCTTTCGAAAAGGTGGTGGAAGCAACCAAAGATTCAATGAAACAAGGTAAATTCTCAGTGGTTAAGTACTTGGTGCTGGACTTTGGAAGCCAAGTTGTTGGAGTGATCTTATTGTCAAGTCCATACACAGGTACAAGAATACTTAATTAGAGATATATCTATAGTAAATGGACATGAATGTTTCGATACAAGTTTTTGATGATTCAGTGTGCATGACCAAGGTCCACTTAATGTAGTCTTTTGAATTGAAGATTGAGTCTATGGACTCTACTCAAAGACAATATGATTACCCTTTTCCACTTTCAGGGGGGTCTATTGACATAGTTAATTTACAGGTCCCGAGATTTCTCACCTTTTAGTTGACAAGGGGAAAGATATTGATGATGTCAGACTTCAAGGTTCAAAGTCTATTCAATGATTTTTGCAGGCTGTGGTTTATTGAAAATGATCAATTTACATTGGATGGATTCATGAAATGATTGATGATAGATCAAGGATTGTTTCGGGACATGATGGAGGATTCTAGACAAGATGGTAGATCGAGGATTGATTCAGGATAGGATGATGGACAAATGATGGATAAAGGATTTGATGGTGTTGGCACATATCACTGATATAGAGTTTTTGATTGGTTAGGAATTTTTCAGGAGTTTGGTGGATTTTCAAGATATTGGTTTGGATGGATGCTTTGCCACATATTGGCATTTGAGAACTCAGTCACTTTGTGACCTACATGATTATTTGACACATTTTTTGAACATTTGGCATCAGGATTTGGAGCAGTACCAGCGGTTCACCTGGTTTACTTCTCAGATGGTTTTGTGGCAGGATTATGACTCAATAACAAGTTTTCATACATAAGTTTCTACAAGATACATGATTTGGATGTTGATCGACGCTTTTTCCTATCAACTGGATTATTGACAGTTTTTTATGTGTCGATATTTGAGAGCTTCGTAGTCTTCGAACTTCACAGGGATGGTCTTTTGACCTTTGCAGAGGACAGGCAATTCTTCTACATTTTCTCTTCGCACATTGGGTTGTCAAGGATTCTTAGGATATGGGATGTGTTCAACTTGCAACCAGTTCACTTCTCACTGGGATTTGCTCTTATCAATTTCGGATTCACAACAGTGAACACTTGAGGATATCCAGCTCATTTCTTGCACTGTGAGTTTTCCAGATTTTGTCTTCAACATCTACTTTTGGTGGTTTTTCAAGCAAACTTCATCGACATTCATGAGATTTCAAACCATGAGTATCAAATTGAAGACTTGGATATGTTATCAGCTTTTGCACTAGTCTTTGTTGCTAGCTGGTACACTTGTACGGGCTTATGATTAAGGTGGGGGATTGTTAGCAATATTATTCCTAATCATTAAGTCCTAAACTACCTTAGTATTATCTTGGTTTCCAAATGAGTAGTTATAAGGACTGTTCAAGGTGGTTATGGGATATTATACTATAAATGTACTTTATTGGTGTATACAATATCGATTTGGATCTTGCCTCTTTTTTGCCATCTCCTTGTTCTTGGTAATTCTTGATCTTCTTGTTCCTTGTTATTTACGTCACAAGTGTGGGAGAGTGGTCTTATTCGTAAATAATGTGCCAATTACTCCAAAATTGTAATTAGTGAAACATGATCATTAACCAAAGTAAATTTTCCAGAAATTAGAGCTTGTTGTTCCAATGATTTTCCAGCAAGGAAATAAGCAAGAAGACTAAGGAAATTCAGATTTTTTACCCAAAGTTAAGCGTGGAAAATTATAACATGAAAAATCCAAATTCTAAGATGCTAGAATGGCTTAAACAATTTCCAGAATTAAAAGATATTATTGTAGTAATTTCCAAAACCAATTAAATGCAATCTTAACCACCTCAAACCATTGAAAACTTCAAGAAAAATCAGAATTCTAACCCAGAAATTCAATAATTAATTCCAACATAAACCCTTATGAAAAATGTGAAATTTAGAGCTAACTAGGGTTAATTTTACTTATGTTTTTTCCTGTATTAAACTAGTATACTAGAACATAGATAAAAAAGGAAATGAAGCCTAGAAAAATAAGATAAAACCATAAATTCACCTAGGCAAAAATGGGAAAATTCCTAAAATGTTTTCTTTGATTTTTTGTGATTTTTACCCTTAAACAAACATAAAACAAAAGGAAAGAAATTATTTTGGACTTTTTGGTTGTGGAGTAAGAGAGCTTAGGACTAGTGCCTTCAAACCCTTGGGCAAATATAGTTTTTAGGATGTCCTTCTTAAACCTTGTTTGTATGTGTTTGACCAAAACCCCTGCAAAATGCATGCCAAATTCCTACTTCAAACATTTTGAAGCTACTTGTAAATTTCACCGAGGAAAAGTAGCATTTAGCATATACTTCAACCTATCTATCTAGCTCAAGCCTTAGCCTATGCAAAATTGATGAGTGCCCCTCCTAAGAATGCCAAATACTTCAAACAACCTACAAAGCTAAAGTATGATAAACAAGGGAGCAATATTACCCTTTTTATGGACTAGATAAATATATGTTACAATGCGAAAATGAACAAAGTTACCTCAAAGATTAAGCCACCAAGTTGAACCTCATATGAAGAAATCCCAAGAGAACAAGAGCAAAAGAGTGCAAAGTGATAGTATTATTCTCCAATCACAACAAGTACAAGTAAGGAAGGGATCTCTTATATATGAGAGAGATCTAACTTCCCTCTCAATAAAATAATAATACATGAGCTCAAACCCTAGATCTACCCTAGGGACTCTCCAAGATAGAGTAGAAAAATAATAAAATAAGCCAACCAACTCCCAAAGAGAGAGGGTGCTCCATTTAATCATGGTCAACAAGAGTGAAATGGTAGAACATAATCCCAAAGAAGGAGGACGCTCTAAGGGAATAGGTCCAAACAATAACCAAACATAACCATAAAGGCCCTAAACCTAGGGCACTCCAACAAGAAAGGACCAAAACTCATCAATAAGCTCAAGCGCTCCCTCATATGTGTGACACGTGTGGTCCAAAGAGGCCTCAAAGTGAGATGTCAACCTGGAGAAATAGTCAAATGATGCAACCAACTCCTCAAATAGGTGAGCGATAGTCCTTCAAAGGCATGCCAAGTGGATGGAGGGGGCATTCCAAGGTCAAAACCTTAGAACACCCTCCTTAATATGCTGAAACGGCCTAATCCTCTAGTCACATGTATGAGGGACAACACCATCTCTAACTCCAATGAATCATATCTACAGTCCAAGTGTGATGTAACAATGGTCCAAGGTGGGATGTCTAGGTCCAAATGTGAGATAAGAACCCTCTAGAAACATCGCCAAGTGTCCCACGTGCAAAGTGAAGGGTGTGCATTATGTAGAAGGGGGAAGTCTCCCTCAAAAGTGCTAGGAAACGTTATGCATGATCATCATCAAGTGTAGCACTCCATAGAAACATGCCTAATAGCCATCAAACATACCACATCAAGTGCCATAGCATGTGTGTAAGATAAAACACTCTAGTGCATAAAGGTTAACCCATCATTTAACTTAGACAATGTTATCAAACATGAAACAAAGTAACATTCATGCCCTTCTAACAACTCAGTGACTTATTTAACCTTTACTCATCCAGTCTAACCTTGGTGTGACCCTATTAAAACATTATTAGATGTGACACCCCTAAGTTAAGAAGCATAGCTTAGCTACCTATGTTAAGTGAGGTTGCATCAAGTGAATTATGTACCAGGGAAGAAAGGGGGTCTTTATGAAATAACCATCGTAGCAATATAAGAGTGATAAGTCTATCCTTAACTTTCAAGAGTTAGAATTTAATATGTTTCCTCCAAGTGTGCCTAAGAAAATGCTTTATCGATCATCCATCCTTGCACCTTCGTATTGCGATCTCTTTTTTCATTTTTCCTTTGATATTTCATTTATTTGCATTTCATAGCCCTTTCATTGGCTTAGTCCCTTTTTGCTTTAGATTTGGTAGACAAGGGAACCTGACTTTTGCAAGGGGAGTATCTCCCATAATTTTCCATTTGCATTTGCATTTAATTTATCAGCATCATCCTTGACAGTACAAGACTCTTTTAGCTTTATTTGAGGCATTCATAAATGGGAATAGTAATGAGACCTTAGGTTATTGTTGATGACAAATCATTCATAAAGGGGAAAATGAAGGGGATGAATGAATTGGCTAGCAAAATGAATATCGGCTAGGTAAAATGTTATGAAATGGATGAAAACACTTTAACCTAGTTTACTAAGGTACAAATTAACCTTCACACTAATACACTTCTAAGGGAAAGCACACCAAAAAAAGATTATGACGTGATTAATTGCCTTAAGCATATGAATCATTATATAAGCATATGAATCATTATATGAGCATAAAAGTAACATTCCATGCAAACATATCATCATATAAGAAAACATGCTAAGAACAAATGAGGGTTAGAGATATCACATCGCGTAGAGGATCAAACATTGCCTCTGGCTAAGCACATCCAAGGCACATGGACCATCTAATATATGTTGAAGGACCTCTAACCAGTGATCTATGGTGAAGCCACACATCTCATATCAAGAACAACTGATCAAAATCACCCCTTGCTGAAAAAAGGGTAACACACCCCATCCTCCAGCCCATAACACAAGGGTAAGGTATTCCTCATGGCTCATAGCCTCAATAACAATTGTCTCACGAAGAGCAAAACATGTCACAAGTAGGATTTGAACTAGGGTGGGCAGAATAACATCTCTCCTCCCTAACCACCTAAGCTAGACCCAATTGACAAAGAAATGATATAACTTGCCTAAGGGCAACTTCATAACACATGCTCAGTAGTACTTATATTCCACCTTCTCATGGACTGGAAGAAGTTATAACCTCTAGGATACTACTCTCAAATGTAACACAGTTGAACCTGTTACCGGGAAAAATAGCAGGGCTAGTGCCCAGTAAGCACATGCAAGGACTTGTGACCCAATGTCACCTCGATCACAAATCTTTAACTTCTTCGGAGAGTCTTGACCTCCAAGGGGAGAGCCCCTATGGAACACTTGTAGACAAATTATACTAGATACCTCCCACAACCTCATGCAAAGATCAGTGCCTCTATGGAGTCTGTCATACAGTGACAGTTATACCCCAAGGATAAGCAATGTCCAAATGTTTCTATGAGTAATTGAGATTAGGTTACCATAGTGCATTAGGACAGTAATCACCAAAGATTTATTATCAATATCAAACTACTTCAACGTGGATGCAAACCAACAAATGATGATGGAATAGTTGTTAAATACTGTAGTATTACACTTTGCAAAACAGTGAATATCAACTTGTTAAAAATCTACCAAAGCAAATCAAAGTTCAATGACAATTTAACTAAACAAACAAGTCAATCTTGTAGCTCTTAGCAGCACTTAAATAATGACAAATTTAACCTTCTTAATCAGATAGTAAAACAATCCTGTAGTTCTCAATTTATCCTTAGATCAGTAGCAAATTAAAACTGTCATATCAACCTTCATTAAACAATTGTTTATGTGTTCCTTTGCTAACCTTTTGTGTCTTGCTGTTGTCTTACATTGTGACAGGTTTTAGGGCAGCAACAGAGGTTACATGTTATAAAGAACAGCCCAAAGGGGCCTCTAAGGCCACGATCTTGGGCTTCTAGGGCTGCTTGAGGGGAGAGGAGGCAAAGGGAGAGGAGCACTAGGGTTTTTTAGGAGTGGGATTAGGAACTTAGGAGGGAGGGATTAGGTCTGGTTAGGGTTTTGCAGCAGGGGAAGTTAGGGAGCGGGCCGAGGGTTTAGAGGGCAGAAAAAGAGAGGTCGAGGGTGTAGGAGGAGCTTGGAGGTAGCCAAGCCAAGGGTTTGAGGAAGAGGCCACAGCCCTAGATGGGCTCAAATTTTGCAAAAAATTATGTTTTTAATTTTTTTTTGTTTCTTGGCTGCTCCAAATTTCTCCCTAGGGTTTCTAGGGCCTAAAATGGTAGGCCGAAATTATAGAGGAGGAGGTCCAAATTTTAGGGAGACAAAAAATTTGAAAAAAAAAATTGGGGGAAATTTTGTAGGGTTTTAGAAATAAAATTGCAAACCTAAAAACTAATCTAACCTATCATGAAAATACAATTACTTACACATGAAAATGCAAGAAAATTTGATAAATTTTGATAAACAAGGGTTTAAATGGGTGAAACCCTAAACCCTACGCCTAGAAGAGAGGTGACCAGCCTCCCTCTTAGATTGATTTTCTCCTTGACTCTAAACTAGGGCTTCCTACAACAACCCAAAGGGTTCGTTATGGGAGCCTAATATATAACAAATTCAGAGATCCAGGGCCAAACTAAGGAAAACGCTCCTCTAGGGAGCGTTTTCCACCATGCAAAGTAGATAGAAGGCAGTCAAGAAGACCAAAATCGGAAAAAATGCAGCTCTATGGCAACCATCCAATCATCGATAAGCAAAACCTACCTACCTTCACCAAGAAAGGCTAAACAAGAGTTACTTGAGCTTTGTGTTATTTTAACAATTCCTAGCATCCACCATGCATGAGCAAAACCTTAGAAAAACGTCCAAATTTGATCCATAAGCCAAAGAAGAAAATCCTCCAAGAGGTGCACATCACTTCCAACAGCCCTAATTAGGGTAAAAGAGCAACCTATTGTATTTTATCCCTTGTGTTATGATTTATAAATGAGTGAGGAGAGGCTTATTTATAGCCTTCTCAACTCACTTTTACAAAATAACCAGGCCGACATGCCAATTTAATGTCAATGTAAAAATATAGCATGAAATATTATAAAATAATCTAAAAAGTCGGTAACCTGGGTATTTCCCCCCTAGGTGACGAAAAACTAATAAAAATAGCTATAACTGAACAAATGGCTTCACTCTGAAAGATGGAGTGAGTAAGGGAGGATCATCATGCCCGATCTAACCCTAAGTGTGTTGAAAAACCCTCAACGCCCCCCCTCTATCAATCATGCGGGCCTGGTTGCTAGGATGACGTCATCCCTGAGAAGGCACCAAGGAGAGAGGGTGCTCTGTTGGAAAGGGACCAAGATGGGTGCATAGGGTGACTGGAAGAGGAGGCAAGTGCCTCTGAGCTGGAACACTGTCACCTGTGTGGAAATCAAGCAGGGGGTCATGTGACCCAGTGACCCCCCCCCCTAGGGGCCTCGGACACCAACCTCAAGGCTACAAGCCCCAGAATGAGGCAGTCAGCAATGCCACTAAGCCATATTACTCCGAGAGGGAGAATCAAAGGTTCTGGCCATAACCAACTCTCAAAACTGCAAATAATACCCCCATCCTGGCCCTAAAGAAGAAAAAAAACGACCCCTCTCCCTGGGCAGATATCTGAAAGTGGGCAGGTATTGATACCGCGTAACAGAACCCACTCATTAACTCAAGCTTTGGGGACAATGATACCAACCTTTGCATGCATAGTAATTGTAAATTACATGATAAAAGTTGCTTTCTGATACAAAGAAAAAAAGTGTAGGTTTAACATCATAGATGTTCAAAAGAAAGATTTCAAGAATTGTAAACCTAAGGAGGGCATTAAATTTCATCATCCAATCACATGATAAGTCAAATCATGAAGTAAAACTATGCAATAGGAATCCATTGCCCTAATATGGACAAAAACCAATTGCTATTCTAACCATAGTTGAAAACATCACCAAAATATTGCAATTTTTTTGGCTTGCCAATTTTTTTGGTTGAAAAAATCGTGATTTTTTGGAAAAATCGAACCTTGCATTATTTTTAGGAAAAACTAAAAAATCACGCAACAAACCAAAAAATCGCCAGGGAGGCTGGGCCGCGGACTTTAAGGCCAATTTTGAAATTTTTTGGGTCATTTTTCAGAGTTTTAAAAACACAGATTTTCTATAAAAAAATTGACCAATTTTGTACAAATGACATTGAAGTCAGTAATATTAAATGGTAATGTTAAATTCTTAAAAGGAAAAGTGGCATTCTCCCTATCTTTTATTTTCCATCATTTTACTTAATTTTTTTTACATTACCATTAATTGTTTAAGGATGTTCGAGAGTGGTTCCAACCTCATCAAACTTGATATGCAAAAAGTAGAATTTTAGATCCCATTCAAAATTCAACAAACTTAATAGTTTTCAAGATTTCAAGATTGCAACGTTTCCACTTGTTTCTATCATGTATGAGGGTAAGGGATTGGAATTTAATCAAGCACATCAAACTCTCTACGTACCTTGATGTCGATGGTGTTGATGCCTGATTGTTAAAGTTGATTGAACTCCTTTATATCAGTGCCCTAATAAAAATGTACCCTTCAATCAAGCCAAATGACCTATTGAGCATGGGAAGCTTTTTCTACCTTATTTTAATGCTTAGATTAGGAAGTTTCATCAAAATTGTAGGGTGTTGACTAATGTCCTTGGAGGATCAACTTCGAGATTCGAGGTAGAGGCAAGGACTAGATCCTAGAGGAGGGGGGGTGACCAATGTTCCAACCGGTCTAGAAACTTCCAAATTTCCAATCTTTAAAACTTTGATGTATAATTTTTTATTTTGGCATCCACTACATCATATATATCAGTGCTTTCTCCATATTTATGTGTCAATGTGTTTATCTGATGTTGTTATTGCTTTATATGTTTAAAATTCTGAAAAAAAAATGAATATATTTTGTATTTTTTAATGATTGCCATGATTTGCCGATTTTTTCACCAATGTTGCTGAGAAGTTGTATTCGGGACCCTTGCCGATGCCGAATTTTTCAACTATGATTCTAACTGTGATTACTGCAAAAAAATATTATTATATCATCCCCTCTTGTATATCATCTAGCAATGTTATAACTTAACTACAGATAATAACTCAGTACTACTATCAGTGGCACTATCACTTCACCGTATTGTGAATTGGAAGCAATTCAAGGATGCCACAAACTTCCTCATGGTTCCATTCCTCTGGGATTGATGTCTCAAATTATGGAGGAAGACCATTCCTCTGTCTTTGATCCAATCAAATTAATACATATTCCCAAATGAAAGCCACTGCATTAATTTCTGTACTTTTATAAAGAGGTTCTTACTCTCCGAAAGACGAATCATCTACAATGAAGATCAGTTCACAACCTTTGCTACCTATTCAAAATATGTTCATCATTATCTGATTTATTAATCTTGATTAATATAAACTGAAGGATCTCAGACAGGAAATAAGAACTTACTTTCACCACTCAATTTATCAGGAACATTTGATTCGAAGGAATGGTTGCATGTCCAGGATGGATGCAAATAAGCTTATACAAGAAGAATACTATCAGACAAACTGTAAGAAAAGGATGATACGTTGATATTACATATATGTCTCAAGCATTTTGAATATTCAAGGTAAGGTTTTTTTTAATGTGCAACTGTTAGTCATAAATTATAATATGTTATGAATGTCACGGGAAGTGTGCCACATTTGATAGGTTTCACCAGTCATTCATCATAAATATGATTTCTTGGCTGGGTTTCAGATCACAATTTGTACCTGTGGTGAAGGCCCTCTTTTCCAGTGCTTCAGCTTTTCTCTTTTTTAAGATGCTTCCTTAATACTCAGTGACAAAAATACACCACCTATGAAGAAGTGCAAATTTATTTACATTGTACAACTACCCAACCGAACTTAACAGCTATGGCAATTCAATGCAAGAATACACCAGCCATTTCTTTTGAGGAATCTATCAGGTAAGGTTGGCCTCTTGCTCCTTACCTTTACATCTTTTGGGCTATCTTCTAGGCGCTGCAAGAGCTCGAGGACAAGTTAGGGGCATTACCATTCCTGGCAGAGGAGAAGCATTTGTACTTTGCCCAAGCATGGGAGTGGTCTAGGCCTGACTAATATCATTTTGCAGGGAACTATCTTGTCTGCTAAATTGATAACATGATGTCTTTTTGGTGAGAAACCATGGAAATTGTTACTGAGACATAGAATTTGCCATGTGCAACAAAATATCAGGATCAAGGGGGCAATCCTAATCAGTGATGTGATTGTTGTGCCAAATTACTTCAAATGTGGCACTTCACCTGTGTTGCAAGGAATCTATGAAGCATGGAAAAGAGTTGCTGACTGTATCAATTGGATGCCTATAGAATCAGATGTGATGTTGCTTCTCATTCAATCTAAATCCAGGAAAGCACTGAATTCCACTATATCTCATGTGGACAAGTTACCCTCCTGAGAGGTCAGATCAGAAAGTGATTTTAAGTTGGGGATATCTCTATGATTAGGGCACAATGCATGAATTTGGACTGTTACAATCTAACCATCTTGCTATTCATGAAATTCATTAGTTCATCCCACACAAGGATTACCTTTTGGTTCCCTTCTGCTACTCAATTTGGACACATGGAGAGGATTTTAAGAAGCATTTTGTGTTATCTCTTGGATGAATGATTTCAATTTTTAAAGAAATGTAGAGCGCAATGGGAGCAGAACTGTCGCTAGGGTTACCCTAGCCGCATCCAGCTCCAGCCACCCTCATGAGGAGCAGTCACAGCCTGCAAGCAGCTGAGCATGAGAAAGCTACATGGGGAGCAGGGTGTGCCATATTCAGCTCCTTCGCTGCCCTCATCAGTAAAGTCGCAGCCTAGAATGGGCCAATCCATCGCATGAAGAAGCCACGTGAGCAGGGTCAAGGGACCATTGTCATCGGATCTGCTGTGCTCTGAAGACAGCAGGAAATCCGCACCGAAGCATGGAGTCTGACTCGGCCGCGGATGTCTTTTCCTCCATGATTAAATCAGCAAAGAAAACCAATGTGAAGAGTCCTCCGCAGAGCTGATTCGTTAAGAAGACAGATGATGTCACTGAGCTGGATATTACACCTTTAGAGCCAAGGAGAAAATCCCTCATCTTGCAGGAGAGCTTTAGTAGGAAATTTCACGGGCCTCTAGCCCAGTCCTCAAGCAATTCAAGAATCGATCACTAAGCACTGAGCACCAAAGGTTGGTCAGGTCTCTAGCTTTGCTTGTCGAAGTGGCTTCTTTTTTTTATTTGATAGCAAGGAGGAAAGAGGCCTGATCTTCAGATCGGGCCCTTTGTTCATGGAATCCAAGGGTATTTTCCTCTCTCATTGGACCCTTGATTTTAACCCAGAAATGGAGATCACTGCAGCCCGTGTATGGGTTACGCTTCCACATTTTCCCATCTTCCTCTAGGATGACTCTACTCAGTGTTATTAGACTCACCGAGTCTGGTGAGTCTACACAAGTCTTCTGTGAAACGAGTACTCGGAAGAGACTCGGCTAGCAGACTCGCCACTCGCCAGACTCGGCCAAACTCGCCAGAGACTCACCAAACTCGCCAGAGAGGGTAATGTTAAATTCTTAAAGTAAAAGGATAGAAAATGAAAGATAAGGAAAATGCTAGAAAATGAAAGATAAGGAGAATGCCACTTTTACTTAAATTTTTAACATTACCATTAATTGTTACAGGATGTTTGAGAGTGGTTCCAACCTCATCGAACTTCATATGCAAAAAATAGAATTTTAGATCCCATTCAAAATTCAACAGACTTAACAGTATTCAGGGTTTTAGGATTGCAACATTTCCACTGGATTCTATCATGTATGATGGTAGGGGATTGGCATTTAACCAAGCACATCAAGCCCTCTATGTACTTCAGTGTTGGTGGTGCTGATTGTTTAACTCCTTTGTCATGACCTTAGTAAAAATGTACCCTTCACTCAAGCAAAATTACTTATTAGGCACTCAAAGCTTTTTCTACCTTTTTTAATGCTTGGATTAGGAAGTTTCATCAAAATTGTAGGGTGTCAACTAATGTCCTTGGAGGATCAACTTTGAGATTCGAGATAGAGGCAAGGGCTCGAACCTAGAAGTGGGGGGCACAGGGTGCAATTGATGAATAAGATTCCAATATAGGCAATGGTTTTGATGATATGTAGTTATTTGTTGTAGCATGAAGTTTTGAAGCTTTTTGGACTCTAGAGGCGATTTAGAGCCTCTTTGTTTATGTATTTTGGGTTAGATATGGATTGCACTCTATGCAACTTTAGTTACATGCACCCGTAATTTCTGTATGAATCTCCTAGGGATGATTTGAGTTGGCTTGATGAGGAGACTGAGGATCCCTCTAGTGTTTCCATTTTTTGAAATAGAAACACCCAATACACCTACATCACAATTGTTTCTTTGGTCTAGCGATGTTGGCACTAGCTCCTCTAGGCCCTATTCTAGGCATTCTACTTCTCGTAGTCATGTATGAGACTTGAGATTGGGCTTGAAGACATTGTCTATTTTGATTTTCTACTGATGTTTTGAGTTATGTAGTTGAACTCGGTACTATTTGTGAATTTGTTCAAGGAATCGTCTTTCGGTTCACTATTTTGCATATAAATATGGAGTGTCAAATGTTGTATTATCCTTTTTTATGAGATTATACAATGAATTTCTGCATAGAATGTGGTTTTATAACATATGTGGATTAGAAATGTCATTAGTATATTATTTTGTGCACAAAGTTTACTATATTTTGAGTTGCCGAGTCCAATCCGAGTCTTATCCAAGTCGCCGAGTCAGCCGAGTCCCAAGCTAGCCGAGTCTTTGCCGAGTCCAAGTCTGACAACACTGATTCTACTCTTAAATCTATTGGGGATAAGCTGGGCCAATTCATTGACAAAGCAGAAACAAAAGGAGGAATTTATTCTGGTGCAAAGATTTCTGTGGAAATCGACCTGGAGCAAGGACTCCCAGAAGCGATAGAACTCAATATTGCAGGCTGGAGCAATATATAGGCTCTAGATTATGAGCAGATCCCATTCAAGTGCAATTTATGTCATGAATATGGACACTTTGCAAAGAAATGCTCAAGAGCTCAAGAATCTCAAACCTCTCCAAAGCAGACTCAAAATCGAAACAGTGAAGTTAAGCAAGATTCCTTCAAGCAGGTTTCAAAGATACACCAGAATCAAAAGACCAAGAGAACTCAAGGCATTAAACGACCTCGGTCTGGGCCTTCAACAAACAACAGATATGAGGCTCTTGAAGATCCAAAGGAAGCAGAAAAGGAGGGCATTGAACTTGATCCTTCGCAGATCCCTTTGATGGAATCGGAGAAAGAAGTGGCTCATACAGAAGTTGAAGAAGAAGCAGAGGAAGAAACAAAGGAAGGAGACGCAGCAGAAGACTCCGGGGACATAGAAGAGGAGGAAGAGATACTAGCAGCAAAAGCGAAGAAAGACAGGGTTCCTCCAGCAACAACCCCAATTGGGCATTGTTCAGACACTTCAGAATCCCCTCTTTCACTGAATTTCTGCAGAAGGGTTCTCATCCCTCTCCTCCGCTCACAAGGGGAAGGAAATCCAATTGAGAACGAAAAGAAAAAGAGATTGCAACAAATCGCTTCTTAGGTTATCAGTTAACTTTGGACTCTACACTTTTAAAAGGCAAAGAGTCTCTTCATAGTGATAATTATGTATTGTTTCTGTATTTTGTTATGCAATCAATTTGTAAGAATTTATTCATGTACGCATGAAACAGCAAGAAATATCATCTGTAGGCATCTCTGCTGGACGTCCATTCCTCTATTGGACGGGAGAAAGCAGGATATATAAGATGGGTTCATAGACCAAGAAATTTTGTACTTTCACACTGCCCGATTTGGTTGGAGTGCCTTTTAATTAAAACCTTTAACTGTTTCTGTTTTATAAAAAGAAAGTGTTGTGTTCTTAAATGTGGGGATATTGATCACTTCATATGGTACCTTGGAGCATTTGTACTCTGCCCAAGTATGGGGGTGGGTCTAGGCCTATCTGATGTCATATTGCAGGGGACCATCTTGTCTGTGAATGGATAGTGTGATGTCTTTTGGTGAGGAACCATGGAAATTGAGACTCAAACATAGAATTTTCCATGGGAAACAAAAAATCAGGATCAAGGTGCATTTCCTAATCAGTGAAGTGATTGTTGCACCAAATGACTTCAACAGTGGCAGTGCACCTATACTGCAAAGAATCTAAGAAGATGGAAAAGAGTTGGTCCTGCATTCATTTACCAATGGGATGGTTATAGAAGAGGACTTGATATTGCTTCTTGTTCAATCTAGTCCTAGAAAGCACTGAATTCCACTATATCTCTTGTGGACAGATTACCTTTCTAACACGTTAGCTGAGAAAGCGATTTTTTGTGGAGATAACTCTATGATGAAGGCACCACATGTGAGTTGGCAATGTTATGGTCAACCATCAAGCAAAGCACAAAATTCAATAGTTGATCCTGCCAAAGGAATTCTATAAGCTCAATATTCATACTTCAAGGCCCATTTGGCAAGATTGGATGTGGCAATATGGTAAGCCCATTCGGGTCTAGAATACTAAATTATTGTACTAGTTCCATAAACAATGGATTTTCTCGAAGGCAAAAGCAAAGTGGGTGAATCGCCTCCAAACAGTGTGGTCCTCCAGACTCTCTTACAGATTGAGGGTATTTGCATGCTACTAATCTACCAGGGTTTTCCCTCCAAGGTTGTCTCGGATAGGCTTTAAAATTACTGTTCTCTTTATCTTAGAGGTGCTTGGCATTGTATTTAAGTTGTCACCTTACATCTTTTGTGAAAGCTTCAGTGTGAAGATGTTTTTCAGTGGTAGTGTGACCTCTATATTTTTGGTTAGACAGCATCTTTTTATGAGTTAGATGTACATATAAAAGATGGAAGCACTTTCCTTCGGAGAGATGCAAGAGGAGGTTGTTTATTTAAGGCACAGACTGATTTAAAGTCTTTTCTCATCTTTTAGGTAGACGCCCATTTGTATTTTATAATTGTATCATATCTTCTGTTAAAAAAAGCAGAATTTTTCTATACACATACACATAATTCTATAGAAAACCACAAACGTTTGAGAGAGGCTCACAAGGAGGACGTTTACACTATTTTCCTTAATGAATGCTCTTCAATATTCTACTATAGGAAAGTTCAAGGCTTAAACTCCAATGTTCAAAGATGGATGACCTCTCAAATCAAACAATATTGTAGCAGAATAACAAGACAAAATTCGAAAAAATGACAGCCTAATGAGTCAAATGATGTTTGAGAAGATTTTAAGATTTACAAACACTACAATGTAACGGAATTCTCGAAGAGTATCCTATGAAAATCCACTATCAAAAATACTACAGATCATGCAAGTTCGATTAACTGAGAATGTCTTGATACACCCTTGTATGTCCTTTCACATACACCTATAACTTTTTACGAAAGAACATATCAGACTGCGAAGGAGTTCCAACAGTACATGCAGACCATATATCTGCTAGAAATATTTCAAAGATGTCAAATTTCACAGCCGTTACATGCCAGAAGAAGCTTGGACACAAGTAAATAGAAATGCAAGAATAAGGTCAAACCTGAGTGCCAAGTGATCTGTGTAAGGTTTCCCGTTCCTTTTCCATACGAGCACGGGCTGATCCATAATTTAATGCAGCTTTTGCTAGAGCGTCATCGCTTGTACAAGAGTTTTCAACTCCATACTTCCGGCAATCCTCTGATAATTTAGTTCCTACGTAAAAAAAGAAATGGTCATAAGCACTCTAAAACCGTATTTCCATAAATGATTCAAGATAGTCTGAAAATGAAATAAGTTATTTATCAACTATGGCATACCGATTTCATGCTGTTTGGAACCCACAACTATGAGCCCTTCTACACCTCGCACAATATCTTTTTGAAAATGCTGCAGTTATCATCCAAGGCTTAAACACTTGATAGTACAACACATTGGACCCCTAGTGCAATTCAGAAAATGACAAAGTTACCTAAAAGTTTACAGCAATACCAACCTTGCCTGCCCTGGTAGATATATAAAGCCTCTCAAGTTTTTGATGACGTTGAAGCTCTGCCCCATCTGTACTTACTATATCAGAACTTCCATATCCACTGCCACCAAATTGCTTGAAAACCGCCTGCAATACAATGAAGCACAAAAGCAAATGGATCAAGTTGCAAACTTTCAGTAGATAAAAATCATTTTCTCCAAGCAGAAAGCCTTTTTTGCGTAAAATATGGAAAATAAATAAACCATGGGGTTTTCATCCTTCTACATTTCAATATATTCTTTTTTGTAGAATCTGCTATATATTTAACAGAAAATGCCAGTCATACATTCAAGATGCTATTCATTTACATTCTACTTTTGTCAGTGCAATATCTTGTCTGCATATGTTAATGTAATAGAAAATTAGAAATACTTACAAGGATGATTTAATGCACATAAAATGCCTTGCTAGGGACTTGTTATAAGCAAATCTGCTGCTTCGGCGGATTTAATGTTATAACCAATTTGATATCAAGGGGTTAGATGCATTACCAGCTCTCCAAAGTACACTCAGCACTTCCAGCAGAAAAGTCATCTCATATTTCGAGGCAGTTCCCAGCATGATTGAAGAACATTTCCAGCAGCCTTTTGGCTAGAATCGAGGCAGCTACAACAGCTGAAAAGCCATTAAAGTTTCAACCTCTTCTGATACCTTTTTTCAGTGTTTTGGGGAAGCACCATGACTCTCATTTAGAGGCAGCTAGATCAGCATTAGGGTGCACTCTTTAGCAGCATTTTGGCATGGATTTGGATAAGTGTAAGACAGCAAGTAGGGTGCAACCAGCGGATCACTTTTATGCAAATATGAAGGGAGCTGTTAGGACTCGGGAGCTATTTCCAGTCTGTTTAGTGGACTGTTTCAGACATTCATTACCAGCAGATAAGTCGCAGCCCAAGGAGGCTTTTTATCCTGATTTAGCATCAGATTTGTCAGAGTTATGACAGATTTCTGCTGACACTTAATAGCATCATTGAAAACGAGTTGGTGGCACCGTGGGAGTTACAATGGCAGACCTGTCAGAATTTATTTCAGCAGTTACACATTCTCATGACGGTGCCCCACTAATCTATTCTCAGCACTTCTCAGGAGTACGTTAGCACAAAAAGAGGGCCCACCACCTAGGAGTTACACAGCCTAATCTTACACGCATTTATGAATGAAGGGCATGTTACAGCTTGATTCTTGAGTTGGAAAGTCCTAACCCATGAGTGCTAGCAAGGAGCAACTATAGGAGAAGGCACAATTCTCACCTCAGTGCCAACTCCCCTCACTTTTCACCTGCCCTTAAAGGTCAAGGGGGGCTTCCCTAGAGGATGTTACCGAAAGCAAAGAGGTCACGGAGGGGAAAGTCCTCAGGTTGATAAGTCATGTCCAAGTCAAGGGATTCAAAGCAAGGTGGATGAGATGGATAATCTGGAAAAGGGATGAGCACGGAACCAAAAGTGAGGGAACTAATCTAAACATTGCATCTCCAATTAACCCAAAACAGAGCATGTATATGAAACTAACAACTAATGCACCTATATCACTCAAAGTATATGTCCTACTGGAAACCAAATAAGAACAACTGATCACTAATGAAAAAGCAAGGTCTAACATAATCAGAGAACCAATAAAAACTATGAAATCCATAAAATAATACCTCTTCCATATACTTGCTCAGAACCTACAAGTGCAACCACAATCCATCTATACTAACACTGATGTGTATGCATGGCAAGAAAAGAACACATCCAACTAAACTGCTCTACTCAAGTGGACCAAGGTCTGAGCATGAGTGACAAGGGAGGTCATGAAGAGGGCTCAAAGTGACAAGGGTGGCTCCACAACTGCTGCCCCTGAATAATCCAGCTGAACATATATATATCATCCACCACTGATCTACTCTGACAATCATCTGCCTCAAGTGTAAGGACTAGGCTCATGACTGGCCATCTAGTCTGAAAAAATGATAAGTAGCCCAGCTACTAAGCATGTGATAACACAACCTTATCAAGAAGGGTGCACTTCTAAGAGAGAGAATAAGCCTTGACAATGTTAAAATATGCCTTGACAAGGTCAAAAATCCTCCCTACATGTGGCTTAAAATGCAGTGCGGTTTTTCTTAAACAACAATTTTCAAATTAACTTCCTCAATATTTATCAGATTTCTATTATAACCACATTTTGGAAATCCCATGGCCGCTCTGCATCAAATGGCAATGAGATGGTAAAATTCTGGACACTCTCTCAAAAGATAACTACTCCCAAAATGAGGAAACCCTCCAAAGTGATTTTTAAATTAATCTTAAGTGCAAAGCTCAGGTACTTTGGTTAAATAGTGTGATTAGTTCTATTTCTTCATTCAGTTTAATTAATTACACTAAAACCTTAGAAAACCCAAGGTAAGACACTTTAAATACTTCATTACTTCAAAAGTACAATTATTAACACTTCAAAACTTAGGGAGACCCTAAGTTGATGGGTTCCCATTCCATAAAATACTAAAGTGTTATTAATTTCCTTATTGCATTAGTCAATTATCCTTTTACTCATCAATCAGAGGGAGTGCATCATGTGTTAAGGGGGTTCAACCCACATTTAACTAAGAAATGCCTCCAAATATGAATAAATAACATGACATCATCAACAATCATACTTTTCTAATGGCTCAATGACTTATTTTATAATTAATTTTTATTTTTATCCAATTAAACATTAGGCTTACCATGGTGTGACCAACATTAACCCTTATTACATGTGAAAAACCCTAAGTCAAGACATATTAGCGTGATTCCTAAGTTGGGTGATGATCTAGATTATTTAAAGAACGAAATGAAGGAAACAACATAAAATAGAAATGCACACACAAATATTTTGAAAAGAGCACAATAGTACAGTAAAACCCAAATTCTATTGATGAATGGAACAAAAAAACTCTATAAATTGCAAAGGAATACAAACTAGCTCAAATGGTGGTAGCTTATCTCTAAAGAGAGATTTGTCAGCTACGCCCATTCACAAGAGAACATTACAAGAGGGCAAAAGTGCCTTTTAGCATAGGTTGTGAAACCCTAAGAGGAAAAAACCCTAAAGATCCAAAACCCTAACCCTAGGAGATGAAGTGGCAAAAAGCAATGTGGGCCACGAGGAGTCTAGTTGATACATCAACTTCTTGGGGTCACAAATTCCACATAAAAACTCCATTTGGGGCACACAAGAACAATTTCAATCAAGGATTTGATAAGCCTTTGGCAACCCTAATTCATTGCAAGGCCAAAAACCACTATTTAGGGCCTCAAAATGCTTCAAAAGTTCAGGAGACAAAAAACTGTAGAAAAAATGCCAAGGTGTGGAACCATTCTAAATCAATGGAACAGGTGGGTGGTCAACATTATCCACCTAGATCAGGTGAAGGTGATGGAATGAATGTTGTACATAGGGAAGAAAAGAGCTTCTTTGTAAGCTAACCATCATAGTAACTAAGTGTAATAAGTCTACCCCTTAGCTTTCAAGAGCTAGGAGTTGAAGATTTTTCTTCCACATGTGTGCCTGAAAGTGAGCGCTTTTTTTAAATCATGAGTTACCCTTTCCTTGTGCCCTTTTGTTCCCTTTATTTTCTTTTTCTTTTTTACTTTTTTTGCTTGGTCCATTTTTCTTTAGATTTAGCTTTGATAACCACAGGACTTAGGGAAATGGGCTTTTGGCAAGGGGGCATGGCTCATGTTCTTTAACAATTAAATAGTACTAGACTCCATAGTAGCATAATTCGGCCGTATTGGCATTTCCCGTACGGAAATTCGGAGTAATTCAAATTCGTCGAATATTCAGTATTGATATGATACGAATATAGATTCTTACTAATGTAAAAGTAAATTTTAAAAACCAATTTTAAAAAACCAAATTTTAATTATTTAATAACCATAAAATATAAATAACATTCAATTTATTACTTTCTTATAAAAACGAATGGTTTTTAAGGTACATTTATGCTAATTTGGTTTATATATTTGATTAAAAGTATTATATATAAGAAGTCTACTTTCGTATTTAATTCGTATTGGATTTTTTTATTACGTATTTTCTCCGTATCGAATCGTACTCGTATCCGTATTCGTACTCGAATTATGCTACTATGCTAGACTCATAAATGGGAATAGTATTGAGACCTTAATTTAGGCAGTCATACATGGGAATAGTATTGAGACCTTGAAGAATTACTATTGAATCATTGATAGATCACTTACAAAGGGGAAAGTGATGGATATGGATGAAAGGGCTAGTGAAATGAAAAATGGCTACGCAAAATGTTGTGAAATAGATGTATCACCTACTTAGTTCACTAGGGGTACTACTTAACCTTTAGGATGACACCCTTATCTAAGGAAAAATTATGATAGCGCCATGGTACAACTTAGTAATGAATAACAATTTTAAGTGTTATGAGCTATCCAAGCATAAAAGTAACATCCCATGATCAAATCAACATAAAAGAAAACATCCCAAGTGTCAATGACAGTTAGGTATATCACAACACAAGGTCATCTGACACCAAATCACTAGGGACATTCAAGGCACAAGAACCATATGCTGGGACAGTCTCTGACGAATGATCTATGGAAAATCCAACGATCTTCTCTCTAGCAAGCAATTTGTGATGGAATCACAAACAAATCTGATCATCAAGTCACCCTTGTTGGTCTATGTAAATTTTACTGTGCATTCCCCAGCCCGGTTTCAAGTCATTTTCTCATTGTTTAATGCCCAAACCAATGAACATGTAAGTTGCAAATGAGTTGTTTTCTCATAAACAAATTGAACATGAAACACTAGGAGAATATTACAAATTCTATGAGCAGAAATAAAATCAATTTCACACCACAAAAATTTTCAGACTCAGATATTTTGGCTAACTGCCTAGGAAAAACCCCCTAGAGGGAAAATCTATGAGAGAGTGAGAGTATTTATTTCTTCTTGAAATATGAAATGTACAGCAGTAGTTAAACAGTGAAAACCACTTATCTCAACCCCATGAAGACAGTCTTCAATTATGGAAATTTTGTAGCTGTGAATTGCTTATACTCAGCACAATAAACAACATAGAAAACCATGCCAAATTCTGCCTGTACGGACTGCCTGCTCACAATCTGTGCCTCGAATTCTGTGCACAATTACTTCTGCCCTCACCTCAGTTTTTGTGCTCACTGTAACATCAATGAGTTGCTTGGAAATGCATGCCAACACAGTCAGGAAATTCGAGCCCACAAGCTGCCTAGAAAATCGTCGTTGTTACCAACTGAGTTGAACATCAATTGGACTTCCAGAGAGCCGCCAATGTTTGCACAAATACTTGTGCATTTTAGTGTTTAGAAGTTCAAATCAGGACTTTTCAGGGGCCCTTTTTAAAATTTTAAAGCATGTCCATGCCCCACGGGGTTTGTAATAAAGTTGGTCTAAGCATGGTCCTTTTGTAACATGCTTGGCTTGCCTTAGGTTTATCTGTCAAGGGGATACTCTAGAGTGTTTTTTCCTTAGGAATTATGCATTGCACTTCAGCGACGTATAATTCCTGAGTTTGTCACTCACACCTCCAAAGTTGGAGTATTCACCTTGGTGGTCAAACCTTGGGAGGTTATTAAAGCCTAAGTGTTTATGTATTTTTTACATGCTAGACATCAGTAATAAGTCGTATGGTCATGTACTAGGTCCCCCAGGAGTTTGAGTCAATTCCGAGAAAAATATTTTTTTCCGCAAAATTAGGCCATTTTTAATGGTTTAAATGGAAAATTTCAAATTGTGATAAAAGTGTGATCTGGAGGCAGAATTTGGCGCAAGGATGCTTGCTTTCACGCTCAGAGCGCCCTCTTTACACAGGGGCCCAGTCTTCCTATGTTTCGGGTGATTAAATTATCACGTGGAGCATTTTTTCTTATCAGTCCTACAGAATGGCATTTTAATGCTAACAATGCGACAAAATGCACCAAACATTAAAAAAAAGGAATTAAACATGTGCCAAATGAGTTGACATATGATCTTTTATGGTAGGTGATTATTTTCCTAAACTAAAGCGTTGAAGTTTGGGTTAAGTTAAAAATCAAACACATGATAATAGAATTAAAGGTGCGCCCATCCCTCATGTGGGCTCATCGTGACATGGCAAATCTTGGTTGGACGTGATATTTACGATATGGGATACACCTACCTCTCTTGAGGTGGCGCAAATCCCTTGGCTTTGGCTACTAATCAAGCCCATCATCAAAGGATGGAGCTCAACGTTAACTCGCTCTTCTATTGTGCGCCCTCTCTCATGTGGGCGGCTCCTTCCACACGGCATCCATCTCTTGGTTGTGATGTAAACGAGAAGGGATGCGCCTACCTCTCTTGAGGTGGTGCAATCCCTTTGGGATTGTCTTCCAATTAATCCACAATCAAAGGATTAAACTATCGTTGAACTCCTTCAATCATTCGCCCCTCTCATGGGATTGACACCCCCTCATGCATGTAATTTCCTATTTAGAGAGAGCATTCTCCATTGTAAAGGACATGAAGGTGGAACCTCTACTCGAGATCTGTTTGTAAATTTTTTTGAGAATTGGAATAAGAAGAAAGGCTTTGGAGGCTACTACATTATGTGATTGTCTATTGTGTGGATGTCTGAGGCTATTTGATTTTGAACCATTGAGGTAAACTATGTCATTTCACAACTTTGCTTATTGTTGGAATTTTATCGACCTGTGAAAAGAATGTGCATTCTAGTAGGGTAAGAAGTAACATTTTATAATTTACTTCTTGTTGATAGCCATATATGATCCTTTAAAATTTGTAAATTCTTGTTTGAATGAGCAAATCTTTATAAGTCTTTTATGTGGTTAAGCATCGATATTTTGATTCTCTTGTGCAAGTTGTTGTGAGTGTCTACAGGTTATCTAAGCTGGAGGTTATAGCAAGCGTGCTAGCATTGCTACCTCTCAAGAACATTCGAAAAAAGGAGCTTAGTCCCTCTCAATCCCACTACCAAGAAGACTCCATTTGCCTAACTTCTTTTCCATTTTTTGGTTCTATCTCTCTACTTCTTACTCATAACTCTTCCTTGGTTACTTTGGTGTTTTTTACTTTCAGATTTATAATTATTGTAGCATTTAAAGTAGATGTGATTTTTGCTCATTAGATCTTAAAGTTCAAAGTTCATAAATCTTTAATCTAGATCTAGTGAAACAAATTTTCCTTTACAAAGTTCATTTTCATAAAAAGTTTGAAGTCTTGTTAGGATAATTTGCTTGTGATTTAAAGATTGTATCTGGCTGATTTAAGAGTCTTTTATTCGTTGCCCTAAAGGGACAAGCAGAGATCCCAAGAAATGAACTTTCTAGCTCGTTTTCTTGGTTCATTTTGATTGATTTCACTAGTTTACTTGGAAATTTTTGTAGCAATTTTGTGGTATCGCCAAGAACACTATTAAAGTGTTTTTGGCCATATTTGATTCAAATAAGCTTGCTAGTTTTTATTGTCTTTTAGCAGGTTTTGAACAATAAAGTGACCGAAATCTGAGATCTGGAGGCTTCCAAGGCCATCTGGAGCATTTTGGGAAACCCCCTCTTCATTTAGATCATTCTCTGAATTTATTGTAAACTTGTTACTCCCAAATCTTCAAGGGACTACAAGTATTTCTAAAAGAGCATTGTAAAAGATTTTAAAACGAGAGCAAGTGGGCTAACCAGCGGCCACACCCCATCCCCCTAGGGGGGATCAGTGTCCTCTCATTTTTTTTGCGTTTTACTTTGTTAGTTTAAATCTTTATTTTTCCGCTTATAATAAAAAGAACGAACTAAAATTTACCTTGTTGTTATGTTTCAACGGTGGATCACAAGTGTTCTCAGGACCTCACATTTATTTCTTTTACTTTATTTTCAGTTTTTTTCGCCTTTGATAAAATAAACATAGGATTAAAATTTAACTTGTTGGATCTATTTCAACGGCGGGCCACAAGAGTTCTCAAGACTTAGTTTTCTCATTTTGTTAACAATTTCCTGCTTTATAGTAATTTGGTCCTTGCTTTCCCGAAGTAGGGTGCCACGGAAAGAGCTTGCTCGAGTACTGGAATTCGACCGGAAAAAAGATTCTTGGAGGTAGATCTAATCAAAGTAGAAAATCTAGCTTAAATAAAATAAACCAACACTCGAAATCCGAAGTATGCTCTTGACCGCTGCAACTTAGTTTGAACAGTTGGGTCAATCAAAAAAGGACATAGAGTAACTAGTTGTAATAGGACAATCCTACAAAGTTTCAATCTTAAGAACTCGGGAGGTCGAGTGAGGCTAACTACAGAGTCAGCAGGCTGCCGTAAGAAGGTTCATCCTCGCCTGGTTGGACACTTGGTATAGCTATCACAACGCCTAGTCCTAAGGAATGATTCAGAGTAGGGCCAAACCCCCAATAAACCCACTCCTTTAATACACACTAATAATTTTAAAACTGGAAACAAGATTTTGCAATACTTTCATGACACAACACAAACTACATCACACATACATCTCGACACTAGTCACTATGCATTATCATGGTTAAGTTAATCTACGAAATGTCGTGAATGGTTTCAATTTTATGTGTTGTTGTATCTAAATTCAAAATTGCAATTATTTCTTTGTTCCGGTATTTTCCAATTTCATAAACTCCTAGAATAGCTTTTACACGTTTTTTTCATAACTTAAATAGTTTCTTTTATAGGGAGCACCCCCCTTGGCTTCGCTAGGAGTAGCCTAGACGGAGGAGTCAAGTAATCAGGTGACAGCACTTGACTCTCACTTGCCCCCAAGGACACACCGAGCGGCTTGAAGGTTTCCTGTCGCGTTCCCCCCAGGTGTGTATTAGGCAGCAATAGTGCCCAAACAGTACGACCCAAAATTAATTACTGCTCTTAATGTCCTCAAAATTCATGCCAGTCAATGTCAAGCATATGCCCAGCCTCTTCTCAAAAATCGTGCTCATTAAATGTTGTTGTACAGTCCCTGGAATTCGAGTTGTACTCGACGTCTTAGAATTCGTGCCAACAATCTTTCTCCTCTTCTCTCCCAAACTCGACTTGCTCTTGCTCTCTCAAAGCTCTTGAAATAATGAATGTTCCTCACTTGGTTTGCCTTGCCTTTTTGTGTCTCTCATGGAGGTAGCTGAGGGACACCAAATCCAAGGGCCCACATTGGCTTTGTTGCTCCACAAGATCAATGGATGAGAACAAAAGCACTTTTTCTCTCCATTAATTATTTTTCTCTCAACCACAACTTAAATTTATCAAAATGTCACTTTAATCCCTAAAGTGAAATTAAATGCTCATCTCAAGTTATTTAATGCAAGGGTCGTGTCACTTTCCCCTTTTAAATTACTTAGGCACAAATTCACTAGGGGAACACTTCCTAGGTACAAAAATCAGCACTCCCTCTTACTGAGGAAGGTGTTCCGCACCACTCCCAACTTGTCTCTGAAGAAGACAAACTTGCCCCTCCTCAAGGATTTCGTCAGAATGTCTGCCACCTGCTCATCAGTGGAAATGTATCGTAACTCCACAGCTCCTCTCTGAACGAAGTCACGGATAAAGTGGTACCTGATCTCTATTTGCTTTGACCTGTCATGGAATACTTGATTCTCAGAGAGCTGGATGCAACTCTGATTGTCACAGTAAATAACTGTAGGCCTCAGCTCCTGCCCAAATAAATACACCAACAACTTGCAAAGCCACAAGGCCTCACAACTAGCCTAAATGGCTTCCATCTACTCAGCCTCTGCAAAACTCAAAGCAATGGACTTTTGCTTCCAACTAAACCATGACACTGCTGTGGAGCCCAAACTGAAACAACAACCGGAAGTGCTCTTCTGGTCCGTCACACTGCCTACCCAATATGAATCTGTGAAGTCAATCAAACTAACACATCCGTCCTCCTATAGTCTAGACCATAATCCATTGTCCCGGCAAGATATCTCAACACATGCTTCGCAGCGCTACCCAATGCACTCTCCTAGGCTCTACCATGAACTGACTAAGAGTGTTCACTGCAAAGCACAAATCTGGCCTGGTATTGGCCGGATACATCAAAGAACCAATGAGCTGACAATATAAGGTTGGATCCACCAACTCTCCCTCAGAAGCATGAAGCTTCTTCTAGTTGGTGACCATCGAAGTGGCCATCGGCCTGCAGTCTTCCATCCGAAATCTCCTCATAATATCAACTACATACTTCCCCTGTCCTAGGAAAATATGCCCAGGCTCCTGCCAAACCTCTAATCCCGGAAAATAATGGATCAACCCCAATGTCAGTCATCTCATACTCTGAAGCAAGATCTCTCTCGCAAGCTGTAATGAGTCTCTCTTCACCTATAATGAACAAGTCATCCACATATAGCAGAAGCATGAGCGGATATCACCAACCATGATGTAGTAAAGGTTGGGATCAGTCTCACTCTTCTGAAAATCCATCGACAGCAAATAAGAGTCTATCTTGGAGTACCAAGCTCGAGGAGATTGCTTCAGCCCATACAAGGCCTTCTTCAGCCTGCAAACATGAGACTCTCTCCCATGAATCTTAAAGCCCTGTGGCTGCTCAAGATACACCTCCTCTTGTAGAAGCCCATTGAGAAATGCGGACTTCACACCCATCTCCGCTGCAATGGAGGTCACTGCCCTGATCGAAGAGTAACGAGCAACCAGTGCAAAGGTCTCGTCATAATCAACTCCCTCTATCTGTGAGAACACTCGCGCCACAAACTACGCTTTCTACTTCTCCACACTGCCATCCGCAGCATTCTTGATCTTGTAAATCCATCGAGAAATCACCACAGACTTCCCCTCAGGTCTCGATACAATCTCCCAAACATCATTCTTCATGATGGAATGGTACTCTTCCATCATGGCATCTCTCCACACATGATGTCGAGATGCCTCCTCAAAAGTGGAAGGCTCTGAATCATGAAGACTAGCTACCAAAACCATACCATACCATACCTGTCAAGCATCTTTATCTCTCAAACAAGTCCCTTGGGCTCTCCAACTGACTTTGCTTCCTTCAGGATGTCTCTAAGCCACTTAGGCTTCCTCTTCCCTCAAGGCTCCTCCCAAACTGGTGCATCATTCTTTGAAGACTAAGACTCGAGAGTAGAACCTCATGTAGCTGGTGACCATGAATCTGTGAACTAGAAGCTGGTGACTCATGTGAATCGAAAGCTGGAACCAGTGAACCTGTAACCCGAGAACCTGTACCTGTACCAAATGAACCTATGACTTGTATCCTTGAACCTAAAGCACCTATAACCGGTGGTCCAGCCACCCATGATACAGATGAGCCTACACTCTGTGAAGCTGGACTCTGAGTGATCACCTGAGGTGTGGATGCCTGTTGCTCCCCCTACTCTGACTCATGAGACTTCCTGAAGGCCCGCTCCTCAAATCTCACCTCCCTCCTCACAACAACTCTCCTCTGCAAGGGAAGATAAATGCGAAAGGCCTTCAAAGTCTCATCATAACCCATAAAGATGCCCTTCTCTATAGTGGGTTCTAACTTTGTCCTCTTCTCTGAAGGGACATGAGAATAAGCCGGGCAACCAAAGATCCTGAAATGGCCCACCTCGGGCCTCTTAACTGTGAACATCTCCTTAGGGGTCTTACACCCCAAGGCACAGTGAGGACCCTTGTTTTTAATGTAAACAACTATGTTGCATGCCTCAGCCCAAAGAAAGAGTGGAAGACTCTAATCATGTAACATAGCTCTTGCTGCTCCCACAATGGCCCTGTTCTTTCTCTCCGCCACTCCACTCTGCTTTGGAGTGTATGGTACCATCAACTGCCTCTTGATGCCCTCATGTGAAAAAAAATCATCAAATGCAATGGAGGTATACTCACCCCCATTATCTGATCTCAACACCCGAATCATCCTCCCTGTATGGTTCTCCACAAGAGCTTTGAACTCTTGGAACCTCTGCAAGACTTCTTTCGACTTCTTGCTCTTCAGAAAGTAGATCCAGGTCTTCTTGGAGTAGTCATCAATAAATGAAACATAGTACTCAAAACTAGTCAATGAAACGGAAGACATAGGACCACATAGGTCAGAATGTATCGAGTCAACCACCCCTGCTGATCTGTTGTCACTGCTAGGAAAAGCAGTCTTGGTGTACTTTCCCAAAGCACACCCCCTGCATTCATCACTATGCTCTGTGCTGAACTCAGGCCACCCTATCAATATATCTCTCAACATCCGCAAAGTTAGATGATGTGAGTGAGCCATCCCCTATGCCACAGCTCACATAGATCACTGCTACTGTTGTGTGCCAAGGCATGTAAAGGATGAAATAAGAGCTTGTACAACTTCCCACATATGACTCCAATAGCAAAAGAAGCAGATGGTCCTGATGCCTTGGGAAAAACATGCACATGTCCATCAAGGAAGTACACCCCAAGTCCTCTATCCTCGATCGTGGAAACTGAAACCAAGTTCTTCTTCATCCTAGGGACATACAAGACATCCCGCAAAGTCATGGGACTCAAACTCCCTCTGAAACGTAACGGTCCCACGTCCAACTACTTTGAAAACTATGTCATCTCCCAACACTACCTCCACATCCAAGCTTGTCTGTGTGAACTCTGAAAACATCTCTCGTGCACCTGTCATATGGATCGAAGCTCCACTATCAATGTACCAAGTGCCAATGGTGGTGGATGCACCCAAAGAATGGCCAGTCAACAAGGATTACTCTCTCTCATCCTCCATATCTGTGTTAGTAATAAATGCTCTAGCTGTTGTCTAATGTTGTTGCTTCTTCTGTTTCTTGTTCGAGCACTATCCAACATACTGCCCAAACCCCTGGCAAGCAAAGCACTTGACTTTGCTCAAATCTTTCTTTTGTCCACCCTGCTTGGAGCCCTTCTTGGACTTCTTCTTCCCCTTGGCTGTTTAAGCCACATTCTCCTCATCCTCCTTACTGTTCGAAGAGCTCCCCTGCACAAATCCTCTCCGGGTCTCCTCCTGAACAAAGTCATCCCAGAGACGATCCCAAGAAGGCATGTTCTCCCTGGCAACAATGGCCTCGACAAATACAACCCATGACTTGATCACGCCATTCAAGTTTGTCCACACTAGCTCACTACAAGCCACCACCTCCCCAACTGCTGCAAGCTCATCTCTAACCTGAGTAATCCTAGTAAGGTAGGATGTCACACCCTCAGCTTTGGCCATCTTGATACTCTTCAGTTTTTCTCTCGGTACCATCTTCCGGTTTTCATTGGAACTTTGGTACAAGTTGGTTAAGGCATCCAACATCAAATAAGCTCCGTTCTTAGAGGTCAAGTGTGGGATTACATGGTCCTTCACCGCATCAAGTATTATCCTCTTTGCCTTGATGTCCTTTTTATTGAAGGCTGCCAACGCTGCTGCATCTATGGCTGAGGGTACTTGAACAGGATTAGCTTGAGTATTGTTCACTACATCATCCTACAACTCATTCTCCTGCAATATCAACACTATTATTGTTTTCCAAGGAATAAAGTTGGCTGCCCCATCCAACCTATCCTCCAACCTCAACCCTGTGGCCATCTCACTGAAAATGAAAGCCCAAAATTCTGCTCACTGAACAAAAGAAAGTCTCACTGAAGGTCTGAAAATCAGTCAACAATTCTGCCCCCCACACTAAGATACCATGTAAATTTTTACTATGCATTCCCCAGCCCGGTTTCAAGTCATTTTCTCATTGTTTAATACCCAACCCAATGAACATGTAAGCTGCAAATGAGTTGTTTTCTCATAAACAAATTAAACAGGAAACACAAAGAGAATATTACAAGTTCTATGAGCAGAAATAAATCAATTTCACACCACAAATATTTTCAGACTCAGATATTTTGGCTAACTGCCCAGGAAAAACCCCCTAAAGGGAAAACCTGTAAAAGAGAGTGAGTATTTATTTCTTCTTGAAATATGAAATGTACAGCAGTAATCTAACAGTGAAAACCACTTATCTCAACCCCATGAAGACAGTCTTCAATTCTGGAAATTCTGTAGCTGTGAATTGCTCATACTCAGCACAATAAACAGCATAGAAAACCATGCAAAATTCTGCCTGTACGGACTGCCTGCTCGCAGTCTGTGCCTCGAGTTCTGTGCACAATTACTTCTGCCCTCACCTCGGTTTCTGTGCCTACTGTAACAGCCGCAAGCTGCTTGGAAATGCACGCCAACACAGTCAAAAATTTGAGCCCACAAGCTGCCTGGAAAATTGTGCCAAAACAGTACGGCCCAGAATTAATTTCTCCTGTTAATGTCCTCGAAATTTGTTCCAGTCAATGTCAAACTCATGCCCAGCCTCTTCTCGAAAATCGTGCTCATTAAATGCTGCTGTACGGTCCCTGGAATTCGAGCTGTACTCGGCGTCTTGGAATTCTTGCCAACAATCTTTCTCCTCTTCTCTCCCAAACTTGACTTGCTCTCTCAATGCTCTTGAAAGAATGAATGTGCCTCACTTTGTTTGCCTTGCCCTTTTGTGTTTCTCATGGAGGTAGCTGAGGAGTCACCAAATCCAAGGGCCCACATTGGCTTTGCTGCTCCAAGATCAATGAATGAGAATAAATGCACTTTTTCTCTCCATTAATTATTTTTCTCTGAACCACAACTTAAATTTATCAAAAAGTCACTTTAATCTCTAAAGTGAAATTAAATGCTCATCTCAAGTCATTTAATGCAAAGGTCATGTCACTTTCCCCTTTTAGTGACTTAGGCACAAAGTCACTAGGGGAACACTTCCTAGGTACAAAAATCAACAGTCTAGGGGTAACAAAGTGCACCACCTATAAGTTACCTAGTACCTTTGCCATTTTTAGTCCACAACATATTTTGAGAGAGATTCATTGTAATCCTCCCTTGCTCATTCTAGAGTGGGAGATGTGAAAGAGAGTTCATTGGTTATCCTTGTGTCTTTCCCATTTCTCTTCTTGCCGTTCTCTCATCCATGTTATCTTGAAGAATTAGCAGCAGCTTAGAGCAATGACATTGTTGGAATTTGGAGAGCTGATCTCAAAGTTTTATCAGCCTTTGGATGTATTTTTTATATCAGTAATGCTGAGATTTCCCTTAGGTTATCAAAATTCACTGTTTTATGTGGAGCATGCGTCATTATGGTGATGTTCACAATTTACTTTTCAATGTGATGTTTATCTACATCTGAAAGGAATAGAATTTAACAAGTCTTTGTTGCATATTTTTCCCCCTTTTCCTTTTCTTCCCCCTTTTCCTCCATCAACACAATCTATCAAGGCACCGGTCAACTTAGGGGAAAGTTTTTCACTGTTCCAAACCTTTAAATCCACAGATTTTAAGCATATCAGCTCAGATTTGAAACTGATCATTGCAGATTTGAGCTTTTTTACAGCAGATTTACACAAGTATTCAGTTTACTTGATTCATCTTAATGTTCATCTGCACCCTAACCTTTGGATTTCAAGACTTAAGTTCTCATTCTCACATATCTGTGAGTTATTTTAGAGATCTAAGGTCTGATATCTAATCTGCATTGCATATCGTAGCCTTAGATTTCCATAGGGATACCCCCCTGTCGCTGGAAAAGCACCAGCCCAAAGTGAGAAAAAGCCAGCCAAGGTTACAGTGTGGGCTGGCATCTTTATGTTACACCCAAATCCCTCGTTAATTTTGTGGCAGATCACAAGGACAGTTCCAAGCACTAACAGGACTTGAGGAGCATGAATGTTTCAAACAAACCACTAAAAGTCATTGTAAACAAGACTAAGGATCATTTTGCACAGGCCCATATTTGGGTTAATTATGTTAAAATTGCTTTGGCTAAATATATAAAGTAAACATGAATAAACTCCTTGCTGTACCTTGGGAATATTAATAAAGTACTCAAATGCCATACAATTAAATCCATATTGTTGACTATACCATAACAGAAATAACTAACAAGATGCCATGCAGAATAGACTAAACAACAACAGAAGCGTTCTTTTAGCCAGTGCAAAACAAACATAATTCTATAAAATTCTTGGAAGCAAGGAATTTGGAAAGTTATGCCAGGCCAATTACACCAAGAGTGGGTGCACCCCTTTGTCATTGTTATGATCAAATCCCCTAGAAGAAGGATTAAGATTGTTTTGATTTTTGTGTATTAACAGGAGAAGCCATGCTTGGAAAAACTAAAAAGATGGACAGCCACTAGGATATTGTTAAGACCCTAATGGCGTATATAAGGGGTAAAATGTATATGCAACAGTGGGTCAGCGTAGTGGTGGACCTACATGGACAAGCAGTCAGAATTAGTATATATATTAATTTGATAATGCAAGTTTGGTCCATTGGGCTGTGGTCTAGTGGCAAATTGGAGCGGCTGTTGTGAGTCTGTGACAATTACCCAAGCTCAAATCCTGGCCAGAATGCTTGCTCCCTGCGTGAGGTTTCCCAGATGTAGTTGTTGAGATTGATGTAGTATTTGAGCAAGGTAGCCTTTAGGCAAATTATTGAGAGCATAAAGTGTCTATTCTTCACTTACGTGCAGGAAGGCAGGATGCATTGTTATCAGGTTTACCCTCTGTCGAAAAGGCAGGTTCCCATTAAAACAAAAGAGAGCTTGTTTATAATGCTTTAATGTGTATTGGATTCATAACCGTTAAAGTTAGTGCAGCTGCGAGACCCATTCTCAGGGAGGATGGTACCCTAGCAAGTTAACTAAGATTCCTGGTCAATTAACCAGGCAGAGTAAGTCCCTAGAAGGTACCCTAGGGCTGCCAGCAGTCTCTTGGGGTTCTTGGTCAGGGACCAAGCAGGTTGATGCCATGGCAAAGTCCTTAGCATGTGTATAGGGCTCCTATTTGTCTCTAGTGTATTATGGTCTAGGACCAGACAGTTTCTTGGTGACGAGGACCAAGTAGATCCTACAGGTTGAGACAGAGACATCCTGGTCTGGGACCAGGCAGATTCTTGGTATAGGACCAAGTAGTTCCTGCAGGTACATTCCTGGTCAGTTAACCAAGTGGATCTTGGTCAGTTAACCAAGACGATGATGTGTGATGACCTCCTCTCATAGGTCTTCGAGATGGTTGAGCTAGGTTGTCTTCTCAAGGGATTGGCCACCCTTGATGGAGTCACTAGCACTTGACCTTAGGAGCAGTCTGGAGGACCACAAGATCACATCATTTGTGGACCTTCCTTATACAGTGATGATGAACTTTCAGTTAGTGTATGGAACACTTGTACATTTGAGAGAGAGATGAATGGTTGTAACCCTTGGTTGTTCACCCTTGGTCTTCCCACCTTGTTCTTGGTCTTGTGGTTAGAAGGTTTAGCACCTTGTCTTGTTCACCACCTTGACTTGTGGTTAGAAGGGTTATCTACCCACCTTGAGTTGTCTTGACTCTTACCACCTTGATGTTTTTGGTCTTACGGGAAAAAGGGTTGTTTACCCACCTTGTTATTATACCTTTGGACCTATGGGTTGTGGGTCATGTATTGTTCCTTGATTCATGGTTTGACTTGTACCACTTGTTGGTCCTTCTGCTAAGTCACCCCTCTCTTATCTATAACCTTAGTACCCTCACCTAAGAACATTATAATATTAATGTGTGGTGCCCTTCCTTAATGTATGTACCCACTCCTAAAGTTATATTCTAACTGTTGGTACCCTCCTTAATTAATGGAACCCTAACTCAATAAAGAATTAAAATATGATCTTTCTAGAAGTCATTAAGTTTCTATAAATTGAAGTCCAATTCCTCATCGAAGATCATCATTATCACACATTTCAGATTTGATCTGATTGGGACTGTTGTAGGTTGACGTCAAGGATTTAAGGAGGTTATTGTTGTTGCTAGGGTTTGATTAAAAGTTCGTTGCTGCCTCTTTATGACTGGGACGTGACCTTTGAGGACTGTCCTAACCGTCTTGGGTTAAGATCTGCTAGGGCCACTGCTTTTGTAACTTATCTTTGTTGCCTTAGAGGTCTGATCCTGGTAGTCGTGAACCTTGTCTAGGTCTGATCCTGCCCTCCGTGAGTTTGTTGAGGCCTACCATGACTCTGTTTAGGTTTACTGAGCCTGTCGTAAGCTTGTTGAAGTCTGTCATGAGCCTATTGAGGTCTGCATACCCTACCGTGAGCTCACCTGTGGAAGTCGTGACCTTGTTATGGTTTTGTTGAGCTAGCCATGACCTAATTTGGGTGCCATGAGTCCTGTTAAGGACATCTTATGAAGGCCGTAGCATGTTGAAGGTTATTTGACTGAACCGTGAGCCATCTGTGGAGATCACAACCCATGTGAATTGTTTTATGGTCAGCATGTTGTCTATTATGGGGGCGGCCATCTTATTAGGGTTGTTTATGAAGTTTGCAGACTCACTTTGGGTTAGATCTACATACTAAGATTTGTTTTGGATCAGATTTATAGTACTGAGACCTTGCTTGGGTCTAATCTATGTGCTAAGACCTTGCTTGGGTTTGATCTATGTGTTGAGACCTTGTTTGTGTGCTGAGATCTTGGTTGTGATCAGATCTATTGTACTGAGACTTTGTTGGGGTTGGATCTATGTGCTTACATTTAGTTGTGGTCAGATCTATTGTAGTGAGTCTTGCTTGTGGCTGCCACTGTGATTTGACTATTGATGACCACCTATGTTGTCTCTATGTCCTTACCTATTTGACTGTACTACAACCGATCATCTCTCTCTCTCAGGTATGTACTAACCCTCTGGTGAGGGTCAGATTGTTCCTATTGTTTGACTTGCCTCTGAGAGGCACAGTCTGTTCTAAAAGTTATTTTTCTGAGTACAAAGGAAGGTCTTCACTCCCAGGTAAGTTATTAGACTTGTTCATTAGATACTTTACTACTGTTATAAATTTGTTTAATTTACACTACTGCTGTTGATTACATGTTACTGAAGATTTCAACTTTAACACAACAACCTCCTTGGGAGTGTTAAAGTTGAAAGAGATGAAAATAATGTTTTAAATTTATCCTGACTTGTTACATTTGTACTATTCTATTCCTAGTACTTCTTTAGTATTTTTATTTTTGCATCAAAGTATATAAAATTTGAATTTTTTGCATCAAACCCTAACCTAACCCAAAATTTAACATGGTTTCAAAGCTTAGGTCTTGTAGCTAACCCTGTGTTGCAGGTTAACAAAATCTACACAGATCCTAAGGTAAGGGTTTGTGCTTTAATCAACTTGACTATGGGTTTACAAGTCTACTTGGCAAGTTGGTAGTAAGGGTTTGAAGATGACCTCTAATTCAGTTAAGGCAGAAGATAGGCTTGAAGGAGCCTCAAACTTTAATGCATGGAAGGCTAGGGTTTTGAATATTCTAGAGGAGAATGAATTGGATGATTTGGTTACTAGGGTTGTGGAAGAGCCCACAACATCTCAAGGAAGAGCAGCATTTAAGAAGAAGCAAGCCGAGGCAAAGAGAGTCATCTTTGGCTCAGTTAAAGACAATTTGATGCTTGTAATAGCTCCTCTAAGGACAACTAAAGAATGCTTTGAGCCCTAGCAAATCTCTATGAGAAGAAGGCACCTACTCAGAAGAGGGTTTTGAAGAAGCAACTTCGTTCATTGAAGATGGAGGAGAAAGATTCAGTTGCCTCTTTCTTCTCAAAGATTGCTCAGACAAGAGATCAACTCATGGCAATCAAAGTTGAAGTAGATGATGATGACCTTGTGCAAACAGCAGTAGATGGTCTTCCTACATCTTGGGAGACATTTCTTGCAGCAATAAATGGAAGAGAGATTCAACCAATCTTTGATAGGTTGTGGCATGATTGCCTAGAAGAAGAAGGCAAAATCCAGAGTAGACATGGCCCTCCCGTTGAAAAGAATCATGCCCTTGTGGCCAAGACAAAGAAGGGAAAAAGCTTCCCTCAGCACAAGGACAAAGGTAAGGGACCTCAAGGTAAGCACTTTCATAAATCAAAGGTAAGGTGTTATAACTGTAGCAAGCTTGGTCATTATGCAAAAGATTGTAAGAATCCTCCTAACAAGAAATGGCATAGAGGGAGGTATTGTGCTTCAGCTGCTACAGAAGAAGAACCATAGCAAAAGAAATCTAAGGCTAAGACCAAAGAACAAGCTCAAAGAGAATGTTATTTGGTTTCAACACTCTCGGGTTCCATCACCAACTCAGCAGATTCTTGCTGGATAGATAGTGGAGCCACCAAGCATATGACTGGATTCAAAAGGGCTCTTGTAAATTACAAGGCCAAGAAGTTCAATGTAAAAGTGGAATTGGGAGATGGAAGTACCTATGCAATAAAAGGAGTTGGTTCAACTTCCTTAAAGCTTGATTCAGGTACGTTAATTTGTGTTCAGGAAATTTTGTAAGTTCCTGGTTTAAAGAAGAATATTCTTTCAGTGGCAATTTTAGAAGACAAGGGATTCTCTGTAGCCTTCTCAGAAGGAAAGGCTCTGGTATGGCCTAAGGGTGGAAATATGAGCTCAGCCATTGAGATTGGAGTCCGTGAAGGTGAACTTTATAAGGTTTCAGGACATGTTGTTAAAGCTCTAGTTCATGACCCGTGTCAGGATTCAGAGATCAAGAGGGATCCAACTGTGCTCTTCAATCCCCAGCAAAGTGGGGTTGTAGAAAAGAAAAGTAGAGATGTGATCTTCCATCACTCCAGGGAGTCTTCCACTGACTCAGATATGGAAGTCTATGAGACATCTCGTTTAGAGAAGTAGAGGGAGAAGGCCAAAAAGCCTTCAGTTGATCTCATTGAGGAGCCTATTGAGAGGATTCAAGGGTGCTCCAGTGTGAGCCATGTCACTAATTCAGAATCATCCACTTATGCGGAGGCAGCCAAACATCAAGTTTGGAAAGATGCCATCCAGTTGATAATAGATAATGATGGATGTCAAGTGATTCTCAGACAACAAGGGAAGTCAATTGTAACTTCCAAGTGGATCTATAAGATCAAGTTTCTTGTTGACATCCAAAGTTGTTTGAAGCTCTCAGAAAATCCTGTATTCAATAGCAAGTCGAAACACATCGAGAGGAAGTATCACCATGTCAAAGACATGGTGTAGAGACTTCAGTATGTTTTGTCAGTGGAACAGTTAAAGTTAGTGCAGCTGCGAAACCCATTCTCAAGTAGGATGGCACCCTAGTCAGTTAACAAGGGATCCTGGTTGTTAAAATATTAACCAGGAAAATGATTGGAGAGAAATGCATGCATGCAAAAGTGAGTTTTGCGTGCAGTCATTTTAGGGTTTTGGTAAACCTAACTTGATGATGAGATGTTATAAGGAAGACAGGAGGGGACTGTCTTTATTAGAGTGATCATTGATCTAAGATAGATCAAGAGAGAGGAGGACGACTTCACATGTGAAGGAGGGCACATTCTTCAAGGAGGGAGAAGCTCGTACCACATCCGGTAGAGCAATTGAGTGTCTGTAACTTGCAGAGTATCCTTGTCTCAGAGATTGAGGAAGATCAACGACGATCAGAGCTCAGATCTGCTGAGATCTAATTCAGTACGAGTCTTTCATTGCTGGAGGAAGGGCGCACTTGTGCATGCAGAAGGACGTTTTCAGTCACCAGGCAGTCTTCAGAGCAAGCAGAGCAGATCTAAGGATAGAGACAGATAGATCAGGCAGAGGCGGATACAGGGACATTCAGATCCAGTTTTCCATTTAGGGCTCATCTCTTCCGTGCATGCATCAGCTGGATGGATGCAAATCTTGAGTTGGCCAGAAAAGATTACTGAGGTAACCCTGTTTTGTACTTGTCTCTTTTCCTATATGCTCTGGGCTCAAGAATGAAGATAGCCCCATAGTTTGTTGGTTTCTCCCGAAAGGGTTCCAAGGTACTTTTGGTGTTTATGTATGATTGCATTTATATTGTTCAGTTCGTAAATGCAGATCTAGTTGTTTGAGTTCATGTTAATATTGTATTGATATCGAGACTCATCCCACTTGAGATCTCAGGGCGATCCAGAGGGAGTAGTGATCTCTGGATCAAATATTTACATGGTATCAGAGCCCTGGTAAGGGTCAGGGAGTGCTTTCATACACAAATCTACAGCTACTGCATCAAATCTACATCATGGGGGAAGAGCAAATTGTTTGCACCTCTTGCTCCGCTATGGATATTGATGAGTGTACTACAGATGGGATTGACAGGGAGATGGCTCTTAACTCCTGTCAATCATTCATGGCCTCCACTTCTAGTGTATGGTACATAGACAGTGGAGCTTCGAGTCATATGACAGGTGTTCGCGGATATTTTTCCGACCTTGCAGAGGATGGGATAGATCTTGAGATTGTCCTCAAAGACAACTCCACGGTCAAGGCTATAGGACGAGGATCTGTGTCCTTCCAGAAAGACTCTGGAGAACAGATGAGAGTTCGTGATGTCCTATATGTTCCAGGTCTTAAGAAAAACTTGATCTCTGTTTCCACCATTGAAGATCGAGGGCTATGGGTAATGTTCAGAGATGGAAATGTACTAGTTCATCCCAAGGGATCCAATGTTGCCTCGGCTGAGAGGATTGGAGTCCGCAGCGGGAATGTAAATATTTGATCCAGAGATCACTACTCCTTCTGGATCGCCCTGAGATCTCAAGTGGGATGAGTCTCGATATCAATACAATGTTAACATGAACTCAAACAACTAGATCTGCATTTACCAACTTAAAAATATAAATGCAATCATACATAAACACCAAATGTACCCTGGAACCCTTTCGGGAGAAACCAGCAAACTATGGGGCTATCTTCATTCTCGAGCCCAGAGCATATAGGAAAAGAGACTAGTACAATACAGGACCTCAGTAATCTTTTCTGGCCAACTCAAGATTTGCATGCATCCAGCTGATGCATGCACGGAAGAGATAAGCCCTAAAAAATGGAAAACTGGATCTGGATGTCCCTGTATCTGCCTCTGCCTGATCTATCTGTCTCTATCCTCAGATCTGCTCTGCTCGCTCTAAAGACTACCCGGTGACTGAAAACGTCCTCTTTATGCATGCACAAGTGCGCCCTCCCTCCAGCAATGAAAGACACGTACTGAATCAGATCTCAGCAGATCTGAGCTCTGATTGTCACTGATCTTCCTCAATCTCCGAGACGAAGATACTCTGCAAGTTACAAACACTCAACTGCTCTACCGGATGCAGTACGAGCTTCTCTCTCCTTGAAGAATGCGCCCTCCTTCACATGTGAAGTCGTCCTCTCTCTTGATCTATCTCAGATCAATGATCACTCTACTGAAGACAGTCACCTCCTGTCTTCCTTATAACATCTCACTATCAATTTAGGTTTACCAAAAACCTAAAATGGTTGCATGCAAAACTCACTTTTGCATGCATGCATGCAAACCCTAGCATGCATTTTTCTCCAATCATTTTCCTGATTAATATTTTAACACTCCCTCTTAACCAAGAAAGGATTTTGTACCACTCCCATCTTCTCCCTGAAGTATTCAAACTTAGTCTTCATCAAAGACTTAGTCAAAATATCCGCAACCTGCTCATCTGTAGAAATGTACTGGAGCTCAACTGCTCCCTTTTGAACATGATCACGAATGAAGTGATATCTGATCTCAATGTGTTTGGATCGATCGTGAAACACTGGATTCTCAGAGAGTTTGATGCAACTCTGATTGTCACAGTGAATCACGGTAGGCTGCAACTGATGATCAAATAGACTTACCAACATCTTGCGAAGCCAGATGGCTTCACAACTGGCTAAGCTAGGCTCCAACTGATGATCAAATAGACTTACCAACATCTTGCGAAGCCAGATGGCTTCACAACTGGCTAAGCTAGCCGCCATATATTCTGCCTCAGCAGAGCTCAATGGCATGGACTTTTGCTTCTTGCTGAACAATGACACAACTGTCGAACCCAAGCTGAAGCAACACCCGGAGGTGCTTTTCTTGTCGTTTGCATTCCCTGCCCAGTCTGAATCTGTGAACCCCACAAGCTGGACTTCTCCCTGCCTCACATAATTCAGTCCATACTCTACAGTTCCATTGATGTATCTCAAAACATGCTTTGCTGCTACCCGATGCACATCTCTGGGTTCAACCATGTATTGACTCAAGGTGTTGACTGCAAAGCTCAAATCTAGTCTGGTGTTGACCAGGTACATCAAGGAACCGATGAGCTATCTATACTTAGTGGAATCGACCAAATTACTCTCAGAAGCCACTTGCTTCTTCCAGTTGGTCGTCATAGGCTTGCAATCCTGCATCTGAAATCTCTTCAGAATGTTCATTGCATACTTGCCCTGACTGAGAAAGATATGCCCATCCTCTTGCCAGACTTCCATCCCTAGGAAGTAATGCATAAGCCCAATATCTTTCATTTCAAACTCAGATGCAAGATCCTTCTTGCAATCACTGATGAGTTTCTCTGCTCCTGTAATAAACAGGTCATCTACATAAAGCACAAGAATAAGAGGATCCCCTCTCACCACAATGAAGTAGAGATTTGGACCTGCTTCACTCTTTTGAAACCCTAGCTGCTGCAAATAGGTATCTATCCTAGAATACCAAGCTCTGGGTGCCTGCTTCAAGCCATATAGAGCTTTCTTCAATCTGCATACATGAGACTCTCTCAAGTACCTCAAAGCCCTCAGGCTGTTCAATGTAAACTTCCTCCTCAATGAGTCCATTTAGGAATGTTGTCTTGAAATCCATCTGATGGATCTTTTCCATCCCATCTCTACTGCAACAGAGATCACAGTCCTGATGGAAGAATACCTAGCCACAGGAGCAAACGTCTCCTCATAGTCAACTCCCTCTATCTATGAGAATCCTCTAGCCACAAACCTGGCTTTGTATTTCTCAATGCTGCCATCTGCTGCATACTTAATCTTATAGAGCCATCTGGAGATGACTACTGATTTTCCCTCTGGTCTGGGCACCACTTCCCAGACATCATTCTTCATGATGGTAGCATACTCTTCCAACATGGCATCCCTCCAAGCCTGCTGTCCTGTTGCCTGTTCGTATGAGGAAGGCTCTGACTCACTGATGCTGCTTACTAGTGCTAAGTGACTGCAAAATCTCTGTGGAGCCTTTCTTTCTCTCACATCTTTCTTGGGAGTTCCTACTACCTGAGCATCCTTCAAGGTGTCTTGAAGCCACTTAGGCTTCCTCTTTCCTGAAGTGACATCTTGAGATGAGAACTCCTCATCCTCGTCCCAGTATCCTATATGTGAGTGAGTACCTCCAGTAGAGGTGCCAGTAGTTGTTGATCCTGTAGCTAGAGAACCTATAATCTGGGATCCTGATCTAAGGTTGATCACCAACCTGAGATCCTGTGCCAGTCCCTGCTCCTGTTCCTGTGGAAACCGTATCCTGTGTATCTATCACTCCGGACACTTGGGACCCGGTTGACTGCTGAGCAGTACTCTGTCCTGTGTCAAGTGGTGATGTAGCAACTTGTTGTTTTCCCTTCTCTGACTCACATGACTTCCGAAAGGCCCTATCCTCCTCGAACTTCACATCCCGTCTCACAACAGTCTTTTTGAGACCAGGGATGTAAATGCGGTAGGCCTTTGAAATCTCGTCGTACCCAACCAGAATTCCTCTTTCTGCAGTGGGTTCTAGCTTTATCCTTTTCTCTAAAGGAACATGAGAATAGGTGAGGCATCCAAAAATCCTGAAGTGCCCAACTTCAGGTTTCTTCCCAGAGAAGGCTTCCTCGAGGGTCCTGTCCCCCAAAGCCTTATGCGGGCTCCTGTTCTAAATGTAGGCTGCAGTGTTGCATGCTTCAGCCCAAAGGAAAAACGGCAATCCCTGATCATGCAACATGGATCTCGCAGCTCCAATAATGGCCCTGTTCTTCCTCTCAGCCACCCCATTATGTTGAGGTGTATAAGGAACAGTCAACTGTCTCTTGATGCCTTCCTGAGTGCAGAACTTGTTGAACTCAACGGAGGTGTACTCTCCCCCATTGTCTGATCTGAAGATCTTGATTTTCCTTTCTGTCTGCTTTTCCACAAGGGCTTTGAACTCTTGAAACTTTTGCAAAACTTCCTTAGACTCCTTGCTCTTCAGGAAGTAGATCCAGGTTTTCCTGGAATAGTCATCAATGAAAGACACATAGTACTTGTATCCTTTCAGTGATGTGGTGGACATTGGACCACAAAGGTCAGAATGAATCAAATCAAGAGCTCCTGTAGCTCTAGTGTCGCTCTTGGGAAATGCTGTCTTGACGTACTTTTCGAGAGCACACCCCTTACACACATCAGTGTGCTCAGTGCTGAACTCAGGTACTCCTGTCACAATCTCCCTCGGAATCTTTAGAGACGGATGGTGCAGATGAGCCATCCTTCTGTGCCAAAACTCACAGGGATCACATCCCTCATCCTGACTACTATGACTTAGGGCATGATGTAGTTGGAAACTCAGCTTGTATAGTTTCCCACTACGGACTCCAATCCTCTCAACTGAGGCAACATTGGATCCCTTGGGATGAACTAGTACATTTCCATCTCTGAACATCACCCATAGCCCTCAATCTTCAATCGTGGAAACAGAGATCAAGTTTTTCTTAAGACTTGGAACATAGAGGACATCACGAAGTCTCATCTGTTCTCTAGAGTCTTTCTGGAAAAACACAGTTCCTCGTCCTATAGCCTTGACCGTGGAGTTGTCTCCCAGGACAATCTCAAGATTTATCCCATCCTCTGCTAGGTCAGAAAAATATCCGCGAACACCTGTCATATGACTCGAAGCTCCACTGTCTATGTACCATACACTAGAAGTGGAGGCCATCAACGATTGACAGGAGTTAAGAGCCATCTCCCTGTCAATCCCGTCTGTAGTACACTCATCAATATCCGTAGCAGAGCAAGAGGTGCAAACAATTTGCTCTTCCCCCATGATGTAGATCTGATGCAACAGTTGTAGATCTGTGTATGAAAGCACTCCCTGACCCTTACCAGGGCTCTGATACCATGTAAATATTTGATCCAGAGATCACTACTCCTTCTGGATCGCCCTGAGATCTCAAGTGGGATGAGTCTCGATATCAATACAACATTAACATGAACTCAAACAACTAGATCTGCATTTACCAACTTAACAATATAGATGCAATCATACATAAACACCAAATGTACCCTGGAACCCTTTCGGGAGAAACCAGCAAACTATGGGGCTATCTTCATTCTCGAGCCCAGAGCATATAGGAAAAGAGACTAGTACAATACAGGGTTACCTCAGTAATCTTTTCTGGCCAACTCAAGATTTGCATGCATCCAGCTGATGCATGCACGGAAGAGATAAGCCCTAAAAAATGGAAAACTGGATCTGGATGTCCCTATATCCGCCTCTGCCTGATCTATCTGTCTCTATCCTCAGATATGCTCTGCTCGCTCTGAAGACTCCCCAGTGACTGAAAACGTCCTCTTTCTGCATGCACAAGTGCGCCCTCCCTCCAGCAATGAAAGACTCGTACTGAATCAAATCTCAGCAGATCTGCTGAATCAGATCTCAGCAGATCTGAGCTCTAATTGTCACTGATCTTCCTCAATCTCTAAGACGAAGATACTCTGCAGGTTACAGACATTCAACTGCTCTACCGGATACGGTACGAGCTTCTCTCTCCTTGAAGAATGTGCCCTCCTTCACATGTGAAGTCGTCCTCCTCTCTCTTGATCTATCTCAGATCAATGATCACTCTACTGAAGACAGTCACCTCATGTCTTCCTTATAACATCTCACTATCAAGTTAGGTTTACCAAAAACCTAAAATGGCTGCATGCAAACCCTAGCATGCATTTTTCTCCAATCATTTTCCTGGTTAATATTTTAACAGGGAAACTATACAAGCTGAGTTTCCAACTACATCATGCCCTAAGTCATAACAGGGAAACTATACAAGCTGAGTTTCCAACTACATCATGCCCTAAGTCATAGCAGTCGGGATGAGGGATGTGATCCCTATGAGCTTTGGCATAGAAGGATGGCTCATCTGCACCATCCGGCTCTAAAGATTCTGAGGGAGATTGTGACAGGAGTACCTGACTTCAGCACTGAGAACACTGATGTGTGTAAGGGGTGTGCTCTCGAAAAGTACGTCAAGACAACATTTCCCAAGAGCGACACTAGAGCTACAGGAACTCTTGATTTGATTCATTCTGACCTTTGTGATCCGATGTCCACCACATCACTGAAAGGATACAAGTACTATGAGTCTTTCATTAATGACTATTCCAGGAAGACCTAGATCTACTTCCTGAAGAGCAAAGAGTCTAAGGAAGTTTTGCAGAAGTTTCAAGAGTTCAAGGCCCTTGTGGAAAAGCAGACAAAAAGGAAGATTAAGATCTTCAGATCAGATCATGGGGGAGAGTACACCTCCGCTGAGTTCAATAAGTTTTGCACTCATGAAAGCATCAAGAGGCAGTTGACTGTTCCTTACACACTGTTGGGCTCTGATCTATCAGTGTTAATCAGAACTTGAATTTAAAATCAATCCGGGTTTGTGAACTTCGAGACACATCCAAGTTTAGGACAGAGAAGCTGGACTCATTTAGAATTTAGCTATCTGTAATTAAATCTACTGATAGAAACTAAGATACTGCAGCTCACAGAGACAAAATCCTCTTACAAGGGTAATTTCATTGTTTCCTTTTTAAGCATACAGTAATTGATTTGTGAAAGCATAAAAGACTGAGGTAAAAATTAATTAAACAACAAATTTATAAACCCTAGGATTAAACTGTAAAATTCTACCAGCACTGAAAGACAATTACCAATCAATTTCTCTTACAAGACAGTGTTCATAATTTGTAAATGTCTTTTTACCATTTCACTATCAAATAAATAGCAGTGAACAATACACAGAGGTCGTGGTCTGAACCATTTGATATCCTTAGCATTTAACCAGTGAAGAACAGTGTTTATCCAATATTGCCAGTGATATACAGTGTGACAGAATTTGTAATTTAAACCGTAAATGAAAGAAACAGAGCATCAATAGAATCGATTTAAAACTTGACTAAACTTGTTCTACGATTTATAAACTGGAAATTACAATAAAATGCATACCATTAACACAATTTAGATAGCTAACACCAGAAGTAAATCGTTGCAACATCCAAATCGATCTACCGACAACAGGAAAGTGTGAGAGTTTGACGATGGGGGCCCTCCAAAGCCTTGCTCAACACACAATGAAAGATTTCACAGAACTAAAGCTTTGTATTCATTCACCAGAATTGTTTTACACAGAGATACCACGCAGTTTGGAAGCACAAGTGCGTTCCTCTTCAAAATCGTGATTATTTTTCTCATTGTCTTGCAAATGATTTATACAAATTCTAAATCAAACTGTAATTGCTATAAACCTGCATCTAATTAATGCTAAGAGCTAATCGAGATCATCTTCAGAATCGTGGAGTTCCACAAAATCAGCGTTGTTCCTTCTTTTGTGTTGAATGCAGAACAGGTGGCCACCTTTGACTCTGATTGACTCGACATCTGCACAGGCCACTTCACCTGACTGTTGGATGTTCATCCATCTGTGGACATTAAGGATCCATTCTTGATCTTCCGTTTCCCTCCTAACTGCCCTGCAATTACTCAACTCTTTGACCAAGGTTTATAGATGAACTTTAAGGCTTTCTACTCAAAATGGAGGTTTTATGAAGGAAATGAAGGTTATCTAAGAGGCAAAAAGGGGTCAGAAATAGTGCCCAACATCTCCCCCAAGAGGAAACTGCTGCATGTCCTCATGCCAAAAACTTTGACCTTGTGTTAAAACCAAAATTTTGCTGCTGACCTTCCTGCTTCTAATCTCCTACTGAGACGATGCATCTGTTGATGTTGGAGATGCATAAAGGACCTTCAGCCTCTCATACTTAGCTTTGTAGTTCTTCTTCTGCTTATACCATCTGGATGCAGTGTTAGAAATGTGTGTCCTCTGAATTCTCAGCTTCCGATTGTCCTTTTTTAATTTCTCATTCTTGAGCTCCAACTCCTTTATTTCAAGTTTCAATTTCTTGATCTCTTTATTTTTCTTGGAAGTCTTCTTCTTCGTTGAAGGCTTGACAGAACTGGTGTCCACTCCTAATTCGTCACTTCCCTGTACTGAACCCTCTTTCTTTTCTTCTTGCACAGTTTGTGGCTCTGAGGAAGGAGAAGCTAAGTCTTTTAGTACTCCCTGTCTTGACTGCTTCTCCTTCTCCCTCTCCCTCTCCTGCTGATCTAAGAAGAGATTTATTTTCTTTGTTTGTCTCATTATCTCATCAGCATCTGGGGTTCCCTGTCCTATTTCACCTGCTAGGTCTTCTTCTTGTCCTTCCACAGTTTGTGGGTGTTCTTCATCCTCTGATGCTGGCTGGCTATGAACTTGCTTCTTCCTTGGCTTCCTCTGGTAAGTGGTGAAGATTTGTTCCTGTTTTTGAAACTGTTTATTTTCTTTCATTGCACTCCTAGTTCGTATCCTTCTCTGAGGTTGTTTTGAACTTGATGCTTCAGGGTTGTCTTCATCATCAGGAATGAGCAATACTTCCTCTTTCTTCTTTTTATCCTTTGGCAGTTTTGAACTTGTTGCCTCAGGGCATGTTATCATCAGCAATTCCTCTTCTTTTGGAACCTCTTCATGCAATTCTTCCTGCTCTTCAAATTGATTTTGAACTAAAAATTCTGTCCATGTCAAATTCTGCTTCCTTAACTCATGTTGGATGATGATTTTGATAAGTCCACAGTGGAAAAGACTTGTCAATTTGTCTTTTTCACGCCTCTGGACAGCCTTGGCCATTTTGGTTAGACTCTGCAACAGGAAAAAGGGCATATTGATCTCACATTCACCTGTCAAGTGCTGCAACAGTTTGATATGGTAAAGGTAAACGATACTGAATCTCCCTTCACAGGTGATGAATCTTTGTATGATGTACACCATTTCATCCCAAGGATGAACCAACCAGCTCCTTGGTATGCCTTTCTTCCAGTTGACTGACCCTGCTCTAGATCTGCACAAAAAGGGTACCCATGATTTTTCTTTGAATTGCTTGGTTTTGAAAAACCTTTCTCCCTGCTGTGGCAAACCAGTGATTTGTGCCAAAATGTCTTCAGACAGCCTGAAGTTTAAATTCCCTACTGTAGCCTTTTCTCCATCAAACGAGCCAGCAAAGGCTAAGCTCACATTATCGTTGTGCCCATCGAATTTTTCAAAGAAAGGCACCCATTGATTTTTCTTGAAAATTTCTAGACATTTTTCATGAACATCTGCGGGCTCAAATACCTTTGGTTCCAATCTAGATGACATTTTGAAAAATAGAAAACAGGAATCTTTTATCTTTTAACGCTGCCTTCGTCTTCCTATCCCCTCAATAATATTCTGAATCTATGAAATTTGCTGTTGGTTTGAGCATAGTTGTTTAACAAGGAGAAGGGTTTTTAAATTTACCTCTTCTCTCGTGCCACTATCTTCCTCTTGCACGATCTCCATAGTGTATTCGCAGCTTCCTCTTCACTGATTGCCTTTCTTCCTGCGCAATTTCTTAAACAACTCTTGTATTCACACTTCCTGTAACCCACGGCCCTTTCTCTCTGTCAATTACATTCACACAGCAGTCGATTTTGCAGAACAATAACTGGACTCGGCCTCAAGTAGAATAAATGAGTCGTGTTTCTGATTTACATAATACAGGAACCAAGTTTAATTGCGTGCTGTCGTGGGCATCATTCCACGTTTTCCCTCGATCATTACATAACATGCCACTTCAAAAACGATGAAAGGTAAGGTTTTGGGTTTATAAACATTTTAATATTTTTATGTGCCCATCGTTTAATACATAAAACATAAAATATACCTTGGTTCCAATGTTTTATTTAAACGGGCTATTTCTTTAAAATGAACCTTCTTTTCCAGAAAAGAAAATGTGCTGAACATAAATATGACCATTGTTTCCCTCCTTAGATTCTGTGTATTACTTAATGCCTGATGCACTAAATTCATATACAAAGAAACTTTTGCAATTCCTTCATGTCAACATTTCACTTCTTGCTGAGAAGGAGACCCTGTTTGTCTTTAAACCAAGAAGAAAACTCTGTCTGTAGAATGCAGCTTGTATCCTGTAGAGTGCAGTTTATGTCCTGTAGAATGCAGTATTTAAAATTTCCCTTGGGTTTGATCCTGACAACCATTTTGACCCCTAGGGTGGAAAATGAAGTATTGGCAGAGATAAAAATGAAGTGTTGACAGAGACTAAGTGAGGTAATGGCAGAGATTAATGAAAGGTAAATAAGGAGCTGGTAGAGACTTATCAGAACAATGGCAATAATAGGCAGTCAAATTTGTAAGATGTCATCACTTATAAACAAAAGAATTTTGAAACTTTTTAAACATAAAAACCATAAATTCTTACAGACTTGCTTGATGTTCCTTTGATGAGCTTGCTACCAGTGTGAAATTGGCTTGTATTCTGATTGTCCTTCTGATGTCTTCTATCTGCTGCTGTCTCTATTTCCTTCATTTTCACTGAAGGTCGGGTCTCTTCATAGATCTCTTCTGCCTTACCACAAGTCAGGGCCCTTATGCTGATAAAATTGCTGGTAATCAGGTCCCTTCTGCTGATGAAAAATCACAATCTTTTGCTTGAAAAAGACTCGGAGGGTTCTAAATAAGAATGAACAGTTTATCCCCCTCACAGGCCTAATTTTTGACTTGTCCTCAAGTCAAACAAGATCTGCATTATTTGTAAAACAAAACAGGAAAATAGAAAAAGATTTTTTTTGTGAATTTTCAATGGCCAGGCAAGCCTGGTTTTCCACAGAAAATTCCAGTTTATATTGTGCCAGCAAACTGGTTTTCACAACTAAACTGCCTTTTTTTTTTCTTATATATATTTTTTTTTTGAATTTTTTTTTTCTTCTTTTTTTTTTCTTTTCTTTTCTTTTTGTTTTATTTGCTAGCTGTATCAGAGCAGCTAAGGAGCAGGTGAAGGAAAAACACTGAGGTGTTTATCCAGCACTTGCAGTTCCTTTTGCTGTGAAATCTGTTGGACAAAATCTGCCATGTTGATAGGTTTGTGGTACAGCTTGAGCCAGTGGCCATTGACCACAAATTTATGTGCTTCATCATCTATGGTTTGAAGTTTTACTGAACCATTGTCATAGACATCGACAATCTCATATGGACCAAGCCAATGAGTAGTAAATTTGGCTTTGAAGTCTTTAAACTTGGAGTCAAACAACAGTGCCCAGTCACCAATGTGAAATTGCTTCTTTTTGATAAATTTGTCATGCCATTGAGCTCTCTGCTGTTGTATCAGAATATTGTGTTCTATGGCAGCCTGCCTCATCTCATCCAGCTGATTCAACTGAAGTATTCTTTCTTGCTGAGCTTCTGAAAGATCTATGCCCAAATCTGCTGCTAACTTGAAAGTATGAACTTGAAACTCAATGGGAAGGAGGACTTGCTTACCATAAACCAGTTGATAAGGAGAAAACCCAGTACTGTTTTTCCAAGTGATCCGGTATGCCCATAAAGCTTCAGTCAGCTTAGCTGACCAATCTTTCCGATGCATCTGGACGGTTTTGGTAATAATGCCTTCTAAAGTCTTGTTTGTAGATTCCACTTGGCCATTTGCTTGTGGATGGTAGGGGGTAGACTTTCGATGCTTGATCTTATATTTTTCTGCTATCTCCTGCACTAATTTAGAGGTAAACTGGGCACCCTGATCAGTTACAATTTCTCTAGGCACCCCAAATCTGACAAAGATCTCCTCAAACAGAAAGTTTACCACAGTCTGCTCGGTGGCTCTGGGCAATGGTTTGGCCTCTACCCATTTAGTAACATAGTCTGTGCAGACCAAAATGTACTTATGTCCATGTGATGGTGGATGAATGGGACCAATGAAGTCAAGGGCCCACTTTTCAAATGGTTCAATGAGAACCTGTGGTTGGAGTGGCATTTCATCAGAACGGACTGGGCGTCCCATTCGTTGACAAGTGTCACAACTTCTAACATACCTTTTAGCATCTTTGAAAATGGAAGGCCAATAATACCCCAAATTGAGTATTTTATATGCTGTCCTTTTGTCTGCAAAATGGCCACCACATGGTTCATCATGGCATGCCTTTAAAATATCCAAGATTTCATCCTGTCGGACACATCTTCTTATGATTAAGTCATATCCTGTATAAAAGAGATCACCATTAATCCAGATATGCCTAGCACTTTGTTTAATAATCTTTTTTTTTTCTTTAGAGGTCATAGATGGTGGTAGTTGGCCTGATGACAAATAATTGGCAATGTCAGCATACCAAGGAGTGATAACAGAAATTGCAAATAGATGCTCATCAGGAAAACTATCTAAAACCGGAACAACCTCACCAGTATTGTGTAAGCGAGACAAGAAATCTGCCACCTGATTTTCTCGTCCAGGCCTATCCAAAACTGTGATATTGAACTCCTGCATTAATAACAACCATCTAGTAATCCTACCATTAGTGATAGATTTATTCATTAAATAACGTAAGGCTGAATGATCTGTATGAACAAAAATTTCATAGCCAGTGATATAATGACGGAATTTGTTTACAGCATGAACTACTGCCAACATCTCTTTTTCAGTGACTGTATAATTCAGCTCTGCAGGTGTCAGATTTTTACTAATGAAATAGATGGCATAAGTCAAAGTATGTTCCTTCTGGCCCAATGAGGCTCCTATGGCAGTAGCAGAGGCATCAGTTGAAATATGGAAAGGCAATGTCCAATTTGGTCCTCGTAAAATGGGAGCAGTGGAAAGCTTTTCCTTAAGTGTCTGAAATGCAGATTTACAGTCAGTATCCCAAGTAAAACACACATCCTTTGAAAGTAATTTAAACAATGGCAGGGCTATCTTACTAAAATTTGCAATGAATCTACGATAATAGCCTGCATACCCTAAAAAGCTTCTCACATCTGTTTGAGTTGTGGGTTCAGACAGATTTTTAATGACTTGAATTTTAGCAGGATCTACTTTTCGTTACTCAGGGAAAGGTTTGATTCAACACACCTTTTCAGAATTTTCTCTAAGTTTGCTAAGGAATCTTCAAAGGTACGTCCATATACAGAAAAGTCATCCATGTAAACCTCAACACACTCATGAATCAGATCTGCAAAGATGGCCAAAACAGCTCGCTGAAAGGTAGCTGGGGCATTACATAAGCCAAAAGGTAAAACTTTGTAGGCATAGGTGCCCCAGGGACATGTAAAGGTGGTCTTGTCTTGGTCTTCGTTTGCAATACTAATCTGATTATAACCACTGAAGCCATCTAAAAATGAAAAATATTCTTTTCCAGCTAAAGCATCCAGTACTTGATCAATGAAAGGCAATGGAAAATAGTCTTTTAAAGTTGCCTTATTCAATTCCCTGTAATCGATGCATATACGCCATTTACCATTTTTTTTAGGAACAACAACCAAGGGTGAGACCCATTGGCTGTCGGAGATGGGGTAAATAAATCCCACTTTTAACAACTTCTGTAACTCGTCTTTGACTATTTCCTTTAGCATAGGGTTCATTCTGCGTTGTGGTTGTCTCAGTGGTCGTATTGTGTCATCTAGGTAAATGTGGTGTGTGCATTGTTGTCCGCCAATATGCACACCAGCAGCGGAAATCTTTCGAAAGCTGTCTCTTCACTACAAGTGAGAGAGGTGTGGCCTTAGGGGCAAGCAATGAGCCAGGTACTGTCACCTGAATCCCAGCTCCTCCGTTTAGGCAAACTCCTAACGAAGCCAAGGGGGGTAGTCCCTAAAAGAGAGTTTCACTAAGGCTCTTTGTGTATTTAAGTGTTTTTTGATGTAGTGATGCGGATGGGTGTTTTTTTAGGAGTTTTTTAAATGAGAGACAATTTAAAATTAAAATATAAGACAAGATAACGCAATCCACGTTGCAAACACAAGATGAAAGATACACTTGGGCAATAAATAAATCACTTCACGTAAATACAAGCAAATACTCCAATGTTGAGATTTAAGCAAGCAAAATATAAGATGGACCAGTGCCTTATGGAGTCAAAACAAATTAAATGTGAATGTGAAAACTTAATACAAGTGCTTGAATCGGAAAGTTTGTGAGAACGTTGTGCAGCTTATCTTGGTAAATTCAAAGTTTTAATTGTCTTGATTATTAGGGATAAAACCAAGGATGTTCAAAGAGTGTCCGGAAAGTAGTTTTAAGCAGCTCCTTTAAGAGACCTGTCGGGGCCTGTCTGGAATCACGGCGAGGCGCGCAATGCTAACCAGCCACCGTGTCGCAGATTGGGCGGTCCGGCGCCTCCCCTGAGAACTGATTAAAATACTTTATGTCAACGCCGGTTCGTTGGTTACGGGGGTGAAAGTTTTAATTAGATTTTCACTTGTAAATTAACAAGTCTTCCACCTTTCTGAGTACTAGCCCAACCTTTTCAGGTTGGCAAAGCATACGGGTGTAGGACAGAAACCAAGATAAATTAATTAAGGGGTGTATGAGTGGAAAATTTTATTATTATAGAACCTTGTTCAACTCTCCGACAGAGAGCGCTCTTGACTTGATCTTATGACCAAAGTTCAAGAGACTTGCTAAAATTAAAATGCCTAATGCAGGGATGATGCAAAACTAAAATGCCCTCCGATAGAGGGTGCTCTTGACTTGGATTTGGCCAAGTTCAAGAGACTTTGGTTTATTTTAAGGAAGCAAAAAGAAAGCAGTTGTGTTGTAAAAGCAATAAATCAACTTTTTTGAATGTTTAAACAAATCGATAAGCTTGAAAGATATGAATTAATGCTTAACAGAAACTACTTTGCCAAATAACATGAAATTAAACTCAAACTAGTGTTCTACCATACAAGATTTAATCTACTAGGTGGGATTGATCTCCGAACAAGATCAACCATTAGAACCGCCTGCACTTGAGAACCTCCAGCTAGCTGAAAGCTCTACCAAGGAAACCGACGGGGAAGGAAGAGTAACCACAAAGTTATGTGGTCCTGCCCTTGAGATGAAATCCCAAGGATACAACTTCCGGTCAAAGGCTTTGGAAGAGAAATACAAGATGAAACAAAAGACTACTCTAAAAAAAAATGAAAGATCTAACCTAACAAATCACCACACTCTTCCCCAAATGGGAAGAAAACCCAAAAAGTGGAGGCCTCCTCCACTTGAACTTTTATTAACTTGATTACAAATGCCTTGGGTTTGAAACCCTTGAAGGACTTTTGAGAGATAGATAATACTTGGAAAAAATAAAAGAAGAAACAAGTCTTTGCTTGCTTTTACAAAGGATAAGTACGTCAAGTTTTGATCATTCTCATGGTTTCTTCACTTTGTTTCTTTTGCTTAGATCTTACTTCTTCAAAGCTCCTTCAAGTTTCCTCCTTTCAAAACATCTACACAAGTCTTAGAAATTCTCAACCAAGGCACCCATTAATCATTAGAACAAGACAAAATCTTGAAGCTATTTAAACTAGAGTCTACAAAAGACTTCAAAAAATTAGTTTATGAGATTTTTTATTTCAAAAATGCATAAAAGAAAAAACGGACCAGCGAACAACATATGCTTAAAAAATGATGAGAAAGAGACCTAGAATGTAAAATTTTTGAAATATTTTTGTAAAAAAAATTCTATCTTTTAAACTTGCAACTAGGGTTTTAAAAAATGCAAACTATACTAGTGTGAAAAGAGAAATCTAGAATGCTTCTAACACTTACTTTTCAATGCATGAAATTGATCTACAAGATGCAAGTAAAACCTAAGATCTAACTATGACAAGCTATCTTGCAAAAAGAGAAGCTAATACTCTAACAAAAAATAAACTAACTTAACAATTCGTTTTTGATCTTTTGGGATAATTTAGGGCTCTTTTTGGAGAAAACGAGGGGGAGAGATGGAAGCTAGAAGATGGGGAACGAGAGGATAAAAGAGGGAAAAACGAAAGGTGGAAGGGAAGGTAAATCAAGAGTTAGATGGAGAGGGGAAGGCAAAGAGACTAGAGCCAAAACGAAAGAGAAGAAAGAGGGGTAACTATGGCCAAGCGAAAGCTAAGGAGGAGGGTTTTAAGAGGCAAGGGCTAGCAAACCAATGAGAAAAGGGAAACAAGGAGCAAATAAGAGGGGTTTGAAGAAAGAACCCTTTTGTAACCAAGTTTGAAAGATGAAAACTTTGTTGATGGAAGAGGAAACCCTCTCTGCTTTGATGCCAATCTTAAGATCTTGCTCCTTGAAAGTATCCTGCAAACACACTATTAGCAAAGGTTTTTGTTGGTGGAGAAGAGGGAGATACAACCGAGTTCATCTCATCTCAACCGTTTTGAAGATCTGCAATGCACAAAAACTTACACAAACAAAGCTTGACCAAATATAAAGAGTTAGACAAAAATGCATAAAGAGACAACGTAGTAAGACCGATTACAAGTTGCACTCTTTATACTATTCAAGCCTAAGCCTAGCAAACAAATTGGGACCATCAAATGCTTGCCCTACGCTCTTAAGAAAGAGATCTAAGCATGTATTTAAATCAAACTTTGAAATTGCATAAATCAAGAAAACATTACAGATATTACCTCAAAATAAATTAGTAACTCATGAACCAATAGAAGTGTACACAAATTTGCCTCCAAAGCCAACTTTATTTCCAATGATAGCCAATAGCTATTACAATCTCCGCAGAGTAAGTTTACAATAATTCTCCATGAAGAGAAAGCCCAAATGGCTTCTCTTAAATAGCAAAACACTAGCATAAAACCCTAATTCGAATTTGGCATGAAGAGAGCCAAAAACTCCATCATAATCCAATCAAAACCATGTCAACACCAACCAAATCGAGCTTGGAGTCTTAACTCAACATTGAGCTTGAGTTTGGAGCCCATAATTTGAGGAAGGAGCCCCACATGCATTGATTTCAAAATCCAACAACCCATTAATTAATTGCCAAATCACAAAAACGAATTTGCATGAAGGTGGGTGAATTTCTCAACTGTAGATCACTCCCAGTGCTCCGAAACTGATCTGAATCAGGTGGGTGAAGATTCCAATCATCATAAATGCTTTTTGCCATGTCATTTTGACTTTTACTTTATTCAATTTGGTCTTTTTTGGAGAGATTTAAATTATCTCCAATTTATTATTTTTTGAATATTTTAATTAATATTTCTCATTTTTTGATTTTTTGAGAAAATATTAATTATGAGGCCAAATAATTGTCTGAAACTTAGGGTTAGCTGGTCCGGGGATCATGAATGATTTTTGGCTTAAGTCTGGAGCCTTCAATCACTGAAATCGGATCCCGGATGACTGACATATTACAGACTCAAATTTCTCTATTTAAACTATAGAGAAATTTAATTAAAATTTAAATAATTAAAAAAAATTAAAAGAAAAAAAACCCCAATTCCGACGCGTCCGGTAAAATTTTTTCGAAATTTCTTCTGGGTGTCCTAGAGACTTAGGACATGACCAAAACCTATTCTAATAGTGTCTAGTAGGTTTATACATTATAGTTGGACTCTAATAACCCCCCATGGCCAAATTTCCAAAATCGGGCATTCCAGCTTTGGAGGAAGCGGGAGAAAAACCAAGAGATTATATCTCGCCTGAAGCAAAGTATAATCTGACGGTGAAAAAACTCCCTGGAATACCTTAGTTGTTTAATCCAGTCATGGGGAACCGAGCCACTCAGACCCTACTAGCACACTTTGATACAAACCCCCATGGGGCCATGGTCATGTCGACTCAAAAACAAACTTGGCTAGACCCAAATATCTGAAACCCAGATACTCTGGAAGTGAACACTAATGTGTTCCAACACTGGCGGCTCAATAAGGTTTCAACCATTTGTACAAAATAGGTGATAGCATGCATGTCTCAGGATGAATGCCTGGCATATCAGTGTACTCCCAGGCAAATGCATGGGAATATTTATTCAGCAAAGTGGTCAACTGTTCTTCTTGTGATGTGGTAAGATGTGCACCTATTCGCAGAGTTTTGCCTGGACTGATTTCTACAGTTTTACTGTGAATATCGGTGATGGAATGAACATTAAAAACGTCATCAAGTGCTAATGCTAGGGAATGAATGTTGCAATTTTCCTGAAAATTGTGACCCATAACTTGTTCTGCTACAGCATATTCCATATCTCGTAATTCTGCAGAAATATCAGGCTCAGCAATGAAATAATCTAGTAGATCTTCGTGGTTGTCTTCGTGAAAATCGAAGTACTGATTTATACTTAGAATAGGCTGAATTACCTCTTCTTCTTGTTCTTTGGTTTCACTAATCCATGACAGCTGATCTAATGTGGAAGGTCGTTGGGCAGAAGGGTAAAGTGCAATCTGTTTCCTCTCTGTCCCATGCGAAATAAGCATGCTTCCTGATCGACATCCTATGAAAGCATCTGTTGTTGCCAGCCAGGGTCTGCCAAGGATCAATGGGTGACCTCCTAAGTTGGATTTTGGCTGTAGGACTATAAAATCAACAGGATATTCCCAGGAGTCTAGAGAAACAATAATATCTTCTAAGACCCCTTCAGGTGTAATCTTAGACCTATCAGCTAATTCTAAGACAGTTGTGGTGGGTCTGAGATTTGTCAAGTGAAGGTAATTCATTGTCTCTAGGGTCATGACGTTAATGGCAGCACCTGAATCGATCAACGTTTTTGGGATGGAAAAGTTATTAATGGTAATTGTAACCATTGGAATTCCAGGATCTACATACTTCTCAATGAAAACGGTGTTGGACATTAACCCTGCTAGATTGCCTACCACGTGAATTTTCGATGGATCCTTTCTTCTTTTGTTAAGACAGAGTTCTTTAACTGCTTTAGTGTAAATCGGGATATCTTTTAGAGCCTGCAGTAAAGGAATTTTAACATATACATTTGTTAACTCATTCAGAACATCGAAGTCAGGTAAGGAAATCGAAGGTTTCTCCTTGATTAACCTCTCAGGAAAAGGAGGTGGATAAGATGCTATTGTGTTCCCTCGTTGACTATGATTTTCTAACTGAGATTTTTCTGTATTCAATTTTTTTGGAGTTTTGTCTTTTTCTGGTGGTTCTTCTAAGATAACAGGAGACTGTTTTTCTAAGGTTTTACCAGATCTCAAATTGATATTTTGCAGTGGAAGAATGGAGTAGGGAAGCACTGTCCCATCATCAACATTATACATGGGTCTATCGGTTTTATTATTTGGATTGGGCATTGGCTGAGCTGGCAGTTGTGTAGGCCGAGGTGGAGGCTGATTAGATGGCAACTGAAGTTGTTGAGGTGGTGTACTCAATTGAGGAGCCATGTTATTGGGCTGTTGAAAAGATGGATTTTGAAAAGATGGGATTTGGACTTGATGCTGCTGGTATTGAGGATAGGCAGAAGGTTGTTGATAGGGCTGCAAATAAGCCTGCTGATATGTTTGATTACCATGGGCATACCCTCTCCAATTTGGAGCAGATTGGGCTAATGGAGGAGACCAAGTTTGCCAAGGCATGGGTGCATTCCATGAATTCTGAACAGGAGTCTGATAATTTGCATTAAATTGCTGCATAGGATCTTGAGACATACCTGAGAATCGTGGCTGCCAAGGTCTCCTTTGTCCCATGAAGTAAAGAGACTCCATGCTGTGATTTTCCTCCAGTCGAACTGCCTGCAGTTCCTTCAATCTAGGGCAATCATCAGTTTTGTGATTAAAAGTGCATAAGCCACAAATTTCAACAGTATTTAAAGGACACTCTCTAAGTGGGTGTTTCTTTCTACATTTAGGACAAAAAATAGACAAAGCCTGATCTTGTTGGTCCTGTTGCTCTTGCCTCTTCTTGGTTTTTGTTGCCTCAACTTGTGTACCTAAGGTGCTTAATAAATCAGTCTTGAAATCTTCTAGCAGATTCCCAAGCTCAGCTCTAGAAATACCACTGTTTGCAGATTTAGTTGCTTTGGTATTGCTATCTCTTTTCCCAGTTCGAGCCTTTCCTCTGGAATATTTCTGACATAAGTCCTGTATCTCATCAAAAGGAAGGTAAGAAATGTCACCTTTTCCCATAACATTTAAAATGTCCAAATACTCTTCTCTTATTCCTTTCAAAAATATTGTTCTAATCATTTCAGGTGTTAACGAATTGTATTTAGATTTCTGTAAATTGTATGAGAATCTTTCCAAATATTCCTCCAAACTCTCATCTTCCTGTTGAGTCATGCCAAAAATGTCATCTTTCAACCCCTTTGATCTGCAATATGCTTGATATTTTCGAAGAAAGATCTTCCTCATGTCATCCCAGCTAGTGATAGAGTGTTCTCCTAAACCCATGAACCATTTCAAGGCAGCTGCTTTAAGAGTAGCAGGGAAAAGACGGAGCTTATGGGTGTCATCAGTATATCCATAAGTTCGACACAAGATGTCAAATTCGAATAGGAAAGAGTCAGGATCTTCAGAGATCATGCCATAAAAGTTTGGTAAGACAGAGGGTGGAATATTCTTCATTTTCACCTCTTCCCCTAGGATAATGCTAGTGTCTAAGATAGGAAATTTAAAGGTGGCCTCCTGATCTTCTGTTATTCCTTCATCCCTCACATGTCTTCTTTCTTCTTCCCTCCTTTCTTCTTCCCTTCTCTCTTGTCTGCGTTTGTTTTCTATTTCTAACATCCTCTCGTACTCCCTTCTCTGTTCTGCAGTTGGGCCTTTTGATGTTTCTTCCTCAGACATTTTGAATTTACCAACTGTTGAGATGAACCCTTTTGGAAGAGAAGCTCCTGTTATTTCTGTTTTTGGGGGGTTTTTAATAAATCTTCCTTTCTCGTCTCTTAGTCTAAACATAAAAGTGAAATCTAATCTATATTTTTGTTTGAAAGTTTTATTTTTATCAGAAAACTAAAGTTTCTAAGCCTGCTTCTACAATGCCTCCCCGGCAACGGCGCCAAAATGTTGGACTCCGATCTATCAGTGTTAATCAGAACTTGAATTTAAAATCAATCCGGGTTTGTGAACTTCGAGACACATCCAAGTTTAGGACAGAGAAGCTGGACTCATTTAGAATTTAGCTATCTGTAATTAAATCTACTGACAGAAACTACGATACTGCAGCTCACAGAGACAAAATCCTCTTACAAGGGTAATTTCATTGTTTCCTTTTTAAGCATACAGTAATTGATTTGTGAAAGCATAAAAGACTGAGGTAAAAATTAATTAAACAACAAATTTATAAACCCTAGGATTAAACTGCAAAATTCTACCAGCGCTGAAAGACAATTACCAATCAATTTCTCTTACAAGACAGTGTTCATAATTTGTAAATGTCTTTTTACCATTTCACTATCAAATAAACAGCAGTGAACAATACACAGAGGTCGTGGTCTGAACCATTTGATATCCTTAGCATTTAACCAGTGAAGAACAGCTTTTATCCAATATTGCCAGTGATATACAGTGTGACAGAATTTGTAATTTAAACCGTAAATGAAAGAAACAGAGCATCAATAGAATCGATTTAAAACTTGACTAAACTTGTTCTACGATTTATAAACTGGAAATTACAATAAAATGCATACCATTAACACAATTTAGATAGCTAACACCAGAAGTAAATCGTTGCAACATCCAAATCGATCTACCGGCAACAGGAAAGTGTGAGAGTTTGACAATGGGGGCCCTCCAAAGCCTTGCTCAACACACAATGAAAGATTTCACAGAACTAAAGCTTTGTATTCATTCACCAGAATTGTTTTACACAGAGATACCACGCAGTTTGGAAGCACAAGTGCGTTCCTCTTCAAAATCGTGATTATTTTTCTCATTGTCTTGCAAATGATTTATACAAATTCTAAATCAAACTGTAATTGCTATAAACCTGCATCTAATTAATGCTAAGAGCTAATCGAGATCATCTTCAGAATCGTGGAGTTCCACAAAATCAGCATTGTTCCTTCTTTTGTGTTGAACGCAGAACAGGTGGCCACCTTTGACTCTGATTGACTCGACTTTTGCACAGGCCACTTCACCTGACTGTTGGATGTTCATCCATCTGTGGACATTAAGTATCCATTCTTGATCTTCCGTTTCCCTCCTAACTGCCCTGCAATTACTCAACTCTTTGACCAAGGTTTATAGATGAACTTTAAGGCTTTCTACTCAAAATGGAGGTTTTATGAAGGAAATGAAGGTTATCTAAGAGGCAAAAAGGGGTCAAAAATAGTGCCCAACACACACCTCAATAGAATGGGGTGGCTGAGAGGAAGAACAGGGCCATTATTGGAGCTGCAAGATCCATGTTGCATGATCAGGGATTGCCATTTTTTCTTTGGGCTGAAGCATGCAACACTGCAGCCTACATTCAGAACAAGAGCCCCCATAAGGCTTTGGGAGACAGGACCCCCGAGGAAGCCTTCTCTGGGAAGAAACCTGAAGTTGGGCACTTCAGGATTTTTGGATGCCTCACCTATTCTCTTGTTCCTTCAGAGAAAAGGACAAAGCTAGAACCCACTACAAAAAGAGAAATTCTGGTTGGGAACGATGAGACTTCAAAGGCCTACCGCATTTACATCCCTGCTCTCAAAAACACTATTGTGAGATGGGATGTGAAGTTCGAGGAGGATCGGGCCTTTCGGAAGTCACGTGAGTCAGAGAAGGGAAAACAGCAAGTTGCTACATCACCACTTGACACAGGACAGAGTACTGCTCAGCAGTCAACAGGGTCCCATGTGTCCAGAGTGATAGATACACAGGATACGGTTTCCACAAGCACAGGAGCAGGGACTGGCATAGGATCTCAAGTTGGTGATCAACTGAGATCAAGATCCCAGATTACAGGTTCTCGAGCTACAGGTTCAGCAGCTACTGGCACCTCTACTGGAGGTACTCACTCACATATAGGATATTGGGACGAGGATGAGGAGTTCTCATCTCAGGATGTCACTTCAGGAAAGAGGAAGCCTAAGTGGCTTCAAGACACCCTGAAGGATGCTCAGGCAGTAGGAACTCCCAAGAAAGATGTGAGAGAAAGAAAGGCTCCACAGAGATTTTGCAGTTACTTAGCACTAGTAAGCAGCATCAATGAGTCAGAGCCTTCCTCATACGAACAAGCAGCAGGACAGCAAGCTTGGAGAGATGCCATGTTGAAAGAGTATGCTTCCATCATGAAGAATGATGTCTGGGAAGTGGTACCCAGACCAAAGGGAAAGTCAATAGTCACCTCCAGATGGCTCTATAAGATTAAGTATGCAGCAAATGGCAGCATTGAGAAATACAAAGCCAGGTTTGTAGCTAGAGGGTTCTCACAGATAGAGGGAGTTGACTATGAGGAGACATTTGCTCCTGTGGCCAGGTATTCTTCCATCAGGACTGTGATCTCTATTGCAGCAGAGATGGGATGGAAGATACATCAGATGGACGTCAAGACAGCATTTCTCAATGGACTCATCGAGGAGGAAGTCTACATTGAGCAGCCAGAGGGCTTTGAGGTACGTGAGCGAGAGTCTCATGTATGCAGACTAAAGAAAGCCCTGTACGGTTTGAAACAGGCACCCAAAGCTTGGTACTCCAGGATAGATACCTATTTACAGCAGCTAGGGTTTCAGAAGAGTGAAGCAGACCCAAATCTCTACTTCATTGTGGTAAGAGGAGATCCTCTTATTCGTGTGCTCTACGTAGATGACCTGTTTATTACAGGAGCAGAGAAACTCATCAGTGATTGCAAGAAGGATCTTGCATCTGAGTTTGAGATGAAAGATATCGGGCTGATGCATTACTTCCTAGGGATGGAAGTCTGGCAGGAGGATGGGCATATGTTTCTCAGTCAGGGCAAGTATGCAATGGACATTCTGAAGAGATTTCAGATGCAGGATTGCAAGCCCATGACTACCCCTATGACGACCAACTGGAAGAAGCAAGTGGCTTCTGAGAGTAAGTTGGTCGATTCCACCAAGTATAGACAGCTCATCGGTTCCTTTATGTATTTGGTCAACACCAGACCAGATTTGAGCTTTGCAGTCAACACCTTGAGTCAGTACATGGTTGAACCCAGAGATGTGCACTGGGTAGCAGCAAAGCATGTTTTGAGATACATCAATGGAACTGCAGAGTATGGACTGAATTATGTGAGGTAGGGAGAAGTCCAGCTTGTGGGGTTCACAGATTCAGACTGGGCAGGGAATGCAAACGACAAGAAAAGCACCTCCGGGTGTTGCTTCAGCTTGGGTTCGACAGTTGTGTCATTGTTCAGCAAGAAGCAAAAGTCCGTTGCATTGAGCTCTGCCAAGGCAGAATATATGGCGGCTAGCTTAGCCAGTTGTGAAGACATCTGGCTTCACAAGATGTTGGTGAGTCTATTTGATCAACAGTTGGAGCCTACGGTGATTCACTGTGACAACCAGAGTTGTATCAAACTCTCTGAGAATCCAATGTTTCATGATCGATCCAAACATATTGAGATCAGATATCACTTCATTCGTGATCATGTGCAGAAGGGAGCAGTTGAGCTCCAGTACATTTCTACAGATGAGCAGGTTGCAGACATTTTGACTAAGTCCTTGATGAAGACTAAGTTTGAGTACTTCAGAGAGAAGATGGGAGTGGTACAGAATCCTTTCTTGGTTAAGAGGGAGTGTTAAAATATTAACCAGGAAAATGATTGGAGAGAAATGCATGCAAAGGTTTGCATGCAGTCATTTTAGGGTTTTGGTAAACCTAACTTGATGATGAGATGTTATAAGGAAGACAGGAGGGGATTGTCTTTATTAGAGTGATCATTGATCTGAGATAGATCAAGAGAGAGGAGGACGACTTCACATGTGAAGGAGGGCGCATTCTTCAAGGAGGGAGAAGCTCGTACCGCATCCAGTAGAGCAGTTGAGTGTCTGTAACTTGCAGAGTATCTTCGTCTCAGAGATTGAGGAAGATCAGTGACGATCAGAGCTCAGATCTGCTCAGATCTGATTCAGTACGAGTCTTTCATTGCTGGAGGAAGGGCGCACTTATGCATGCAGAAGGAGGACGTTTTCAGTCACCAGGCAATCTTCAGAGCGAGCAAAGCAGATCTGAGGATAGAGACAGATAGATCAGGCAGAGGCGGATACATGGACATTTAGATCCAGTTTTCCATTTGGGGCTCATCTCTTCCGTGCATGCATCAGCTGGATGCATGCAAATCTTGAGTTGGCCAGAAAAGATTACTGAGGTAACCCTGTATTGTACTTGTCTCTTTTCCTATATGCTCTGGGCTCGAGAATGAAGATAGCCCATAGTTTGTTGGTTTCTCCCGAAAGGGTTCCAGGGTACTTTTGGTGTTTATGTATGATTGCATTTATATTGTTCAGTTGGTAAATGCAGATCTAGTTGTTTGAGTTCATGTTAATATTGTATTGATATCGAGACTCATCCCACTTGAGATCTCAGGGCGATCCAGAGGGAGTAGTGATCTCTGGATCAAATATTTACATTGGTGAGTTAACCAAGCAGAGTAAGTCCCTAGAAGGTACCCTAGGGCACCCAGCAGTCTCCCGTGGTTCTTTGTCAGGGACCAAGCAGGTTGATGCCATGGCAAAGTCCTTAGCATGTAGCTAGGGCCCCTATTTGTCTCTAGGGTATTTTGGTCTAGGACCAGACAGTTTCTTGGTAACGAGGACCAGGTAGATCCTGCAAGTTGAGACAGACATCCTGGTCTGGGACCAGGCAAATTCTTGGTATAGGACCTAGTAGTTCCTGCAGGTACATTCCTGGGCAGTTAACCAGGTGGATCTTGGTCAGTTAACCAGGATGATGATGTGTGATGACCTCCTCTCATAGGTCTTCGAGATGGTTGAGCTAGGTTGTCTTCTCAAGGGACTGGCCACCCCTTGATGGAATCACTAGCACTTGACCTCAGGAGCAGTCTGGAGGACCACAAGATCACATCATCCAGTGTGGACCTTCCTTATACAATGATGATGAACTTCTGTTAGTGTATGGAACACTTGTACATTTGAGAGAGAGATGAATGGTTGTAAACCCCACCATGGTTGTTCACCCTTTGTCTTCCCACCTTGTTCGTGGTCTTGTGGTTAGAAGGTTTAGCACCTTGTCTTGTTCACCACCTTGACTTGTGGTTAGAAGGGTTGTCTACCCACCTTGAGTTGTCTTGATTCTTACCACCTTGATGTTTTTGGTCTTATGGGAAAAAGGGTTGTTTACCCACCTTGTTATTATACCTTTGGACCTATGGGTTGTGGGTCATGTACTATTCCTTGATTCATGGTTTGACTTGTACCACTTGTTGGTCCTTGTGCTAAGTCACCCCTCTCTTAGCTATAACCTTAGTACCCTCACCTAAGAACATTATAATATTAATGTGTGGTGACCTTCCTTAATGTATGTACCCACTCCTAAAGTTATATTCTAACTGTTGGTACCCTCCTTAATTAATGGAACCCTAACTCAATAAAGAATTAAAATATGACCTTTCTAGAAGTCATTAAGTTTCTATAAATTGAAGTCCAATTCCTCATTGAAGATCATCATTATCACACATTTCAGATTTGATCTAATTGGGACTGTTGTAGGTTGACATCAAGGGTTTAAGGAGGTTATTGCTGCTGCTAGGTGTTACCGGGCAAATTAGCAGGACTAATTCCCAGTAAGCACAAATAAGAACAGTGACCCAATGTCACCTCGGTCACCGTTCTAACTTCTTCGGAAGCCAATAACCTCCAAGGAGAAGTATCCTTGTGAAAACCTGCAAAACACTAGGACAACCACAGAAATATATTCTCTATGCAAATTGTAGTTAGACCAGTGCCTAATGGAGTCAATATGAAGATAAGCTAAACAAATTAATGGACTTATGTCAGTGAATGTAAGATATGCAAAGTGTATGATCAAATAAATGCCAAGGGTTATTAACCAAATGAAAAGTCAATCCAAGATCATCATAAATGGCAAATCATCCATTAATGACAACAATAGTAAGTCAATGACAATATAACCATTACCATTGAAATGCAAGGATTGCTTATCGATGCAAATATGTATTAGCAACGTAAATCAGTAGCATTCATGTACCATTTAATCAAATAAATGCCAAGGGTATAAACGCCAAGGGTAAATAGATATGCAAAGTGTATGATCAAATAAACGGCAAGGGTTATTAACCAAATGAAAAGTTGATCCAAGATCATCATAAATGGCAAATCATCCATTAATGACAACAATAGTAAGTCAATGACAATATAACCATTACCATTGAAATGCAAGGATTGTTTATCGATGCAAATATGTATTAGCAACGTAAATCAGTAGAATTCATGTACCATTTAATATCATAGCATAAAATACTAATATGTATGTCAAAGAAGACTAATAATAATCAACCACACAATGGTTACAATTATGGTTAGGCATACAGAGATATGTAGCAGCATTAATGAGTACTAAGTGTTCAATAAACAACTCTCATTACTAACCAGCATTAATAATAACAAAACCAAATAAATGCTAAATTAATTATGCCAAAATATAACCTTTCAGATCTGTAAGCAAAGACAATTATAACAGCAGAAATAAATGATTGAAATGATGCAAGGAACATCATTCAATGTGCAAATAAGTTTGCATTTAATATAGTATGGCAATGAGGTATCAGTTTTGCTCAAATCAGAGCTCAAAGACCACCTTCCAGGTTGTAAAAAAATCAGACTTAAAGAATAAACAGACTAACTTCTGAATGATGTTTACACAGTAACTAAACTCATAATATGCACAGAAAATGCCCTAATGGCAAGTAAATAACTCAAGAAAATTAAACCACTATCAATTAAATTTGAAGTGCTAACTCGGTTTTATGTTTGTGTGTGTGGCAGGTGAAGGCAAAGGATAACACACAGGGTCTGCAATATTTATTGCAGACCTGTGTTAGGGTAAGGAAAGAGGATCGATGGGGATGAAAGTGGAAGAAAAGGGGCCAGTGAAGGAGTGGGATGAAGGGAAAGGGAAGTGGAGGATGGATAGGTGGGAGATAAGGAGCAGCGGACTGTGGTAGAGGGGGCCCGAAGTGGAAGGGAGATAGGGTAAGGAAGAACCGAGGGTGCAAAAGGAAGGCAGCGAGGAGGCTGGTGTGAGGAGCGAAGATGGTGGAGGATGGAGTGGAGGATGCCGAGCTGGAAGGAGGGCTTACAGCAATGAAGGAGTTGGCAGCGGGATAGGGTGCACAGGGTTTGCAGGTGGAAAAGGATGAAGGAAGGGGCCGAGTTGTGGAAGTGAGGGAGGTCGTAGGTTTTCAAGGTCTGCAATTAGGGAAAAATCAGACTTTTTAATTTACGGTTTTTAGATTTAATTTTAATTTGCAGACTAAATCAAGCATAATATCTACAAACTCGGAAAATTATAACTTATCTAACATAATAATTACAAAAGATACAAAACTTAGAAATTGGGGTTTTTTAGGGAGTTTTTGATAATTTTGGGATTTTTAGGGCTCCTAAAATTTCGCACTAAGGTTTTTAGGGACAAATAGGGCAGGCCAAAATTATAGGAGGAAGGGCCGAAATTTTAGGGAGACCAAAAAATGCAAAAAAAAATAATTTTTAAATTTTTGAGGGTTTTTATCATAAAATTGCAGACCTAATTCTACCATGAAAATGCAAAATTACACATGAAAATGTAAGTTTAACCTAACAATAATATTTACAAAAATACAAACTCAGAAATGTAGGGTAAAAGATGTAGATTGAACAACTTAGGGTTTCACTAATGACATTCACCTAACCCTAGATTATCAAAGAGGATGGCCCTCCTCTTGAGATGGTGCTTGCCAAGTTTGAACAACTAGGGCTTCTTCAAAAACTACAAGAGTGCGTTGATGATGCCCTAGCCAAGACAAACTTTGGAGACCTAAAACTCAAGTTTACAATGCTAGGGTAACTAAAGGTTAGACAATGACTTATTCTAGGGCAAAATGCAACTCCAATGGCTACCATTCAACCTTAAACAAGCATGCATCCAACATTTAACAAAAAGACATCAACAGAAAGACTTAGATACCTTATTGTGCATGTGTCAAGCAAACAACTCTTAGCAATTACCTTAGCAAAGAAACAAGAGAAAAGCTTCCAAAAGATTTGTCCCCAAACTAGCAAGCATGATCATCCTCAAGAGGTGCGCATCACTCAAAGAGCCCTAGTGAGGGCAAAAATCAAAAATAAAAGTATAATCCCATAAAGTTGATGTCGAAAAATTAAGTGAGGAGATTGTATTTAGATGATCCCACACTCACTTTTACAAAAATAATGTCAATTTAAAATTAAAAATGTCAACTTAAAATTAAAACAAAAATAATATAAAATAATCTTAAGAGTGGGTAAATTGGGGTGTTTTCCCCATATTTGACCCAAACATGAGCAAAATGGTTGAACAAGGCCACATTAGACTGAACTGAAGGTCAGACTGTGTAGGGGGAGGGTCGTCATGCCCCAACTAACCCCAACAGTGATGAAAAACCCTCAACACCCCCCCTTATCAAGCATAACAGTCTACCAGGGAGGATGACGTCATGCTCTGGAGGAGGGCCCAAAGAGAGGGCGCTGGTGAACTGGAGGGCCAGGAGGGTACTGGAGGTGCTCTGAAGGATAAGTAAATGCCTCATTGCTGAAGAACCTACCGCTAGAGTGATAAAACAAGGTCTGGGTCATGTGACCCAGTGACCCACCCTTGGAAGCCCCGGACACCAACCTCAGGGTTTCAAACCCTTTCATGAGGCAGTCAATGATGCCACTAAGCCACAGTACTTCCAAAGAAGAAACTAGAGGGTCTGGCCATGCCCCTACCTCAGAATAAGCTGTCTAAACACTCCTCCTGGTCAGAAAAAAGACACCCTCTCCCTGGGGTACCTCTGCAGCTACGCTAGTGCTGGTACCATCGTAACACTAGGGTTTGATTAAAAGTTCATTGTTGCCTCTTTGTGACTGGGTTGTGACCTTTGAGGACTGTCCTAACTGTCTTGGGTTAAGATCTGCTAGGGCCGCTGCCTTTGTAACTTATCTTTGCTGCCTTAGAGGTCTGATCCTGCTAGCCGTGAACCTTGTCTAGGTCTGATCCTGCCTGCCGTGAGTTTGTTGAGGCCTTCCGTGACTCTGTTAAGGTTTACTGAGCCTGCCGTAAGCTTGCTGAAGTCTGTCGTGAGCCTGTTGAGGTCTACATACCCTACCGTGAGCTCACCTATGGAAGCCATGACCTTGTTAGGGTTTTTTTGAGCTGGCCGTGACCTAATTTGGGTGCCATGAGTCCTGTTAAGGACATCTTATGAAGGCCGCAGCATGCTGAAGGTTATTTGACTGAACCGTGGGCCATCTGTGGAGATCACAACCCCTGTGAATTGTTTTATGGTTAGCCTGTTGTCTATTATGGAGGCCGCCATCTTCTTAGGGTTGTTTATGAAGTTTGCAGACTCACTATGGGTCAAATCTACATACTGAGATTTGTTTTGGATCAGATTTATAGTACTAAGACCTTGTTTGGGTCTAATCTATGTGCTGAGACCTTGCTTGGGTTTGATCTATGTGTTGAGACCTTGCTTGGGTCTGATCTATGTGCTGAGACCTTGTTTGTGTACTGAGACTTTGTTGGGGTTAGATCTATATGCAGAGATTTAGTTGTGGTCAGATCTATTGTATTGAGTCTTGCTTGTGGCTTCCACAGTGATTTGACTATTGATGATCACCTCTGCTGTCTCTATGTCCTTACCTATTTGACTGTACTACAGCCTATCATCTCTCTCTTTCAGGTCTGTACTAACCCTCTGGTAAAGGTCAGATTGTTCCTATTGTTTGACTTGACTCCGAGAGACACAGTCTGTTCTGAAAGCTTTTTTTTTAGTACAAAGAAAGCACAGTCTATTCTGAAAGCTATTTTTCTGAGTACAAAGAAAGGTCTTCACTCCCAGGTAAGTTATCAGACTCGTTCATTAGATACTTTACTACTGTTATAAATTTGTTTAATTTACACCACTGCTGCGGATTACATGTTACTGAAGATTTCAACTTTAACACAAGGATCTCCTTGGGAAGTGTTAAAGTTGAAAGAGATGAAAATTATGTTTTAATTTTATCCTGACTTGTTACAGTTGTACTATTCTGTTTCTAGTACTTGCTTAGTATTTTTATTTTTGCATTAAAGTATATAAAATTTGAATTTTCTGCATCAAACCCTAACCTAACCCAAAATTTAACAATAACAGATACCTACAAGAGTAGAATCTAGTAGGTTACTTAGAAAAGTTGAAAACAACATATTCTACATTAGAAAATATACATATTCATGTCAACTGCAACACATACAACTTCCTTCAACCAATTCTATAAGTATAATGGACAAATGGAGCTTCTTGTAATAGAAAAGATTCTCTTGAAGCTACTTGGAAGAAAAGGATATAATTGGGTTGGTGGGTGGAACAGGTCATAGATTTAGCAAAATACTTAGCCTATTCAGCTTCATAGCTCTTTACTTGAATTTTGTAAGAAGAAAAAAAATGTGGGATCCTCTGATCAAATGGTGTAGATTTTCTGCACTTTACTGTTTGCTGGTTTATGTCAACATTTTGTGGTTTTCACTTACAGCCGGTTATGCATTGGCTGTAGGTTACTTATGAAAATTACTGTAACAATTAAACACACAGTAAAATGCTTCTAACAGGCTGAAAAACGCATTTAAACATTCACACCATGAAAATGATAGACTCAGAAATTTTTGGCCAAAATCAAGCCCTGGAAAAACCCCCACGGGGAAAACCAGTTAAAGAGAGAGAGAGATTTTATTATCTTCAGCAAAATATCAGAACAGAAATACAGTGAAAAAATCAACTTATCTCCACCAAAGATTTCATCTCAAAATCCTTGAAAACTGTGCCCAGCAAATGCCTCGAAAACTGTGCAGAAATTTACCGCAGTCCGTACAGATGTACGGCCCTCGATTTCTGTGCCAGATTTTGCCTTGATTTCTGTGCAACCTTTATCTCGATTTCTGTGCCAAACTATGCCTCGATTTCTGTGCAAACAGTATCTCGATTTCTGTGCACAAACAGTGCCTTGAAATCTGTGCCCAAAAAAATCAGTATTGTACGGAATCCGTACACCTCGAAAATCGCGCAGCAATAAAGTGCTGTAACTTGCCTCGATTTCCGTGCCTGTAATAAAACCTATCCGTACTTCCTCGATATTTGTGCAACAATAAATGAGATTGTACCTTGCCTTGAAAATCGTGCCAATGGAAAAGACCAAACCCTTGCCTCGATTTCAGTGCCTTTCTTCTCTGCTCTCTCTTCTCACTTTCCAAAAAGAAAAAGTGAGTCTCTTTGCCTCCCTCAAGCCTTTTTGATCAAACCCTAGGTGAGTTTTAATCCAACGGTCAAGATTAAATCTAATCTGATGGTTGAGATTGAATGAGAGTGAAAATACCTTTTATTTAAATCTCATAAATAAAATTCACTCACCCACTTAAATTTATCAAAAAGTGACTTTCACTTTATAAAGTCTCATTAAGTGACATTTAATGTTGAGGGTCACATTTTTCCCCCTTCTAAGTGACTTAGGCAAAAATCACTAGGGGAGCACTTCCCTAGGTACAAAACTAACACTCCCTCTTACCGAGGAAGGTGTTCCGCACCACTCCCAACTTATCTCTGAAGAAGACAAACTTCCCCCTCCCCAAAGACTTCGTCAGGACATCTGCAACCTGCTCATCAGTGGATATATACTGTAGCTCAACTGCCCCTCTCTGAACGTAGTCCCGAATGAAGTGGTACCTAATCTCAATGTGCTTCGACCTGTCATGGAATACCGGATTCTCAGAGAGCTGAATGCAACTCTGATTGTCACAATAAATCACCGTAGGTCTTAGCTGCTGATCAAATAAATCTACCAATAACTTACGAAGCCACAGTGCTTCGCAAGTCGCCTGACTGGCTGCCATATACTCAACCTCAGCAAAACTCAATGCAACGGACTTCTGTTTCCTGTTGAACCACGACACTGCTGTCGAGCCCAAGCTGAAACAGCAACCGGAAGTGCTCTTCCGGTCCCTCACACAACCTGCCCAGTCTGAATCTGTGAACCCAACCAAGCTGACTCCATCTGAACCTCTGTAGTCCAGACCATAATCCACTGTCCCTACTAGGTATCTCAAGATGTGCTTTGCGGCAGTCCAATGCACACTCCTAGGCTGCACCATGAACTGGCTAAGAGTGTTGACCGCAAAGCACAAGTCTGGCCTGGTGTTGACCAGATACATCAACGATCCGATGAGCTGACGATATAGTGTGGGATCCACCAACTTACCCTTTGAAGCATGAAGTTGCTTCAAGTTGGTGATCATAGGTGTAGACATAGGCCTGCAGTCCTACATCCGATAACTCTTCAGAATCTCCGCTGCATACTTCCCCTGTCCTAGGAAAATATGTCCAGGCTCCTGCCAAAGCTCCATCCCCAAATAGTAATGCATCAGCCCAATATCAGTCATCTCATACTCAGCTGCAAGATCTCTCTTGCACTGTGCAATAAGACGCTCATCTCCAGTGATAAATAAGTCATCAACATATAACAAAAGAATGAGTGGATCACCACCAACCACAATGTAGTATAGGTTGGGATCAGCCTCACTCTTCTGAAATCCCATCGAAGTCAAATATGCATCGATCCTAGAGTACCAAGCTCTAGGAGCTTGCTTTAGACCATACAAGGCTTTTCTAAGCCTGCACACATGAGAATCTCTCCCATGTATCTCGAATCCCTGTGGCTGCTCCAAATACACCTCCTCCTGCAGAAGACCATTGAGAAATGCAGTCTTCACATCCATCTGGTGGATCTTCCAACCCATCTCTGCTGCTATAGATATCACTGACCTGATAGAGGAATACCGAGCAACTGGAGCAAATGTCTCATCATAGTCAACTCCCTCAACCTGTGAGAACCCCCTAGCCACAAACCGAGCCTTGAATTTCTCCACACTGCCATCTGCAGCATGCTTGACCTTGTAAAGCCACTTGGAAGTCACAACTGACTTCCCCTCAGGTCTCGGCACAATCTCCCAAGCATCATTCTTCATGATGGAATGGTACTCTTCCATCATGGCATCTCTCCATACCTGATGCTAAGAAGCCTCCTCAAAGGTAGAAGGCGCAGAGTCACGAAGACTCGCAAGGGCCATCCCATATCTATCTGGCTCAACAACTGTCCTGATCGCCTCCTGAGGTCTACCAAATGCTTCTGCTTCCTTCAAGGTGTCCTGAAGCCACTTAGGCTACTTCTTCCTTGAAGGCTCCTCCCAAACTGGTGTATCCTCATCTGAGGAAGTGCCAGAAGCAGAAGGTCTAACACCCCGAGGACCTGTAGCTGATGAACTAGTCCCTGAGGACCCTGTAACCTATGAGCCTGAAACCTGTGATCCTGAACCTGTGCCTGTCCCTGAACCTGTCCCTGTACCTGTAATCTGAACCACCGATCCTGTAGAAGCTGTGCCTGTACCCTGTGATCCAGTCACCCCAGAAACCTGCAGACCTGAAACTTGTATCGAAGAAAACTGTCTCAACTGAGGTGTGGGAGCTGGTGGCTCCCCCTGCTCCATCTCTCTCGACTTCCGGAAGGCCCTCTCCTCATCAAACTTCACCTCCCGCCTCACTACAACTCTCCTCTGGCCAGGAATGTAAAGCCGATATGCCTTCGAAGTCTCATCGTAACCCACAAAGATACCTCTCTCTGCAGTGGGCTCGAACTTCGTCCTCTTCTCAAAAGGGACGTGAGAGTAAGTCAGAGAGCCAAATATCCGAAAATGACTCACCTCAGGCTTCTTGCCTGAATACATCTCCTCTGGAGTCATCCTCCCCAAAGCACGGTGAGGACTCCTGTTCTGCAAATACACTGTAGTGTTGCAAGCCTCTGCCCATAGAAAGAACGGCAACCCCTGATCATGAAGCATGGCTCTCGCTGCTCCAAAGATCGACCTGTTCTTTCTCTCTGCTACTCCATTCTGCTCAGGAGTGTAGGGAACTGTCAACTGTCGCTGTATACCCTCCTGCCTGCAGAAGGCATTGAACTCCTTGGAGGTATACTCACCCCCATTATCTGATCTCAACATCCTGATCTTCCTACCCGTCTGCTTCTCCACAAGGGCTTTGAACCCTTGGAAGACACTCAATACAAGTGGGGACTTCTTGTTCCTCAAGAAGTAGATCCAGGTCTTCCTGGAGTAGTCATCAATGAAGCTAATATAGTACTCGTGACCAGTCAAAGATACTGAGGACATAGGACCGCAAATGTCAGAATGAATCAAGTCAAGCACTCCTGCTGCTCTCGTGTCACTGCTAGGAAAAGCAGTCTTGGTGTACTTTCCCAAAGCACACCCTCTGCACACATCACTCTGCTCAGTGTCGAACTCAGGTAAACCTGTGACCATGCTCCTCAACAATCTCAGAGCGGGGTGATGTAAATGGGCCATCGTCCTGTGCCATAACTCACATAGCTCACTGCTGCTGCTGCTGTGTGCTAGAGCATGTTGTGGCTGAAACAATAACTTGTACAGTCGTCCACATCTAACTCCAATATCCATGGGGGTAGATACACCTGTGGTCTTGGGAAACACCTGCACTCTCCCATCTGAGAAACACACCCCAAGACCCCTGTCCTCAATAGTGGAAACTGAAACAAGGTTCTTTTTCAGCCCAGGGACGTACAACACATCCCTCAAGGTCATGGGACTCATGACTCCCTCTCAAATGTAATGGTCCCCTGACCCACTGCTCTAACAATGGTGTTGTCACCAAGTACCACCTCCACCTCTCTAGCTGTCCGTGATAGCTCGGAGAACAACTCCCGAGTACCTGTCATGTGTCTCGAGGCTCCGCTGTCAATGTACCACGTACCAGTGGTGGATGGACCTGTCTGATGCCCTGTCAACAATGAATGCTCACTCTCCATATCCATGTCTGTGCTGGTGGCTAAGGAGACTCTCTCTCTCTCAATCTGTCCAGCATATAGGGAAAACTCCCTCTGAAACATGTCACCAAAATCATCAACCTCTGCTGAGGCTGCTGTCTGGTGTCCCTGTCCCTTCTTCTTCTTCTTGCTTGGACACTGTGATGCATAGTGGCCAAACGCCTGACAACAATAGCACTTGATTTTACTCAAGTCCTTCTTCTGTCCACCCTGCGTTTGCTGCTGCTGCTACCCCTTGGCCCCATTCTTCTTGGGACCCTTCTTCTTCTTACCCTTGGCTGTTAGTGCCACGTTCTCCTAATCTGCCCCACCACTTGATGAACTGCCCTGTACGAGACCCCTCCTGGTCTCCTCCTGCACAAAGTCATCCCGCGGTCTCTCCCAAGACGGTAGGTTCTCTCTACCCACTATGGCCTGCACAAATGCACTCCAGGACTTTGAAGCCCCATTCACTGTTGTGCATACTAACTCAGTAGGAGATACCACTTCACCAACCGCTGCCAATTCATCCCGAACTGCAGAAATCCTAGTGAGATAAGCTGTGACTCCCTCTCCTCCATTCATCTTGATACTCTTGAGTTTCTCCTTGAGAACCATCTTTCTGTTCTCATTGGAACTCTCATACAAGCTGGTCAAGGCACTCCACATCTCATGTGCCTTGGTCTTCCCGAAAATGTGAGGGATTATGTTAGTCTTTTACTGCATCAAGGATGATCCTCCTAGCCTTATAGTCCTTCTTGTTGAAGGCTGAAAGTGTTGTAGCATCTGTGCCATCTGGAATGGCAATGGGGTTGGCAGCAGTGTTCCTCACCACCTCCACCCATAGCTCATTCTTCTCCAAAATCAACAAGATTCTGGCCTTCCAAGGCACAAAATTTTCTGTTCCATTCAGCCTATCCTCAATCCTCAGACCTATAGCCATCTAAACACCAACCCAACAGAACGCTGCCCACTAACAGAAGATAAAAAAAACTGAAGTTTTTGAGTTCTGAAAATTTTTGTGTGTCTGCAAACTATCATTGTTTTCTGCCCCCTTGCTCTGATACCATGTAGATTTTCTGCACTTTACTGTTTGTTGGTTTATGTCAGCATTTTGTGGTTTTCAATTACAGCCGGTTATGCATTGCCTGTAGGTTACTTATGAAAATTACTGTAACAATTAAACACACAATAAAATGCTTCTAACAGGCTGAAAAACGCATTTAAACATTCACACCATGAAAATGATAGACTCAGAAATTTTTGGCCAAAATCAAGCCTTGGAAAAACCCCCACGGGGAAAACCAGTTAGAGAGAGAGAGAGATTTTATTATCTTCAGCAAAATATCAGAACAGAAATACAGTGAAAAAATCAACTTATCTCCACCAAAGATTTCATCTCAAAATCCTTGAAAACTGTGCCCAGCAAATGCCTCGAAAACTGTGCAGAAATTTACAGCAATCCGTACAGCTGTACGGCCCTCGATTTCTATGCCAGACTTTGCCTCGATTTCTGTGCAACCTTTATCTCGATTTTTGTGCCAAACTATGCCTCGGTTTTTGTGCAAACAGTATCTCGATTTCTGTGCACAAATAGTGCCTCGAAATCTGTGCCCAAAAAAATCCGTACTGTACGGAATCCGTACACCTCGAAAATCGTGCAGCAATAAAGTGCTGTAACTTGCCTCGATTTCCGTGCCTGTAATAAAACATGTCCGTACTTCCTCGATATTTGTGCAGCAATAAATGAGACTGGACCTTGCCTTGAAAATCGTGCCAATGGAAAAGACCAAACCCTTGCCTCGATTTCAGTGCCTTTCTTCTTTGCTCTCTTCTCACTTTCCAAAAAGAAAAAGTGAGTCTCTTTGCCTCCCTCAAGCCTTTTTGATCAAACCCTAGGTGAGTTCTAATCCAACGGTCAAGATTAAATATAATCTGATGGTTGAGATTGAATGAGAGTGAAAATACCTTTTATTTAAATCTCATAAATAAAATTCACTCACCCACTTAAATTTATCAAAAAGTGACTTTCACTTTATAAAGTCTCATTAAGTGACATTTAATGTTGAGGGTCACCTTTTTCCCCCTTCTAAGTGACTTAAGCAAAAATCACTAGGGGAACACTTCCCTAGGTACAAATCTAACAAATGGTTGACGTGAACCATCACAAAATTTGAAAAATGGAAGCAATCTATTTATTACAGGCAAAAAGGAACAAAAACTACATTGTCTTTTCTTCATCGATTTTTCTATATGTCCGAGTTGAGATTTGCGCTCTGGATTGATTACATTTCTTTAACTAATAATAGATGTCAGGTCACATGACTGTTTAAGTGATGCATGGCATCTTTGGATTGAAGTAAGAATTGGACCAATGATTGTATAAAGGAGTCAAAGGATCACAAGACTGTAAATACACGCTCGTTTCTTTGGTTGTAAATCACTTTCGTTTTGTTCTTGGAGGGCTAAGTACATGCATGTAGGCAAAGAGCTGGTCATAGATTCAGCATTCACTCTAGTAAACAGTATTGCTTTTCTGCAGTTCTTATATTCTAGTTTTGTTTCTTGCTGATCATATTCCATTTCCCATGCTTTAGGTTTCCTGTTTTGTAATTAACTGTTTGTATTATACCCTGAATCCTAATTCTAGTGCCCTCTGTCCTTTCCATTTTACAGTATAAAAGCGTTATTTTTAGTACAATTCGCCTGCACTAACTACCAGCACCTCCATCATTTCATTGTAGTTGTAGACATCAAGGGTTATGAGTTTTCTTCAGATTCCATCAGTAACTAATAAAAGAAAAACATAGAAATCTTGTCCTAATCATCAGATTTTGCAATACAATTCCACCTGTCCCTCCCAAAAGACAGACTATCCAAGAAGCACTACGGATGTACTGATGAAGATTGAAAGGCCAGCGTGCCTGTAGTTCACCTTCAGGAGCACAAATGTGCAGTGATTCTGTTTTGCTTGCTTCTAAAGAAATCTCAACTGACTAATAGTTTATATAGTCAAATCTATACTCCCCAATAGAAGTAATTCACATTGGGTTACATTCTACTTAGGAAGCTATTCTCCACAATATTTCTTTTCCAAATTGTATATGATCCTGTAAACTTCATAAAAAGTATCAGGCACATTCCAAATGGCAATATCTTCTGTACAGTACATCTAATCTAACTGCTTCCATGCCATATAACTTGGAAATTATACCATGCAAAAAAGAACTGGACAGAATAGTCTAGACCTATTACACCTTCTTAAAGCATACAATATAGCAATTGATCAAACAAGCCATTCTCGTAGAGAACCTATAGGAACAGTTGCCAAGGTCTACATTAAATAGTGAAGAGCAATCAATTCTTGGGTTGTATCTGAAGAATTCATGCACGAAGTTAAAGCTCGCAAAATTCACAAGCATTGGTAAATCGTGGCCTGCCCCTACAAGCTTCTCTCCACCTGCCACCATGAAGGGCGTGTCACCATCACCATATTACAATGTGATGAAAAATATTAGGGAAGTGAAGGCAAGTTTCAAGAACAGCTAGAGAGAACCCGCTCCAAAGTTTAGGAGAGAGGACAAGTTTCAAGAATGGCTGAAGAGAACCCCTAACTTTCCAAATTTTATGGGAGAGATGAGTGGATAGCACCACATATACAGAAAATATATATATATATATATCAAATTCATTGAGTTAGAAAATGTAATCAAACAATTACAAAAATACATACTGCAACGTCTAATTGAAGATTTTTGAACTTGAAAAGTTGAATCATTGATTATTTTAATGTAGTTAGCAAAAGGAAAATAAAAGGATACATCATCCTGAAAGTCATAGTGATACATTATAATACACTACAATTTAGTAATTTACAACTTACAAGTAAATCATGGTACAAAAGGTGGAAACAGGACATCATCAACCAGGTTTAAGTCACCTGTGCTACTTGAAATCTTCTCGACTTTTCCCCCTCCAATCTGACCTCTTCAAGTGTGAATAAAATTGTGTTTTAAGGGCTTTAAGGGGGTCAGTACTTATAGGTAAGTTTTAGTTAGTAAAACAAGTCAAAGAATGGCACTTTTTATGGTTTACCATTTCAAAAATTACCAATGGAACTTTTGATCACTAAGGATGTCAACGGTTCAACAAAGGATGGGTCAGGGTGCATACCCTTGGGGAATAGTTACCAATATGAATTAGAATTAGAAGACAGATAAAATATGATAAGATAAGATGAGATGAGATAATTTTATTGATGTCCAAACAAAGACCAAAAGATAGGATCATATGTCAATGGGACTAGAAGTCACGTACAAGAAACACATGAACTAAAAATTACATCAAAGAAGAAAGAGGAAATTACATCAAAGAAGAAAGAGGACAGAGTGCAAGATATCAACTATATGTTTGTAAGACAGGAGAAGGTAGATAGCTAGGAGGAAGATGTATGTCGCAGAATCAAGCACTGAGAAGAATCCAATGCATTGTCTAATGATGTTGTCTACAGAGTGCACAGGGCTAAGAGGATCTGGGAGGACCTGGAGGTGATCATGGGAGACATTCAAGAGAGCCAAAAACAGATTTCCTTGTAGCACTTGAGGCTGAAGAGAAGAATCTTATGATATGGCTCTAGCCTAGACTGGTCTGTCGATCTGATCTACGCAGAGAACAAGTAAACATAGCTCATGTTTAAAAGACTCTAGCAGCTCTAAAGCAGGCCATTATACATGGACTCATTAACCCAGTGCCTATTGTGCTACTCACCAGAAGATTTCCCTGTTTCTAAGCACCACCAAGCACTGAAATCAGCTGAAGCAAGGAGGTGATCAACCTGATGGGGCAGGGTCTGAAAGAAACCTAGAGGGTCTGTGCTCCGAGAGTCACCACCAGCCACATGTAAAAGAGCCAGATACCTCTAGAAAAAATCAGATGAAGGTGAAGTAGGAAAAATATTCAGGAGTATACATCTCAATATGAAAAATGCACAATTTCTTCAAAATTAAAATAAAATAAATTTAAAATCTAGATAGTCAAAAAGACTTGAAATTAAATAGCATCCATCCTAGTTACTGAAATTACCTAGGGAGGGTGTCACTTCTTTTCCCAATACGCACCAGAATCTTGGATTCACCAAATTATTTCAGAAGCACTAGTTTTGTGCAATTTTGTTTTTGGAACCATTTTGGTTTATGGGAAATGGTTCCTTAGGTCACAGATTCATTTCCAAGCTAAGGAAATGGATCCTCTCTTAATAAAAGAAAGCCAATATTAAATAATAATACAAAATATAAGGTCAATCAAGAATATGAGGGGATGTCCCCGGATGCGGGTGACACGACCGCTAGAGCCACGGCAGGGAGCGCCATCTGCCCACCTGGCAGAGTGGCTCCACCACCTTGCAATAGGCCCCTGTCTGCGCCTCACCCAAGATCCCGCCTTTAATGCTGGTTACGGCCCTATTCCACCTGGCCTCCTCGCTCGAGTTTACTTTTATAACCCACTTGGCCCGGCGGTTGGCATTTATGTTGGCTCTGGTTTCTACGTCCCTCCTTCCCACCTGGTTCATTTACACCATTAAGCTCTCCCGTGCGAAGTCTGATCCCTCCAGCTGCGCGATCATAGATATGAGGCTCCCCATCCACGCCCCTGCCGTCATCACATGCCTCTGCTATTCTCTGTCTGTCTCCACTGCCGAAAGCTCCACCCTGCTCAGTTTTCCTGTGACTTTGCCGATACCGCCATGACTAGAACACACGGCACTTCCAAGCGGGGTGCTGGTCATGGTGCAAGGGAAAATGCGACCTCTGCCGAGAAGGAAAAAACCGCAAACAATGGTTACAAGGACAACATCTCCGTCCCTATTCGTCGACTGGTAGACGGCTGGGAGTCGTGCAGTGTGGCAGAAATTCTGGCCTTTGGCAGCCAAGGCACCTAGGTTAACTATTACTGGCTTATGAAAAATATGCTAGGCACACTGGTTGAAGAGATGCTCACCAACTGGAACCTGGCTAAGGTCGCAATCATGGATACCAGGGCCAATATGGCCCATTTGGACGAAGTATTGGTTGCTCTGGAGGCCAACCTTACCGGCCACTGGTATTCTCTGTTTCCTCACCCAGCTCCTCCACCCAATTATGGTCCCCCTGGTCCCGCTGAAGGTTTTGCTAATGATTTCACCATTCATATTGAGGGCGTTGCTATCGCAGTAGATGCCCAAGCCACTGGCAGTTCCCTGCACGATTCCATGGGCGTTGCGGCTTCGGACGGCATGGTTCCTGTTCGCAGCCCCAATTCTGGCCCAAGTTCTCCAGCAGCAGTTGTGGTTCAGGGAGCTCCTCCCCCGGGGATACCCTTTCCTATTCCCTCGACCATTGATGTTTTGCATTACAAGCGAGCCCGAAAAGTCGAGGATGAAGTTGTTCCTCCACGCAAAGACGAGCCCCTACCCATCAAGCTCCCGACTCAGCAGTGAGATGACGATTTCTTCGACTCCTACCCAATCTCTGAGGAAAATCATGGCTCCCAAAATGCAGAAGCCAGTACCTAATGCTGCTCTGTGTGAGCCCAGCGCTTCTGTTTTTTTGCAGTTAGCTTTTATGTTTTCCTTGTTTCTGCTAATGGTCCATCATCAGACGCTAGTCTATCTCTCTAGTCTAGTTCTGTTAATGTTTTTACTGATCGGCTGTCATAATGTCTATGCTACTCAGCCCACTGTAGGGCAGGTCTACAAAGACTCTTTTTTGTACTCCTGGTTCCATGAGAAGCTTCAAAAAGCTCCTGACTCTACCGATTCTCATGAGATTGTAACATTTTTTGTACTTTAATATAATTTTACCTATGCTGCTTACAAAAAAAAAAAAATATGAAGGGATGTCGGTAGGAAAGAGGATGGGGAAGGTGCCCATGGCTAACTGAATAAAACACAAACCCTAAAAAACCTAATGCAAACCCAAAACGTCATTTTGGCATTTTCATTTGTAAACTGTGACAGGTTGAGAGTCGAGACTCGAGAGCACTACCAGTAATGAGCATTTGGAGAGGAATAGCACAATCACAATAGCGTTTCAAGAGAAATAGCACAATTACAACATAACCACTTGCATTTAAAGAGCAGATTTGGCATAGCAGAACTGTCATTTGGTGCATTTGGAATGCAAGATCTGTTGAATCTTTCCTTTTGTTGAAAAGTTTCCAGAACCTCCGCATTATCAGTCATTTTTGTCAACATTTCGAACTGAAAACCCAGTTCATCTTCAGGACAACAAGTCAATTTTGAGAGAGTTGCTGATCTAGCAATAAATACCCATCCATATGAACACGTCTTGCTTTATCACATGTCAGCTTAAGTAATACTATTATGTTTGTGGATTAATGGTAAGTTGGTAACCAGCTGCGGCTTATCTCCGATTCTCCAGTCCTCCATCTCTATTAATATTATTGGGGTGTTTAATAATCTCAATAGCTTCCCTTACACGGTGCTTATAGTAATGGTCCTCTTTCGCCAAGATCTTTGTCTCTTCAAGCTTAATATGGCAACGAGTCTTGAGAGAATGGTCAGCCAGGGCTGAGGTTTGAATGCCCACACTGTTCTCCTTCATCCTTACCTGAAAGGACCGTCCTGTTTCACCTATGTAACACTTCCCACAGGAGCAAGAAACTTTGTACTCCTTTATGTTGCCTTGGATCAATGTTGCCCTTCATTAATTGCCTCATGGTACAAAGACGTTTAAAAGCACTCTTGATATTTTTCATTTTAAGAATACCTGAAATGTTGTCTGTAACACCATGAATATAAGGTAAAAAAGCTTTAATTTCCGACCACGAGCATCTTGGCAAGGCAGAAGACCACTTGGTTAAGATACTTAAGGACCTGGGCTATAAGGAATGGTTGATCAAGAAAACCATTCATCGAGCAAAATATGGTACAAAGATTAGGAATTGGAGCAGGGAGTACAACATTAAATCCTTTTTACCTTATATTCATGGTGTTACAGACAAAATTGCAGGTGTTCTTAAAAAGAAAAATATCAAGACTGCTTTTAAACCTCTTTGTACCATGAGACAATTAATGAAGTCTATGAAGGACAACATTGATCCAAGGCAACATGAAGGAGTATACAAAGTTTCTTTCTCCTGCATGAAGTGTTACATAGGTGAAACAGAATGGTCCTTTCAGGTAAGGATGAAGGAGCACGATGCAGACATTTTAAAAAAAACGCACTCAAACCTCAGCCCTGGCTGACCATTCTCTCAAGACTCATCACCATATTAAGCTTGAAGAGAAAAAGATCGTGGCGAAAGAGGACCATTACTATAAGCGCAATGTAAGGGAAGCTATTGAGATTATTGAACACCCCAATAATATTAATAGGGATGGAGGACCAGAGATAACCCGCAGCTGGTTACCATTAATCCACAAGTATAATAATATTACTTAAGCCAATAAGTGATAAAGCAAGACGTGTTCATATTGATGGGTATTTATTGCTAGATCAGCAACTCTCTCAAAATTGAGTCATTGTCCTGAAGATGAACTGGGTTTTCAGCTCGAAACATTGACAAAAATGACTGATAATGCGGAGGTTCCAGAAACTTTTCAACAAGATGAAGAACGCAGAAACGTGAGATCGGAGATCTTTTCTTTTCAATTTAGTAAATATGGATATGAATTTTGTATGATTGTATCAATATGAATGATGAATCTAAAATCTGAAATAATTTTTGAATGATGGATGAAAATTGAAGCATAAATTATGAAATCTGACTTTTTAAGTTTTTCCAAATTTTTCTCTTTATTTTTTATTTTTGTATATACAAATATATATTTTATTAAAAATTAGGGTGTCATTTCCCTATTCCTAATTTTGGGATAGCCGCTGCTCCCACAGCAAAACCTTCCACCAATTCCAATCCGCACCCATGGTTCGTGTACCCTCCAGCCATTCTTCATTCAAGCTTGAAACTAAGCTCAAGCCTCAAACATATGTCAAAACAGCTCAAGTGATCTGGCTCAAATCAGCTCAAACGCCTTGGCTCGAATCAGTTCCAATAAGCTCAAAATCACGTATTATACTATTAACTCTGATTCATTTTGATGTTCTGGAGCAAGTTATTTGGCAAAATCAAATTTTTAGTAAATTTTTGCACCTGAACCTGCAATTTGAACTAACTGGAAAACCAGGCCTTGGATCATGTTTCTTTAACTGCCTGCAACAAAACGATACAAAAAGCAATCACTCTGTAAAGGGAAGCCTGTCATTCTCTATGGATGTTGGACAATGCCTCAGGATTCCCATTTGTAGAAAGCGTCCCAGGAATATCACCAAGCCGTCCACTGTAAAGGGGGATAGTTGGGGATGCTCCCTTCCCATCCCCTCACTCGCCCTCGGCCACCAGCCCCAGCAGGCCTTGACATCCTCCCTCTCTTCTGCTCAGCACCAATCCTTCCAGCTTATAGCATCTTCATCTTTATTGTACCCACACCTTATCTTATACTCTCTCTTAGTTAGACTTGCTTCGAGTTTCGAGCTTTTTCTTAGTCTTAATATATTTTTCTGCTTTTAGCATAGATCTAGGAGATGCTTTTGCACTCCCACTTTGATTTTCTCTGAATATACTATTTTAGCCCCATTGACCTGCTTTTGTGGTCATTTAATGGACATTAATACAATTATCTTATCTTATCTTATCTTATTGGTCCACATATAAATAGTTGAAAAATGATTCTGGCCATGCACAAAAAAGATTCTTCTGATGCAATGCTTTGCTTAAAGCAGCAACAATGGAAAGCTGTATAATGCATTTATATTGATGAGCAGAATTATATTGATGAGCAGAAGCTACAAATAAGAGAGTGTCAAGATGCCACAGCATTAGAAACTGTCCAATGCCTACACGAATGTACATAATCGATGCAGACATCCCAAGCCACTGTGAGAATGTGGGTGCATGCTAAGCACATGGTTATGTTTAAGCCCAAAGCTTGGACAGCTCAAAATTAACATAAAAAACTAAGTGCCCAATTCATTTATAGTACAAGTACAGCTGAACATGACCATAAATGCTATGAATATTCCACCTCATATCTGATAAAGTGGATCATTTAATCTACTCCCTCTACATAACTTTTAACCTACATAAGTCACTGGATCAACTCTCACCGAATCACCATGCGACCTCAGCCTTCGAAGAGCTTCCTAACACCTCCCCTGGCCATGATTTAGGTCAGTCATAGTATTCTTTTGGTATTACCTCAGAGTTCATTAGTAAATTTTGGTTCTATGGTTCAAATCTTTATCTCCCATGTTAATGTGGGTTCCTACGATGCAGAGTTTAAATTCGTAGCTCACCACTAATCGAACTTACTGATAAAGTCCGTGATGCTTTTTTAAATTATAACAGATATCCATACTAAGAAAATACTCCACAACACAAGCATTCCAAATGAAAGGAAAAAACCAAAAAATAGTAATTAAAAACACCTACATGCTGCTGCTTGGCGACCTGCTCTCTGAACTTGTTGGCTTGCTTTTTCAATGTATCCATTCCTGCAATCCTCAAAAAACCCATTTTTAATATTGCATTCAATTACTGCCCTAACAGACGGATCTGCTGCAAAAATTAAAGATGCCAGTACCCATTTCAAACAAAACATAAAAGATCAAAAAACTCGGTGAGAATAGTTTTCCCCTGAGATTGATCTTGTTGGCTAGGTGGCCATGACCAGACTTACCAATGGATTCTCCTGCAAAATCTGGATAACAGGGCGACAAGAATTATAATTGTTTCGATTCTCTGTGTGGATATCTGATTTCTGATCTTGGATCCTTCCTATTAAATTTCTTCCTATGTTTGTAACATGTAATAAATGCTTTTAGAAGCAATTAATACCAGACCAGAGCCGAGGCGTAGGGAGAATCAATCAACCAAAGACGTTGTAAATACTGCGTGTCAAAACATATCGATATAGATGCATTGAATACCTAGATTGGCAAAAACGCACATAAGATAAAGCGACATATGGGGAAAGAAAACACGACCAAAAGGATCATATTTGAATGTCGTGGTTGTCTTGCTTTCGAAGGAGAGTACTCGCTCAAGTTTCTAGTAGAAGCATTACAATTGGTGCGGAAGGTATTGTAGAAATTGCTTGGAAAGAGGTTGGTACACATTTAACAATTAAAATTTTATTTATTATTATTATTTATTTCTCATTCGATTGGCATGTTAATACTCTTAGTAAAATGCCAACTCAGCCCTAATTTATTTGGGTATGCTTTAAAAGAAATTTGAAAAATAATCAAAGTAGTGGTTCATATTGCCTTTTCATGTGTATCTCAACAACTTTTCCCATTCAAACGCTTGTATTATAAAGTTCCCTCCATTTACGACCTTTATGCATATACAATGACTTTTAGTTTGATGACGTTTGTTATGACTATTTTAAACTGTGGTTATTTAATTTTTGGGGTTTTTTTTATAATAAGAAGTTTAATCAATTGGTGGTGATATTTTTCATCAAGGTTTAATTTTGCCCAAACATGTTGTATGTTTCATCTTGTGAAATAGTAGAACTATCACAGTAGTTAAGTTAGGTTGGGTGTGGCATTTGCCATAAAGTGTTAAACAATATCATGCCTTTTGATAAGTGTTGGGTGCTAAGGAGAAGCATCTTGTGATTCCCCCTTTTTAAGTCTCTTTGTAGCAATTTTGATGCCCAAATGACTTCGAATTAACAATGGAGAATGAGGAGTATTGCATTGTTGAACAAGGTTTCATTTTTATAGGCTTTACTTAGCACTTTAAGGTAGTTGTTGGGGGGAGGGAAAACTTATGGCATTAGGAGGAAAACCCACAGGACATCACAAATCCAAGCCTACCCCCATGTTCTCCATTAAGCCCACTACTTAATCTGAAAGAGCTAGGGACTAATGATAGGAACAAGAAGTCTCGCACTATTAACTAAGGTTTTATTCCCACGTGATTTACCTAGCACCATAAGGTAGTCATAGGGGTACTTGGAGATAGGAGTCAAAGTTACGAAACTAGGAAATGAGATTACACATACCATATTATAAACTCAAGCCCACTCCCATGATCGCCTTGAGGTCCCTTGTTTTTCAAGAGTCAAGTGAGTTATGTTCAAGTGATGAACTTTTAGTTCTTAGACCTAGGTTCCAAACCCTATACAGACATATCGTTGTGTTAATGTAACTAACAAAGATAACTATTACCTTTGAGATCAGGCAAAAGTCCTAATGATTTTGATGATGCATATATATGGCATATCTCCCCACAAATCAAATATAAATCTTTGTGAATTTAATGGAATAAATGTCTCTTAATCATGACATCTAAAGTGAAGATAAAACATATCTTAATGAAAAATCTATAAGGATTTTAAAGAGAAAATTGGAAAAGAAAAAGCCATAGATTTACTTTTTTAGTAAACAAAGTGTGGAGGATTCAAGTTAGAGTACATTGTACAATTTACATGGCAAGAAGCTAAATGCATGGCCAATAGTTTGAGTGGGTTTTTATGGTAACAAAAGATAATGTAGATTTATAAGTTCGAGGGCTTTCTTGCTTGACAATAAGTAGGTAATTTTAGGCACTTTGACATTAATATTTCAGGATTCTTCATGAAAATGTATACTTTGACCAATTTATAGGCACATCTTTGGTGCTACGAAGTTTAAGACAATTAAGTACACAGTGAGAAGCTAGTGATTGAGTGATAGGAGGTGCTTCCAATGATCGTAATTCATTGTTGGATGAAAAAGGTTGTATACAAAGATTGAATGAAGTAATAAAAATTTAAGAGAGTTGACATAGAAACTTGCCTATCAAATATTTCTCCCATGAATGACCTACATACTTGAAATGATGTGTGTGTGAAAGCATATTTGATAAAAGAAAGACTTGATCGCTTTGCATGTGATCATTGTCTTTTTCAATATGGAATCTCATTGGAGATCGATATTCTTGGAAAGGATTCAAAACTTGGGAATGCATTTTTTTATTTGATCAAATTTGATTCAACCATCGTAGATTTAGACCTCTTTTGAAGCAATGGTGATCTAACATTGCAACTCAATGAGCCTCTAAAATGTATGATTTACACCAGAAGCTAAAACTTCTTAAGCAAAGATGAGGAGTTGGATTTATGAACTTTTCGGGAATATCTTCCAATATAAACAACAATTATAGGAAAATATGAGGTTTTCCCAAGAAAGGATTATAGAACAAGGGTTGTCTCTAAACTTGGAAGAGTGAGAAAAACAAATTTTACAACAAATGGACGAGCAACAAAGGAAAGAAGAGATATTTGGAGACAAAATTTTGAGATTAAATGGCTTCATGAATTAGGCGATAAGTGTACTAGGTTATTTCATCAAGTCACGATGGAAAATAGGAGAAATATTATCAACATAATTAAAAAATTAAAAATATCCTTATTAGAATATATACCTCCCCAAGCAAACATAGAGAAGGATTTTTTAAGTTTTTTAAATATTATATTCTATGAGCCAAATAGAGATTGAGTAGCTATACATACATTGATCTCTTTAGAACAAGATATCTCCCTTCTATAACTAGGAACAAAGAACTACATAAGACATGCTACATTTTCTCTATCAAAGGACAAATATCTAAGTCCAACTAGCATTCTAGTAAACTTATTTCATGAAAGTTGAGATTGGATCAGAGATTGTTTATGGGGGGCAATGGAGGTATTAAGAGAGAAGGGTATAACACTAAAAGTGCCTGATGAAAAATTTAAACTCTCATCCCCCAAAAGCATAATACCTCTTCAACACACAATATTAGACCCTTTGCTCTTTGCAATACAATTTATAATACATTTCTAAAGTGATAGCTAATATATTGAAATCATCCATGGGAAAATCAATATCTTAGGAACACAGAGTATCATAGATGGTAGGTAGATTCTAGATGGTGTCAAACACCCAAGAATATATTCATATATGTGTTTCCAAAAATGAATTAGACATGATGATTAAGTTGGGCATGTGCAAAATGTTTGACATTTCAAACTAGACCTACCTTGAAGTTGTTTGAAATGCCTTTGGATTTGATGCTAACTAGATCCAATGAGTTATGAGTTATATAGAGTTGTTGATATTAGTGAAAGGATCACCAAGGAGAGTTATTGTCAAGGGATTCCCTTAATACTTCTACACACACACACACACACGGAAGATATATGTAGATCCTTAAATTTGACAAAATCGGAGGGTTAAGTAAAAGGAATCAAAGTAAGCCTTGAATATGAAGTGATGTTAATTCATGTGCAATTTGCAGATGATATTATGGTAATCAGTAAAACCATGATTAGGGAAGTAAAAGCGTTTTGACAAGTTTTGGATCTATTTCTACATGCCTCAAGTGCATCCATCGATGAAGGTAAATTGCATTTTTTCTTCTTCCATATATTCATGGATTTGCAACAAATAATATGTCTACTAATGAGATTTCAGAGGGTATTGCTTCCATCCAAATATGTAGGACATATGTTAGTAACTAATTTAAGGCAAAATCTCTCTTGTGAGGAGGTGATCAATAAAACTTAAAATAGATTGAATATATGGACATTTTTACACTTCCCTTGGTAGGTATAATTATATTAATAAAATCAGGTATAATTATATTAATAAAATCAACTATACAAGGGATTCTAGTGTGTGTGTTCTCTACCTTAGCAACCCTAAGTAGAATATTAAAGGATATTGAATAGAAACAAAGTGATTTCTTATTAGGGGAGCAACTATGGAGGAAAAAATGATTATTGGTTTCATGGCAAGCAGCTTTCCAACCAAGCTTGAGAGGTGGCCTCGAAATATGACCTCTTCATTGGAATGTGAAATATGGAATCCAGTGTAGAAAAAAATAACATTGTCCATATGAAATTTGGAATCAAGTGTAGAAAAAAATAGCATTGTCCATATGAAATTTACTTCACCTAATTCCTTTATCTGAAATGTCAAAGACAAGGGATTTCATTAGTACAAAATTGTAGCTTTTGGGAATGTTGGGATGGTAAACAAACCCTTTTTGGGGATGTCTCTTGAACCAATTTGATCCATTAACAATCAATGAAATACTAGGGATATTTAGGAAAAGTTCTTAGAGGCATGATGGAGTGGGAAAAATTAGGAGAAAATCATATTTACCATAAAGTTGGCCAATAGAGGGGAAGGATAAGCTAAGAGGGTGCTTTAGGATGAGCTACAATAAAGAGTAATACAACATAAAGTAGAGGTAAACTAATTGAAAAGGGGGGAGGTGTGCAATGGGGAATTTTTTGTTAAACAAGCATTTTAAAACCTTAAAAACCAAGTACCATTAAATGTGAAACAAGATGTGTGCTCTAGGATATGAATGGCTAGAGGTTGGCCAAAAGTATATTCCTTCGCATGGCTAGTGTAATGGGGAAGGGTCCACACTTGGGATAATTTGCATAAATGAGGCAAAGTGGGTCCTTTTATTTCTCATCTATGTAAAAAGGATGAAGAAAGCTTTAATCACCTCTTTCTAATTATTCTACCCCTAAGCAATCTTGGAATGGAGTTTGAATGGTTTTGAGAAGATGGGGGATAAGTTGAAACCAAAATTCAAAATTAGCCCATTGAACCCTTTCAAAATAGGATACTTAACTTCATATGGGAAACAATTGCAATTTTTTTATCCTCGAGCGAATATGGAAAGGCATGAATCATCAAATTTTTAGGAATAAGGCTAAAAAAAGTGCTCAATGATATCAATTCAGAACATTCAAGAATAGGTTTGACCAAGGAGTGGAGGGAAGAGGAGAAATATTCTCACAACAAGAAGAATCATTTACAATACATTGAGAATAAAAAGTAAGCTAGAACTATGGCTTAAATCTTCCAATAATCAAGACTGAAACTAGGAATTGGGTCAGTGGAATCCTCCACAATACACATTAGTTAAATTAATTTTTTATAAGGATTTCAGAGGACAACCAACACAAACAAATAATGATAGACACATCAATCATAGTAGATATCAATAATTCAACAAAGATTCAGTGAGTGGAAATGGGATTGGATTTGGCATGCACATTGGGGTTGCCTCAATTGAAGGTAGAAGGGGACTCTAAAATAATAATACAATTACTAAACAAAACCACTATGAATGGGTAGCTTGGTTAAGACGAAGTTCATTAGCATTTGGCTCCCATCCTTTTGTGGATTATGAATATATAGTGTAAATTTGACCCTATATCTTTTTCTCATGCAAATTGAAGCAATAATAGAGTAGTCGTTATTTATGGAAAATATGGGTATCCAAGGAAACTCTAGGAAATTTTGTTTGTTGAGCAATGACAACACCTTAATCACCATGAAGTGAAGAATGAGATTGTTAAACTTGTTGATGTGGACAACCAACACAAACAAATAATGATAGACACATCAATCATAGTAGATATCAATAATTCAACAAAGATTCAGTGAGTGGAAATGGGATTGGATTTGGCATGCACATTGGGATTGCCTCAATTGAAGGTAGAAGGGGACTCTAAAATAATAATACAATTACTAAACAAAACCACTATGAATGGGTAGCTTGGTTAAGACGAAGTTCATTAGCATTTGGCTCCCATCCTTTTGTGGATTATGAATATATAGTGTAAATTTGACCCTATATCTTTTTCTCATGCAAATTGAAGCAATAATAGAGTAGTCGTTATTTATGGAAAATATGGGTATCCAAGGAAACTCTAGGAAATTTTGTTTGTTGAGCAATGACTACACCTTAATCACCATGAAGTGAAGAATGAGATTGTTAAACTTGTTGATGTGGATAAACAACCAAAAAAAGGTATTATATCTAGTGCCAATCATAATTCAATAAGATTTATTATGAACAATGAAATTAGGCCTACAACAAGTGCAAACCAGGGAGAAGAGTTGGAAGCTTAGACAACTCGAGCCACACTCGAGCAATGATTGACTGGATGGAAAATAAACTATCATACTATTTTTTTGTGTTATGACTATAATTATTTGTGTTATGACTATAATTGTTGATAGATATATAAATGGTGTAAGTGATATTATATAATAAGGCTTCTATTGATTTCTATGCATTAAGTAATTAGTGGCTATTTTTATTAACAATAACTTTGGATTACTATATTGATTTATCATGGGAAGGGGTGTGCTTTCAAAAAATAAATATTCGAACTAATTTAAAATCATCATATCAAGTTAAACATTAATGGTCATAACACACATATTATATTATTGAGTTGTAATATAATATAAAGTTTTATTTTTATCCCCCCCAAAAAAAATAGTGGGTATATTATTTATAAGGATTTGTGGTTTCCTTTTATTTCAAGCAAAATGAATGTTGTCATGCCTCTTATTTACTTCTAATGCCATGATTAGACAAATGGGTTGGAATAAGGAATCTTAAGCATTATAGCCCAAGGTTCATGTCCATAATTCCTACAAAAGTGAAAACAATGAGTATTATGCTAATTACAAATTTAATACGTGCCGAATAGAACAAAATTAATTTTAGGAGTTTTTGTTTATTATCAGATGATAAGATAAGATGAGTATTAATATGAAACTAAATCTCATCATATGATATGCCATTGTATTAAGATGACTTGTGACATCACATAGACATCAACTTCAAACGAAAGATGGTCCACAAGGCATGGAATTAAACTTTCACTATTGTTAGAACTAAAGTGAGGGATGACGTTATCACATGATTCAAGAGAGTTGCAACCAAAAACTAGCTTCCATATTGGTAAAGCTTTTGGTGTGGATAATGCTTTAAAAACCCTTTGTCCCATTAAATGCATTTTAGTGATAGGAAAATACAAAACAATACAACTAGAAATAAGTATATGTATTATGAGGCCCATAGGGTTGTAGACCAACTAGAAAAGGAGTGAAATGATATGACACATTGTAAAGAGGTCGTAGGTTCAATCCCCTGTGAACCCGTGCCCCATGCTGACGGGCTGTGTGGGTGCACTTAGGGGTATAGTGGCAGCGGATGAGAATCAATCCCGTGTCACGCAAGTACGGGCCCCGCCCTAGTTGTTGATTCCTCTAGAGTACAATATGTGTGTGGGGGGAGGGTGTTGTGTGTGTGTGTATTATGAGCAAGCATGACACATGCTTGTTGATGTTTAAGTAAGTTTTGTCATGGTTGGGCCTATCTAAATCTAACAAATGATGAAAAACAAGTGTGCTTTTTAACTATAAAGGCACACCAATTTGGAATTGTTTGTAGTTGAATGGTTGTAAATGGAGAAGTAAGGTTTTGAAAGGCCCAAGGGCTAGTTAGAATGATACCCACACTTAAAAAACTAACATTAAATACCACCATAAAAATGTATTCTTCTCCTTTTGCCAAATTTAACCACTTCTTTTACTTTAGAATACTTACATACCTTTTGATGCTTCACAACTCTGAAAAAAAATACAAATGTAGTGTGTCAAATAAGATATATATAAATTTATTGAAATGTTTGGGCTTAAGTTGTGTATGTTGAAATTATCTTTGGCAATGGATGGATTTGTAAGATTACTCTTTCATGTTGGTATGGGGACTTATCTTCTAAAATGAATGGATAGCTTTCTTGTATTGTGTAGGTGGAGTTTCTAGGCCTTCTCATGTAGTTTTGGATTTTCCTTAGGAATTGTAATGTACCTTCACTATCAACATCAAACATGGGGTATGATGGTCTAAAGTTTCATTGTTTGCAGTCAAATGAATGTCAAAAGAAAACAAATTAAGACCATTTACAAGAAGGAAACATTTATCTTTACTTCCCATGTCAGAGTTTTGCATTCCACTATATAAAATAATATAAGATTTCATGCTTTTCATGCTAAGTATAAATAAATTTTTCTCTATTCGACACACTATAAATTCAAGCTTTTCATTCAATATCAGTCCAATGAATGATAATGTGCCTCATCACACATTTCCATGACAATGTCAACTAAGCATAAATGGAACAATCCTTTCCCTATAGAATGAGCAATTAATCTAAATACAACCATGTCTTAGAGGTCTACAATATCTCAGCTCAATAATCACCTAGCATCTCCCAGATGTAGGTCTTGTTTTCTCCCAAAGAAGACAACTTAATGTCATGTTTCACTTCATCCATTCATTATAAAAGTGATTCCATGATCATTAAGGCTATAGTAAACATTTGGAAATTATCCTTTTGTCGACACATTTCTCCCCTTGTCATTTACATATGCATGGATACTCAAAAGGTCACATACCCTTAAGAGGTACACACCATTAACCTTGAGGATTAAAAATGGTATAAGCCATCATATTATAGAGGAAAATACTTCACAATAGTCATTAAATCCATCCATGATAGTTACTTAGTAAAAGCATTCACAGGTGTTTTGGGGGGTAGGGGAGTAAGTGATTTTTCCCTTCAAGGAGATCAACGCAAGACCAAACCATGATACAAACCAAGTATAAGCAAGGACAAACATCTCCTTGAATCTCTTAATAACATTTACAAAATATTCAAAACTCTTCCATGCACAACAAACACAATTTGCTTAGGGTGTGGGGGATTTAAACAGCTCTTCTTCAAGGAGTCAATTGAAACCAAATAATGAAATTTAAAATATTAAAAAACATCATCAAACATTAAAAAAATGCACTAAATATGTTTAAGCATTCCTTAGACTTTACATCCATTTAGACCTTCATTTTCAGCTCTTGAAACCCCAAAATTCATCAAAGGAGGCCCAAATAAGCCACTACAGGACATGACCACTAGTACTATGATGAAAAATTGTAGTATTGATGGCTTTACCGTAGGTTTCTCAAGGTTAAATACTAGATGTTTGCTTCTGTCCTTTCCAAAATGAGCGATCATGCCTCAAAATGCCCACACATTCCTAATTTTTTACTCGAGAAAGCTACAAAAATTCTTCCAAAATGAATTATTGAATACAAAATAATTAATGCAATAGATATACAACAATTAATTAGTCCCAACCATCCAAAAATATGAATTTCAACAATTCTAATCATATGGATTCAAGAAAAAAAAACTAGGAAGAAAAGGTGCACTTCTAGGAAAATTAGTTCCATATTTCATATCTTAAAGGGAAACTTCCTAGTAAATCATTTTACATGGAGGCCATATTTCTCATATTACTAATTCATTTGAATATAGGACTCATTCCTCAACGTCATTATTTTACCAAATAGTTAGCATACATGAGCTTTTTTCTATGCATTTTTACATACAAAATACATTCTAATTGATTATAAAACAACAACTCCTTCATTCATCAATCCTATAGGAGTTTAATAAAAATGTCATAATCAATAAAAGAATATTGTTAGTCATTATAGAATAATTGTTGGACATGTTTTGTATTCTTTGTAGGTTCCTAGAGCAAGGGGGGTCCGAGGGCCCAAGAGGCCCCCCTCATTGGGGATTCGGGGACAACTCTCCTAAAAGAAAAAATAAATAAATTGGGTTTGTTTTTGGTCCCTTTTGAGTTGTTTTCGACCCATTGTAATATAATTTCAGTTAAGGAATTGGGTTTGTGAAACCCATATTAGGGTTTTGGATGCTAAAATATTGTATTGTAAATAGAAAAGATAATACAATGAGATAGAGAGTGAAGAAACTCAGGAATGTTGATTTTCCCAGTTTTGGGTTTCCATGGTAAATATCTATGTGATGTGTAAGTGATCCATTGTTAATTGTTGTGTTTTAGATTATATTTGGCATTGTTTTGCTTTACACAAGTTTATGAAATTTCTTCAATAATATAGAGGAGGAAAAACAACAAAACTTATATTTTTCTTAAAATGATTTCCAGGACAATGGATTGATTTTGGGCAATTTTACATCCAATCACAGGAAAACCATTCTGCATGCCACCCTCTATTAGGGCTATGAAACCACCTAGGAAACATACACAAATTCATATTCAAGACTCTCTCAAGTCACTCTTCCCATCCCAAAAGCATAAAAGATCAACAAAATGACCCACTGGTGAATATTTATCAATTGTTTACTTAGATCAACTTTGGCACTCACAATAACTTCCCCACGCAACATAAGGAAGAAACTCCCTTATCTATCAACTATCCCTCAAAAGTTCTCTTCCCTCTAGTTATCTTCGGTGTGTGCATAAAGAGTCCAAACTATTGTCCATTTTTAGATTGAACTACAACAATGTTTCTCTTTGTTTGTAATACCCCTAGTTTTGACTTGGAATGTATTAAATCAAAATGATGTAAATGATGTAAATATGCTAGTATGGATTCCTAGTGTGAACCTCAAGGCCAAGGCCCGACTAGTGAATGGCTAGGCATGTATAACGTAAATATTTCTATATGGACCATGTGGTTGGCTTGTCATGCTAAGTGTGAATAGCAATAGAGGGGTTGTCATTCTACTAGAGGGGAAGAGGAAAGGGAGCCTTGGCCTCTATTGCTGCACAACGTTCCTTTCTTCATACTCTCTATGAGTTCCTCTCCTTCTCCTCTTATTTCCAAGTCTCTAATGACTTTCTTTCATGGGCTATTCAATCCCATGGTATATTAGCTATATTTTGTAGCATAAAACTCTATATTTCTCTACTTTAAGCTTCCAAAAAACAACTGTCATTTTCCTATTCAAATTTCTCCTTTGGCATGAGTGAAGGATGGAAAAAAAGAGTCTTACGAACACTTCCTAGCTCCAATAATGTAGAGGACAAGCTACAAGGATGTAGGATGTGGTTACCTAAATCCAGGAGATGGTTATATCCACTTTCCATATCTCCAATTAGATTATAAGCTAGGCTCAACGTCAACATTATAATAGAATGAATGTTAATGCAATGGCAAGGTGAGTAGGACAGGTAGGCAGAAGAGACTTGGTAACTAGATATATAAGCATTACATTAGACCTCCCTTACATTTCCCCTCGCATGGTATCATAGCCCCCTTGGGTGCTTATTCTTTGTTATTCAATCTTGGATATTTCATTAATTTTTAAATGTCAACCATGGCTTTCCCACCTCGTGGTGTGAATGAAGCAAAAAAGAAGTATCTATACAAAACATTTAAACAATACATGATTAAGTTCAAATCATTCCAAGGGTAAAAATTGGAGCATTACATTCCCTCCCCTTTAGAATAACACCGCATTCAGTGTTCCCTTCTCTCCAGTAATACTTTATGTATTCATTCTATAGTTGTACTTGCAATTCCATCCTCTTCAGTATATTGGTACACCTTCAAGTTTTTTCAGCATTCCAACATAATGTAATGTCCCTAATATTTCACTATGGACCGCTCTATTGGAATAGGGAATCCAATGGTCTAAAGTCACTTGGAAAAATTAAAGAAGAATTGTAAAGTGGTGACCACTCTATTGGACTAGGGAATCCAATGGTCTAAAGTCACTTGGAAAAATTAAAGAAGAATTGTAAAGTGGTGATTTGGGTCATGAGGCACTATGGAAACACCAAGGTCCAAGGGAAAATTTGATGAAGGCTCATGAGGAGGGTGCATTAGGGAGGTGGTGGGCCAGGATGACATGTGGGTCACTCCAAAACAAGACAAACAACTTCACGAGGGTGCATTTTTGGGTGAGAATCCCAATGTTGGTGATAATCCCAAAGTTGGTGATAATTACGAGGAAGGTGATAAATACGAGGTGGGTGAGAATCCCAAGGTGGTGATAATCTCAATGTAACACCCAAGTGACTAAAAATAGCTAAGGAAGGCGAATTTGGGAATATAGGGACATTCCAAGGAGTGTAACTCCCACCAAACATGAAGAGAATCTCAAATTAACTCCCTTCTAGGCCCACATTACCATTTGGACTGAGTTGAGATGTCGTAAAGGATTATTCTCTCATAAAATTGAATTTTATTATTATTTTCAAGAGAAAACTCTAGAATGAGGTGGAATTAGTCACAAGGAGTCATTCTCTCCTAATAATCATTTTTATTAATATTTTCAAGAGAGAATTCTAGAAGGAGAGAAAAGGTGAATGGAGAATTCTAAAAGAAGGGTGAGGCAACCTATTCGGGATCTTTTGGAAAAATTATTTATGATATTGGAGAGATCTTGTGGATTTAAATCTCGGGAGATGTGCCCCTTGTATTTGCGACTGGTTTTGGTGGTGAAAGATTCCACCCTAGCTGGTGTGAGAGGAGAGATCACCCAGATCTCTTCACTGTGCTTCATTGCTAGTGATTGAGAGGTGGAATCACACGGATTTCTCTACGGAACTTCATAGATATGAATGTATTGAGTCTTTATATGCATGTTAGAGGATTTGACAGTGTTTTGGGTTGAATTTGTGCTAGTTTTGTGGTGTTTGGGTGTGTTTGAAAGTGATTAGTGTTGGTTTGGAAGTTTTGTTGCTATGGGTGTTCTAAATAATGAACCAGTGTTGAAGGGGCCGAAATGGTGGTTATGGTTTAGATACTTCTGTGCATTTCCAGGCTATGAGACTTATTCCATTGTGTTCAGAGCATCATTTCCAATTGGTAACACTTTTCGTTTCATCGAAAAAGGTTTATGTTTTCCCAAGATATGGTTGTTTTACTGGATCCATGATTTGGAATTCTATTTCAAGATTTTCTTCTAGTTGAGGAGGGCGCACCAATGGATGTCCAAATATCTTGAGTGCTATTCTATTGACTGTATAAACTTCATATATGATAGAGGGCACACCTCATAGGTCATATATTCAAGTTGGGTTTGATATTTTGCTTGTGGAGGGCGCACTAGTTGAAGGAGATCTCACATTTGGAGCTGTCATTTTCCCTCTCTTCTCTGATATTCATTTGCATCCATTCATCATTTCTTGTAGCAGGTTTATTTTATGTATTTTCAGTTGTTGTAGCAACCATCACTTCTCTCAATGTAATTATCCATTTAATAATAAATATTTCTAGTGTTTTTCCTCATATTGTACTCCATATTCAAGTGATTGGTTGATCTATGAGTAGATCTATTGTTATGGTTGTGCAATCTTCATGTATTGTGTGTCAAAATTTCATAAATGTTCCCTGATGTATATTAGTGAGTTTTTTGGACTGATTTGGAGGTGTTAGGGTTGAATTGGAGCTGTTAGGAAAGGGTTCGAGCTGATTAGGAGAAGTTAGGAAAAAATCGAAAACCTTAGACAAATTGTGCCCAAATTTGAGCAAGTCTTCCTTGTTTGGATTTGATGCCTATGGAGTTGTTCATGCTTGATCAAATCTGAAATTTATGTCATTCCTATTGTGATTTTGAGCCAAGAACTCTCTCCTTGAACTGGTGAATTGATCTTTGAATTCCAATGCTTCAAAAGTGATGCCGAATAGGTTGTATACAAACTGTTTGAAGGAAGCTCCAAACCAAACTTAATAACCAGCTACCAAAATGTTATATCAGATTTTATTGGACACATTACAGTGGGTTCAAAGCATATTTTATGGGTTTCACATCTTCATTCAAATCCTCAATCCTAAATGCATTCCTATGTTGATGAACTAGAACATCTCATAAGCTTTCATAAGCCATTGTTTGGATAAAGTTGGAAACCAATAAAATTTCTATTGGAAAATTGGAGTTAATATTCCTAATTTTTTATTGGGGATATTACACATAAGCCTACAACAATCATCAAACTAAACATGCATATAATAGCCAATTATATGCAAAAAATATTCCATGCATAAAATTTTAAATTTCATAGTTGAAGCATATATATTCATAGCATAAAATTTAGTATGTATATCAACACAATACTTATCTATATGAACATCTATCAACCCGCATGGATTCTGATGGGCGATATTTTGCTCACTATATTATTTGAAACCCCCAATGTATATAATGCACTCATAATTTCAACTAGTGTGTCACTTAAATATCTCACAATAGATTCATTCAAGTCACCCCTTCCTTACAATCACTCACCCTCTAGGCTCAAGCATCCCCTTCTTTGATAAACATTCCCTTAGGTGATCCATCTTTTGGAAAGGCTTTCTTGCACAGGAAGATCATAGACTTATAAATTATTACTACCAGGACATTCCACTGGCTTGATCTAATGTAATATAGGTCATGGTAATCAAAGCATAACATAGAGTTCCAGTGTCATTGTAGTAACATCCTCCCATAACCATCATACATCCTTGATAGAAGATCCATCATCTCAGATGTATCATACACATGTAGTTACCATGAGATATAATCATATTAATTTCAATCAATAATTTTTTAAAATTGTTTCATACATAAATCATATTTTACAAGTATTCATATTCAACCAAACAAAATGTGAGTATTCACACGTATAATGATTTCATTTCAACATTTACAACAACCCATTAAATGACCTTAGAATTATAACACACTAATAATTCAATCTCTTTCAATTGTTAATCATATTAAATGTAATGAAAATATCAGTTAATATATATGCATTACTACCACAACAAGCATTCACACAATGCAATCAAATATTTATACAAGTAAACAAATGTGCCAATTACTCATGGTTTCACAATCACACTCTTCATTGGATTCATATTTTTCAAATTCTTGTTTACTAATTCATATCACTCCTTTCATTGTTCAACAATCCCTTAGGAGTGTTGGAAGGTATTTCCTTTCACTAGTCCACAATCCCTTAAGAAACCCTTCCATGACTTCAAACAGGCATGCATCCACTCAATGTATCAAACATATCAGTCAACAATCATAAATGAAGGATCACCATTTGTATGACTTCATAGTTTAGTTATACACTCAATTCTTCCTCGTATTGAGTTAAAATACCATAGTTAAAACTCAAATGTTTTACCAAGACAAGTTGGAGGATTCAACCAACACTTCAACGCAACATCCAACCACTTCCCCATTACTTGTTTGGCCATCTACATACCTTCATCTTCATCCCAAACACAACACCATGAATATACTCCTTTAGTGCTCTTCAATCTTGGCAAAGAGGTTGTAGTCTAAGTCATTGATTATAAGTAGGGAAACCATTTCAATGCTATGGTATTTTCCAAATCCAACACACTATGGCCTCACACAAGGTTATCTCACATGCCTTCCATTTTCATAATAATAAGTATACACATTCATGACATGAATATGAATACTCATTCACTCCAGTCATTACCCCTTAATCAGGTTAATCATGACATATTATCATATGCATGCATTAAGAAGATTTAGCAATCATTACATACCAAAAGCTTCCTACCTTTATCATATCCCACCTGGGTATCAATGACATACATGCATTCAAATGTCCTCATAAACATATCAATGAAGATATCAAGTATGACTAACTGAATTCTTACCCAATTCCTTTCATGCCACATTCTATATTGCCATGATCAATTCATATATGTATGGTTTCCATCAAATCTTTGATGTTACCTCACCAATAGAAGTCGCATGGGAACTCACATTATTCCATCATCAACCTCTTGAAAAGCATATTCTTGTCCTTATCCTTCTCACAAGGTTGCATGTCATAGGTAGTTGCATCACCAACATCTTCATCCATTCCTAGCCACACAACAATTAACAACCATATCGGTTATCATGCCATACTCATTGCATATGTAACAACAAATCACTCTTAATCAATATACAACATCATATATGTCCAAGAATATCTATATGCACTCTACCACACATCATCTCTCAATGTGTCTATTAGTGCATACTTATTCTAACTATTTCTTTTATTAGTATTCCCATGCCTTGATTATTACACATAGAAACTTTCTCAATCTTAATAAATATGATAGAATAACAAGAGAGTAAAAAATATTCCCTTCTAATTTCTCTACATAGCATGGAATTCCACGATATAGTTGATCGACTCCATGGCCCTTTTTCCATTCACATAATAAATCATTAGTTGTGATATTCTCACCCAAGTAGCAATACTTAGTTGATGCACCTAAGCTATACTTACTACTTCAAAAGCATATGTAGCCTACTCTAGAAATAGAGTATAGTTTAAGGTGAGAAAGCTTCATCATTCCATGTCTACCTTGTTGGCCACATGTGTTATTTACCACTGCAATTCAATGACTGAGAAATTTGTATCTTCCTCCAATGCTTTGCATTGTCTTTGCTTCCCAAGGTAGTCTATATTCAAACGTGATCTAATCAGGCCTTCAATGACCCTTTTTTTTTCCAGTATGCATGGTATCATATTCTACAACCTTCATTACTTGGTTGCTTTCCTTGATGCAATCAACACATCAAAAACAACAAAGACAACTCACAAAGTTCAATTAGAATAAGTATATTCAACATAGCATTCATATGCAATTATATTTATTGAAATATTCACCACCAAGCAAATTCAAATATGATCAAACATTATCATAACAATTTCAAAATGATAACATATCGAATCCTTTTAAACAAAATGAACACTTGCTCATTCACATGTTCAAACAATGCATTATGGGTGGACAATAAGTATTGTATAAAACATGCCCCCTTTACTAACTCATAAAAACATGGCTTTTTGGTCTAATTCTATTCAAGAGTGGCAACATTATTTCAAACAAATCCCACAACAAAATACCATTTACAAAAGCCCTTCTTCTAAACGTAATGAAGTAGTTTAGAATCAACTAATTGACAAGCAACCACATACATCAATTCTTTCCTAGCTCAAGTTTTCACTAATTTGCTTAATCCAAGGTCTAATGGTATAATGTCATTCAAAGTGGCTATACTCTTAAATACCTTTCAATAAGACCCATTAACTAAGGTCATTTTTATGCAATAAATGAACATTATCCATGCAAACGAATTCACATATCAATCTCCCATCTCAAGTGAAGGATCAATCACGAATGACACTCTAAATTATTATTGCACATCCAATGGCTTTACTAGCCTATCTACATTATCCTTTCAATGATTTAGCAACAATTCATACTAGTTTCAATCCAAACTTAAGCTCAGTGTATTATATACAAGTTCACAATCATTCACATGACAAGTTTCAAAGGCACAAATAAATTATGTTTCTCTCTTTCATATGTCAACCAACAACAAGAGATGAGATATCTTATAACATGTCATGCATAACACTACACTTGCCATGTGTTCATTTCATACTAGCTTATTTTGAATAGTGGCATACAACCCACACAAAACTAGCATTCAAAGTACACAACATAACAAAATATTCAAGATTAAGACCACTAGGTAAGAATGGAATTATCCAAAGCATAACAAGTACAACTTTTTGTTGAACGAAAGTAGGGATAAAAGGAATCCATGGTGAAAAATTGAGGGTTTCAAGGGCCATGGCACAAGCATCCACCTTTGTAAATGGCAATGCATATGTAGAGGTAAGTGGGTTCTCACTCTATGATTACTTGTTCTTATTCATTATTTTATACCTATGCAAAAGTCCCTATTTGTGACATCCAAGCTGATCTCTACCCCATCCCCTTGTCACCTCGCAATGCCCTACATTCAATCTATTATGTTCCCTCTAAAGTGGAGTCATCATTTATCGAACACCTCAACTATGAATCTTTCTACCAAGCAAATCCACCATCCCCCACTATATAACTCATCATTAACTAAGTAATATCATAATGAATGTCCAACTCAGTGATCATTTCCCTCAAGTATCATTATGGACCTTCTTTAGAATCAAAGCCATTCCACACTTTAGCAAAATCCCTTCTAGCTTCCTTCCTATAAACTTCTCAAAGCTCTTATTGCAGGGGATTCTCCCACCGACCTAGTTCATTCCAATCAACCTTCTTTTGTTATCTTCCAAAAAACCCATGCAACAAAACACAAAAAATAGAAGTGTGTCAAGTATAAGCTTGGCACCATGCATTTAGATGTCTCGAAATGGGGTGAGAAACATCATCCTCCAATACTTTGAACAAGATTTCATTGGGAAATTCATTGGAGGGCTTGATATGTTAGAAAAAGCACTAAAAGTTTGGGTTGGAACAAAGTGGGAAAATCTAATCGGTATGCTCCAAAACTTCACTTCGTATTTAGGGGCTTCATAACCTTCCTATTCAAGAACCAGAGAGTCTGAGACAAGATAAAGAACATTGGTCCACATTTCCACAATGTGGCATGCCTATACATTCATGACTTGGTTTCAAACTTTGATCTAGTGAAGGAATGCCTCACTAGGATTCCCATATGGACAAAGCTTCCTAATCTTCCATTAGAATTTAGATTCCTCACATCTTGCAATAAAATGGGGATACAATTGGAAAGAACATAAAGATTTATGATCAAACAATGGCTATGGAAAATCTCTTGGTTGCAAAATTTGTGTGGAAATGGACCTTAATGAGTGACTCCCTGAAGACATTGGTGTCGATTATGGTGATACCATGCATTGGCGGTGATTGGACTTCATCAACATCCCTTTCAGGTGTTGATTTTGTAGAGGCATTCTTCCTCTGCAATATACCTACCCTTGAAGGATTGTTGAATGCAAACATCTAGAGGAACTTGAGGAGGAATATAATCTCTTAGGTAAGCCCTATTCCCCCCCTTATGTTTATCCCCTGTCCCTTTTGGTTAAAACAAAAGGAAAATCCCAAATTTCCTCAAATTCTCCTTCATCTATTCCTTCCTCCCCAACTCTATCTCACTAGAAGAATTTTCTAGAGTCCCTAAGAATCTGAAGGGGTCACCAACATTGGACACCCTTATCTCTAAATCGATTATCCTTGTTTTTTCTCTACCTAACCTTGTTAACCCCCTCCCTCTCCCTCAAACCCTTCCCCCACTCCATTATTCACTACATGCTTGTCTACCCCCCATCCTCCTGTCTCCCATTCCCCACCTGTCAAGATACTCACTCTACTCCCCCACACATCTATATCAAGGAAGAGGAAGGAGAAATACCTAAAATCTTGAAAGAATTCATGATGCCTAATCAATTTGACACCTCATCCTTCTTTGTTTCAAGGCGATCTATCCATATATATCAAACCAAATCCAAAGAAAATCCACTACAAAAGAACTCCTCCCTCACTTCAACTAAGGGACTAGAGATGATTCACTACAGACCATCAAAGAAGAAAAAGGCAAGGCATATCTTGCATACAACCAAGTCATTCTCTCAGGTAGACATTGATGTGCAACAAGGAAAACAACAAACTATTATTGGGGTGCTTAGAAGATTGGAAACCAATAAGGAGGTTTCCAAATGAATATGATGTCTATTAACAACAAGGATTTGGGATCTGCCTCCAAAATGACATCTTTGAAGCATCTCCTTTTTGGTCATAAACCATCCATCCTTTTCATTCAAGAAAATATGGTCTCTGAACAATCATGTACTAGTGTGATAAAGAAATCCCTACCTAATTATAATTTTGAGTGTATTGGTGCATCAGGATTGTCAGGTGTCCATGTCATGGCTTAGAAAGGTGATTACAACCTTATCAGCAGTGCATAATTGAACAACTATATTTTTGTCTCCTTTTATTCACAAGAGAGAAACAACACTCTAGACCTTCTCAACATCCATGGGCGCTTGCATGAGAGACAAATGTTCTAGTAGGAATTAATGGAATGGGATTTGTTGGACTCTCTTATCCTCATAGTAGGTGGAGGCCTCAATCTCATTACCTCAAGAGCTAAGAAATGGGGCCTAAACACCCAATAGGACCCACTGGTGGATTTCTTTCTTTGCTAATTTGGTCAAAAGATTTTGATAGATGTTGAACTGATATCATGCATGGCCACCTGGAGTAACAAGCATAAGGGTGAGGAGTACATTGGTAAGAGGTTGGATAGATTTATTGATAAGGAAAACCTACTGAATGGGCTTCAAATTTATCAGTCCTTAAATACATCCCTTTAGAGGGTTAGACCACACTTCTATTACCATGGAATTGGCCATGAGTCCACCCCGAAAACCAACACCTTTTAAGTTCAATCCTCATTGACTATCATTTTCCACACTACATCAAGTGTATCTCTTTTACATGGAATCCATTTTAATCGACTAGGGGGAGATAATGTTTCATTTTCAAAAAAATATCCTTGATATGAAGCAAGTATCAAAATAACGGTGTCAAGACCATTTTGGAAACTTAGAAAAAAAATTAATGCAAATAGAAGGGGAGATTATAACATTATATTCTCATAGTAATGCAAATATCCCCTCTCTTAGGGAATCTGAGGAATTAAAGGAATTGGAATCCAAGCATGTTTGACTGCTAGCCTAGGAGGAGGCAAGATAGCAAATGAAAAGCCAAGCCTTTTGTATAAAAGAAGGACATAGTAACAAAAAGAATTCCCACAAGTAAGCCACAACTCCTAAAGCTCATAATGTGATATGGAGGATAAAGGACTACCGAGGCACCATGTGTGAAAATTTTGATGATTTATGTACTATTGGTTGGCTCACTTCAAGGACCTTTACATTCATCCACTATAAGGGAAACACCTTGTAGCCAAGGTTTTTAGTGTTACAAGATTGGAAAAAATTGTTAAAAAAACCTCCGCTACAACCTTCATTTCTTGTAGTGGAGGTTATAACGGATATTCACTATAACTAAAAAATCTAGGTAGTCAGAGGTTTTAGCATATTTGTTTTTGGGTGCTCTATAATTTTATAATATGCATTTGTGAGTCATGTATAAATAAAATGCATTGGTGTGTACACTCAATGTCAATGCATTGGTTTATATATTTTTCATATAGACATACATGTGCTTATATAATATTGTAACTGCACTGATGCGTTTTAAGTATATGCACCGGTGCATACATTCGTTGTCAATGCATCGTTGCGTATATTTTAATGCAGACAAACCGGTACATATAACACCAAAGCATTTTTGGGTGCTCTATAATTTTATAATATGCATTTGTGAGTCATGTATAAATAAAATGCACTGGTGTGTACACTCAATGTCAATGCATTGGTTTATATATTTTTCATATAGACATACATGTGCTTATATAATATTGTAACTGCACTGATGCGTTTTAAGTATATGCACCGGTGCATACATTCGTTGTCAATGCATCGTTGCGTATATTTTAATGCAGACAAACCGGTACATATATTATGTTTTAATAACACCAAAGCGTTTTTTTACATATTCACCAATGCATACACTCGTTCACAAAGCATCAGTGCGTATATTTTAATCCAAACTTACCTATGCTTATATTATATTGCACCAACATCGGTGCATGTAACATTCACATTCACATTGGTGCCTCATGTATTTTATAAAAGCACCAGTGTTGGTATTGTATTATATATGCATTGTAGTGTAATTTGTATTAAAAGATAACTGGTGCATATATTATACCAATAAGCACCAATGCACATATTATCCCAATGAACACCAGTGCGTATAGTTTGGAAAAAAAACACTAGTGCTTATGTTTTAAAAAGTGCATCGGTGCCAATGTTCATGGAAACATAGAAAATGCACTTGTTAGTTGAAATAAATAGATTGTGTATGGTTCTGTGGTGAATTTTTCCATGTTGCAGACATGCAAATATAGTTTTTTCTTTTCTATTTTTACAAATTTTCAATTAATCATTTGATAATCAAATATTTTTTATAATAATATTTATTTTTAGATTTATTGCATTTGGATATTGAGTTGATTACACATGTGCTCATTGTAACCATGTAAATCATTCATATATTTAACATTTGAATTAATCATAAAAAAAATCAATTTTTTTAATAACATTAATTTTTATATTTTAAATATTGTGTTTCGATAAGTGTGTTGATTACACCTTTGTTCATAGTCACAATGTAAATCAGTCATATATTTAATCAATAATGTAACATTTTGCGACATTAGACAATCCAATAGAAGAAGAAACCCATTTTATTATATACGAATAAGAATACAAAATATGGGATAAGATAAAGGTCCTCTATAATCAAAATGTCACTTTAACATTGTTACTATTATTGATTACTTATCCCCATCTAATAAAAATTTCAAAATATACAACTTGCAGTATCAACATTCAAATTATTGAGTATCATTCACCACTCAAACTGCTATAGTCGCTTGAGTTGCTTCCATGCTCCACCTCTTCATCACCTTCAAGAGATATTGTTCTAGAGTTATTTGAAATGTTTTGTTGATTGACTTCATTTCGTTCCATATTTTCATGTTCCATCTACAAGAATAAAAATAAAATGTGATGAGTATATCTATGTTTATAGATCATATAATATAAATGACTACATAAATGAAAAAGTTTAACTGTTCAATGAGTGAATCATAAACTTCAAACATATTTTTGAAACCATTCCTCATGCCATGTGTCAATAAATCCTTTGTTGGCTCCACTCCATAATTTGTTTCTTGTGAGTTTCATATGCTATGACAAAGCATAGGTATAATTAAAGTTTTCTTATTGTTCCATTAATTATAAATAAGGGGCGTAAAACAATATAGCTACTTACAAATTGTTCAATTAACCCTTGATACCCCAACATATACTATAATACCTTCAGTTTTGGCTTGGAATGTATTTAATCAAAACTATGTAAATGATGTAAATATGCTAGTATGGATTCCTAGTGTGGAGCTTAAGGCCAAGGCCCAACTAGTGAATGGCTAGGCATGTATGATGTATATATTTTTATTTGGACCATATGGTTGGCTTATCATGCCAATTTGAAATGTATGTAAATATTATTTTGGAAATTAATAAAATGGTCCAAGATGGCTGTGTAAAGAGCACTGGAGGGTCTATGATTCCACCGGAGGGGAAGAGGAAAGGGGCCTATGGAGAAACCAAATCCTATGTTGCTATGTGTCAACCTTAGAACTCATTCAGAATCTGCCATGTGCCTTAAATGAGATAGTTACCTTCTCTTGACTATTAAATTCAACCATTGAATGCATGTGTGAGGTTGGTGGAGAAAGTCATTTCATGTAGTTATTGAAGCATGGGGGTTGTGACAGTTATGTCAACTGTCCTATTTATTCTATGGTCAGAAGCTATGTCAGTTGTCTTTTCACACTTACCTCATATCCTTGGAGTCAACACTATTTTGATCACTCTCTCACTCTCTCATGCAAGATTCTACACTACATAGAGTTTCCATTGTTGTTCATGACCACTACCAGACTGTGTTTAACCCAAGAAATTCGAATTTGAAGGAAGATCTGCATTTTTGGAAGGGAAAATAGATGGTTGTAGGTGAGCATGGAGGTTGGGCAAGCTAGGAACCTTTACTCATTGAGTTCTGCTACTTTTGGATGCTTGAGAAGCCATAGATTAATGATGCAGGAGGTTCTCCAATAGCATACAACAGGTTGGACTCTTACTGCACACATTGGTAAGCACTGTAAGGGTTGGATTTCCTGAGGGAATTGTGGATCAGTGAACGGAAATGCCTTCCTTATGTTGTGTGGGGCAGTTGGGAAGGAGTGCCATGGTTGTGATGGATTAGTGAGACCCATGTAGAGCTCTAGTTGAGCTTTTTGGATAAGCACAATGAGCAAAATGGGTTGCGGGCTAAGAGATAGAAGCCTATCGGTGTTTCCTTCATCTTGGTGGCCTCATAGCCCAGCTTGGGGGTGGCCTCCCAGTAGAAAGAGTATATGTTGGATAGAGTGCCTATGGCTGGGTGGAAAATCGCTCTTACACAGCCAGTTTCTTGGATATTCTTCATTTAAAGATAAGTATTCTTATGTATTTGATGTGCCATGTTTTTATTTGTATTCATGTGATCATTATGCCTATAATTTGCATGTTATGTGTGTGTGGATCAATTTAATTTTCGCTATGGGTTTTATTTCATGTCTGCACATCCATTTGGTTGTATGAATTCGTAATTATGGCTACGGGGAAAAATTTTGAGGCCCCGACTTAGTTAATGTCCCCTCCTGCTGGTCGGATTGAGGGATGGGGACGTTCCAGAGTGGTATCAGAGCTTATGGTTATAACACTGGAGCTGTATGGGCCTTGGATGCACAATTACATGCAAAAATATGAGGTTGCAGATGAAATACTCATGTTAATGTCGGGTTCCGTTAAGTGACAGATAAGGACCCAATGGTAATTTTTATTTAAATCCAAAATTTTATAAATTTGGTAATTTATGTGGACCCCACCCATGCAATGTGGATGGAAGACGTGGAGGAGCCACGTAGACAGAGGCATGATGTGGATCAGCCACATCGGACCCATGTGCAGAAGGTTGCCCAGCATGGAGTGTGGAGATGGGTGAAGATATGACCGTCCAATCGAAAGGAAGATTGACGGTCACAATTCACAGCACCTTGGAAACATGTGCGACAATTAATAGTGCGTGGGAAGAGATCTAACCGTCCGATGGAAGGGAAGATCGATGGTCAGGGATCACCATTCCCTAGGAAAGTGTAGGGTGATTAGCTATAGCCGAGAGGAGATCTGGCCGTTAGATCATATCAAATATCAATGGCCCAGACTCATTGTGTGCCGATAAAGTGACCGATAGTTAATTCGGGGCGATGGACGCGTTGTGTCCAAAAACGCCTAGGACACGTGGCCTCTTTTGATTGACCGCACCTCCCCAATCATTTTTTTTTTCTGAAACTGCCTCGCGAGGGCACGTTTCCACTTATGGTAAAGGGGAAACCGCCAACGGCTGCGGTTGAGTAATATGGTGGTGCGACAACATGGTAGCTAGCGGGAGATGACATGGTGAAGCCATGGGGTGTCAGGTCAGACCTGTCTGACACCTCAGGAAGGACGCGACAAGCCACATCAGGACCTTACTAGGTATGCAAAAATCGACCATTTTTGTATGCGCCATATCGCGCGAAATTAAATAATTTACAAAAAAAAACGAGGGTGATATCCTCGACCTGCCCTGCAGTGGTGGCCTAGGCAAGCCCCCTTGACCCCCATTTTTTTTAATCAACGAGGTTGGATATGGGGTTTAGTAGTGACCATTGGAGCAGTAGAATTTGGGGCAGATTATGAACTATGAGGGGATACTACAGGGCTACAAAATTGTCTAAGTCTGGAAGAAGTGGAAAACACAAAAGCAATAAATTCCAGAATCCTATAACATGTGATAGGACCATCGGATCAAAGAATTAAAAGTTGCTGAAGAATCCTGCTACGAACATAAAATAAGATAATAATTAAATAATTAATAATTAGGTTAACTAAAGTTAGGTTATGAAATGAGGCGTCTCCTCAACATCAAATGCCTGAGCCATATTTAAGGCAAGGCCATCATTGTAACATATCATCTTTTATCCTATCATCTAATATATTATTCTTACTTATTATTCAATATGAGAGTCGGATTCGACTATTAAATTAGTGAACGGATACGTTCACTGCATTTGGTATCAGAGCTCGGTTTCGGCTCTCCCTTCAAGTCCAACCGGATACGGTTGCTGAGCACAGTTTCGGCTCACAATATTTCAACTCCACTCTACACTCTACATGCTTCCACTCCACTCCACTTCTACACTCTACACGCACCCCTCCTTCCATCTGCATCACTCGCTCCATCCTGTGTCTTACTTCTCCCCCTTCCATCCACTCGTCCTGCTCACCCTCCCTGCTCCCTCACGCTGTGCTCTCACCATCTACAAAGTCTCGCTCGCGCGCCTCTCCCAAACTCTCCTCCATGCTCCTCCACAACATCCTTCCCTCCTCTCGTCCCTCGCATCCCTCCCTGTGCTCCTCTTTTCCATTCACTCGCTGCCACCCCCGGTCCAGCCTTCCCTCTTCCCCGTGTTCAAGGCATTTTAAAAGATTGACTTGAGGTCTAGTTACCATCAGGTAAGGATCAAGGAAGAAGATATTCACAAGACAACCTTTAGAACAAGGTATGGACACTATGAATTTGTAGTGGTGCCATTTGGTCTCACTAATGCACCATCCACCTTCATGTGTCTCATGAATAGCATTTTCCACAAACATTTGGACAAGTTCGTTCTTGTGTTTCTAGATGACATTCTTATTTACTCTAAGAATGAAGAGGATCATGAAGAACATTTGAGAATGGATTTGCAATTGTTAAGGGAGCATAAGTTGTATGCAAAGCTAAGCAAATGTGACTTTTATAAGAATAAAATTCAATATTTGGGTCACATTATTTCAGAGGCAGGAATATCAGTGGATCTGGAAAAGATTGAAGCCATTATGAATTGGCCAACTCCAAAGAATGTGACAGATGTGAGATCTTTTATGGGTCTTGCTGGTTACTATAGAAGATTCATTGAAGGATTCTCCAAGGTTGCACACCCAATCACTTCTTTGAAAAAGGAGGGAATGAAATTTGAATGGACACATAAATGTGAGGAAAGCTTCCAATTGTTGAAGAAGCTTCTCACAAGTGCTCCAATTCTGAAAATTGCAGACCCAGAAAAAGAATTTGTGGTGGATGCATGTAAACAAAGACTTGAAGGAGTTCTTATGTAAGAAAATCATGTGGTATGTTATGAGTCTAGAAAATTGAAGGAGCACGAAAATAATTATGCCACACATGATCTAGAACTTGCAGCCATAGTGCATACTTTAAAAATGTGGAGGCACTATTTAATGGGCAGAAAATTCGAGTTGAGGACAGACCATTGTGGTATGAAATATTTATTTTGAGCAAACCAACATTAAATGCCAGGCAAGCTAGATGGTTGGAATTTTTATGTGAGTTTGATTTTGAGATAAAACACATAAAAGGAAAAGAGGATAAAGTGGTTGATGCACTCAGCAGAAAAATGCATGGAATGCATGTGGAAGCCATCACAACTTGCCAATCAGATTTATGACACCATATTGTTAATTCTCTTGCTGAAGATGACTTTTATGTGCAAATAAAAGAAAAATTACAATAACATAATTTTGAAAAGAAGTATGAAGGGTATCATTTAGAAGAGGATGGACTTCTTATTTATAAAAATAGAATTTATATTCCAAATGTGGCAGACTTGAAGAGGATTGTTATGGATGAAATCCATAAAATGCTATATTCTACTCACCCAAGATATTAGAAAACAATTGCTATAGTGAGGAAGCAATATGTTTGGCCAGGGATAAAAAATGATATTGTTGAGTATATATCTAAATGCATGAAGTGTCAAAAAGTGAAAGTTGAGCATCAACACCCAGCAGGTTTGGTGCATCCTTTGCCAATTCCGGAATGGAAATGGGAAGTAATTTCCATGGATTTTATTACAGGTTTTCCAATGACTGTGAAACAACATGATTCTATCATGGTTGTGGTGGATAAATTGTCAAAATCAACACACTTTATTCTAGTTAAATCCACATATAAAGCAGATGCCATTGCAAGGATTTTCATGAAGGAAATTTTTAGATTGCATGGATTGCTTAAGGCAATAATTTTAGACAGAGATACCAAATTTACTTCAAATTTTTGGAAAATTCCTTTTCCAGACTTGGGAACACAACTGATTTTTAGCACTGCCTACCATCCACAAACAAATGGGCAATCTGAAAGAGTAAATAAGATTCTTGAAGACATGCTTCGCATGTATGTGATGGACAAACCATCCAAGTGGGAAGATTATCTACACTTGGTAGAGTTTGCATATAACAATGGGCATCGAGCATTATTAGGCATGAGTCCATTTGAAGTTTTATATGTTAGAAAGTGTAGGACACTAGTGACATGGGATAATCCAGTGAACATAATTGTAATTGGGCCAGAATTGGTTAAGGAAATGGAACAAGAGGTTGCAAAAATTAGGTAGAATTTAAAGGCAACCCAAGATAGGCAGAAAAAATATGCAGATAAGAATAGAATGCATAGAGAATTCAGTGTTGGGGATCATGTTTACCTCAGAGTGAAGCCAAGGAAGAGTTCCTTGAAGCTTGGAAGTTGTGCCAAGCTGTCACCAAGATATTGTGGGCCATTTGAAGTGCTTGAAATAATAGGGCCAGTTGCATATAGAATTTCATTGCCTGCTAACACTAAAGATCATAATGTTTTTCATATTTTTTTGCTTAAGACATATGTACATGATCCTAACTGTGTGATTGATTGGGATGTGATTCAGCTGGAACCCGAGGGAGAGTTCTAAACCGAGCCACTATGCATCCTAGACAGGAATGTAACATTTCTCCAGAACCGAGCCATCAGATAGGTAAAGGTGCAATGGAAGCACTTCGGTCTCGATGAGGCTATGTGGGAGTTGGAGGATGCCATGAAAGAGGCATACCCATTTTTGTTCTGATTTTGAGAAAATACCGAAGACTGTGTTATTCCAAGGGGAGGGGATTTTAATACCCCCAGTTTTGACTTGGAATTCATTTAATCAAAATTATGTAAATGATGTAAATATGCTAGTATGGATTCCTAGTGTGGATCTTAAGGCCAAGGCCCAACTAATGAATGGCTAGGCAAGTATGATGTATATATTTTTATTTGGACCATATCGTTCGCTTATCATGCCAATTTGAAATGTATGTAAATATTATTTTGGAAATGAATAAAAACGTCTAAGATTGCTGTGTAAAGAGCACTAGAGGGGCTATGATTCCACCGGAGGGGAAGAGGAAGGGGGCCTATGGGGAAACCAAATCCTATGTTGCCATGTGTCAACCTTAGAACTCATTCAAAATCTGCCATGTGCCTTAAATGAGCTAATTATCTTCTCTTGACTATTAAATCAAATCATTGAATGCATGGGTGAGGTTGGCGGGGAAAGTCATTTCATGTAGTTATTGAAGCATGGGGGTTGTGTCAGTTATGTCAGCTGTCAACAATCCTATTTCTTCTATGTTCATAATTTATGTCAGTTGTCTTTTCACCCTTACCTCATATCCTTGGATTCAACATTCTTTTCATCACTCTCTCATGCAGGATTCTACACTATGTAGAGTTTCCATTGTTGTTCATGACCACTACCAGACTGTGTTTAACCCAAGAAATTCGAATTTGAAGGCAGAGATGCATTTTTGGAAGAGAAAATAGATGGTTGTAGGTGGGCATGGAGGTTGGGTAAGCTAGGAACCTTTACTCATTGAGTTCTGCTACTTTTGGATGAATGAGAATCCATGGATTAATGATGCAAGAGGTTCTCCAATAACATACAATAGGTTGGACTCTTACTGCACACATTAGTAAGCACTGTAAGGGTTGGATTCCCTGAGGGAACTGTGGATTAGTGAAGGGAAATGCCTTCCTTGTTTAGTGTGGGGCAGTTGGGAAGGAGTGCCATGGATGTGATGGCTTAGTGAGACCCCTACAGAGCTCTGGTTGAGCTTTTTAGCTAAGCACAATGAGCATAATGGGATGTGGGCTACGAGATAGAAGCCTGTAGGTGTTTCCTTCACCCTAATGGCCTCATAGCCTACCTTGGGGGTGGCCTCCTAGTAGAAAGAGTATATGTTGGACAAAGTGCCCATGGCTAGGTGGAAAATTGCTCTTACACAACCAGTTGCTTGGATCTTCTTTGTTCAAAGATAAGTATTCTTATGTATTTGATGTGCCATGTTTTTATTTGTATTCATGTGATCATTATGTCTATAATTTGCATGTTATGTGTGTGTGAATCAATTTAATTTCGGTTGTGTGTTTTAATTCATGTATGCACATGAATTTGGTTGTATGAATTCATGATTATGGCTATGGGGCAAAATTTTGAGGCCCCGATTTAGTTAATGTCTCTTGCTGTTCGGATTGAGGGATGGGGACGTTACATATACTCACAACCCTTACTTAATCCAATGTCAACCAAATAACCATATGGCTCTTCACCATATGTTAGCACCTATTAGAAAACATCCATGTACGATTTTAAATTAATTAAGATATAAACATCGTACCAAATATGAAATCTAAAGAAAACCTCAAGTGTCACAAACTTTGCGATCAACCCTTTTTCTCCTTCTCGTCCCATCTTATGCGCTGAATGGGTGCCATTTTCTTTTTGTTTCTGCTACAACAAAACAATTGAAAATTAGTATTTCATGCGTGCAATAATTAAACTCTATGCACATTAAAAATGAAACAATGATTATATATGTTTGATGCACGTTGTTATTGGGATGGGTCCCCCTACGATGTGGTTATGCCCATTGCTTTGACCATCTCATGGCACACCTTTTTTGACATCCCTATTAGCATATTTCAGATACATGTCGTTCTTCCTTTGGAATTTTAGCAATCTTCTCGAGAAACAAAAAGCATAGTAAAAAAATGATAAATATTTATATAAAAACAAGCATAGAAAATTATTAAGAAAGAAAGTTTTAGACTAGTGTATACATATTATAGAAAAACATTTTTAGCGATAATACCTTTTAAACGATTATTTTTGTTGTTATATGTTTTTTCCATGGCAAGTCTCACTGGTTTCAGTGCTTTGGAAACTCTTCCTATAGTTTACTTATAACCTAATTCTTATGGTCATTGAATTGATTTTTGTATTGTAAATGAAAAGTACGTCTATACGTTATTTCCACTACATCCCTCAAACTTTTATAAAACCTTTCCCCCCTCTCACTAACTTCCAGCACCAGTCCAGTTGAACTAATTGCCAAATCATCATCATTTACATTCTTCTTAATTTTTATCTTTTTAGGGCATATTATTTCCTAACTCTTTGTCTCTACACAAAATTCAACAAATTTGAAATCCAAAGTTTGAAACATGATAGCATTTGTTGTTGAGAAGCATTGTCAGTAAGAAGTCAAACAAAAACCTCATATTAATCACCTTTTGATCCACATAATTCGCCAATTTGCAATAATTTCTTAAAGCATTTTTTATCTTCTTCAATCATATTACAAACAATCTTATAGAGCCTCCCATGCATAAACATATTGATAATTCCAATATATTGACAATATTTTATCATCCAAAAATGATGTGCTTTACAAGGAAAAATGCAGAGGTGCGGCTATTCTTTAAAATGCGCACTGCTGATTGTGAAATTGTTTTTGAAAAACAATATGATAAGGAACATCCATAAAGGTCATCTTTGAATTGAATCGCATCGCGATCTCGGTCCAAGAGTGACCCAAAACCCCATATACTAATATATATAACCAAAAAGTTTACATTTCTAAAAATCAAAGATTAATGTGAAATAAAAAGAGAAATAGAAAACAAAAGGAAAGCAAGAAGAACCCTAGGATTTGCAGTAATGAAGGTAACTCTGAAAGAAGAAGAACACAAGGGTTAAGAAAATTGAAGGTAACTCCTATATCCTCTATTTTCTTCAAAAAAACATATAAAATTTATGCCCTTTTTTATTCTATTGAAGAAAAACTTACCTAAAATGTCTCCTTTACAAAGTTGTATGTGTCCGCGATGATCCCTTACAAAATTTCTCTTCAAAGAAATCTGTCTCTCCAAACTCTTCCGTGGTAAATCTCTAATGCATAAGTCACTCCTCAAAATTTTAGCCAAAAAAGGTTTAGGGATTAAGGCTTTCTTTTATTTCTAAGTTCATTGTCTTAAAAATAAATTTCCGCTCTTTTTTTCATTTGATATTTTGACCCATTAATGATAAATGTGCACATCTTTTTTTTTTTTCTCTTTTTTTAATCGTGAATTTGGTGCGCCACTCTAAAAATAACGCACCTGTACGCTATGATCATACAAGTGTAGCGTATAAATAGTAGAAAAAATGAGAATATAAACTTTCGCATTTTTTTGTTGAGATAACAGTGCACTAAGTAGATAATAGAGCACCGGTGTGTATTACTGACATAGGTGCACTGGTGACACAACAATAACAATAAAATGGTAGTGTAAACTTCCACAGTTAATACTTTGTGGCGTTTTGTCCTTTGCAGAGGTGGTTTTGGAGGCTTTCGTTGATGCGCTTGTTTTTTTTATCTTGGTGCATTGATGCACCAATACAGTTTTAGGCGCACCGGTGTGCCAATATAGTTTTAGGTGCACTGATGCGCCAATACAGTTTAGGCGCTCTGATTAGTTTATAAAAAAGTAGAGTGTTGCTTGTTTCAAGTTTTTTTTTTAAAGAATGGAGACATGTATTGATTGTATTTTTTACTCAATTGCAAAAAAGTGCAAAAAATGAAATTATTAATTCTTCAAATTCCAACTCATTCCATATTGTTTCAAGTTCAAGTTCTCCGTCCCTGTCAACAGTAAGTCCATGTTTGTTTTTATTTTTAATATCTATTTGAATTTATGTTGTCTTTTCACATGCATTTGAATAAGTGTGCATTGACTTTTGTAGGATTATGATTTCAGGTCAAGTTTAGATGCACATGATATTCCACCACTCCCAAAAAGCCACAAGGTCTTATCTGGAGAAACATATCTTAGGAAGATGGTAGATGAAAATAGAAGGCCACTTTACCCCACCAACTATGGCATTCCATTATCCAATAACCATCCTGGAGCAATGGTACTTCAACGTGAAATAGATCTATTATATGACAGCTCAATAGTATGAGGTTGTTCAAAATGTAAAGGGTTGAAGGTGAGCCCTAGGTGTATCACACAATCCCATTATATTAATGATCAACTACACAAAGTTGACGGTCTAATACCCCCCACTACGATCAATGATCCAATAGTTGAAATAGAAAAGACACGTAGGAACATTTCCATATGCTCATTTTTTGAAAAGTTGGAATCCAAATCAACCATGTTTCATCCTAAATTGTCCAACCCGTCTCATTCTACAAAGTCAACCAAGAGTTCTAGTGAGCCAATATATGATATTAAACCACCCAAAAAATCTCTACAAGGAGATCCAAAAAGTTGTATGAAAAATGTTCAAGTTCAAACAAAGGTTGGTTCAATTGTTGGAGGGTAGCGATGACTTCTCTCTTCCCGTCCATTTGTAAGGTAAATATCAAACCTATTACAATCACGCTTTGTATGGTGCTTGGCCGTCTTCCTTGCCCGTGCCTGCTGTTGGGACATAATTCTCCTATTATGGTAACAAGTACATGATTGCAAAGTCTAAAATAAATGATTCAAATATCAACTTGTTTATCCTTTCACATGTGTCTGTTCCTCCTAAATAGTCAGTAGCACTTATACCATTTTGTGGTCATCTTTATAGTCGATCTGATTACTTGAATATTGTTAAATAAAAACATAGTATTTCCGTGTATAGTATGTGCATGCCATGGTTATGCTTTGGGAAAATTTAATAAGAAGAACCTGTTATATATTGATGGTCGTCTATGCATTCGTGGGAACATTGAAGGGTTCATAAATAGTTGTAGGTGGTCATTGTTCAATGCAAATTGTTCATTTGAGGAACACTCCAACGACAAAGAGTTCTTTATGAAAAAGAAGGCATCCATATTTGTTGTTGTTCATGCAAAACGTAGTTTGTCTCCTTGTGATGAGTTGTTAATAAATGATAACTTCCGTAGACCACCAACTACTCGTAAAAAATACCTTGCATTGAGTCTACCATTATATGTCCCCTTTGGGCATAAGAAAAATATCATTGAGTAATTCTATTTTTTGTATTTTCAATGGAATTAATGTTAATGTATTGCTTAATTCCACAATTGTATTATAAAGTGGTTGATTGCATGTGTACTATTGAAAAAAAAATTCCATGCTTCTAATAAATGTTTGGTATAATGTTTCAACATACTAAATGCATTGTGTTTACTAATATCATCAATTTAATGCTTAAATTTTTTGCAACCAGGATTTCAACGACGATCAACTTGTCTACTTTCAACCAAAATAATGTAAAGGAAGATAGTGATAGTGGAGCCTTATGTTTACCGAAAACATTACAACCAAGTGTTCTTTTACCCGGATGTGTTGAATAGGGATTGATGGTTCATACTAAGACACGATTGGAGATCAAAACATCTTTTTTAGAACAACAATGTTATCATTCCAAGCGAGGAAGATAATATGGGTGATGGCAACAAATAGTGATATGTACATGTTTTATTTCGGCATTTTATGCTATGTTTGTGGCATTTTATTATGGGCATCTATAATGATGAATTTTGTTTTTTCTTCATTTTATGATGTTGGATATGAAAAGTTAACTACCATTTACAACCATCTAAGCCATACATATCTACATCACAAGCATATTACCCTTAGGCATCAAAGACTTAATGGAGGGACATATATTGTGTGTAATAATATCTTTCACGAAGAACTTTGTAATTGTGAGTAATAATTTTATTTTTGGTTGGATCCAATCTTGGGTGTCCAATACACATTTACTTTATGTATTGGATGTAAAATGATTATTAATGTTTTTTTATTGTGTAATGTAAGTAGATTGTATATTGAATGCATTTATTGTGTATTGAATGTAGAGCAACACATTTTTAATGTGAATAATAATGAATATGAGTTACCTACCATGTTATATAACATTACGATATTTACATATTATATGTTACTACAACACATAAGTTGTTGTAATTTGAAATTCAAAGTCCATGTGGGAGCTTCCCATTATACATCATACTTTAGTGGTTAGGACATAAATGGATCCTTTTTTGGGGAAGCACTGTTCATACAATAAAGATTCCATTGAAAGACTTCCCTTTATCCCAAATAGTAAAATAAGTTAGTTGGGCCAAAGGGCGAGGTATGTGTTGTGACTTGATCGGTAGGAATAGGAACTAATCCGAGCCTAGGTCAATAGTTTAGGGTGAGGAGTTTAGAAGACTCAATTGGCCATAGGGAATATCTATACGTATATTGAAAAATTGAGATATTTAGATATCTTTTTCTATTTATTTCCAACTCTCTCTCTCTCTCTCTCTCTCTCTCTCTCTCTCTCTCTCTATATATATATATATATATTAGTGTCTGGTATCTTTTCCATACTTACTATGTAGGTTCTTATGAGCATACTCCTTTCCTTTCTATCCATTTTTTAAGTTGGGATTTCCAAAGCATGCATCCTTTAAATATTTTATGAAGAGAAGACACAACTCTCTCACAGTCTATCTCATTTTATCCCATTTAATGAAGTTGTTAGGTCAATAGTTTAGGAAATCCTATTAGTTATTATATGTGGCAATTTTGAATTAAAAAAAACTTATGACTAATAACACTTATCTCATCCACTTTCAAATTTATTCTGATCTATTTTTAACTTCACTTCTGATACTGCAGGAGGAGCTAGCGGAAATAAATAATGTGACTAAGAGGGGAGAGCAGTGCTAGGGTTTTGGCGGGGAGCACGAGGACTACGGCTTTCAAATCCCTTTGTAGTAGGGGACGCATCCCCTGTAGCTTTTTCGACTGATGCCCCAGACCATGCCTTCTGCGGGGGTGACGTCGGCGGGAGGAGGAGATGATGTCAGGATGAGGGAGTCAAGCAATCGGGAGATAAGTGCCAAACAAAAGATGGGCCCGGGGGGGATGCCTTCTGAAATCCTCAGCTATTCCGACCATCCAGATCCGTGCGAAAAAGGTGAGAGAAAAAGTGGAGCTGTGGAAGGAGAAGGCCTTAATAGGCAAGTTCGTTGGTATCTGGCCTAAGGAAAAGGATCTGGTTAGGTGGATCAAAAGCACCTAGAACCTGAAAGGGAATTATGATTTGCATCTGGGGGCCAAGGGTTTCTTCACCATAATTTTCTTCAATGTGGAATATAGAGATAACGTGTTGGAGGGAGGCCCCTATTTCTTTTTTCTGATGGGCTTTATCTCAGACCTTGGAAAGAACGATTCAACCTAGAAATGGAGGACATGAAATTTGCCCCAGTCTGGATCAGACTTTTCTCTCTTCCGTGCGAATTTTGAGATCTAGAGATATTGCAGAACATAGGCAATACCCTTGGCGAATTCATCAAATTTGCGGAACAGACAAAGCAACAAAGGTACACTACTTGCACCTGGATTTGTGTGTATATGGATCTCTCAAAGGATCTCCCATAAGCTATCAATCTAAACTGGGAGGATGAAGAATGGGTCCAGCCATTAGATTATGAGCAGCTCCCGTTCAGATGCAGACTTTGCCATGAATATGGCCACTTTGGTAGAAATTGCCCACAATCAAGTCAGGGGAAACCCTCATCCCGATCAGAGATTGAAGGTTCTAAGGACAAGGAAGGGTTTACCCAGGTCCGAAGTTGCAAAAAGAATAGATCTGGTGATCAACACTGGAAAGGAAAGGAAAAGGCAGATATTGGGTCTACCAACAAGAACCCGTTTCAGATCCTGGAGGAGGTCAACGAAGATGGTGAGATCCGAAAAGGTGAGAAAGAAACCTTGAAAACGGTTGAGGATGAAGCTACGAAAAATCAGATCCAAGAACAAATCCTGGAAGATCTACCAATAGCAATGGAAGAAGATGGCGAGGAGGATTTAGATATGGGGGAATTAGATCTGGATGAGATCGAAAAGGAATGTGAAAAAAGGGGGAAGGGTTATGTCTCTAGGCGACAGTTGGAGCTCCTTCAGGATGCGATCATCAAATCTAAGGCTAGCCAGAAACTAGGTATCATGGTCGAATCACAATCGGGGAACAAACGGAAATCTCCAGCCGAGGATCCGAAGCGTGGTAGGAAATATAACAAGCAGAGAATTGCATAAATCAGTGTTAAAATAATTGAGTCCAACCAGTACTTGACGATCAGGGCGGCCTTTTCTGAAGTGAACAAAGTTGCTCAATGAAGGTTGTTTCCTGGAATATCAGGGGGTGCAATCACCCTCAGAAACTAAAAATGCTGGGTAGAAAGGTGAAGCAGGAAAAGCCTGATGTTCTTTTCTTGTAGGAAACCAAATGCTCCTCTATTACAATGGAGAAAGTAGGGAAAAAGATTTGGAAAGGATGTGAGGTTATGGCAATCGACGCCACTGGCATGGCAGGTGGCCTGGTTGTTCTATGACGACCTCTCTCCATATCGCTTTCCAATTGGAGGGCTAACAGGTTTTCGCTGTCGACTGATTTTTTTGTGTCTGATTCGGGGGTGTATGGCACCCTGGTGAACGTCTATGGGCCTAGTACTGCTCCTCATAAGGAGGCATTCCTCAAGTTCTTTTTGTGGTTATCTGAGCAGGCTGAGGAGGGGTCGTGGATCGTCGGTGGGGATTTCAACCTTATTACCCCACTTAATGAGAAAAAGGGAGGAAGAAGGACTATGGACAGATTCCAAGAAACCTTTCGGTATGTTCTTGGTCGTAGCCCTTTCATTGATGTGGAAACTGGGAATGGCTGGTATACTTGGAATAATAGACGGGGTGGTACTCATCTAGTTGCGTCCAGGCTTGATAGATTTTTAGCTTCTGAAGATATTGCACGTGGGTAGGGAGAAGTCAACGCCAGTGTCCTTCCCTCGGCAGGTTTTGATCATTGGCCTGTTTGTCTGAACTGGGATCTCTCGAATACCCTGTCCTTTAAGCCTTTTTCGTTTTGAGCAATTCTGGCTGGAACATAAAGATTTCAATGATCTGGTGGGACAGTGGTGGCAGGAGTTGGTTCCCCCAGAGGGTTCTGACATGTATCAATTCCATCAAAAGTTGAAGGCCCTGAAGTCTAGGATTCGTACCTGGAATAGGGAGGATTTTGGGAACATTTTCCAGGATAAAAAAAAATTGAGTGAGGACTTAGAGTTCATTCATCGGAAATGCATGGAGGTCAGATGGGATGAGAATCTGCGGGAGCAAGAACAAAATCTCTTAGAGCGTCTGGAAGCTCGTGAAATGCAAGAGGAGATTTACTAGAAACAAAAATCTCGCAACCAGTGGCTGCAAGAAGGGGAGAGGAACACCAAGTTCTTACACAATACGGCTATCCAAAATAGGCACAGGTCTAAAATCCTCAAGATGCATAAAACCAACGGGGAGCAGGAGGATACCAGAGGATAAATTGAAGAGGAACTAATTAACCACTTCGAGGCTGTTCTTAAAGAAGATCGAGTGGATCGTAGCCATGACATTGCCAAAATATCTAGCATCATCCCCCGTCTTGTGACCGGGGAGCACAATGAGATGTTAGGAAAATCGGCTTCTATGCAGGAGGTGGAGGAAGCCATGAATCAGATGGCCCTTGGGAAAGCCCCAAGCCATGATGGGTTTACTACTAACTTTTTCCATCATTTTTGGGATCTCATCAAGGTTGAGGTTCATCAGATTGTAGAGGAATCGCGCAGCAGTCGTGGGGTCTTAAAAGCCTTTAATGCGACTTTCTTATCTCTTATTCCAAAGGAAGAAGGTGTTGACTCTCCATGTAAGTTCCAACCGATAGCCAACTGGCTTAAACCTCTTCTCCCCATTCTTATCAACCCAGAGCAATCTGGTTTTGTGAAAGGCAGACAAATTGTTGATGGAATTATAATGGTTCAGGAGATCATGCACTCCTTAAAGGTTACTAAGAAACCGGGTATGTTAGTAAAATTAGACATAGCTAAAGCTTATTATAAAATCAACTGGCAGTACATGAGGAGTATCTTGAAAGCTTATGGTTTTGATTGGGACTGGGTGGCTTGGATTATGAATTTGGTTTCTACACCTTTTTACTTTATTCTCCTTAATGGGGCCCCTTCCAAACTCCTGCATGCTTCTCGGGGTATTCGTCAAGGTGATCCTCTTTCCCCTTTTATCTTTATCTTAATGGTTGAAGGCCTCAACAAGCTTCTGCAGTCCCAGGCTTCTGAAGGAGGGATTCAGGGGCTTCAACTTCATGAGGGCATGGATAAGCATACACACCAGCAGTTCATGGATGATACAATGCTAATGGGAACCCTTCAGTCCAAGAGGCTCGTGCTTTCAAAAAAATCCTTGTGCTTTTTGCGAAAGCGTCTAGGATGGAAGTTAACCCAGGAAAGTCTCAAGTTTTCTTTTTTAATACCCATGGCCCCACCTAGTGCAATATTGTCAGAATTCTTGGTTTCTCCTGTGGATCTTTCCCTTCTAAATACCTTGGGGTTCCGCTGGCTGAAGGAACGATTCGCAATATTTATTGGCAGGACTTACTGGAACTGGATAGAATTAGGAGAAAGCTGGCTAGATGGACTCTTCGTCCCTTAAACCTTCCAAGCCGTCTGATCTTAGTCAAAACTGTTCTCCAGGCCATGCCGGTCTACTTGTTTTCATTGCTCTCTGCCCCCAAATCTATTCTTAAGGAGATTCGGGGCCTTCAGAGGAATTTTCTCTAGGGAGGCATGGAGTCTAAGGAAAAATTTGTGCTGGTTGGATGGGATAACATATGCAAACCCAAGGCAAAAGGGGGTTTGGGCCTCAGGGATCCCGAGGTTCTGAGTGAAGTGTATGGATCTAAAATTTGGTGGAGGTGGTGTAATCACAGAACAGAGCCGTGGGCTCGTTTGTGGCATATTAAATATGCCAGGGACAGAGAACAGGGGCATCTGATTAGATACAATGAGGTAAAGATCGGATCTCTCATCTGGCAAAAAGATTTCTCTGGTCAAAAACTTGTCCAAAACTATTGCTTTTGGGAGATTCATAATGGGGAAAGGGAAAATTTTTGGGATGACTCATGGAACCATCTTCCCAAACTTGGAGATGATCCTCGGTGGAAGACTATCAGGGATAGAGGGTTGGCTGAGGGAAAATCCAAAGTGCATCACTATTGGGAGCTTCTCGATCAGGAAGGGTACAGGAAATGGTTTAACTGCGGTGGATGGGAGGGCTTCATCTCGACCGAGACTCTTCACATCTTTGAGACAACGTTGCAGGAAAGGTTTATCGGGATCAACAATTCCCCTGACAAGCTTTGGTGGGGTTCCTCTCAGAAGGGCACTTTCAGTATTAAAGAATATTATGTTTATCATATCGAGGATGCAGAGGAGGAGGATAGAACATGGAGAAGAATTTGGGGGATGAACAGTTATCCTAAAATAGGGGTCTTTTGTTGGTTAGTGATGTGGAAAAGAATCCTAACTAGTGAAAACTTGAGAAAGCGTGGGATCTTGGGGCCCTCGCGATGTGTTCTCTGTCTTAATTCAGAGGAGACTATTAGTCACCTTTTGGATTCTTGTTCTTTCTCTTCCTCCCAGTGGGACAGAGGTGCTTTGATCTTCAGGCGAAGCAATTGGGCCAGAGGGAAACCTGACCAAACCTTAAAGTCATGGGATTATAAAGCATTCTCGAACCCCATCATTGGGACTCTATGGCTCAATGTTTCCAGGCATGGTTTTCTGGTCGATATGGAAAGAGAGGAATGGTCATTTCCTCCAGGGAAAATATCACAGGGAAGAGGAGGTCTAGATGAAGTTGGCCAATAATATGAAGGAAACTATTAGAAGTGCCCAGTGGGATGACAAGGACAAAGATTTATCAGTTGGTGAATTACGCATTGCAGCCAGCTGGGGTTTAGGTTGTTCTGACTTGGAGGGGCTCAGGAGGAAAGAAAAACTATGTCGGAAAGAAAAACTATGTCGGCCGGTCATCCCAATCCTCTGGTCCCCTCCCCTTCCTTCTGGTTTCAAGATCAATTTTGATGGTCCCTCCTGTGGAAATCCTGGGGCTGCAGGCTTTGGCGGGGTTTGTAGGGATTCTTCGGGTATCATCCTGAAGGTGTTCTTTGGTTCCACTGGCTTCGATTCTAACAATTCGGCCGAGCTGGAAGGCCTCATTTAGGGCATCAAGCTGGTGATCAATGAAGCTTGGTTTCCAGCGATCATGGAAGGAGGCTCCCAGATCATTATCCATATGGCCAAGAAACTGTTATGTGGCTAATCCTTGGAGAAGGTGTCATCAAGCTGGCGCCTTTTGGATCATCTGGAGTACCTGTGGATGCTTCTCACCAATCAGTCAGCTTTGTCTTTTGCCCATGTTAAAAGAGATTCCAAGAAGGTGGCAGATCTCCTTGCGAACTAGGGCATCGAGGTATGTAGGCCCCTCTTGAGTGGCACGGTGGCAGAATTTCGGCATGGCCCATGGATTGTGAATTGCTGCCACTTGGCGGAAGTCGATCTGGAAAATAGCAGACAGGTGGTGATGGCGGCTGCCACGAATCATGATGGAGACTGCAAGCGGTTGGAGGCAGTTATGAGGGTGCATCATGCCTAAGGTCAATTATGAGAGAAATGACACATGCTTCCCTCTCGGGCTCAGTTGCAGGCATAAGAAGGTACAACCCAAAGCGATGGAAATCTGGCGGAATGGATATGTACAGGTCCTTTCGTACTTCCATAAGCATTTTTCTCATTCTGCTTCCTGGGATGCTCATTCCCCTGATCGCTGCTCCATATTCTGTGACTCGAGCTCTTAATTTCCCAGTCATTCCCATAATGACACTCAAGGTTTTAAACTTGGATGGTTGTCTTGGCCTCTCCATCAAATTTCATTTCCTCCCAGCTGCAGGCAGTTTTAGAGAAGGTGTCAATAATGATTCCGAGTGCAAGTGTGGGTGGTTCTCCTGGGTTCGGCCACCTGATATTTAGTGGTATAGTGCAATGGCTCCCAAACACAATTTTAATTCTGTGGAAATGCAAGGTTCTGGCTGTGCTAGTCCGCAAGATGGAGGCGATGTCTCTGAGCAACATAATGTTCATATGGGTAGGGTGACTCGTGCCTCTACAAAGAATAGGGCTTAGGAATCTACATCTTTCTTTCGTGGGCCTATTCCACCTATAATTAGGGATGATATTGAGGTGGTTGAGAAGGAGTTCTGGGAGACTGTTCAAGCTCTCCCTATGGAGGAAGTTCACCGTGAAGTCGAATACTGGGTAACTGACCCTGGCTCTACGGCGAGGCGCGCTTCAGCCTACGAGTGGATTATCATGACCTACCGGGTTACTAAGAATTTGTTGGCTCATGTGTTAATGGAATCTATTAACAAAAGCTAGGGTAATGAGGAGCCCGTTAGATCATGGAAGGCCCATAACTCGGACAATCTGGTTATGCACATGAAAATTGATGCAATAGCCAAGAAACTGGATATCACCTTTGTCGTTAAGGGTCTGGGCGAAGGGGAGCAAATGGGTAGCGATCGTCGGTGTACCAGGAGCTCCTCTAAAGCGGATATAGGTGCTGATATGGAGAAGGTCTAGTCCCCAGGGATGCATCCGACCTCGGTTAGCGGTGGTAAGGAGACCGTTCCTGTGATCCACATCTAAGCTCTAGTTTCTGTTGCCTCTTTTTGCGCCTCTAAGGGCATTTTCTGTGGGTTCAGTGTTGATTTCGCTACTACTAGCTGTGAATGTTTTCGTTGTTTTGGAGTTTTGAGTTCCTGTTGGTTAAACTTTATGTCTATGTCGAGACTCTTGTTTGGATATCTAGCCGGGAATGTCTATGGTTATGAAAGTTCTGTTAGGTCTATGTTTGGATTCCTGTTTGGCTGTTCTCAGTCGAGAATGCCTGGGACTATGAAGACACTGTGAGACAAGCGATGTATCTTTTCCAGCTGTAATATATAATATTTTATTTATAAAAAAAAACACTTATCTCATCCACTTTTCCATGGGGGTGTAGAGTAATTGGTAATGAGTAAATGAGATGATAAGTTGTAAATGGAAGGTCACAAGTTCAAATCCCTGTGGGTACTAGCTTACAGAAAAACACTTATCTCATCCACAGTCCATGTGTTATATGTTATCCCGATTTTATGTGGCTATGTTTTTAAAAACATTTATCTAATCAATGTATCATGTATTACGCGTAATCTCTATTGATGTGGTTACTTTGAATTTAAGTTTGGAGTGCCCAAACATGTTTTATGCAATGCATAAACTATACCAAATTCAACTATCTATTTTTAATGAGAGGATGCAATCTATTAATGCACATTCATAAGTGCATTGGAGAGTGCATGAGGGTTTTTGCAAACAAGTTTAGTATAGGAATTCAAGCAACAACCAAACCCCATGAGATAATCCTTTCAACCAAAGCGATTGGACCAAGAATGTGGATGGTCGTGCTTGGGGGAGGGACTAGATATCCCTCCCTCCCTGCGTCAGGAGACGTCACCATGAACAACTCCATGGCACGACAATTGTCGGATCAACTGATGGATAATGAAATGGAAGGAATGGGAGGAGATGGATACGTTGGACAAGCATTACATGGCTAAGGATTTGCTCATAATCACAAACCAATTCAATGCATACCCAAGGCACAATAAGTTCCAAGTTACCAGGTAACGTCTAGCAAAATTAATGCTCAAATCTAGTATATGAAAGATCATGCTCTAATCTGCAAGTTTCTTGGGTTATGGCCAAATGAAAAGGTTTTGGTTAGCTGGATCCACGCGAAGTGGAAACCAAGGGCCCAGTATGACCTTCAACTAGGGTAAGAAAAAATTTCACTATAATTGTCAATAACCTTGAGGACTTAGAAAGGATATCCAATGTTGTGCCATGTGTCTTCAACTCAACATGGTTTTTCCTTAAACCATGGGTGGAGAATTTCAACCCAGACAAAGAGGACTTCTCCTATGCCTCAGTTTGGGTTCAACTCTACTCATTTCCCCAAGAATTCAAGGAGGAGGAAATTCTTGAGGGAATAGGGAATACCCTAGGGTCTTTCATCATAATCTCAAATATCACCAGATCTGGTTGCTATACCTCATATGCCCAAATATGTGTTCACATTAACATTTTAAAGGATTTTCTAGATGCCATATGCCTCATTCATGAAGACAATGAATGGGTGCAAACCATTGATTACGAACATATTCCCTTTTAATGCTGAAAAAGCTATGAGAATGGCCATCTATTCATAGACTGACCCTTAAATATCAGGGAGCCATTGCCTCAAATAGATAAGGATAGTGATACAGAGGGATACAAAAAGGTGTAGAATTGTAGATGAGAGCTAAAGTGTCCTCCTCCTCTAGATCAACCAACATAGCCTCGAACTTCCAACAACTTTGAAACTTTGAACCAAATATCAAAATACGATCCATCGACACAACTAAACAAGGAAAGATACACAACACAAGAAAAATGTGAATGGAAAGGGTGGAAAGAAAAGTAGAACCAATAGGCATCTACCGAAAGCAGCCAACCCAGGTGGCTCAATCCCTGCCACAGATCCATAGGAAATGATAACACAAAGATGGCGGATTAAGAGGATGTGGAAATTGGGGATATAGACTTGAATGAGCTCAAGGTATCCTGTGAGAATTGAAACCCTCAATCCATTCCTAAAAAATAGGTGGATCTCCTCAAGGAATCTCTGAAGTGATCCCAAGCCACTACAAAACTAGGGATTCAAAGAAAGAAGCACAAATAAGTCCCACTAGTTACCAAAGAGGATAAGAAGAAAGGTTGAAAGAGTAACGGAAAGAAAATTGAAGAGGTAAGATCCAAGCTAATTGAATCAGGCCAGTATGCTCAACTCATGGATATTTTATCTACCTCTCCCTCCCTTTCCAAATGAATTTGCTATCATGGAACATTCAGGGCATCAGTGGGCATCAGAAGAAAAAAAAATCGAAAAAGGAAGATAAAGTAGGATAAACCAACAATCATGATGATATAGAAGACTATATTCTCTTCCCGCCAACTCTTAGACATAGCTCATCAAATCTAGAAAGGTTGTCAATCGATGGCAATCAATGCACAAGGAATCACTAAATAGATTGCCCTATTATGGAACCTAGAGGAACTTGTGCTATCCAAATTTTTTGCAACCTATTTCTTGCTCTCAACTCATTTTTAGGTTGCAGGATCATACATCAAGGGCATTATCTCAATTTTTTATGGTCCAAGTACCACTCCTATGAAGTAAACTTTACTAGATGAAATCCATTGGCTCAAATCTTGGTTGTTAAACAACATTAGATCAACGGAGGGGACTTCAACATGATCACCTACCTTATGGAAAATAAAGGTGGAAGATGAAGGCTGGACATGGACAACATATTGTTTAGGGAGATGATCGACCAACTCCCACTCATCGAAATGGAAACCTCCATTGGGGTTCTCACTTGGAACAACAAAAGAGGGAAGCTCATCATATCACCTCTTGACTATATAGATTTCTTGTATCTTAGTCCATTACTCTGACAAGTGGGGAACTCACTACTAGTATTCTCTCGATTGTTGGATCAGACCATTGGTCAATCTGCCTTCATTGGCACATGATCGACCAACCTATGATATGACCTTTTAGATTTGAATGATTTTGGTTATCTGACCCACATTTCAAGGATTTGATCTAAAATTGGTAGGATGAAATAGAACCCATAGAGGGCACAAAAATGTATCAACTACAACAAAAGTTGAAAATAATTAAAGCCAAATTGAAGCATTGAAACCAAAATGTCTTCGAAAACATATTTAGTGATAAGAAATACCTTGAAGAACATATGAAATAGCTGCAAGGAAACATAATCCTCTCCAGTTACACAGAGTAAACTGAATCGGAGGAAGCAAGACTACAATCACAGATGGAAGAGCGAGAAAGGTAGGAGGAGACCTTATGGAAGCAAAAATACCACATCCAATGGCTCCATGAAGGAAAAAAAACCAATTATTTTCATAGATCTACAATCAACCACAGACAACGTAATAAGATTGTTAACCTCAAATATTACCATGCTAATACTCTCACTACCCATGAAGAGATAGATTAGGAATTATTGGATTATTTCAAATATTCCTTCATAGAATCCATCCCAAATTGGGGGGCTGCCATTAAAAGCATAACCCAACACATTCTCATAACTATTATGTAGGCCCAAAACAACAGTCTGATGTGGCCCATCTCCATGGAGGAAGTTGAGCAAGCTCTTCATCAAATGGCCATTGGTAAATCCCAGGCCTAGACAGATTCCCTATGAACTTCTTTCAGTTCTATTAGAAAATGGTGAAACACGGGGTCTGTAAAATTTTGGAAGACTCCAGGATTCACAAAGGGGTACTTATGGCCCTTAATTTCACTTTCTTGGCTCTTATTCAGAAGGAGGATAATGATGAAAGCCCTAAGAAGTTTCAACCCATTTACCTCTATAATGTACTTTATAAACTAATTACCAAGGTCTTAGACAATTGCCTCAAACCTCTATTACCAAAGCTTATCTCCCATGAACGATCTGGTTATGTCTAACATAGACAAATTTTAGATGGCACAATCTTGGCTCATGAAGTCATCCAATCCTTAAAGTCACTAAGAAACCAGGAATGATCATCAAATTGGACATTTCAAAAGTATTTGATAAGTTGAGTTGGGAGTATATTTGATGAATGCTCATGGCTTTTGGATTTAGCTCTGAATGGACTAAATGGATCATTTCTACCACATCCTAAACTTTCTTCTCAATCTTGGTGAATGGTTCCCCTTCTGCTACTTTCAATCCCTCTTGTGACATTCGACAAGGAGCCCTCCTTTCTTTCTTCTTATTCATTCTAATGGTCGAAGGTCTCAACCACCTCATTCAAGCTATGGCCATCAATGGACACCTTAGGGACTTTCCTCCCACCCCTAGGATCCTTTTCTAACTCATCAACAATTTTTTAATGGCGCTATGCTCATGGATCACTCCTCAATGAGGGAATCCCGTGCCTTCAAAATTGCTTTAAAAAATTTAATGGATGCCTCTGGAACTTCAATAAATGAAGAGAAATCACAATTTTTTTTCTTAAACACACTAGCCATCACCCCAAAAAATATCATTTGAATCCTTAGTTACACTGGTAGTTCCCTTCCATCCAAATATCTGGGATCCCCTCTGGTAGACTCGATCCTAAGATGCTCCTCGTGGGAAGATCTGCTTGCCAAAATCTCCAAGAAACTCTCATTATGGACCCTTTGGCCCCTCAACCTTGCAAGTTGTCTTGTCCTTGTCAAATTTTTGCTTCAAACAATGCCTCTATATCTTTTCTTAGTCCCGACAACCCCTAAAATTGTTCTTGAGGCCATTTAGAATCTCCAATTCTCTTTCATATGGGGTGACTCCGACATGCAATGAAGGTGGGTGCTTGTGAAATGGGAAACTCTTTGCCTTCGATGGAGGATTAAGCTTAAGAGATCCTAAATCATGAACAGTGTTCTAGGAGCCAAAACTTGGAGGCACTGGATCAAGTACACTCAATATCCATGGGAAAGGATATGGCACATGAAATATGCGCCTAATTTTGTCAAACAAGACTTCATAAGATTCTCAGAGGATCTTGAGGCATCCATGATCTAGAGTATAGCTTCCTAGAACAAGGCCATCATCCACTAGCATAATTATTGGGAGATAAGGGAAGGCCAATCAACATCCTTCTGGGAGGATTCATGGTAATAACTCCCAAGCCTTCACCACTCCCATCCTTTGCCCCTCACTCAACACCACTAGGGAACCTTGGGCCTTACTCAGGTGCATCATTTCTAAACTGAAAATAACAACAACAGATACAGGGCATGGACACCCAACAATAAATGGCCAAGATTATAAATTGGGGAGGATACTTCTGCTTTATGGGAAGAACTGCATGAACGAAAAATAAAAAAACAGAGTGGCCCATATCATCTTCATTGGAGATACCAACCTCAAGGGAACTTCACTATTAAAGAAGCTTATCATCTAATGATGAAGCAGGAGAATCCAAATAGGGACCCTGTTTGGAGAAATATTTGTATAGGAAAGATTTGGCCAAAGGTAGCAACTATTCAATGGATAATGGTTAAAAAAAATAACTCTAAATTGGGATAATCTATAGAAGCAGGGATTCATTGGCCTCTTGTGATGCTCCTTATGCCTCACACAATATGAGGATAGGATCCATCTCTTTGATTCATGCTCTTTCACTTCAGAACTTTTGGAGAAGGATGCCATGATATTCTGAAGAACCAACATAGTCAAAGCGCACTTGGAGCAATTTATCGCTAAATGGGAGGACAACCCCTTCAACAATGCCATCCTTAATAGGCTTTGGAAATTATATCCAAAATTCATAATTTGGGAGACATGGCGGGTGTTATCACTCTACTAACTCCCTTAGCTATGGAAGGAAGGGGGCAGAGGTAACTATTTCAAACCTACTTGCAGATTGGAAACTAGCCTTTCTAATCCAGATAGGGCTCTCTCTTACAACTCAGTTTTCAGATGCTATCTTTCAATGGTTGGTTGTATAATCAAGGAAATGGCTAGGTCTTCTGTGGATAGATTAGGGTTTTAGGTGTTTTGAAAGTGGTGGGATCAAGAGAAAATCCCCATTGGGCATGGAGTCAACAAGCTAGCTAACAATCATAAGGGTGATCAATGAATGGTTGTAGAATTCTCAAGGCAGCAGAGGCAAGGTAACTAATATCTCCTAGTCAAATAGGTTGTTGAGGTATGGTAGCAGAATTGAGGTAAACAGTACATTAAAGCAGAGCATCAATGATGAATTATACCTTAACTTTGGAGGAAATAATAACAAAAGATTGTTTGAAAATGCTAAAACAAAGCATCAAGCTAAGGATGAATTCTGAATACAATAATTTCATTCAAACATGGAAGATAACGCATGAAATGGAAAAACTCAGAAAGATACACATTCACGAAGGATAACATAAACTAAGAAAAATAGACACATGAATCTCTGGTAAAAGCATTCAGTATTTCTGCATTGATATATTTCATTAAACTTAAAAAAGTCAACAAGAGTCCAATATTCAACAGTTTTTCTCTCTAAAATCCCAACCCTTGGATCTTCTAAAAACTCGCCATATATAGGCTTACAATTGTTTGTATTGAAGAAAAACCCTAAAGCCTTTCGACTGTTATTAAAAATAGTAAATGGCTACAAAACTGCCATGTGTGCAAACTAACTAAAGTCCAACTATGACTTACGAACTACTGTCTAGTTAACTAGTGGTGAAGTTGAGAAGAACATGTTGCTAACTGGCTGAGAGGCAGGCCAACTGTCTCTTCTACTCATTCATATTGCTTGGCATAAATTGGGTCCCTGTGAGATGCCCAAAATTTAGGGATCAAGCCCATTATGTCCAGCTTTAGTAACTTCCATAGCGCCCCCCAGCTATTTTCCATGATACGCGTTGCAGGAGTTAATTTCTAGAACTCCCGCAGCGAACTCCAGTCATTTTCCGTTATGTGCACTGCAGGAGTTTATTTCCAGAACTCTCGCAGTGAAATCCAGTCATTTTCCGTTATGTGTGTTGCAGGAATTGATTTCCAAAACTTTCACAACGCACTTCTCTGTTTTTGATGTGCATACATTACGGGAGTTCTGGAAACTATCGAAAATATGGAAAAATAAGGCTCAAATATCCCTTCGAATCCCTCAAACAACGACACCTGTGCAAAAAATGAGAGAGTTTTTTATGGATGAACCCGTTCTTGAGAAAAACCTCTTTCAGTTTGTTGAGATCAATCACCATATGCTCAGAATATGTGCCGAAAGTTGATGGCTAAAACAGGAAATTATTTAATGTTGAAATTATGGAAAAAAGGGCTTCAAATATCCATTTGAATCTCCCAAACCATGACACCTGTGCAAAAAATGAGAGAGGTTTTTGTGATTTGACCCGTGCTTGACAAAAGAATCTTTTAGTTTTCAAAAATTTGTTTCCAGTTGCTCGGAATATATACTTGAAGTTGATGACTAAAATAGGCAACTACATAAATTTTGTAGTGTTGCCCTAGCACTACGGGATTTCTTGAACTTCTGTAGTGACTTCAGTTTAAAAATAGGGTTGGGCGCATGATGCATTTATAAGTGCTAACATCGGGAATGAAATTTTCAGATCTTTCAAGACAATAGTAAGAGCACAAAGCCTATTTGGGAATCAATCAAAATCTGCATCCATGAAACTCTACAACTTCAATCCTGGACAAATAAAGACTTTGTGATGGATAAATAGGAGCAAATAATATATCAATCCTGGTATATGCTGTCGATCATATTGAGCAGTTCCATAAAGCACATCACGTCTCATCCCTTAAGCTCATTGGTTTGGAGTTGTCCACCACCTAGTTTTGTCAAGCTCAACTTGGATGGCATGGCAAAGGGCAATCCGGGCCTAGTTGGACTAGGGGGAGTCTTTCGAAATGATTCTAGATTCATTCTTCATATTATATATATGGACTACCTAGGGAAATAAAGCAACAATGCCACAAAATTGAAGGCCTAATTCAAGGTTTGGAGATTACCAAAGTGGTCTGCTTCACAAAATTAATCATTGAAGGGGATTCATAGTTAATTCTTACTCTTTCCAAGCATCTTCAAAATGGGGCCTCTTCTCATCAAATATCAAGAAGCTGGTGACTTGAAAACATGATTACGCTCCTTGTATAAATAATCCCTACCATCAAAGCCATGGTCATCAATCACATTCGACGACAGGCCAATACTTTAGCGAACTTCCTAGCCAATGAGGGCGTCAGAACTAAATCAAAGTCATGGAACCAATCCTTCAAAAGACTCAAAGAAGGTTCTTTGAAATCCACTTTCTTGGACATTGCTGCAAAAGACATGGCTATCCCGGCGGGTGAGAGGGTTGAGCGAAATCATTCCACTTAACTATTAGTGCTAACAGGATGCTAACGGGTGGTGGCAAGCATGTGGCACCCATCTTAATGATGGTCTCAATATTGACATCATGGAAAAGTTTAAGTTTACCTCCACATATTGGCTCCCTGTTCATGTGTTCCAAGAGGTGGTCACTACCAGGAATACAAAGTTGATGCAGATCCTTTGGGTTTTTTCTTATGGGAATATGTGTCCTTTATTAAATGCTTGGATCCACTTGCAAGAGATCATGGGTCAATCGTACAACAATACTGTTTTGGAATTAATTTATCGGCGAGGGAGATCACATCACATTCAAACCAAGGATTTTGAACATTCCAGAATTTACGACAAGTCCTAACTTGTCTTGGCCATTTCTCCTCCCATTACAAAAAGTAATCGTGATGAAGGTATTGATAATGATTTGCCACTAGCCCATAGGTATCCATTCATTTCAGTTTTTTCTGTTATTTAAGAAGCAATGGTTCTCTCAATGGGTATCTCAATGTGTAGGTTCTATGTCATAAGGAAATTTTCCACCTACGTGAGAGAGGTGGTTGGAAGGAAATTCAAAGTTTGGAATCTAGTCTTAGTCTCACTGAGCCTTCTCTTTTATTGCTATTGTTTTGATGGCCCCTTTGGAGCGGGCTCGTAGCAGAGATGGGAGTAGCAGGCGTGAGCCTCAAGATAGAGGAAGGCATGACAATGTACAAACTCCTAGCCTGGATGTCCCGAGCCATATTGAGAAATATATTGAGTCTTTGGAAGCCCTTGCACTAGAGGAGCTGGAGCAGAGCAACAAGACGGCCAATCCCTATTGGACGATCAAGACTGCTCTAGCTCAGGTTATGTTGGAAAAGGAAATACAAAAGGAGAAAGTCTAGAATCTGATCAATCTAATTCGTGACAACATGGAGGAAATTCACAAGCATTTGGATGAGGTTGCCAATGCGGTGGGCATGATGTTCAGAATTAGCCAGGAGGAAGGAAACCCAGTCTCCATGACTAGTGCTCAAGGTTCGCCCAGTTTGGTACAATCATTTCCAGGGATGGATTTTTGTAACTCTACCTTGGTTATAGGTATGGTGCATACTTGGGATCCAAGTTTTGTTTGTCTCTTGCTTGTACTTCCGTTGATATTTAGGAACTCTGATTATAATACAATGTTTTAGGATGTTAAATATAGTCTATATGGTCACCTAGTTTCCCACCTGTGGGTGGGTCTATTCTCAATTGGCTTTTCCATATGTAAAACTTATGCTATAGTCTGATTGATTACTCCTTACTAGAGGTAGAACAATCAAAAATTTTGTTTTCTATTTTCTCTTGTTAATAGAAGGATCCCTCATAGATTACAAGAAATATATTTATATTCATAAGTGATGAAATTGTAAACATATAGAGACCTATTATACTACAAATATATCATTTTAAAAAGAAACATTATTGTTCTTCTTTTTATTTATTTATTTACTTTCTTGTGACATTACTCATTAAGGTTGTTAATGTTTTTCATGATACTATTTCATTCCTCATCCATATAATTTTTTTTATATGTTGCACTCATAGTAATAAGACCTTGCACACTAATATTTGACATAGTACTGATAGGGTAAAGTAAACTAACTGCTTAAATATATTTACAGTTTTAAATTTTTTAAGATTGACGAAATGTTACTATATTTATTGAAATATATTTAAATGTTTTAATTATGTGTTATAGTTATAATGTTATGCTAACAGTTCAAGACTATTCATTGAAATTTAATTGTTAAGATAATAATGGAATGTTCATGTTGTAGTGTAACCTTTAATAGGCCAACTCTTTAGTAATTTTTAATATAAAAGCGGAATTCGAATAATAGCATCCAATGATAACTCGTACTTTTTGTAACTTTACCATGACAAAGACAATGGCCACAGTATTGATTCTTCAACCCATATGTTTTTTAATATAAAGAGAACATTTTTTTAGAGAAAGACAAAGTAAATAATGACACACAAGAACATTGAAATCATTTTAAGCAAATTTGTTACTATTGTTCATTCATAAGATTATGTGGAACACTAGTAACAAATTTGTAAACCATTTAGCCCTATGTATGACATTCGTAAACCATGAATACAAAATAACTTATGGTTTAATTTTTTTATTATAAATTTTAGTACTATTAGATGTTTGAGTTATATATAGTTTTCTATTCCTTGTCATTTATATTTGTACCAATTTTTATATATTGATTATATAATTTAGGTAGTACTCAAACACATTAACATAGGCATCTGCTTTATACATTTATTGAGTAGGTAGCTCAAAATATATGTGCAAATCAATAAATATTTGTTTTTTTGAATTACTATTATTTCTTATATGCTAAAGAAGTCATTGTTAATTCGCACTTATATTCATATTCTTTATTTTAAAATAAAATTATGTTAGCATATAAATTTCATAAAACTATTTTAAATGGAAAATTTAATTTTGTTGAAATAAACTATTAACATAGTAAAATCACACCTTAACTGATTAGCCATCTAAATAAATCAAATAACAGATGCATTTCTAAAAAAAATAGTTAGATAGTTAAATTTATTATCGTGTAAATATGAAATTAAATAATTATTACAGAAACATGACATTAAATAATCATAACTAGAGTTAAACATTATATTACATCTCTAATTTAGATCATTGGCACACAATACATTTTATAAATCAAACAACATCAACATAACATGAAAATACATAAATATAAATGAACAATATTAACATGATATACATCAACATCAACATCAACGTGGTATCAAACAAGCATAATCTATATGAATAATAATATCAAAATCATAATATATGTCAAATATACAACTCGAGTCAAATATATATATGTGCTCAATAACTGCTATGAGCTAGTGGGTCCACCACCGGAGCCAGAGGCATTAGTACCTCCATGAGTAGCTCCAAAGGCATCAGTACCTCTGCTAGATGAAAATGTAGAACGAAGCAACTGATATATCCCCATGTTAGTCTCTATATGACCTGATGCAACTATTGTATCTATAAATTGTCCAATGGTGTAGGAGGTGGTGGTGGGTCGACTGGGTGAGAAGGAGATAGTGGCTGGTCTACTCGAGGTGGAGGAGAGGGTGGTTGATCGATTTCTGGAGTAATATGGAGGTGGGTCAGCTTAGTGAGAAGGAGAGGGTGGTCAATCGACCTATGGCAAAGGAGATGGTGGTGGATTGGTTTAGTAAGGAAGAGAGGGTGGGCGGTCGAACTATGGAGGAGGATATGGTGTTTGGTCTGCTCCTAGAGGAGGAGGAGATGGAGGAGGAGGAGGAGGAGGTGGTTGGTCAACTCCATGAGGAGGAGGAGGAGGTGGAGGATTATCGCTCTCATAAGATGAACCCAAAAATATTTGAGCATGCCTCCACCTATGTAGTAGGTTGACTGCACTGAAAATATGACACATTAATGATGTCATATCATGTGGGAGGGTCCTCTATACCTCTATGAGGTCTAAGTTCCATAGGTTCTGGTTGACCTGTACAGGGTGCACTCCCTATCAAGCCAACAATCTACTTAACTGATCCACCACCTCTTGGCGAAATATACTATCTGGCTTGCATCATAGGTTGGGTCTCTGTAATTGAGGCACCTCATCAGCTTAAACCATGTCCTCCTCATGTTGGGGAGGCACCCCCCCAACATGAGATTCAATATCTGCAAAATAGTACAAAACAATAATTAGACAATTTAATTAAACAATTTAAAGAACATGCTATAATAAATTACATATGCATTAAATTAGACAATAACATGATTCACATATTTAAAACATAACACTAATATTACCTCTATCATGTGGCTCATTCTGGGTAAATAGGATGCTGGGACATCCTTGCCAATCCAACCCTAAGTATGCGTATGACACAATATCCATGGTGTGATCATCCTCATTGGAAAGCAACTACATTGCCTCTATAGTGATCCTACCTGGGAACTCTGTTTGGCCCCTCCTGGGAAACATTCCCCCCCCACATATGCATACACACCTTGGTCATCGGCCTAGGAGGGTGGTGGTCGAATGACAACCGATTGACAAAAAACATCTCAAAAAATAATCAAAACAACTCTAAATCAAATGGAAAGCCTGTTCTCCCATCAAACATGGCATACCACCTAATGCATCTATGGCTCTACACTAAATAATCAACATAGTATAATAGAGGGAAACTAATGCATTTCCCATCAGACATGTAGTGGGCCATTTTCTTGGCCAAAAGTGAGAGGCACCTAACCTCCTCTACACCAAATGAAACAATCCACAACTGGTCACTAGCTACGTAAAATCCATCAAAGGTAGTGGCATCCTCACTAACATATCTTTGAACATATTCCAGCTACCTGGATTCTAAAATGCAAGGTGAGACATTGGGGAAATGGGGAAAATCCTTTCCTCTTCTGGAGAGACCAGTAGTGAAGTAAATGTACTCCTATGTGGGTTGGAATCATAGATCAGGACCCACCTTGAGTGCTTGTTGACATTGGTCCCAACAATGGATCAATAACCTCATTAATTGTGAGTGCCTCCTCAACGATGTAGCCTCCTCATAAAACGTGAGGAGGCCAACAATCTGTAATAAGGAACGATTCTCTGTTGTAATAGGGTGAGGGAGAAAATCCCTCTCCCTCTCACGGGCCTCCCACTCTCATACAACATTGTACAAGTCGAGCCGCTACTACTGGTCCTGCTGCTAGTCTCGTCTTTCATTAGAAACATAGACAAAGACGCATATATACATATATAAAACAAAAGAATTGATTAAAGTACATTTATATTTATCAAAACTACAATTTTTTTTTTTGAAAAAATTACAAACATAATTGTTGCGCCTAAAAAATAGCAACGCACCCTCAACGGTCATTTTAAAAACTAATCGCAAAGTGACTAGTGTTTTTAAAACAAAATCGCACTGCTCACAGTGCTCTAAAATAACCACACCACACTGCAGTCTGTGCCGGTACACTTAAAATTTCATACTGGTGCATAAACAAGCGCACCCCCAATGATTCTCTTAAATACATCTAACACACAAGTATCTTTACAAAAATAAAAAATAAATATATATTTTTTTCAATTTATATATTTTTGGTTCTATGTATATATAAATACACATCAGAAGTAGTGTTCACACATATCAAGGACATCGATGTCTTCGAAAAGATAATTTCCAATATTTGATCTTTACACAGTGTGCTTTAGATATGATGATGCACCACCCGTAGTGCGTCCGTATATGTATAGAGAACTGATATCCTTGAAAAAATATATCTTTTAATTTTTGGCTTTGTATATGTTTGGTGCACTGTATATACCTAAATGCATCGACGACAGTGATTATAGAGCACCGATATATTGGAGAACTAACTATTATAGACAACCCACTAGCGGTGTGCTTGTATATATATAGAGCACCGATATTGTTGAAAAAATAAAAGTTTATTTGTTTGTATTTGGATATGCACGGTGCGAATGATATAACTATACGCACCGTGGGCAGTGCATTGTTATATCTACATGACTGCTATGTGTGAAAAAACAATTGTGATTTTGCTATTTATACGGTGCACTTTATATATACCAACACACCAATTGCTTTGCATCCGTATATATAGAGAGCACAATTAACTGTGTAAAAAAATAAAACATGATTTTTTAAAATTATACCTTTTCGGTGCTCTTTATATGACTATACACATCAATACCGTGTATCATCATATCTAGAGCACTAAGATCTTTAAAAATTAAACTTAAGATTCTTCTTCACTATCTGAGGCTGTTTATATATACCAGCGCATCAGTAGCGGTGCGTCAATATATTTACAGAGCAAAGGTTGTTTAAAAAAAATATTTTAATGGTTTCAATGGCGGTGCGTTTAGTTTACTGAAACACACAGTATACTGTTCATTTGTTTTTATGTTAATGCATCGTCAACGGTGCATTCATTTTTTTATTCGGTACCCGTTACCGATGCGTTCCGTGTTTACACTCAGTGCACTGATATTAACAGTGTGAGTCAAATTGAATAAGTGCATAATGCTGATTTTTTAATTTTTTTTCAAGGCAAGGGAAAATTCAAGCAAAATTTTGATTTTTAATCCACTAAAATGGTAAATAAGAAGGTAATAAAGACAATATCTGGACTCTTGCTCGCCTGTGAAGCATGGTTTCCATGTACATAAGAAATGATGTTTTCCAATGGTTTAGAAAAATTCCAACTCCATCGATTAACCAAATAGCAAGAGAAATATAAGAAGTAAGGAGTGCAAGGGGTGTTAGAGAGAAAGTGCAACACCAGTGCTTAGGTGATCTGCAACATTGACAAATGAGGAAAATGATTTTTACGGTATTGTTTTTTCCCATGCACTTGATTAAGTGGTACACTAGTGCACATTGTATATGTGGTGCACCAGTGCTCTTCCATTTATAGAGAGCACCACTAGGTATTTATACTTTTACAAAACAAAAAGAAATGATGTTTTTTATTATAACCCAGTGCATTGTATTATGTTTAGCACCGATGCGTCTTTGTATTTGAAACACACCAGGGTGCCCTATTGGAAAAATAAAAAATAGCCTTTTTTTCCAGTCGAGAGTCGATTTTTTTGACATAAAGCGGTGTGTTGGATTGTTAAATGCATTGGCGTGTATGTATCATTCCCACGCACCAAACAATTTTGCCGAGAGAAATAAAATAAACATATTTTTATAAATTGCATTGAGGTATTTTGACATCAAAGCTTTTTTTAGTTTGGTGCACTGGTGCATAAATAGTGTTGGTGCAATGGTGCTTATAGATAGATTGGGAGCACCATGCGTTTTTTTAAATAATAAAAATTAATGCTTTTATGTCTTTTAATCTGTGCGTTTTACTTCCTCATGCACTGGTGTCTCTATGCCCTCGAGACACACTACAAAGTTTTATTGAGAAATATATATATATCTATATATATATATATATATTAAGGAAGGCAAAGGGAAACCCTAGGTTACAGATATGGTTAGGGTTCTTGGAAAGAGGGTTGTTTGAGTACTGAGGAGAGTGGCATAACCCTAGGAAAATGCATGATATGGGAGGGTAGGGTCCATAAACCCAACAAGCTTTGCAACACAATGGAAACACTTAGTGTCGGATGGAGGCCTCCAAAAAACCCCCAAAATAACTATATTCAGGTGGTCATTAAGCCTACGGGACTAGAAGAAAAGGCGTGTTAAAGAATAGTCCATTGTCTAGAGAAAATGGATAAGATAACTAGTTGTAGAAGTAGATTGCTTAGAGGATGAACCTAAAATAACCTAAACACTTGAGAAATATGGGTTGATAAAGTGAAAGAGGGTGTGGGGGGTGGGAGGTGGGAGGGTAGCCTCCACAAACCCAAAATACCAATACATCTAAGTGAAAAGAAGGAGTCCAAATATATTATTACTCTAATACCAAATGGTTATAAGAAACAACCTACTTACAAAAAATATTAAGAGATAGATGATGGATGAGATTGGTTTTTCCTTGGGCACTAAGTTTGAGAGAGATGTTGACATTCCATATAATAAAGGAAGTGTCCCAACCCCTAGGCCCTAAAATAAACTTCTAAGAATCTAGGACAAATAATAATACCTAAAACCACCACATGTGGCCTCCCAAGGGCATCCTAAGGCCCTAAAGGAAGCTTCTAGGTATCTAAGGCGAATAAGGACGCCTCTAAAAACCATACATGTCCTCCTGAGGGTATCCTTGACTTGTTACAAGGGGTATCATTACCATTAGATTGTTCTTAGAAGTATGTATGGTCTCAAGCCCTTGGACATATTTAGGGGAGGAAGGCCATGCCTTAGGCCCAAATGTAATATTTGAGCATCTAGTATCATGGATGATGTATCAAACCACCACACATGACGTCTTGAGGATATCCTTGGCCTCCAAGAAATGATATCAACTCCTTCATGAGATATTGAGCATTAGGTATGCATCTTGAGTTCTTAACACAGTCAAAGGAGGAAACCCAAGTCTTATTCTCTAAAGGAATATTTTATGCATCTAAGGGTACACGTGATGATTCAAACCACCACACATGATCTCTTCTATAATATCCTTCATGTAAAAGTTGGGATATCAAGAATAGTACTAGGAATGGATGTTAGATCCCTAGACTTGGTTGAGGGAGGAAGCTTGGGCCTTGGGAAAAAAAATGTAGCTTCTAGGCATCCAAGACCAAAACCAAGATCACAAAGTGTCACACATTACCCATGCACGGTGCCTCAAGGCACCATACATAACCTCTCGAGGGTATCCTTGGTGTCGAATTGTGGATAGTTCTTCCATTATGAGGTTGTGGGAACTAGGTATGGGTATTAGTGACATGGACATGGTCGAGAAACGAAACTCAGACTTGAGTCACTAGAGAAAGCTTCTAGGCATCTAGGGAAAATATTGATTCCTAAAACCACCACACATAATTCCCAAGGGTATCCTTGAAATCTTTGTTATTGATATTTTATTGTATTTCATTTGGTGAGGCACAATGTGAATAAACACTCAATTTTGTATAAGACCAAAGTACATGAAAACAACAATCTTTTCTTGGTGGACAAAACTCAATAAGGTGAGCATGTGTTAATTAATTTCTTGATATAATTATTGGAAAGAACATGTTAATAATTTTTTTAATTGGATCATTAATTATCTACTAAAGGCATAACCCATAAATTTATCAATACCATTATCATGTACCAATAGTATGCCAATATTGTGCCATGTTCTTTTGCATTGAATGAGTAAATTATGTGTTCTTGCTTGAATAACTATGTTGTCAGAATGATATCACTTCATTGAAATCATAGAAATGTTGGGTGAAATGACTTAAATGAGTATTCTTGATGCAATAAGTAAGTAATTCCCTACTATACCTTATATAAAGTAAACAAATTCAAACACATGTCATTCCATACACAAGACATAACAAATAATATGAACTTCTATTTAGTTAAAAAGGGTAATCAAAAGATGTGACAAACACCTCCATAATTTTTGTTAAACATCATGTCACATGAGGGTAACCCTAGTTTATCCTTTTAAGAGAAATAGAGCAAAACCATAGTTTCTTAGATCATTGAACAAGACCTCACGGTACGAATGTCGAGGGGTTTTAGTACTTGACCTAATCATGGAAAAAATGCATAGTCACTTACTGAGCAAAACCCTAGTTCCTGGGAACAATAAAATAATGAGCACTGTGTGATGGACCCATGGGAGGGAGGTCCCCCTAGATGGAATGATTTGTCCAAACCCAACGGATTTGACGGTTCATCAATCTGAGGCATGGTCATCATTTTATGGTGAGTTGCAAGTTGCCTCCTAAATCCTTTCAAGGAAACTAGGTGAATTTGTCATTAGGGCATACAAATCCATCCGGGCATCGGAATTGAGTTCCAATATAAGCTCCTTCATGTGTGTTTGGGAATGTTCAACATGGGCACACCACCCATGGTTCCAAGGTCAAGGGGTTTCAGTACTTGACCTAATCATGCAAAAAATGCATAGTCTCTTAGGTAGTTTTCAGAAGATTTCAAGGATGGGATACCGTAAATCATGCTTCAAAAAATCATTATGTAAATGCCATAAGTTGTTTTAGGTTGTTTATATGTTTTTTCTAATATCATGTTCTAAGAATAGTAGTATGACTACGCCTAGTCTCAAATATGAGAGGAAATTGCAAAGCCCATGAGAATAAATTAGGGTAAGAAGGACATGAGAAACATTAGGTTCTTGAATTTATGGACGCTTGCCCACTATGCTTCTATTTTTCCTAAGGGTTTTGCACAATGTACTGACAATTCATAGCTATAAATGGTGTTCCTATTGGTGTAGGTAGAGGCAAAAGTGAAAATTACAACATCTCAGTGAACTCAAGAACTAATGCATTGTTGTTGCAATTGATGCAACAAAATTGGCAGAAGCATAGAAGTGATTTGACCACCTTGACCACTAAAATAACCTATTAGTCAAATATGGGGGAAAGTGATAATTACATGTCAATGAACATCTATATTCCTCCATATGAATATAAATGTACTCCCTTGCACTAGTTATGGGATCAATAATGTATTGTTCTACTATTGTTTAAGAGTAATATGGTATAGTATAATATTCTTACACTAAGGTGTCTCAATGTGTTTATCCTCTTTCAACTCATAAATTCAAGACCACAACATTTGATCCATGCCTCAATTCTATAATTGTAAGAAAAGATCAAACATGAAATTTGTGTTACAAATGCATTTATGTAGCTATGCACACATTATCATTTCAAGCTTCTCGTTGCAAATCTCAACATGTTCTTATCTAGACCTAAGTTTTATGAACTAGGGTTTTCACCATTGGATTTTGTCGATAAAAATAGGGATAGTGCCTATCATACGATAAATGTCTAGGTAAATTGCAAACTACTAGTAGCTACTAACAAGGAAAACCAATAATATTCTTATGGGGTGGCTATATGAATGTTGAAGAAAATTCGTGTATGAATGTGCATTTAGTTAATATTGAATGTGAAGAATTTGAAACCCCGTGGGCCATCCATAATTGACGATTCAAATGTGGGGAAAGTCTTGTCAGAGAGGACTTAGTGTTGGAATATTAGGTAGACATGTGGGCTAATTGAGTGTGGAATTTTGAGAATATTTTAGAGGCTCCAAAACCTAATCAAGATCTAGGGAATGCAAAAACCCTAACCATACCTATGCACAACTATCAATGCATGCTAAAAATTGAGCCATAGGGAAAGATAGGGGTTCCATTCCCATTGCAATTACATATTGTTCCATCAATGAGAAAATAAAAGGATTGGGAAACCAAAGTAGATTAGAGGAAGAAGAAGATCTTGTAGTTAGTAATCACATACCTCATGGTATTTGCAATATCATAATCTCATTGTATTTGAAATATCATTAAAGATATGGTGTGAGAAACTGTTCAATGGAATATCCACGACAATTTACAAATCAATAACACAAAGAGAGGGCATGGATTGGAATAAGGAAAATGAACAATGATCATATAAAAGAGGTGCCACTTTTCCAGGATGGACAAGTTTGCTTCAAATCCAAGCTATAGGGGGAATAAAATAAAAGGGAGAGTATTCCCTTAGCGAGGGGAATCTTGGGGTAAGTTTTGAGGCTATATCAATAATAAGGAGGTTACAAATATTGTTACTGAAAAATTTGCTCCAAGAGGTTCTAAAAATATTGCATGTACAGTAGATTCACATCCAATACTATTGATTGAAAATACATATACAAGCCCGTAAGGATATACAAATTCTTGAGCATGTCATGGTGCTGTCTAAAGACACCGTTTTCTTGTTCTCTCCTTCATGTGCTATCTCTAGATTCTTTTTAGAACCTTGGACTGCAAAAGGATGGTACAATTAGTGTCCTCATACATTATATTCAAACTAGGACATTGCATACATGAAAAATTTGAATTTGCACTAGAAATTATTCAATGAAAGGAACCCTTAAAAATAACACACCACATCGTGTCAGCATGCCTACTATAAACTTGGTTTCATTCAAGTAAACCATATGGATCCTCTCTACTGCTAATGGTCTCCATCAATCTCTCATGATTTAAATGAGGTAGGAGGTAGCATACCTTATGCGAGGTATTTCTAGACATTGTATGCAATTGGATGTTTGTATCAATGACTAGGTCTGTAAAGTGACAAACCACTGCTCCTCATCTATAATCCATGAATACATAACCATTGACCTTTCTTGAATTTTCATCGTGTGTCATATATTCACCCTTAACAACCATTGAGCCAACTGGAAAATCATTAACTTCATCATTAGTTTAAAATGTGTTGAGAGTTTGCTTCCCTTGTATGAATCATGCCAACCAATAACCGGTGCCCCATTCATTGCATTTTAAGGCAACAATTTCATATATGTGTCCTACAAAAATGCAATGTATGGTCAAATGCAAATGTGTAGGAGTTTAATAACATAGTTAAATCAAAATTAAATTAAATTATTAGATACGATCTAATATATCTCTACTTGGTTGTACAAGATCAGAGATATGATCATAGTCTGTTGAAATAGATGATTGGCCCTCCTCTGATTGGGTTGTTGAAATAACTACACGTGGGTCTACCACAAGTGATACATGGTCCCATTCATCAACCCAGTCAGTTGATTCACAATCATCCCATTCACCGCTACTACAAGGCCCACAAAAGCAAGATAATTTCGAGTCCATAATTTGAATAAAGGGTTGTTTGAGCTTCGAACTGAATGAAACCCATGAGTTCCTTGTACTGTGTTGCAATGATATGATCGTGACCGATCTATGATGACCACTTCCCAAAAATTTCTAAGTACATGTCCTGTCCCTGTTAAATTATGCCTCTCTTGAGAACCACTTGACATTATTGTAGAGCACCACTGAACTATGGATTTTGCATCTAGAATGTGAAAAATTGTTGTAAACTTCATCTCCTCCCCTCGTAGTCCAGTTTTGATGCATGCACCAGCCCCATCATGCTCACCTTTCCCATGCCCAGTCTCAAAATAGTTCTAAATATGTTACACATTGTATGTCTTCTGAAAAATACTCAACCATTGGAATACACGAGAATTTTTGAAATGGTCAGCACAACCATCTAACCATATCCAATGTTGATCCATCTGTATACCTCTCTTCTTCAAGTTATCATAAAACATTTGAAAGCAGTGTTGCACATAATCTAGGTCGTGGCACTCGTCATCACTTATGTAGAAGTTTGTCTCTTTCACTACTATCCTCTTTTTGTTGTTGTTTTCTGGCCCATGACTATATGTGATATGTACCATTATGCTAGCTTGATATGAATGATAATACTAGCTCTAGATCTCATTCTGTGGCTAAAAGGTGTAGTTCTCAGCGAAATCCACAACTGACAATATAGTAGTTGCGGGAAATGTGTCTCTGCATATTTGAAACTATTTGTCCTACCATCACGCTACATGCACATGTTGAACATATTTGTTCTACTTTAACAAAAAAATCCTTCATGAAATCATATACTCGTACCTAGTGACATAGAGATAAAAATTCAATTGCATCGTGACCTTTAGTATATATATGAAAATTTTGAAGGTGCGATAAGAAACAATACCATCTTCACTCACATGGGACTTCACCAATGCAATATTTTTGCTTTCTTTCCTGCTATCCAATTGCTATGTAACATACTTGAAGCTCTGCATATTTACTATCATCCTCCCAAATTCGTGCTCCTCGCTTTCATGAATGCATTGATGCAATAAAGCAAATCCACTGCATGTATACCATGTTCCGTATATACAAGATTTCCCATAATATTTTTGTCCATTTGGCCTTGGACAGATGACATGCGGATAAATTCTCTTGATGAAATTGGTGGTAGTATGGATGAGCACTCCTGCATAATGTTAGTATGCAAAATACAATGAATGTGTACATATGTGTCATAAAAATAATCATATTCTACATGGTATATTATTACATGTGTTTCGGTCTATGCATATTCTAACATACCGAGGTTTACATTTCTCAAATGATCTTTGGCCCAGGTTCAATTCCATGTGTTAAATCTTGAATCTCTCATAGAGCTCTATTTTTTTCATGTCAAGGAAGTGCTTAATGTGGGGCTCATGATCATTAGTACCTTTACTTAACTTTAGCACATCTCTTTGATTGTATGAAGGCCTCATATTGTCATGCCAAAAATTTTGCACTAGTTCCTTGAAAGCATTGATTAATTTCCTATTTGGCCGAGACAACCTTCCAATGAAGGCCCAACAATCTATTTGATTTGGGTTGTCAAGGTTATCCCTTATAATAGAGTACTCTTGAAGATTTTTTCTATTTACTTTAAAAATGTTAGATGTGCATGACAAAAAATGAGAATGCTTTGTGTACTTGTTTACAATTGATTTAGATAACACATGATAAACAACATTACAATATTTTGAACGAGTAGACTTTCCAATTGTATTAAAATTTGCTTGAAGATTTATAACATGATTACTAGCATATGAACCTTTAACCATATTTATGCCTAAAATTATCCTAACAACTAAACAAAATGATTTTAACAAAGCCAACATGATTTGGATGCATCATATTTTTATTCAAAAAAGTCTTTGATAATTTTTCTACACTACTAGTCAATAGTTCATTTCGGTAACTTAACTTCAAGGGATGCTAGAGGACTTTTATTCACTTGAATACGTTTAGGAGTTGTTTGACATGAACTGGATAATTGAGGTAAGGAAGGTGGACAAGATGTGTGAATCCTATAACCAGTAGATTGTAGCACTGCATTGACTTGAGAATTGAGATTGGGAGTGCATTGGACATGTGTGTGGTCTATATGTTGAACATATTATTGTTCAAATTCAGCTTGCACATGAGGAGAATCTTGTCTAATATCCCTAGGTGAACACCCACAATCTACCAAAGCTTGAATATATTCTTCGTCAATTAGATCATTTCTTGTTGATGGAATCATTAGATGGAATATGAATGGCCTCCATTGGATTCGAGGGGATCCCTTGTGGATGCCTAAGTTTTTCCATACCAAGCCTTACCTCCTCTCTTATTTCATGGACCTTATTAGGGGCAACTCCATTCTTCTAGTCTTTTTTGCTCTATTTCTTTTGTTACCCGTCTCCAAAAGCCTGGAATGAAAAAAGTATCTCCAATAGGTTATAATAGAACACAAATATAAAAAAATAGTGAATATATATGGTGTAAGCAACCAAGAGCACCCGCAAGAGAGTATTTGTCACAGGGTTTGCACGTGAAAATAACAACTAGCGTGTTTTAGGGAGATCGTGATGGGATATTTTTCTTTTGTCTTATGCAGGAAAAAGCGCGCACATATTAATAACATACATGTTATAATTATTATTATAGTGGGGGTTAAATATAGTTTACAAGGGAGGGGGATTAAGAGAGAGGGGGGCTGTTAGGGGGTTGGCAGAGAAAGATAGGGGAGAGGGGGCTAGTAAGGGTTAAGAGGAGGAGGGCAAAGCAAGAGAGGGGGTGGTTAGGGGTAGGGATGTAGGGGGGGGGGTTGGGGGGAGATAGGGGGGGGGGTTAGTGGTAGGGGTGGTATGAGAAATAAAGAGATAGAGTGGGGGTAGGGGTAGGAGGGTGAGGCGTGGGGGGGTTAGGAGTTTAGATATATAGAGAGAGAGGTTAGGGGTTTATAGCGAGAGAGAAATCAAGGTAAGGCCGAGAGAGGAGGTGGGGAGGGGGGATTAATGACAAGGGTGTGTTAGAGAATTCATCATACGGATAGTTAAACCCTCCCAAAGATTGAACTAAGTTTGCAAATGTCCAATCTAAGATAGAAACAAAACAAATGGTAGTTTATTCTCCTAGATATAACACAATACATTAAACATAAGAAGAAAAGGAAGCAATGGGACTTACCTCTAGTTCGTTGGTTGTCTTGACTCCAGCTCCAAATTTTATTTCCAAATGTTGAACCTGTTTGAGAAAAACAAAAGGGAAAGAAACCTCTAAGCAATATATGTATTGATCTAGAACTAATCTATAGCATATCATGCATCCAAATGGTAAGAGATAAGATATGGGAGAATAAGCCAAGTTATCATTAAGAAAGCTAGAAAAGATAATTACAATGTTATACCTTGATGTCCAAGATGATAACACCTCCTTCCAAGCTCTCCTTTGCTACCTCTGCAACACTTCTGAGATCGTAAGTTTGATGCCTCCAAAATTTCTCCCTTTAGCTCATGGATGGCTTTCTTATAGGATTTGGGAGGCCAACCACTAAGAGAGAATGATTGATCTAGATGAGCAAAAGATGGATCAAGGAGATGAATCATACCAAGGAAGGAGGGTGAGATGAGATTAGAGAGGAATCCCTATCCCATGAAAATCTCCTCGATATTCAAGATCCTAAGATCGAGGGATATAGTTGTTGAGGGGTTTTCGCACCCCCAGGACTGCGCATAGCGTGAAAAGGTTGTAATTTCTGCGCCCCTGCAGGCATGCAGAGCATGAAAATGTTGTATTTTCGCGCCTTGCACCACTAGCATGGCGCGAAAATATTGGCAATATGGGATTGGTGAAGTGGCATTCAACCCTTAAAGGTTGGATTTTCCTCCAAGTAAGACTAGGGAGGGGACCAATATGATGAGAAAGGGTCTCAACACATCAAGTTAGGAGACATGAACATCATGTTCTTCATGGTGGTGTCTCAACACATCTTAGGAGACATGAACATCATGTTATTCATGGTGGTATGGCATGAAATATCTCAATGGTGTACAGAGTGACAATTTAAGGTATAACAGATGCCCCCTAAAGTGTGAGGTCAGAAGGAATCTGATGGCCGAAACACTTTACCAATAAGGAAGTATGTAGAGATAGCTGAAAGGAGACTGGAGAGGAGCGGAAATGAAACATCAACAATATGTCTAATAAACACAATGCAGGCATACCCATGCTCGGAACAATAGACTCAAAGCATGGATGCCGACCAATACAATGCAGATCTATGATAGCACTGACGCAACAATGACTGGAGACAAATCATGGATACTAGAATACAAGCGTAGATCCATGAAAAGATAATGAAATAGCCACGACCAATACAAAAGTGGATATGTGTGACAATACATCAATAAGGTCACCAACATAATGTCCATGTGGGAACCTACTAAAAAATCACCATCGCAACCTGGATGTGAAATAAACATCAGAACCATCCAGGGTCTTCTACCCGATCCCAAAGCGATACGAATCTAACCATGTGATTACAAGGTGTTGAAGTCGAACATGGCAGAAACTACTTGATTACCGGCCAATGATGTGAACCGTTAACAAGTACGAGGGAAATCACCAATAATGACAATGATCCCCAAGGTATCTCTAGTACAACCCAAAGGAATGTGAATAAGGGTTTTGAGGTCAAACATTCGAGGGATTATTCGATCAGGGGTCGATAATGGAAACCTACTGTCGAATACGAGGAAACCTGCCATTGAGGCATGCAGGTACCAAGGTACTACGATTAGTTTCTAAGCCTAATTCCTGGATAATGAGTTGAAGTCAACAAGAGCAGACTCGTCAAAGGAGGGCCATAATGAATCCCACATCATCAACATAGGAAAGTGATATGAAGTAATGAATCAGATGAGTATGGATTGACACAAGAAGATGGAGGTTAACAATATTGCAAAAGATTGAATTAGGTTAACACTGATCCTTTGAACATATAACAACATGATACATGGCTTGCAGGGAAATTTTTAGGGGCGAAATTTAGCCAATTGGCTATTTTTCGGACTTTTTTTCAAAAAATAAATTCGCTATTTGGTCATTTTTAGCCTCTATTATCGCCTATATTTACAGAAAATATGTTTTTTTAGCATAATATTCGCCAAAATTTACAAGTTTCAGTAGTAAATCATATGTTTCATATTTAATATTCGCCTAACAATATATATATATATGTTTTTTTCAATTCAAAATAATCACCTAGAATACTATACTTAGGTATACTTTTATAATCCTTAAAAAATACCCTGATGGCTTGGCAGCAAATATTGATAGAGGTAACAACCAAAAGGTGAGATGACACAATTTGGGAGACTCATTAGATGATGCTCACATGAAAGATGACCCAAGATTGTAGTTATGACCTATATACATATTGAATACCCAATAATAAGACAAGGTATGGATGCATGCCATGTTCAAAGGTAATGACTCACAGGCTACCAAAAACGGCAGACTCAACGTATTCCCCCATTTCCCCCCATCATGATTGACGAGTACCTCTTTGTTTTTTAACGAGCTTGAGGAGGATAACAACTGTTCGATATAGCTCACTGTGAGATGAGTCCAACCTTGTATGTTTTACGAACCCAAGGAAGGAGAGGTTCGGTTCCATAAGGATCCTTCGATGTTTAATTTCACGAGTCCAAGGAAGGAAAACTTGATGATTTTTCATGTTTAGGGAGTCTGAAATAATCTAAAGAGGACTCCAAATTTTGACTTTTTTGTAAAAATTAGTCCCCAGACCCGACAAAGTGTAAAATAATATATGGATGAACTCTCCTAGTCAAAGGTTGACTAAGGTGTACGTTTCTTGTAAATAGTCTAAACGGCCCAAAAAAGGGATAACCTACCACCGAATAGACGACCTTTCAAATACTTTTACAAGTGTGAAAGAGACAAGTACACTTGGCAATCTTTTCTTAATCTGGGAGTCTGAAAAGAGCTTAAAGAAAACTCCACAGAGTTCCTTTTTCATGAAATAATCCCCCTAGTCCAAAAAAGAGATAAAATAATAGTAGGTGGATACTTTCGTCATCGTTTTATAAGCATGAGTAAAGCGGACTGAGCTCGACACCATTTTACTTAAGTTTAACAAGCACGACTTAAGTGTGAAAAAGCGCTTGGAATCTGTATCATCTTTCAGATCCGGAGCACAAAAGAGAGAAAGTGAGCTAAAAAAAGCTCAAATAAACAACTCCATCGGTGTGAACAACTTAGATAAACCTGTCGAAACCTGGTAAAAAACCCTAGAAAATGACATTAGAAGATAATAGATGTGAAAATAGGCTTTAAACAAAGGTTATTAATGTGAAAGTAGGTAAAAATGACTAGTTTCATTATATAAAAGAGGGTAAAATGAGAAATTATTCATTGTTACTTGGCCATTTTCACCTCAAGGAGAGTTTTTACCTTGGTTGGGAGCCAAACTTCAACTGAAGATACCGGGAGATCCAATGCACCATTTGAGCCATCGTTCGAAGAAGGTTAGTCCTCTCATCCTATTGTTTCATTCAATGCATTAATTTTTTAATTTCATGCTGAGTTGGGGATTTTGCAAGGACCCTAGGGAAAAAAATATTGCACCCATACATTTTCGCGCCCCCTCTATATCGAAGGACGTGAAAATTTCAGGAATTTCGCACTATGGTATGTGCTAGGGGCATAGAAATTATCAGTTTTCTCGTTTTGTGTAACAGCCAGGGCATGCAAATCTGTAGAGTCAAAATTTTAAAAGCTTGCCTCGATCTCATTAAGCAAAAATTGATTTCAAGACTCTGATTGGAGGTTCCTTTGATGATTTTCAAGAGTTTCCAAGAGAGAAAAGCGAGAATGATTGAGTGGAAATAAAGGGAACATGAAGGGGAGGACCAAGGCTATCTCAATGATGATAACACATTGTCCACACTAAGAGAGTGTGGATTGTTGAAATTCTTCAAGACATGAGGGATCCGAAAGCAAGGGAAGCTTCTAAGTCACATAATAGAGATGTGGGATGCGGATATACAATACTTTCGTATCAATGAGTACATCCTTGAGATAGAGATTGAGGATATTTTTTTTGATCAATCTCTCCAAAAGATGGGAACGAGTCAATTTGGCAGGGCATCGTAGTACTGAAGAGACCACATAAGACTACATAGCCCAGTATTGTAGACAAGGATCGCACAAGAAGAGCGGAAAAGTACTTATAGCCGACGTGATAGATCTTCCTTTGAGTATGATCTTGTACACTCTTGGTCGAGTGGCGGGATGTGTGGGGGCTCACCACACGACCAAGGCCCAAATGACTTATGCCTTGGAATGTCTCGAGCCAAATCTATTCAACTGGTGTGAAGGGTATTTGGTTAACATCAAGGACCAAGTGACCAAATGTAGTAATGGAAGTATCAAGCAATTTGGTTATGGGAGTATCCTGGTTACCTTATTCTTAGAGAGGGTCCCATTATTACGCCCACAGATAGAGAGACCTCATCATCCTCCATCTAAACAACAGATGGGAAGATGGAGTGACTATGTTGGGCGGCTTGGTGGGCCACTGGTCCTAGCATTTGGTGAGAACTTCTTTTCCTGGCTCGAGGAGCATATAGTGATGATTGAGGATTATCCCTATGCTGGAGTGGACTTCCGTGGTGACATTGACTTGGAATTGCCAGAAGATGATGACTGGGACGAGTTAGGTATATGACCTTCAAACATGTTTTTGAATTTTTCAAGTTGTATGTATTTTTTGTTTGTTTTTAGTGCGTAAAATATCTAATATATATTTCTGTAATGCTGCAGATCGAGGATTGGTGAGGCCAGTAGGATCTTCACCACTGGAACGACGAGGGGAATAGTACCAGGAAGAGGAAGATGAGGCAGGGTGATTCCGCGATGTAGAGCGGAATATCGAGGGATTGACCATGGGTATTCCTCCAATGAGGATGCCCGAGGTTCCTTATCATCTTCAGAGGCATACCTTGGGTGTGCCGGAGTGGATTAGCAGATTAATCCGCCATGTTGCTAGGGAAATAGTATGCTGTCACGAGCATCGTGCTCCTCGTGATTAGATCTTGGCAGTATTTTTTCAGTATTAGAGACATTTACACGATATGTAAGCCATAGTGCCAATTTTTGTATGGTTTATAGTCCCGATTTTTGTCTTTTAACGCATTTTGATACTATATGTGACTCGATAAAAACTTTTACATGGAATATACATGGACCTATCTCTATTGTTTATCTATAATGACTTGTATGTTACATTTTTACATGTTTTTTCATGATGACCTTGATTATGTGTGAGCTAGATGCCAATTCAACATGTAGTTAGCTAACGAATTAGATATTGTGTTCAATTGCCTTGGTATATGTTGATATAGAATATAATCAAATGATCGTTCAAAGAGGCGTACCCTTCTATATAAACGAAGTAATATGGGATCGAGGACGGTATAAATGCGCTTTAGTTGAGATACCACAAGCTGAAAGTCTAGGTAGACTATAAGATGATGGATTCTAAGAGAAGATACATTAGTCAGAAGTCCAATAACTGCATGATACTCCGATATGTTATTCATTGCGGGGCCTAAGCAGATTCTACCCGAGGATATCAACTCGCTAGTAGGGGAATACAATGCCCATGCTGCAGAAGCAAGGTTCTGGGTATGTCGACTAGAACCATCTGTAAATCCAAAGTATATCGACATTTGCACATGAAGCACAAATCGAGATAAATAGTTGTGAACGAGATAGGATCCTGACACGCAAAAATTAAATCAAAATCACACTATAGATACACTATATACAAAGTGTTTTACATAGGATGATCCTATGCATAAAATCTATTCCGGTAAATCCCATTACGGGGCTCTCCCAAAGGCGTGTCATCACAGTCATTTAGCTCATAAGCTCCCTTCTCTAACACTCGTTTGACAATGTATGGACCATACCACATGGCCTCTAATTTGTTTTTACCTAGTTTGTTGTGCATTTGATCATAGGTTAAGACTAGGTCACCTTCATTAAAAATGAGATATTGGATAGATTTATCATATTGAATCTTAACGCGCTTTTTATGAGCCTCATAAGCGAGCGCAGCGTCGCGATGAGTTTCATCAAGCTTAGTTAGGTATAGAAACCGTTCTTCTTCGGTAGTACTGTTAGGTAAGAGTTCAATGGACAATTTGAGGGATGGGATTTCACATTCAATCGGAAGGATAGATTCCATGCCATAGACCAATTGGAATGGTGTGAACCCGGTCGCATTTTTGACTGAAGACCTGTAGGCCCAAAGAGATCAAAATAATGCTAAGTGCCAATTTGATTTTTGGGTTCCCACCATGCGTTGGATCATTTTTTTTCAAGACCTTGTAAATTGCCTCTACTTGTCCATTTTACTGGGGGTAATAAGGGGATGAGTTTTCATGATGAAAACCCAATTTGGAACTTAGTTCAACCATCATATGATTCCTGAAATGCGAACCATGATTAGTTACAATGGCTTGAGGGACTCCAAACCTTGCGATGATATGATTGAATATGAAAAGTGTTGTCATTTTGTTGTCTTCTGCATATGTAGGCATGGCTTCATCCCATTTGGTAAAATAATAACAACTACGATGACATAACTATGCCCCCCGGATGAAGTAGGCTTACAATGCATGAAATCGATACCCCATTTTGCAAAGGGGCTGACAACAATAACGGGATGAAGTGGAGCTGGATGGGAATGTTTCTTAGAATGGAAGAATTGGCATGGGGGGCACTTCTTGACCGCTTCAATGCAATATTTGAAGATGGAAAGCCAGAAGTAGCCCGCGCGGAAAATTTTCTGGGCTCTAGCCATCCTAGAAAAGTGACTGCCACAAGCTCCAGAGTGGCAGTCATTGAGTACGCGTTCGGCTTCATCAAGAGTTAAGCAATGGTGTAAAATGGAATCGATACCACGATGGTATAAAGTATCACTAATGATAAAATAATATTTGGCGTGGTGTCGGATGAGACGCCGCTCATCGCGATTGGGATCGGACCAAAAGCGTTGGGTTTGGAGATATAAAACTATGTCTCCATACCATGGATCAGTTGTGCCAATGAGGAACAAAGACTCGTCAAGAAGAGAGTCAATGGGATCAGATTGGTCATTGACACGGGGGCAGTGCGCAAATGAGCTCAGCAAAGACCAAGGATTTTTTGGATTTTGCTTTTGCAAACTCCAAATCGAACTCCTGGAGTACAACGATCCAACGAGATTACTTTCCCCCTAGCACTTGACGTGTTAGGATATAATACATTGGATTAAAGTAGGCAATAACGATGGTCTCGTGGAGTAAAATATAATGTCGGAATCTCTGGACAGCAAAAAAAGGTTGCGAGAGCCAGTTTCTCCACATTTGACTAACGTGTTTCAGAGTGAATGAGACTCTTACTGAGATAGTAGACCACATTTTATTGACCACTATTGTCTTCCTGTACTAACACCATTCCAATAGTGGAAGTAGAGGCAGCGAGATATAAAATATAGTTCCGTGTATAATTGGGGGGTTGTAACACAGGAGCGTTCGTCAGGGCCTTTTTCAGATTATCAAAAGACTATTGAGCTTCATCATCCAAAATAAAGGGAACATCCTTTTTGAGAAGTCTCATATAGCCCCGAGTGATATCAGAAAAATTACAGACAAAGAGGCGTAAAACGTTTGCATGCCCTTGCAAACTTTGGAGTTCTAGTATATCAGTAGGTGAAGGTAAAGCTAAAATAGCTTCAACCTTCAGTGGATCAAGGCGAATGGCATCCTTGGATATTATGAACCCTAACAATCTACTAGATTCAACACAAAATACACATTTGTGACGATTCAAGCGAATGTTGTAGTGGCGGCACTGTAGAAATATGGCACTTAGGTGGTCGGGATGATCTTCTCGCATAGAAGAATGAGTGGGTAAGTCATCCAAACATGGTTCCACAACATGCTTGATATCGTGAAATGCGTAAGACATGGCCCATTGAAAAGTAGCCCCAACGTTCTTGAGGCCAAAAGGTAACTTGCGATATGCAAAGGTTCCCCATGGGAAGATGAAATTAGTCTTATGCTGGTCTACTGGGAGTATCTCAATCTAATTATGAGCCAAACAAGCCATCCATGAATGAAAAGATGACACTCCCAGCACAGTTATCGATAATATGGTCGATGAAGGGTGTTGGATAGTTGTCCTTAGGACAAGCTTTGTTCAGGTCCCTATAATCAACACAAACTCTAATCGTGCCATATTTCTTAGCTACGGGAACGATGTTAGACACCCAGTCTGTCAATGGGAGAGGATATATGAAACCATCTCGAGGGAGCTTTTCAATTTATGCCTTAATGGCTGTAGTTTTTCTGGGATGAACGGGTTGAAGTTTTTTCCTAACAGGTCGTGCATTGGGATAAACCCTGATTTCATGGACCACGATAGATGGGTCAATTCCCAACATTTCTTCATAACTCCATGCGAAAACATTGTGTAACTCCTTAAACAAGGCTGTATAGAATTCCACCTCAGAGGGTGTACAAGTTTTGACTAAATGGATATTTTCCACGATACCAGGTTTCACTAATATGTCTATTGGAAAAATTTCCATGATGTTATCTAGATTTCCCTCGAAAAACATGTTGTGCGCGAGGATGGGAATCTGATATGTTTGGACAATATCATGTGAAACAGTGGATTTGTTGTTGGGATCTATTGCGTGGATCATAGGAAAAGAAGATCGGTGATGGTGATATTTCCATGGAGGTTCGTCAATGCTCATGATTTCCCTGATAGACTCGTCAGAGGGAAAAGTCTGTAAAAGAGAATCAAAAGAGGGGAAAGAGGAATCGATCCAAGATGGGAGAGGTGCCACCGGCTAGTGGTCAATAGAATCCATGCAATTAGAAGCGGATTGAATCGCATGATATGTTTCTTGATTTAGGTTCAAAGGCATGCAATCACCAATGTTTTCGTACTCAGTGGGACTCGATATAACCCAAGAATCATTAGGTTCATGGGATTGAAAGGTACTCGAAGAGATCATGTTGATTGAAAAGACTAGGGGTGGAAGCTCTGGGAATACTCCAATGATAGAAGAGTCCTTCAAAAGACCAACACCAATGTCTTCATAGTGATGTTGAGATTGTGTCAACAGGGGGACAATATTGGTGGTGTTGGAATGGATATCCGAAGTGCAAAAATCCAACTGATCAATGGTGACAATTTTCCCTTGATGAGGAAATTGTACCAAACGAAAAACTGATGATGCTACGGCGGTCATGGCATAAAAAAAATTACAACCAAGTAGGATATTGTAATCCAATGGAGCATCTACAATTTCTACATGGATGGATACGATTTCCCCCCCTAGTTCAACAACGAGTGATGGTATGAGTCCGTAAGGTTGGAAACCACGACTGTCAAAATATTTCAAAGTAGCAGGAGACTGAGTTACCTCTGGAGAGCCAATAGCTCTCCAGCAAGACAAAGACATGATAGAAGTGGAGGCACCTTCGTCCAAAATGGTATGATGGATGTTTTTTCCACAAATTTTGGTATGAATATGAAAATCCAGCTGGTGAGAGAGCCTTGGCTTAAAATATTCCAAATTAAACATAATTGTGTTAGACGAGTCTGGGTCAACAACTCCAAGTGTTGACAACAAGGTTCTACGTTGACTAGGGAAATGCTATAGAACTTCGAGAGTAGACATTGCACAAGGTGCTTGAGCTAAATCATCGACAATATTGTAATTTCGAGCAGCTCGTGTGCTTGGATTGAACGTCGCTTTTCAAATGGTGGCCTTTGGTGGGTGCAACACGGTGTCAGGAAAAGGCCTTTCAATGTGAAGAGGGCCATTAGGTGGAGGAGCAGAAGGAGGGTCTTCCATGGGAGATATATCTTTTAGAGTCCCATTTTTGTTTGAATTTGGAATAGAATCATAGGTATTTTTCCTAGTAGATAAATGCACAGTCTTGTTACTCATCATGAGGATGTCACGGTTTGCGGATGTCTCTGGTTGAGTGGGATCGTTTGGAGCGTCCCCTTGTGGGGGGGGGGGTGTATGTGTGACCATTTGCTGTTTTTGAGATGGGAAAGGGTCAGTTAGGATTGCCGGGCGGGAAGAGCCTTTCAAAAATTTGTTAACTTCCTCACGATAAGGACAATCTTTTATATAGTGGTATTCCTGGAAAATAAGGCAGGGGAAATTAGCTTTCCTTTTGGGTTTGTTATCAGCATTAGTTTGTTGTGGTTTTGGATTTTCCTGCTGAGGAGAATATTTTTTGGATTTCCTTTTACTATTATTCTTTTTCCCTCCATATTGTTGTGGTGAGGATTGAACTGTGTTCACCTCGGAGGTCTGAGCAGGAGAAGTAGTGTTTTTGGATACAACCTGGTTTTGAAGTGGAGGAGAAGTATTTTGTTGTCCACTAGATTTTGCTGCAGGCTGGGACTTCACAGAACCAAACAAACCATCGATAGGAGGTTCGGTAGCAGGCCTGGATGGATTGCCGGTGGGGCGGGGGGCATGAGGGATCAATTCATATAAAGTTTTGGATTGGGAGTAAACAAAGTCCAGATACCGAGCACGACTGATCGCCTGCTCTTCTATAATAGCCCCGCCCATTGCAACATCCCTAGCAATAGGTGGCAGTAATGACTTTGTAAACCAATCCACTAATAATTGGTCAGGAATAAGATCCTTAATCAACCTTCAGAATCTCCTCCACTCATGAATGTGATCTGAAATGTGAGTAGAGGTGGATTGTTGCAGCGAAGTTAATAGGTCTGTGCTAGTTTCGTATTGAATGGGAAGCTAAAAATGCATCAAAAACTGCATTACAAGGGAGTTGAAATCTCAGAAAGAGTGTTGTGGAACCTCAATATACCATTTTGTTTCCGTCTAAGTGAGTGTACGTTGGAAGAGCCGTAATTGAATGGAATCATCCATCAGTGAGTTCGAAGAACACCAAAGATGGAATGTCATAACGTGATTTTTTGGGTCTTCCTCGGGTTTTGCATCGAATTTCAGGATATCCGATGGTAATTTGGCAGGGATAGGTGTCCAATGTGGCTCATGCCAAATGGGACCGTTTATTAATCTTGAAAAATCAGGCAGGTCCAATGTTTCCAGGAAGGGAAGTTGTCTATTCGGTTGTGGGTACGAATAATTTTGATGGGGTGCTGGGATGCCTGTCGGGCCCTGCACCGTAAATTGTGGCATATTATACCCATACATATTTCCCGTGGGGTACTGTTGGAAGTTCCGTGGGTTAGGGACCATGGGGTTAACTGGTTGTTGGTTGGGAATCATAGGATTTACCAATTGATTCGGAATCGAATTGTACACCGGTTGTTGAAAATGTTGTTGGGTGGGATTGAATGGTGTAGATACAGGGGGTGGTGGGACCCATTTATGGTTCACAAATCCTTGATTGGGTGGATTAACCATACCTTGAGTAGGAGGAGGTGTCTGAAAGGGTGGATCCAATGGATTGTTTGTTCTGCCTTGATTAAAAGGTGGGGTTTGGGGAGGTGGGATCCATTTATTGTTTGAGACTCCAGGATAAGGTAGCCTAGGATTCAGATTAGGGTTAGGGGGGTAAAAATATTGACATTGATTTGTGTGCCCCCTAGTAGGGTTCTGGTTACCGAATGAAGGTTTCCCCCTAGTAGATGGGATTTGTAGTCCCCATGAAGCAGATGGTCCTAACAGAGGAGGTTGGTTACTGGTTCTGCTTGGGGCACCAATGAAAGGTTGTCCTCCAGAAATAATGTAAATTGTGGCTGAAGATTGACTTTCAGGCACAACAGGTCTTCCAACAGTGGGAATAAACGGTCTTCCAACAAAAAAATTGGAAGAGATTGACCATGCAGGTTGGTTGGCTGCATTACTAGTACCGATTTGTGAAGATAGATGTGCACAAGTTCCAGATGACACAGGTAACCGAGGGATGCTAGAGTTTATCCCCTGACTATAAATTTCCCATACAAAGTGACCAATAATTTCACTTGGTAAAAGAAGCGGGGAAGGTTGAAGGGGAGTTTCTGGTGTTAACTGCATAGGTCCTGGAAAGGTGCAGAAATCATTAAGGGCTTGGCCCAGAATTGTGTTCCATAATGATGAAGATGGATAAAAAATGTTTCCTGTTCCTGAATCGTCAGGTAGATGTTCAGAATAGATCAAATCTGTGGGTGCGGATTGTCCTATGAATGAAATGCCATAGGTAGAATCATGGGAAGTGGATTGGGGGATTCTTGAGTCATGAGGGTTCACCACTTTGGATGTGGATGATGATGAAAACGCTGAGTTCGAAGCCATCATTTGTGCAGCTTCACGTCTAAATCTGTCCATTGCCGCACGTTTGTGGGCTAGACTAACAAGTTATGCTTGTATGGATGCCATGATTTCATGGTCCGTAGGAAGATCAGGAGAAGACATTCCGAATGTTTTGTTACTAGAAGATCCAAATTCGTAGTTGGGCATAACCGAGGTATTAGGAATGACAGGTGGGGAAGGCACATGTACTAAAGGTTGGATAATATTTTCATCCAAGTGAATCGTTGTAGAAGGGAAAGGGTCGGATTCCTCAATAATCTCAATATATCCTTCGGGGAGATCATTTTGTGATGGCATCTCCGGAGCTATGCTATTTTCTGAAGTGATAATAACTTCTAGCGCAATGTCGGCTTGTGGTGGGACACTAAACTCAGGCACTACAGTGGTTTCCAATGTTGCAATAACTTTGTTGAGATATTGTAACTTCAAAGAATATTATATTTGTACTTTATTATTTCGGAGATGTTTCATTCGTCCGCGAAGATCTTATTGTATATTTGGAGATGTTTATTCCTCCGTCGGAATGTGGTAGCTTGGGTTATTAGACTTCCCTAGTGGGGGTCGGCCCTGTATATGTTATGTGGGTCAAAGGGTTGTTAGACCACCCTAGTGGGGTCGACCCAGTCAGTTATAATAGGGTATTTAACCTATTGGTTAAATACGAGCCTACATGTACTGTGTAAAAGATATGTCAGAGTAGTGTATAAATAGAGGAGGTGTATTCCTCATTTGACACACTCACTCACTTGAGAGAGGCGCACTTGTGGAGGAGAGGTCTGCTATGGTGGAGGAGGAGATCATGTCTTTGGTTTTCATCTTTGTATATTGCTGGTCATCTATATTGAGGAAGCTTTGCTGGGTTTTCTACCCCATGAGGGTTTCCCAGGATAAATTTGTGTCTCTTGTGTTTATGCTGTGCTTGTTGTTTCTTCAGTGATCCTCTATATGCTATTATTGTGAAATGGAATGTAATGCTGCTATTTTCTGTCTTAGCATATTAAATCTTAACAAACTTCTGGTAGTACACTAATTTCTGGTGGTATAGGAGTTTGTGATATTGTAGCAACTGGTGGTGTCGCACTGGTTGATTCTAGAACAATCCCTCGACTAGCTAGTCTGCTAGTAGGGGGAGTGGGGATGCGTGAAGATGTCGGGCGGCTGACCCTAGGTACAGATGGTTCGGGACTCATCCCTTGTTGTCTTCGTGATTTCCTTTGATCCGCCATGGAACAAGACTAAGTGATATGGGACCGATGCCGCAACAAGAGAGTGATAAAAAAGAGGCCAAAAAGCCAACAAGCACCACTAAAAAATAAAAAGACCCTCTACAAGGTATAAGAGCAAGCAATCCTCCTATCTAAGATCCGTAGACCTCAACAGATTGTATCCTTCGCAAGGCGATGAAATCCAAGTCGGACAATACGAAATGAGAGACCAATATAGGTGAAGGGATATCCCTCTACCGAAAGGGATCCCGAGTAAAAGAGCCCTAGAAGGATGGTCACTAGGATACCTCGTTCATGACATGTTTGGGAAGGTTTACTGGAGCTTCTGCCTTTTGGCCCTTGTACAACTAGTATGGAAGCCATAAACTACAAGGAAGATAATGGATTGATGTACTTAGGCACTAAGTGGAGTGCGATATTCCACAAAGTCCGTCTGGAACTAGTCCTCGCTGCTTACCCTCGTGGAATGGGATCCCCCCAAACAAATTGGTGTATAACCGTGTCAACAAATACAAGAGGATTTTAGCATCCTAAGAGAAAACAACTATGTCTCAGATGTAAAATGACAAGGGGGAATTATTTGGATTCCTATCCCCGATGTCCTACCTAACTACCCAATTCTTTTATGTCCTCAAACGAGGTTAATGTGTGTTTAGTTAAGGCGTTAATTTTAAAGGATTGTTGTTTTACTCAAGGGAAGTGAAAGTGAAATTCGGTGGTGTGTAGACCTGACTCAAAGCATGCAAATATGGATGAATCTATGCAAATATTTTTCCTTTCGATGAACTTCTAGCTACAAAGGGAGAGAGTTCTTTTTTGTTCCCAAATGTAAAAGACACAAATGCAACTTTTTGAAAAAGAAAAATACTCACTTTTTGTCTTTTCTTTTCAATTTTATGTGTCAAATAAAAATATGAAATACTCTTTCACACCAAATACATCCAAAAACAAATCGAAAAACAAACTTTTTTGCTTTCTTTTCTACTTCAAATGAGCTTAAAAATGACAAGTAAATGGAAGAAAGGTTCTTTGATTGCAAAAAATGTTTTAACATTAAGTGAAGAGGGAAAAAAGGGTTTTGATAAGTTTCCAATCAAATTTCAAGAATTCAAAAAATGCATAGATTCTTCACAAAGTAATAAATTTCCAATAATCTTCTTCTAGGATGCAAATGAGTGTGCAATAATTTCCTTGATTTAAACAAAATGATCACTTTTGAAATATAAAGCCAAAGAATCCATATAAGATATCTATCACTTCTTTTCACTTCAACTCAAAAAATCCAAACCATAAATTAAAGAATCAAACAAACTTAACAAACTTTTAGACCTTTAAATTGGGAGCAGAAGAGTTTATGAGTTATCAGACCAAGTTAAAAAAGAAGGTGATGAAAATGGTAAAGGTGGTTATAATAATCTTCCAATTTTCAACACACTAATAACTTTTGCAATTTCACTCTACAATCCAAATGAGGACTACAAAGAAAACCAAAAATGTGGAAATCAAGATGGGATCACACAGATCTAATCAAGATCAGATGGCTAAGATCAAGAAAAAAACCAAAGGCAAACATCATTCAAGCAAAAAACTAAGTTTCAGAGTGAGATACAGGGAATTTTCGCTCCCTGGAAGAACACCTAGGCGCGAAAATAAGGGATTTTCGCGCTCTAGACTACTACAGAGGTGTGAAAATTCAAGTATTTTCGCTCTATGGTACACAAGAGGGGCACAAAAATACAACGTAAGGAGGCAAGGGCGAATGTCTGAGATGAAAATGATCAATTTATGACGTTTTAAGACTTAGAGGGCCCAACAATGAAGATCAGGATGTCAAATAAAGGTAAAAAATGAATAGTTCCAGAGGTAGGAGATCAAATCTTAAAGATTTAATGACAAATTAAACCTGGGATGTCCCTAGTATGGTCACCAATTTCTGTGTTAGATAATTCATCCTACGGATAGATAAACCCTCCCAAAGATTGAATTAAGTTTGCAAATGTCCAATCTAAGACAGAAACAAAACAAATGGTAGTTTATTCTCCTATATCTAACACAATACATTAAGCATAAGAAGAAAAGGAAGCAATGGGACTTACCTCTAGTTCGTTGGTTGTCTTGACTCCAGCTCCAAATTTTATTTCCAAATGTTGAACATGTTTGAGCAAAACAAAAGGGCAAGAAACCTTCAAGCAATAGATGTATTGATCTAGAACTAATCTATAACATATCATGCATCCAAATGGTAAGAAACAGGATATGGGAGAATAAGCCAAGTTATGATTAAGAAAGCTAGAAAATATAATTACAATGTTATACCTTGATGTCCAAGATGATAGTACCTCCTTCCAAGCTCTCCTTTGCTACCTCTGCAAGACTTCTAAGATCATAAGTTTGATGCCTCCAAAATTTCTCCCTTTAGCTCATGGATGGCCTTCTTCTTATAGGATTTGGGAGGCCAACCACTAAGAGAGAATGATGGATCTAGATGAGAAAAAGATGGATCAAGGAGCTGAATCATACCAAGGAAGGAGGGTGAGATGAGATTAGAGAGGAATCCCTATCCCATGAAAATATCCTTGAGATTCAAGATCCTAAGATCAAGGGATATAGTTGTTGAAGGATTTTCGTGCCCCCAGGACTGAGCATAGCACGAAAAGGTTGTAATTTTTGTGCCCCCGCAGGCATGCAGAGCACGGAAATTTTGTATTTTTGCGCCATGCACCACTAGTAGGGTGCATAAATATTGGCAAGATGGGCTTGGTGAAGTGGCATTCGACCCTTAAAGGTTGGATTTTCCTCCAAGTAAGAATAGGGAGGGGAACAATATGACGAGGAAGGGTCTCAACACATCTTAGTAGACATGAACATCATGTTCTTCATGGTGGTGTCTCAACACATCTTAGGAGACATGAACATCATGTTCTTCATGGTGGTATGGCATGAAATCTCTCAATGGTTTATAGAGTGACAATTTGAGGTATAACAAAGGGGGAAGGGGAATTAGGAGAGATAGAGAGAGAGGGGAGTTAGAGGTAGAGGGAGTAGGATAGATACAAAGATGGGGGGTGGTTAGTGGTAGGGGAAGGAGATGGGGGGTTGTAAGTGGTAGGGGGGAGAGGATTAGGTGGAGGAGTAGGGGAAGATAGAGAGAGTGGGAGTGTAGATTAGTAAGGGTTAGGTGGAGGAGGGGAGAGAAAGAGAGAGAGAGAGGAGGGGGGTTAGTAGCAGGGGGAGGATATGTGGGGCTAGGGGTAGAGAGAGAGATATATGTTTTTGGGGGTGTGGTTAGTGGTATAGGGGAGGGCGATTGGGAGAGAGAGAGATATTTTTGGGGGTGTGGTTAGTGGTCTAGAGCGGAGGTGGATTAGGGGAGAGAGAGAGAGGGGGGGGAATGTCAGTGGTTAGTGGTAGGGGGAGGGGGATTACAAGAGAGAGAGAGAGAGAGAGAGAGAGAGATTGTGGGTTAAGGGTTTAGAAAAAGAGAGAGAGATTGTGGGTTAAGGGTCTAGAGAGAGAAAGAGAGAGTTACATGGAAATTTCGTCATCACCATGATAATGAACCATGTACCTTTCAACCTTTCCATAATCCCTCAAGTACTTTGCTAAAAATTACCTGGAAGATGAGAATCATGAGTTTTATTCCCTCCAAAAAACTTATTTGGCAGCAATGTCGCATCTTGCTATCTGACAATATGTGACACTCTTCAGTGTCACAGTTTTCTCTCTGACAATTCGAGACATTTTCGCAGGTTTCTTTAATGTAGACTGCGACATCCCTAATTATCATAGGTTGCTCTTTAGCAGGGTGCGACATTGTTTGTATGGATAGAAAAAAAGAAGGTTCGAGGAGCTTCTAGAGAGAAGCCCTCATGGATGGATATCCCCTCCTATTAGGGTGGATCTTAGCTGAACTCCTCACTTGTTGGAATCTCACCCTATCCTTCTCTCCTTATCTTCTCATCTCCTCCTTATCCCTTTTTCCCTATAAATGCAAGCTCATTCCCATTGGTTGGAGATGGAGAGTTCATAGTAGCTAAATGATAGAGAAATTGTGCTAGAGAGTTGAACCTTTGATGGCCATTCTCTTGAGACAAACTAAGGTAAAGGACCCATTGGAAGGACCTTCACAATGTCAAGACAAATGGTTGTAAGCCCGTTCCATTATTTGTTTATAATACAACAATATATTTCCTTTCCCATAAAGATTTTTCTTGTTTGATTTAAATCTTTAGAGCATTTCTCCTTGACTATTTTCTTAGATCTTATAAATAGTACATTGTTGCTTTCACTTGTACTGTTTTGTGTTGTCTTCATCTAGAAATCACTAACCAAAACAAAGGAAATGGGAAGAAAAACTAGCAAGGACAATCTCCAATCACAAGGTATGAGATGAGATCTCTTTGCTAGTTAATACTTTGATTGTATGATCTAGGGAAAGTTTTATTATATTCTGTCATGTTTTGTTCTAGATTTGAACCATTCGAACTAAGGATTCTAGCCTTTGTCTTCATTGACCGAATTATCCGTAGAGAGAGAGAGAGAGAGAGAGAGAGAGAGAGATCCGTAGAGAGAGAGAGAGAGAGAGAGAGAGAGAGAGAGAGAGAGAGAGAGATCCGTAGAGAGAGAGAGAGAGAGAGAGAGAGAGAGAGAGAGAGAGAGAGAGAGAGAGAGAGAGAGGTAAGGTTGAGAGAGGAGGGGGGGTTAGTGGCAGGTAGAGGATATGGGGAGGGGGGGTTAATGGTAGGGGGGAGGGGGATTAGGAGAGATAGAGAGAGAGGGGCGTTAGGGGTGAGGGGAGTAGGAGAGAGAAAGAGATAGCATGGGGAGGTAGGGGTAGGAGGGTGAGGAGTGGGGGTAGAGAGAGAGAGAGAGAGAGAGAGAGAGAGGAATATTGAGGGATTAGGGGTTTATATATATATATATTATATCTATATATATATATTATATATATATATATTATATATATATATATTATATCTATATATATATATATATTATATATATATATATATATATATATAGAGAGAGAGAGAGAGAGAGAGAGAGAGATGTGGGTGGTTAGTGATAGGGGGGGGGTATTAGGAGAGAAAAAAAGGGGGGTTTGATCTGGGATCTTTTATTCGATGACTATCATGAATTGCATAAAAAGTGCATGAACTTAAACATATGTGCACCATACATCAAGAAGCATAAACATGACATAGGACACCACAAAATAAGACATAATACGTTACAACAGAGTTCGTCAAAAGGATGGAATACATTGTCAGACCCACTTCTCAATGGAGAGGCCTCGATATTATCTCAGCAAAATACATGGCATTACCTTAATGCTGGCAATGGAGAAAATCCACTGCTCGAATCCAAATTATGACTACACCAGTGACTCCATCTCAAAAAACCAGTGAAAAAAGACTATATGTACAACCACTTTCACCCCAAGAATAGCCACAACAATCTCCCTCTCTCTCTCTCTACACACAAGTAAAGCTTACATATAGAAATTGTGTCCAATGACGCTTGGATCCTCCTCCAATAGCTTATGGATCTCTCTTCAAAGCATATCGAACGACCAAAAGTGAGTCCCTTCCAAAGTTGAATGCATGGATTTATATAGCTTGAAGTTACCCATGGTGGCATGTTTCACATGAATTATTTGTTATCCCATAAGTTGGCATAAGTTACAACCAATTTATAAATGTGGCACGGTTGTTGGGATTTTGGTTAAAACCACATGTTTGTTTCTTTTATATGTAATTTCCCATTTGTTATAACAACCCACCAAAAACATAATATAATATACCCCTTTTGACATATACCAAACCCATGGAATATCGCATCATATAAACATGGGTGTTGGTAGTTGTTTGGCATGCCAAATGGTTAACAAACTTTGGCATATCTATGTGCTTCCACCTTGGTATAATGTTGGTTGGTTGTAAATATATAATAATATATTTGTTGATCCATTTAACCTCCTGCCAATGAACCAACCATTTTAAATTGGGGTTTGGTTAGGGCTCGGCCGGACTAGCCGTCGGGTTCGGTCTCGGCCAGTCGGACCTTCCCCCCAACTCTACCTAGATTCAATCTCAAATATAGAATATTCCATTTCTATAATACGAATTATGGCGTGGTGTAGTGGTAATATGTTGGACTTGGTTAGAGGAGGTCGGGGTTCAATCCCGCAGTGTTTAGTCCAGCCTTTGGGCCAATTTTGGCTTGTCTCGGGGTGACACATGTCGCCATATGGTCGGTCCACATGTTTCTCTAGGAATGGGCCACGTTGCTGCCATGTAACCACCAACTGATCTGCCATGTCACCTGATCCTGCCGTGTGGCATCATGGAGGTCTGCCACGTAAGTCCCGTAAGGCCACGTGACACCCTTTCAGTGGTTCCACGTGGCCCACTTTGCATACTTTAAAACAGTCTCGCTGAAGCTTTAGATCACGATATATCGTCCCTCCGGAGTCTGTTTGACGTGATTCAAGCGGTGTTGGAATCATATCGACGAGCCATTCATGGTGGTACCATGTTTGCTGAGATTCAAGGACTTTTATTTTTAGGCCTTTTAAGATCCTCCTGGATCATTCCTCCCCGTTGAGAAGCTTTTGGGCCTCCAAAGCCTTAACAATCAATAGATAGGTGAGGGAATCACTCCCTCAATATTCCCTTCTCGATCCACCTGGATTTGTAGTATTCTTGGACTGCTTGGTGTACCTGCTGAACCCTCTGGATGAAACGAACAACTTTTGACATAGTTAATCCCTTTACAAAATCCATGGAGATACTCTCCCAAGGATAAGAAGAAACAAGAAGTGGTGTGTGTAGCCCCAATTTTCTAATAGTGGGATTACAAAAGCAAAACACACACCCCTTTACATTTATAATTACAATCATTTTTATCTGAGACAAATGTACTACAATCCTCTCTACCCCAAAATGCCCAAATACATGAGAAGTACAAGCTTCTCCAACATGCTTAAGGGTAGGAATACAAAGTTTACCCAAAGGTAGAGTAGCTTGTCTTGCAAATCAAGCCTTTTAACCTGCAAACCATGGATTAGCCTTTCAAAAGCATCTTTGAACACTTCATAAATATCATACTGTTCAACATAACTGACATGAGCTAAAGAATCATTCTTCAAAATAATAGATGCATAAATAAGAGGTCTCAAAAGCATATATGCTTTCATGGCATCATTCTTGAATGGCTGCTGAATATTTGACAAGGTTGATACTGGGGTTGGACTGATCTTCTCTTTCACCATGTTGGAAGCTTCTTGTTGATTTATTCCCCATTGAGAGACTTGTCCCATCTCAAGCACTTCATTCTTAGAACAAGGATCAAAAGCATCATTGGGCATACCATGATCTTTTGCTTTCCTCTTCACGTGCCTTGCACTAAGTGGTGAGTTAGCTCCCATGCCGTGATCTCTAACAATATATTCCACCCCATCTTTGGTGAGATGGTACTTGTTCTCATGGCGAAAGAAGATATCCCTCTTGTCATAAATATAAGGACTCCCAAGTACAATACCAAAAACATCCAAAGGAATGCCAAATTTTTGTGCATATTCCCAGCCCAAGTTGCATGTCTCAACAATGAACAAGGTTAAATGTCGAACCCCACAATTTAAATGACTGTTGTAGGTGAAGTTTGTATCATTCAAGCAACCCTAACATGGACTATTTGAAAACTTTTTTCAGAAATTTTTAATGAGCAAAGTGAAACACAGTCAACGAACCACATAAAATTTAGACACTTAATTTAACCAATTGGCTTGGGAAAAACCCCTAAGGGAAAATTCGGGAGAGAGAGTGAGAGTATTTTATTAATTTAGTCAAAGAATTGTACAACACAATTTTATTACATAGGTACAACTTCTCTCAACCAGACTTCCTGTAGGTGCTACCTCAAAGTTTGTGCAGGGAAGCACCTTTGAATTCTGTGCAACTCCTGCTCGAAGTTTGTGCCCTCTCAATACCTCAAAATTCATCCCTATAGCAGTCTTCAACCTCGAAAAGTATGTCGATTGTACCAGCAAACCACTGCCTCGATTTTTGTGCCCAACAACCTGGGAATTCGTGCTATATGGAAATCTTGTATGGCCTCGATTTTTGTGCCAGATATATACCTCGAAATATGAGCCTGCCTCAAAATCTATGCTGTATGATTTTCCTCGAATTCTGCACAAAAATTCTCCTCGAACTTTGTGCCTGTTAGCTCCTCGAAATTTGGGCTGTTGCTCCTCGAAATATGTGTTGCACCACTGTACGATCTCCTTGGAAAATGTGCCTAGGTTTCTTTCTCTCTCCTGCTGGTTGAATTCTCCAATGGCTCATGAAGAACTCCTCTCCAAATCTCTTGGAATGTGTGCCTCTTCACATGGATGTCTGCCTTTTATGAAAATTCTCTGGGGTAGCTGAATGGCCATCTAATCCAAGGGCCCTCATTGGTTTAGATCGACATATGAGAAAATTCTCTCCAAAAATTAATTTTACTCAACCACCTTTTAAATTTTTCATAAAGTTTATTTTAATATCTCAAGTGAAATTAATGCTCATCTCAAGTCATTAATATAATGGTCATATGAAATTTCCCCTTTCCTAGTGACTTAGGCAAAAATCACTAGGGTAATAAATCCTTGGTACAAAATCAATAAGGAACCACATCCAAATCAACCTCATCTATCAAATTAGAAGTAATAACAAACCTTAATGTACACTGCTTGGTAACCTGAAGTTTTGCATTGTCATGCACCCAACTGAGAGGGTAAGGTTTTTGGTGAGGCCTTGTGGTTAGTCCCAATTTCTTCACAATCTCCTCGTATATCAAATTAACTTGTGAGCCTGGATAAAACAGAGTTTCCACTTTTGTGTGCTTTGTCACTATCCTTATGTGGAACAATTCACTTCTTCTTCTATCATTTTCAAGAGATGGAATTGTAGAACTTGAACTAGCATGAAAGATATGGTTACCTTGTAAACCGACTACTGCGATCATTTCTTTATCACCTGAATCGGAACCCAAGTCTTGTTGCACTATAGAAACAATATTCTTCTTTCCTTTGCCTCTAAATTTCTTAGGCTTGAGCTCAGGATGTAGCTTCTATCAATGCTCCTCATCATGCCCATATTTCTCATAATGAGCGCAATGGAGGTTTCCTTCCTTCTTATTTGTCATAGGTGTCCTCTTATCCTTGCCTTTTCCTTTGAAATGGTATTTTGAATGCTTGGATGGCCTTTCTTTGTGTGCACTCTTTCCCCTACTTTCAAGGTGAGTAGCTTGCACACTTGCTTCATCCAAACTAGTAGGATTCAACAACAACAAAGTATGACGAAGAGAGTTGTTAAGTGCACCAATATATTTCAACAGAGTGTCAAGAGAGTCTAAAGAAACATTTAACTCAAGTGATTTCTTTCTAAACTCTTATGTAAATATTTGAACACTCCAACCCTTTCCTCGTGTAAGAATTTTCCAATCCATCATATCTTTTTGAACATAACCCAATGGATATAATTGATTACGTGATGAAGAAATGAACTTAGACCATGAAGAAAAGAGTTTACCATTTTTCTTGCTACCTTTCTAAAGTTTTCTTTCCCACCATACGAGGGTTGTTCCTTCCAGCTGAAGAGAAGCCAACTAGATCTTCACCTCTTCCTCTTCGATCTGTTGAACTTGGCAATAAACTTCGATCTATCTTATCCAATTATTCAACTTATCTGTATTCGATTCCCCCATAAACATGGGCAAGTCATATTTCACATCAAGATTCAATAATGGCTTTTTAAAACCCTCTTTATGAGGAAACTTGGAATGATGAGAATGGGATGAAGAAGAAGAGATTGAACTTGAACTTGAGGCTGAAGGTGAAGATGGAGGATCAAGAGGATTTCCTCCACTTCCTTGATTCACTGAAGCATTGTCCTCTTCTTTTTATTTCTTCTTATTTTCCTTCTTTTCCAACTTCTCTTGATAATTTGCAAACAATTGTTCTACCCTATCTACCATCTAGTAGAAATCCTTGTGGAAAGCCTTCTCATTCTTGTTACAAGAGTTTCCATCCACCATTTTATTTATTTGATGTGCACCTCCAATCTCTAGGTTGAAAGGCTCAAGTTTTCCTTCACCTTCTTTGAGCTTGGCCCTAGTAAGCATCCACACTCACAACTCAAGTCAAGGAACATCGCTCTGATACCAACATGATCCAAGATCTTTTATTCGATGACTATCATGAATTGCATAAAAAGAGCATGAACTTAAACTTACGTGCACCATACATGAAGAAGCATAAACATGACAGAGGACACCATAAAACAAGACACAAGATGTGATAACGGAGTTCATCCAAAGGATGGACTATGTCTCCGGACCCACTTCTCAATGGAGAGGCCTCGATATTATCTCAGCAAAATACATAGCATTACCTTAATGCCAAAAATGGAGAAAATTTGCTACTCGGATCCAAATTCTGATTGCACCAATGCCTCTATCTCAAAAAACTGGTGAAAAATGACTATATGTATGACCACTTTCACCCCAAGAATAGCCGCAACAGTCTTCCTCTCTCTCTCTGCACATAAGGCAAGATTACATAGAGAAATTGTACCCAATGGCACTTGGATCCTCCTCCAATAGCTTGTGGATCTCTCTTCAAAGCATATCGAACTCCCAAAAGTGAGTCCCTTCCAAAGTCGAATGCATGGGTTTACATAGCTTGAAGTTACCTATGGTGTCATGTTTCACATGAATGGTTTGTTAGGCCATAAGTTGGCATAAGTTACAACCAATTTATGAATGTGTCATGGTTGTTGGTGTTGGCAATATGGCAGTGGCAGGGCAACAAAGCTATATGGCAGTTTGTTGTCATTGATGGCAATCATAAGTGGTAGTGGTAACTAGCCATGGCAGGGCATTAAAATCATAGGCAACTAGATTGCAATGATTACTGGTTTGTTCAGAGGCTTTGAAGCACATAAATGATTGCAATATGGGTGATAACTTTTTGGTCTGTAGTCAACATCACCTCTAGACTTTGTACCACATAAGAGACATTTGTGGCTATTGGATGCTCATCCTATGGATTGTATTGGTACTGCATAATTGAGTAGTTCAAATCAATATACGTTCTATAGATGGCATTCAACTTTGTGGGTGTTTCCAGATAAGTTTGAAAATGAATGACAGGAAGACAGAATGATGAGATTCAAGGTCCTGCAGTTCAGTGATCGGGTTTCGATCTTGATCCCCACACAAGTTGGGTCATGTATTGCTGCTTCTTGGTTGATTGCGTTTCCATTTATTACTTAATACTATTGATCCAACCACAAAACATATGCATAAACATTCTCAACTATTAGAAAAAATATCGCAGCTCAAACTCGAGATGAGGGTGTGTTGAATTGGAAACCCTGGATGATAAGATCTTGACAACATTAGAAGAGATCAACGTGAAGAAGTGTTGGAAGTTGCAGAACATAGAATCCACAATGCTTGAGTTGTAAAGAAAATTGAAAATGAGATCGATTTAAATCTGGGTGATCTTGAGGGTCTTTTACCTTCGACAATCACTATGGTTGTTCTGTCACTGCATCTACTACTAGTGGGAAGTCTCTATCAGAAGAAAACTTAAAAAAATAAATGCAAGCAAAGCCAAAATTATATGCAAGCATTTGAAGTGCATAATTTTAACTTGAGCATGTAGAATCGGATTACACATATCAACGGAGTGTTGAAGAATCCAGTAAAGTAGATGGATTTAGAGCCTCAGCTATGCATTTAATCTGCCAATAACCGTGGAGAGTTACATACAACATTAGATATATGGGTGTTGGGCGTCTCTCATACCTCCAACAAGGCAGTGCGTGGATCTAGAATTAGTCTGAGCGTTGAGTGCTGGGTGTGATAGGGAAAAAACGTGGATCAAGAACAGGTCTGAGCGTTGAGTGTTGGGCGTGAGGTCTGAAAGGGGTTCTATAGAGGAATCGACCCACCGAGATGGTGCTGCGTGAAGAAAAAGAGCAGACAACATGAGTTTATGGAAGGCAACGTGATAGTTGGGCAGGTGTGAGGAGGTCGAGGCCGAGAAGGGGATATCCGTCTTCAAAGTGGAAATCTGAGGAAGTTTTCTCAGAGGAGAGTGAAGCTGAAGCATCTGAATATGAGAGTGAGGGCCTTGAAGACGAGGATCCTGGAGAAAGTGTTGAATAGCAGGAGCGCGAAGAAGAAGAGTCTGAGAAAAGAGTCATGCTCTCAGAAGAAATAAGCAAAATGGCATATTGAAGACTCAGCAGCCGTTGGATTAGCAAATCGAGGGTTGTGATTTGTTGGCTCATTGACATATATCCCACATTGAAAAGGGGAAAACAATATGTATGTGCTTATATACGCCTATCAACACTAATCTCATTGACGCGTAGTGAAAAGGTTAGGCAGGGGTGCTGGGTGTATGGACTCCACGAGAAGATCACCAGCCCAGCACTCGGGACGACCTATCAGCCCCCCTACCTTTTGGTATGCGTGGAAACTCAGCTGTGGACGTAGATGGTGACTGGACAATGATGTGTCGTTGCAAGAAGCACGATTGGTCGGAGTAGATGTCAACGTGGAGGTGTGGATCATGTGGCTAAAGCCCTCGTAAACATAAAGGATTCATAAAATTAATTAAGAGTTTTTAATTAATTAAATAAAAAAATGTGTGTTTAGTTTTGATAATAAAAAGAAATGATTTTTTTAATATAAAGTCATTTTCTTTAATAAAACAATAATATATATACATATATAGTTATATATTATTAATAATAATAAAAAATGATTTTTATTATAATATCAATTTTTTTTTGAGATGTGTTGATTACGAAGAGGTGTGACATTTCAAAATGTACATTGGAGAAATATATATAGAGAAGACGAAATCATTTGTAAGTGTGTCTCTAGATTCTTCATCTCATTACTTAAAGAAGAAGTAAGGTCAAGGGATCGATGTAGTCCTGGAAGCATGTGGAGACTTAATATCTTAAGGGCGGCAGGGTGGTGCGAGGGCAGATCGGTGCCTGCGAAAGGGAGTTGTTGCTTCCTTGTCAGTTGTCGCTGACTAAACAGGGGGTTGTAGCCTCCTACCAGTTGGTGATGGTGAATTGAGGGTGTTGGTGCATCCTGATTGGTTGGTGCCGATCAAATTCTATTGTAACGTGTAAAAAGCAATTTTGCAGATAATAGATAAAGCGTTGGTGGTTTACCCAATTGGGGTTCCACGATAAAATATTTGTTTCAGTGTCTCTTGTTGATTCCATATTTTGGTTAAAGTTTAATAAATGGTTTAATTGGTAAAAATAACAATATTGATTCACCCCCCCTCTCAGTATTGACCATCAGTTGGGATTTTGGTTAAAACCATATGTTTGTTTCTTTTATATGTAATTTCCATTTGTTATAACAACCCACCAAAAACATAATATAGTATACCCCTTTTGACATATACCAAACCTTGGGCATACCACATCATATAAACATGGGTGTTGGTAGTTGTTTGGCGTGCCACATGGTTAACAAACTTTGGCATATCTATGTGTTGCCGCCTTGGTATAATGTTGGTTGGTTGTAAATATATAAATATATATTCGTTGATCCATTTAACCTCTCACCAATGTGCCAACCATTTTAACTTGGGGTTTGCTCAGGGCTCGACCGAATTGGCCGTCGAGTTCGGCGCTAGCTGGTTATCCCTTCCCCCCAAATCTACCCGGATTAAAAATCAAATATAGAATATGCCACTTCTATAATAAGACTTGTGGAATGGTGTAGTGGTAAGACGTTGGACTTGGTTAGAGGAGGTCCGGGTTCAATCCCTGCGAGGTTTAGTTCAGCCTTTAGGCCAGTTTTGGCTTGTCCCGGGGTGACATGTGTCACCATATGGTTGGTCCATGTGTTGCTCTAGGAATGGGCCATGTTGCTTCCATGTCACCACCAACTGATTTTCTATGTCACATGTTCTTGCCACGTGGCATCTAGGAGGGCTGTCATGTAGGCGCCACAAGGTCAAATGGCACCCTTTCAGTGGTGCCACGTGGTGTAATACCCCAATTTTGACCCCATTGCATTAAACATGTAAATGATGTAATATTGTTATAAAATCATGGTGAGGATCTCAAAGCCAAGGCCCTGCCATTGATTTATCATTCTTTTATCGATAATTAAAAATTGATGCATGTGGATCGCGTGCTATCCTGGCATGATGGAAATTATAAATATGATGTAAATATATATTTTGATAAACAAAAATACCCACAACTAGCTATGCAAGGCAACAAGAGTATGGGGGCATGATTTTTACAAGGATAGGGGGGGAAATATCCAAACCCATGAAGCCAATGATGTCAAGCCAAGTGTCAATGAGAGAACCCATGAACCATCAACTACCCATGTTGACTTTTGCACCCAATCATTTAATTCTTCTAAGAGGTGGTTGAAGTAGTTCATTGTTTTGGGGAAATGGAAGTATGGATGTCCAAATTTTGTGCATGGGCAAGCCACACTTTTGGAAAATCATGTTTCTTTTCTTAGGAAATAAAAGACCCATGGAATTGCTTCCATTCCATTCATTCATCCATGAGTTTTTCTATCTCACATAGTGCTTGCTTGCTGGACGTTTTCCTCCACATTTTTATTGAGTTTTACTCCATTTTTCTAGCTGGGAAAGTTGTTTTTGGTGTTGCATAATGGTGGGGAAGACGAGAAATTGAATTGGGGTTCTATGAGATCCATTTTTGCTATTCAATTGCTTGTTTACCCGTTGGGAATTCGAATTGTAGCTTCCAGCCGTTGTTTCCCCTCTCAAAAATTTGTTTTGGTGTGCCCACAATTTGGAACACTCATGGAAATCGTGTTTTGTGAATACCACAACTAAACCATTTTTCTATGCCCAACAATTTTGCCTTGCTCTGTGTGTGGGATATTTCTATGGTTTGGGTTATGTGTATCCCTTGTTTTGGCTTGAACTGTGTGTAAGCAACCAAGAGTAGATAAGGATTTGGAATTGGCTTGATAAACCTAATGAAGGGTGTAACCGCACTGAAGATGAAAGGGCTTTGGATACTTTTCTATGCACACCCTGAAGAGCACTAGAAGGGAAGGTATTTCCTGAGTGACTGTGGAGAAGTGAAGGGGATACCTTCCTTGTGTTGGGTGTGTAGGTATTGTGGGTGCCAAGCTAGCTGAATCTTGTAGAGGCACCGATAGCTCTGTGGTTCAGCTCACTAGCTTTACAATTCATTTCCCTCTACTGCCTTGACAACTTGATAAACCTAGCTGTGAGATGGCTTGGATAGGTTGTAGAGTTTATTTGGATATGCATAAGTTTGTAGGTTCCCTTTCCTTGTGGAAATCATGCCCAGCTCGGAGTGGCAGCTATGTTGAGAGATTGATGAGCATAGTTGGCCTATGGTTGGGTGGAACATTGCTCTTGCATAGCCAGTTGCTCATGACAACTTCATTTCAAGATAAGTATTCTCTTGTATTTAATTATGCAATTTCTTTAATTGACGCCTTTTATAATTATGCTGGTAATTGCATGCTAGATGTGTGTAGTAGAGTTTATTTCTGTTGTGTTTATTTGGATTATGCATCTGCACACATGCTTCATTTGTTATGAATTTGTAAGATGATGATGGAGCTAAAATTGGAAGCCCGAATTTAGTTCATGTTCCCTCCCTTAAGTCGGATTGATGGAAGGGGACGTGACACATGGCACCTTTTTTGCCACTCCGCACACTTTAAAACACAGTCTTGCCGAAGCTTCAAATCACGATATCTTGGCCATCCATAGTCCGTTTGACGTGATTCAAGTGGCGTTGGAATAGTGTTGACAAGCCCTTCACGATGGTACCATGTTTGTTGATATTTGAGGACTTTTATTTTTAGGCCTTTTAAGATCCTCTTGGATCATTCCTCCCCATTGAGAATATTTTGGGCCTCCAATATCCTTAAAAGTCAATATATTGGTGAGGGAATCAGTCCCTCAATCTTCCCTTCTTAATCCACCCGGCCTTTTAGTATTCTTGGACTGCTTGGTGCACCTGCTGAACCCTCTAGATGAAATGAACCACTTTTCACATAGTTAATCCCTTTACAAAATCCATGAAGATACTCTCCCAAGGATGTGAAGAAACAGGAAGTGCTGTGTGCAACCCCGGTTTTCTATTAGTGGGATTACAAAAGAAACATGTGCCCCTTTACATTCATGATTACAATCATTTTCATCCGAGACAAATGTACTACAATCCTCTCTACCCCAAAATGCCCAAATACATGAGAAGTACAAGCTTCTCCAATTACATGCTTAAGGGTAGGAATACAAAGTTTACCCAAAGGGTAGAGTAGATTGCCTTGCAAATCAAGCTTTTTCACCAGCAAACCATGGATTAGACTCTCAAAAAAATCTTTGAACACTTCATCAATAACATACTATTCAACACAATTGACATGAGCTAAAGAAGCATTCTTCAAAATAATAGATGCAGAAATAGGAGGTCTCAAAAGCATATCTACTTTCATGGCATCATTATTGAATGGCTACTGAAGATCTGGAAAGGTTGATGCTGGGGTTGGACTGATACTCTCTTTCACGACATTGGAAGCTTCTTGTTGCTTTCCTCCCCATTGAGAGGATTGTCCCATCTCAAGCACTTCATTCTTAGAACAAGGATCAAAAGCATCATTGGACTTATTAGGATCTTTTGCTTTCACAACTGTAAGCACAAGGGGATTTCTAGCATTGATAACCCTCTTCATGTTCCCTGCACTGAGTGGTGATTTATCTCCCACGTTGTCAGCTCTAAAAATATATTCCACCCCATCTTTGGTGAGATGGTACTTATTCTCATGTCGAAAGAAGATAGCCCTCTTGTCATAAAGATAAGGACTCCCAAGTACAATAACACAAACATCCAAAGGAACCACATCCAAATCAACCTCATCTATCAACTTAGAAGCAATAGCAAACCTCAACCTAAACTGCTTGGTAACCAAAATTTTTGCATTGTCACGCACCCAATCGAGAGGGTAAGGTTTCTGGTGAGGCCTTGTGGTTGGTCCCAATTTCTTCACAATCTCCTTGGATATCAAATTAACTTGTGGGCTCATATCAAACAAAGTTTCCACTTTCGTGTGCTTTGTCCCTACCCTTATGTGGAACAATTCAATTCTTCTTATATAATTTTCAAGAGATGGAACTGTAGAACTTGAACTAGCATGAAAGAAATGGTTACCTTGTAAACCAACTGTTGTGATAATTTCTTCATCACTTGAATCAGAACCCAAGCCTTGCTGCACTATATAAACAATTTTCTTCTCTCCTTTGCCTCTAAATTTCTTAGGCTTGAGCTCAGGATGTAGCTTCCAACAATGCTCCTCATCATGCCCATATTTCTCACAATGAGCGCAATGGAGTTTTCCTTCCTTCTTCTTTGTCATAGCTATCCTCTTATCCTTTCCTTTGCCTTTGAAATGCTCTTTTGAATGCTTGGATGGCCTTTCTTCTTGTACACTCACTTGCTTCATCCAAACTAGTAGGATTCAACAACAACAAAGTATGAAAAAGATAGTTTTGAAGTGCACCAATACATTTCAACAGAGTGTCAGGAGAGTCTAAAGAAACATTTAACTCAAGTGCTTTCTTTCTAAACTCTTATGTAAAGCTTTGAATACTTTGACCCTTTCCTTGTGTAAGACTTTTCCAATACATCCTAGATTTTTTAACATAACCAATGGATATAATTGCTTACATAATGCAGGAATGAACTGAGACCATGAAGAAAGGAGTTTACCATTTTGCTTGGTACCTTTCTGAAGTTTGCTTTCCCACCATACGAGGGATGTTCCTTCCAACTGAAGAGAAGCCAACTATATCTTCACCTCTTCCTCTTCGATATGCTAAACTCAGCAGTAAACTTCAATCTGTCTTTTCCAGTTAGTCAACTTATCTGCATTCGATTCCCCATTAAACATGGGCAAGTCAAATTTCACATCAAGCTTTAATAATGGATTTTTAAAATCCTCTTTCTAAGGCACCTTCGAATGATGAGAATGGTATGGTGAAGAAGAGATTGAACTTGATATTGAGTGTGAAGGTGAATATGGAGGCTCAGGAGGATTTCCTCCACTTCCTTGATTCACCGAAGCATTGTCCTCTTCTTCTTCTTTCTTAATTTTTTCCTTCTTTTCCAACCTCTGTTGATAATCTGCAAACAATTGTTCTACCCTATTTTCCATATGGTAGAAATCCTTGTGGAAAGCATTCTCGTTCTCGTTACGAGAGTCTTCATCCACCATTTTGTTTATTTGATGTGCATGTCCAATCTCTGGGTTGAAAGGCTCAAGTTTTCCTTCACCTGCTTTGATCTTGGCCCTAGTAAGCATCCACACTCACAACTCAGGTCAAAGAACACTGCTCTGATACCAACACAATTTGAGATATTGTATTTGATGACTATCATGAATTGCATAAAAGAGCATGAACTTAAAAATATGTGCACCATACATGAAGAAGAATAAACATGACAGAGGACACCATAAAAGAAGACATAAGACGTGGTAACAGATTTCGTCTAAAGGATAGACTATGTCTCCCGATCCACTTCTCAATGGAGAGTCGTCGATATTATCTCAACAAAATACATGGAAAATTACTTGGCATTACCTTAATGCTGGAAATGGAGAAAATATGCTGCTTGGATCCAAATTCTGACTGCACCAGTGAATCTGTCTCGAAAAATTGGTGAAAAACGACTATATGTACGACCATTTTCACCCCAAGAATAGCCACAACAGTCTCCCCCTCTCTCTCTCTGCACATAAGGTAGGCTTACATAGAGAAATTGTGCCCAATGGCACTTGGATACTCCTCCAATAGCTTGTGCATCTCTCTTCAAAGCATATCAAACTCCCAAAAGTGATTCCCTTCCAAAGTAGAATGCATGGATTTATATAGCTTGAAGTTACCCATGGTGGCATGTTTCACATGAATTGTTTGTTAGCCCATAAGTTGGCATGAGTTACAACCAATTTATAAATGTGGCAAGGTTGTTGGGATTTTGGTTAAAACCATAGGTTTGTTTCTTTTATATGTAATTGCCCATTTTTTATAACAACCCACCAAAAACATAATATAATATACCCCTTTTGACATATACCAAACCTGTGGCATACCACATCATATAAACATGGGTGTTGGTAGTTGTTTGGCGTGCCACATGGTTAACAAAATTTGGCATATCTATGTGCTACCACCTTGGTATAATGTTGGTTGATTGTAAATCTATAAATATCTATTAGTTGATCCATTTAACCTCCCACCAATGTGCCAACCATTTTAACTTGAAGTTTGGTTAGGGCCCGACGGGACTGGACGTCGAGTTCGACACCAGCTAGTCGGCCCTTCCCCACAACTCTACCTGGATTTAAACTCAAATATAGAATATGCCTCTTCTATAATAAGACTTGCGGCATGGTGTAGTGGTAAGATGTTGGACTTGGTTAGAGGAGGTCAGGGTTAAATCCTCGCTACGTTAAGTCTGGCCTTCGGGCCAATTTTGGCTTGTCCCAGGGTGACACATGTTGCCATATGGTTGGTCCACCTGTTGCTCTAGCAATGGGCCATGTTGCTGCCATGTCACCGCTAACTTGTTTTCCATCTCATCTGCTCATTCCATGTGTTATCACAGAGGGATTCCACGTAGGCACCATAAGGCCATGTGGCACCCATTGTTTTGCCACTTTGCACACTTTAAAACACTGTCTTGTCGAAGCTTTAGATCGTGATGTCTCGACCGTCCAGATTCCATTTGACGTGATTCAAGCGGGGTTGGAATCGTCTCGAAGAGACCTTCATGATGGTTTCATGTTTGATGAGATTTGAGGACTTTTATTTTTAGGCCTTTTAAGATCCTCCTTGATCAAGGGTGATGGTGGGTTGACTGAGAGAGAGAGAGGGGTGGGGGTTAGGTGTACGTGGAGGAGTAGGGGAGAGAGATAGAGAGCGAGAGAGGGGGTTAGTAAGGGTTATGAGGAGGAGGAGAGGGAGAAAAGGAGGAGGGGGGTTATTGGTAGTGGGACGAGTAGGGGGTCAGAGAGAGAGAAAGAGATATGGGCAGGAGTTGTTAGTGGGAAGGGGTAAGGGAGATTAGTAGAGATAGAGAGATAGGGGTTTAGGGGTAGGGGAGAGAGAGAGAGAGAGAGAGAGAGAGAGAGAGAGAGAGAGAGAGAGATGGGGGTGAGGTTAGTGGTAGGGGGGAGGGGGATTAGGATAGATAGAGATAGAGGGGGGTAGGTGTAGGGGGTGAGGAGTTGGGGGATTGGGGAGAGAGAGAGAGAGAGAGAGAGAGAGAGAGAGAGGGGGGGGGGAGTGATTAAGGGTAGGGGGGGAGGGGGGTTGCGGAAGAGAGAGACAGATCAAGGGGGTTAAGGGTTTGGTGAGGAAGGGGGTTGTGGGAAATAGAGAGAGATGGATTAGGGGAATTGGGGGGTTGGGGAGGAGGGGCATTGCGAGAGAGAGAGAGAGAGCGGGGGGGGGGGGGAGGGGTAGGAGGGGAGAGAGAGAGAGGTGGGGGTTAGGGGTGGGGTGAGGAGAGATGAGAGAGAGGGGATAGGTTTAGGGGTAGGGGGAGGATGGGAGAGAGAGAGAGAGGTGGGGCAAGGAGAGATATAGAGAGAGGGGATGGGGTTAGGGGTAGGGGGAGGAGGAGAGAGAGAGGGATATATGGGGAAATTAGTGGTCGAGGGGAGGAGGATAAGGGTTATATAGAGAGAAGGAGAGAGAGAAAGGGGGTTAGGGAAAATGGGAGAGATAGAGAAAGATAAAGCGAGGAAAAATTAGAAGGTAGTGTTATTTACACGTGGGTGTTTCAAATTTGAAAAAAAATGGCACAAATGACTTTTTCCACCTACATGGTGGATGAGTTGTCCGCTTTGTTTTTAGGTTTGGATTGTCAAACCTGTGGTTTGGGCTTGAAACTAACAAAACACATCCATTTTTTCATTTCCGTGTTTTTAACCTCCAACCTACATATGCTAGAACAGTTTGTTGCTAGTGAAATTGCACAGACTTATAGAGATTTATGTGCAAATTCCAAATATATATATATATATGTATATATATATATATATATACATATATATATATATATATTTGGAAAACAATGTTTTGGAAAATAATGTTGTTTTTATATTTTTTAATTTATTTTTATTTGGTCATATGTCAAATTTGTAAAAAACATTCTAATTTTCTTTGTAACTTTTGATTGATTGACCTATTTTGAAAACGAAAAAGAACCCGCACAAGTGCAGATGAAGACCTACACACAAAAAAGAAGAAAAAATTGATTGATTGTGTTAAGACCCTCATAGTGGGGCTTAACGCTCAACCTTCTAATTTCAGGGCTTCACCGACTTTAGTAATTTAAAAAATATATAAAATTACATTAAAAATTATGGAAAAATAGTGCTGCACAAGAATCACATGTTAACTAATTTTCTTTGTAACTTTTGATTGATTGACCTATTTTGAAAACGGAAAAGAATCCGCACAAGTGCAGATGAAGACCTACACACAAAAAAAAGAAGAAAAAATTGATTGATTGTGTTAAGACCCTCATAGCGGGGCCTAACACTCAGCCTTCTAATTTCAGGGCTTCATCGACTTTAGTAATTTAAAAAATATATAAAATTACATTAAAAATTATGGAAAAATAGCGCTGCACAAGAATCACATGTTAACTACAACTCTGCAATTTTGTTTTCGAATTTTTTTAGTGTTTACATACCAAACCTGGGGCCTAATGCGAACATATGCATTATGTTTTAGAAAAAAAAGATCATACCAATCTTAGCATAACACAATTTTCTTTGAGTTATAGTAATTTTCCACAAATAAAAGTTATATATTCTTGAAGGTAACTCGATTGTCTATGTTTCATCTTTTTACATCGTGTTCTAAAACGTCACAGATACCTCTAATATTTATTTTTAGTGATCGGATTTATGTTTTTACAAGTTTCCATTACAACTAATTGTGTCATACTTGGGTAGCATTACCTTGCACCGGTATTATAACAGTCATAAATGTTGTAGGCACATTAGTTATTAATAACATGCTGGCTAAGATCTATCAACTTAGTGCTTTCCAACATTCGATGCACAACCATGTGAGACAACATGGATATTTTCCATACTGCAAAGCTGACTCCACCCACAAGAGCTTTTCATATGCCTATTGATTAAGTTGTATCCATAAATCTATTAGTCTAAGAATATATGGAACCAACAATATACACTCTATTTGACTTAATAATAATGAAATGTAATTTCAATGGAGATTATGAAAGTTGCATTATGTATGTTAACCAATTTATAATTATTATGTAGCTAGCCAACTTGCAAGGAGTAATGTCGAAGAAAGTGAGCTACCATCATCATGGCTATGGAGCTCATTATGTGAATGGAAATTTGAGCTTAGACTGTAGGTTTAATGTTCAAAACCAACACCCTACAAATAATTTTTTATTGAGTTCACAATCTAGGCGAAGAGCATAGGGGCAAAGATGTTAAAAAGGTTCTGTCACTCCTCACCTTCTTTGCAAGAATCAAACTCGTGGGAGGACTGGACCGCATGATGGTTCCCTAATGCTAAGCCCTATTTCTTTATAATGTCCATTCGAAGACATTTTGACTAATCTCATTAGTGTAATTTTATTAATGTATCCTTTTGTATATTAAATATTTTTTTAGAATTTTAATGTTATTTTAGGATATAGAACCTGTATAGATCCATTTGAATTTTAAGTGGATAAGGATTAGATGGATCAAATCTAAAATCTTTTTAGATGTAAACCTTTCCTCAAATTACTTTGAAAAGAATTTGTACTTCAAAAATTTGGTCCTCCTATGATTGATCCAAAATTAATTCTTCAAGTGTTGTCTTTGAGGGTGTTCATGATACAGTTAATGAAGTTGAATCTACCATCTCAAAGATCATCGCTTCTAGATTAAGGCTTGTCCTTTCCAAGTATATTTCATGTGAGCAATTTGTCTTTCTGGACAATAGGAAAATCTTAAACGCGGTTGGAGTGGCTTACGATACCTTCCACAGCATAAATACTAAGCGCTTAAAATCTATCATCCTCAAATTGGATCTAGCAAAGGCATATGATCGCATGGATTGGACATTTCTTAGACTGATACTAATTCAGATCGGTCTTCCTTGGGAAGTTTGTCGCTGGATCATGGCATGTGTCTCCTCTGTAAACTTTGCAGTCTTGATAAATGGTTCTCCCTCACATTTTTTCAAAGGTTTGAGGGGTTTAAGGCAAGGGTGCCCATTGTCTCCTCTCCTCTTTCCCCTGGTTATTGAAGGGATAACAGACTTTTGATTAAAGCTAGATCTGGTAAGGTCACTACACTATCTTTGGTGACTCATCTACTCTTTGTGGATGATGTTCTACTTTTTGGTGGTGACAGTGTGGAGGAATGGCATGTGATGCATAAAATTCTCTCACTTTTCTGTAAAGTGTTTGGTATGTTAATCAACCATGAGAAATCTTATTTTCTGGAACATGATATCGAGGAAGAGGCCAAGATAGCGATTTGTCAGCTCTTTCCTTTCAACTTTGGATCACTTGAGGATGGTACCAAATATTTGGGTTTTTATATAAAACCCAATAAATATTTGATCAAAGATTGGAAGTGGCTGTTGGAAAAATTTGATTGCAGAATCAACAATTGGTGTTGGAGGTGGCTCTCTTTGGGTGGCAGAATTACTTTAGCCAAATATGTTCTTCAAAACCTTGCAGTTTATTGGATCTCTTTATATAAAATTCCTAAATCCATTCTCAATGGGATCCGTAGGCGCATTTTCAACTTTATTTGGTTCAGGGGAGGTGACAATAAAAAATTTCATCTGATCAACTGACTTCAATTGGAAAAACCTAAGAAGTTGGGTGGATGGGCACTTAAAATATCTTTTTGTTCGCAAAAGCATTAGCGGCTACAATTCTTTGGCGGGCTCTATTCGCTGATTGCCTATGGAGCAAAGTCATTAAGGAAAAGTATCTCAGAAATATTTATGTGGAGCAATGGTTTAGACAAGGTGGAAAATGTACAAAAGGGGCTTCCAACATTTGGACTGGGCTCTCTGGATCTACGATGGTGGTCGGAAATTGGTTGGCTTGGTTGCCCGAGGATGGTAGATATATCCGGGTTGGTTCTGATCCATTTGTGGGGGGTTCGGTGGTGTACAAATTGCCATGGGATGTTTCCCATTTCCTTAAATCAAATGGATATCACACACTTAATCAGATTGCAATTGGTTCTTAGGGTTGGATCACTTCTGCTCAATTAGGTCTCTATGGCTCTATGGGCCGTATTTGGGATCTTTATATCTTGGATCTGAAAAGAAGTCCCATCCAATTATCGAATAAGCAATATGTTCTGCATTGGTCTTGGAATGTTAATTCAGGATGGGTTTTGGATAAAGAGGCATATGAATCCTTATTCTCGGAGGAATTGTTTTCTCCAGTTGGTGGCATTCAACTACTTGGCACTGGAATTCTCCATTGAAAACCACTTGTTTCATATGGTTGGATTTGGAGAATTGCATTCTTACTTGGGATAATTATATTCAGAGGGGGGGGGGGTTTGGTCCTAATAGATGCCCTTTGTGTTATTTGGAGGCAGAATCAATCGACTACCTGTTTGTTAGTTGTTCCTTCTCACAAGAGGTTTGGCTTATCACTAAATCCTCATTATCTTCACCTGATAATTGGTAGGATGGATCTTTCTTAAACAGTCTTAGACATTGGCGCCCAAAGGATGGCAGATGGGCAGATCTTCTGTGTTTTGTGGCATGGGAAATTTGGTTATCCAGGAACTGATTACTATTTGAAGGCAAGTCTCCATATGCTCGACTTGTCAGCAGTCGTGCTGTGGCATCCTGCCTTGAATATTATAAATATCATGTGGTTTCTTTGAAGGTGAAGATGTCCTCGTTGAGTGGCCCTTTGTTCTCAGATTCTACATATCGGGCATTATTTTATGGTGCCTCCCAATGCAATGATGGCTTGAGAGGGGCAGGGGCTATTATTTGGACCAATCCATCCTTTTGTTTCAAAGTATGGATGAATTGCGGTCTTGGATCCAATACTAGAAGCGAGCTATTGGCCTTATGGATCCTATTATATTTTGCAAAGTCCGGGAACATAAGGGAGCTATAGATTGCCGGGGATTCCAAAGTCATCATCGACTGAGTGATGGACAAGGTGACACATATGTTCTTTTATTGCGCACATGGATGGAGGGGATTCGCCTTCTTAAAAGCCATTTTGACCAGATTTCTTTTCAACATATCTTGGGGGTTTTCAACATGGATGCCAACTGCCTCTCAAAATAGGCTTTGTCTGCTCAGGAGCGTTTACTATTTTGGGAGGCTTGGGAAGATGATAAGCTTTCTGACCAGGACTCATATTAGTTATTTTAAGCTTTTTGGCTGATTTTTTGTATTATTTTTATCTTATGATAGATCTTTGGCGACTCTTATCCTTGTTTGCACGTTCTTGAAGATTTTTACTTTTGATTCCAACAACTTGTTGGAGGATAACATGGTCTGGTGACTATTAGTTTTGCTGGCCTCATTTCATATATTTATCGGATAGGGCCTACCAGGGTTCAAAATTGAGGCCGTCAGGGCCCGTCAAAGGCCTCTCAGCCCGTCAGTGAAGGGGTATTTCAATTTTCCCCGTCATATAAAATTTCGTTTGGAATTTTTGACATTTTAAAAAAAATTATTTATTTAAATATAAATGACATTTAAAGGGCTGTCATTAAAATCACCCGTCATTAATTTTTTTTATGGGTGACAGGTTGCCAGCATTTACTCTGGAATTTAATTCCAGAGCTACTCCACTCGCGAGTCGGCAAATTGGCAATGGTGAGGTTGACTGCCTTGAGTCTTGAAAGTTCGAGCGGGCTGGAAAACGGGCTTGTTCAGTGTTCTACCGGTCGGGACTCATGGCATCCAACTGGTGTATTGGAAACTAAGCCCTCAGGTTTTCGATCTCATCAACGTACTCTGCCCTTCGTTATACAGTTTGTTGAGAGGGAGAAGTAGAACTTGGTTCTCCACACTTGGGTGGCGTTTTACAGTGAACCTGGTTCTACATCCAAATGCTACTTCTCGTTTCGTTGGGGTAAGTCTTCAATGGCCGAGTCTTTATTTACAGGTTTCTTGATTCTTTTATCACAGGTCATGCTAAAATGCTAACTTAGCTTGGTTTGTATTGGCAGGGAGATACTGGAGGTAGTAACTCGGACAACCTGGAAAATTCGTGGCTATGCTAAGAGGGTTAAGTCTTAGCTCTTCGTTACCATCTCCTTTCCTTCCAAATCGTAATGTTGTTGGGTTCGAGTCCTTCGAACTTCGTTGGAGTTTTGGTTTTGTTTGTTTGTAGAAGAGAGGATTGGCTACGCCCTGTACATGTACTATGATGTAAACCTCAGCATTGGCTGAGTGCTAGCCTTAATGGCATCTTTTGGTGAAAGGGAGGTGGTGGTCTGTTCTTTTACAGCACTATCGGGGTTTGTATAACTCTTGAAGGTTTATATTGAGCCTTTTTACGGCTGTCACGAGTCCGGGAGTCCCCGCCCAGTTCGTTCAATAAATTCGCCATACTTCGTTCGCCAGCACCGAAGCTTCCATCTCCATGACCAAAATCCATACCTGAAACTCACACGAACCCAAATCCCTCCTCAGACAGCTTGCATTTTTCAACCTTGGCAATCCTAATGTCAGAGTCCAGTCCACCATTAGATTTCATACAAAAATCTGTCACAGCTCTCTGATTAAATCCCGTCGCCCACATCACCAACAAGGTATGCTCTAGAGCCCATCCTCCTGCAATTCTTGTACTCCCCCGTTACCATTGCAGTGAATGAACAGGAGGAGGAAAGAGAACCAAGACCTAACGCTGAATACCGCCACTCGGGACCTGGAAGAGGGGTTTATCAGCGAGATGTTCTTGTCAAGGATCTCCTAGAGTTATTAAGCTCGGAATGGCAATTGTGATTGAACCCTGTTTGCGATGGCTTGGCCATTATTTTGGTATTCTCGTTTGTTGCTTGTGATTGCTTTTCTCTCTTGCAAATGGTGATCTGCAAAGGCGAATTGTTGTTGACAAGGAAAATAGCAACAGGGGCGAGGGCGTTGATGCTGGTCTCCAGGTTGGAATTGGTTGTCGGCTAATTGTTATTGGTAGGTGTTCTTTCAACAGTGGCGATTGGCGAGAGAAGTGGTGATATTCAGGTATGTTCTTTGTTTTTCCAAAGGCCTCGTACATTTGCTTCTTGATAGTGAAAAAAATTGTCGAGATTTATTGATACAAAAAAAAGGCCTCGTACATTTGCTTCTTGAAAGTTAGAGCCCTGAACCGTGGCTTGGTTTTCTGAAGTTTTAATAGACAATAATGTTTTCCCATGTTTTTTCTAATATAACAATGTGTAAGTGAAAATATGGTCTCTTTAATATGAGTCGATTCAATTCTGTTTTCAGAATAGACTAAAGTTAATTGCATTGGGTATAGATGCATAAAATTAGATGCATGAGGTGTTATGTTGAAAAGTTAATTTCAATTGGATAGTTGTATGAGGAGTTGTGTTGAAAAGTTAATTTCAATTGGATAGTTGTTGATGCCGATTGCAGAGTAGCTAGCAGCAACTTGAAATCTGCGACTGTGATTGTATGTGCTATGTGGATTAGAGAAGTGAAAAGTATTTTCCTATGCCTGTTCGATTGACTATGATTCCATTCACTTTGATCATAGCCATTTTGATTGCAATCCCTCGTCTACTATCAATGTGTTGGATATTTTATACTTAGGAGTGCTACTAATTGCATGTTCATTGTAAGTCCCTTGACATATTTTTGAAATGGCAGCCATTATTGTGTTTGTGTTGTCCATTAAGTCAGAGTTAGCAAACTGTTTCCACTTGAAGATGTCATAAGTTTTTATAGTTTCTCTTTGGACTGTGGTTGCGGTACAAATACAAGAGCAGAACTTCTAGCTCTTTGGGCTGTTCTTAGAGTGAGTTGTTTGATGGGTCTGCCCATTCATTTGATTTTTGGTGATTCGATGGTGATTATTTATTGGATAAACAGACTTACAGCCCTTGAAATTCCTACTCTGATGCACTGGTGTGATGAAATAAACTATATGCTGTAGCTTGTCCCACCGGTAATCTTCAAACATATCTTCCGAGAGCACAACATGCTAGCTGATGGTCTTCAAAAGCAGGCTCTGAAAATGGAATTGGGATCTGGATATTTCACTGAAACATTGGATGGGAAGGTCATTGAACATGGCCAATTCATACTTTTTTAGCTGCTGTTTATCATCTTTTTTCAGCGTTTGAATGACATGCAGATGTACTTCTTTCTTTGTCTGTTACATAGGAGACCTATCAGCTAGCAGGTCTTGCTTAGGAGTGTATGTTTGTAGGTCACTTTTGATTATACAACATATTCTGACCTGATAATTCAGGGATGATGAGAAAAGTCTGCTACGATCAGACTTTGTTTCTATTTTGTTGACTGGCAGCTTTGCAGACTTTTCTTTCTATTTGTCTATATGCTGAACTGGAATGTTACTTCCTCCTGTCATGAAGATGGTTGATGTATAATATGTCTTTTGATTCATATGAATAACAAAGACTGGTATTTTTTCCTTGTGAAAAAAAGAAGTTTTATTTTAAAAAAAATTTGTGTCATAAATTTAATTGAAATGCATTATCTTTTTAGCACATTTTTTTAATGAAGTGTGCAATTAATCTATTACTGTCATTTGAAATGTGAGTTTTTTTGAAAGCCCTTCATCAATGAAGGGCTGCATGAATATATAACGTTCACTATGAAATTAAGACCAGCCCTTCAATCTTGATCCCTGGGGCCTACTATACTATCGACCCTTTTTTTTTGCGGCATTATGTTGTTGTGGACCGTTTAAGTTGCCATGTCCTGACAAGCATGGTGATATCTATGTGCTTTATGCCCAGTGTATTTGGTCCGAGAGACAAATGTCTTATCCCATTAATAATAATTGCAGCAGCACGAGCATACAATTCTAAGTTCATTATTGTGAATCGAAAGAATACGAATCACCTTACTTAGTACTATGATGAAAATGTTTCCCATGCCCATATCACTAGATTCTACGCCTGATGCGGCCGGGGAAAGCTTATTTCATAAGCAATATGGAGCCCATCAAAACATGGCAAATATGAACCACTTTACTATGTTGAAAATGTTTCCCATGTCTATACATGTGCAGAGCAATCACTAGATTCTAATAAGCATGATGCGGCATATGGGGATGATGGCGGTGCCATACGTTCAAGGATTAGATTGCTCCCTTGTATAATAACTTTTAATTGTTTAAAAGTCCAAAAGTATATCATTGTATATTTTATTGGTTTACTGCATATCATTGTATATCTTACTGATTTACTTATAGCATATTTCAACTAGGAAAATTGTTAAGGATTAAATTTAGTTTATAAGTTAATTTTTATTTTATTTTTTATTTTTTTAATTTAAATTTTATTAAAAAATTGAATATAAAAATTTAAGAACTTTTAAATATTTCTTTTCACATTTAAATTCAAAGATTAGGTTAACACTTAAATTTTTTAAGTGTAACTTTAAAAAGATTAGGTTAACACTTAAATTTTGTAAGTGTAACTTTAAATATAATTTACATACACAATATTTAAATATTAAATATATAATATAGTTCCTATTGTAAAGAGATATTGGTTAGTGCTTGAGAAATTTCCAAAATATTTAGCACCAGTGTTTGTCGATTCAAGATCTATTCATAAACAATTATTATTAAAATTAATTTAATTATTATTTTTGTATAAGTTGTAGATTATATTAGATTAAAAAAAAGAGTACAAAATAGAATACAGTCCTTAATGGCCTGGCTTGAAGGTGCCATCCATGTTTTTCGAGAAAGTTCATGACAGTCAAAATATCATACAAAAAACCCATGTCTACAGAGGGGAGAATCTGAAGGAAATTAACAGAGTTTAAGGTCTTAGCAGCATTAAGCTGACTGCATATACATAGTGGGACAAAAAAAGACAAAAACAAACCACAGAAAAACCTGCTTAGACAGTACCTCATGGCGTCTCTTCCAGAATGGGGCAGCTGTAAGGTGCATTGTCCCTCCACACCTTGTTTGAGATTAGGGTAGTGTTCTCCTCCATAGAAGCCGAAGAACCAAGTGCCATTACCGACTTTGACAGGCAGGGGAGCAGTTTTCCTTGGCATCACAGGGACGAAGGCTGATTGTTCCTTTTGAGTGCGCTTCGCTAGAATAGGGCCTAAGGTACAGGTGATGGGAAATGAAGCCTGAGCTTTCTCCTTGCCTTTTGTTCAAACCTTGCTGCGTGTCAGTCCTGCAGAGTTGCCACTCGGGTTGAGGTTGTCCAAGCCAAGAGTCGAATTTAGAGCAACAGCAGAAGAGGTGGCTCTAGGGGTGGTGCTGCCAGAGCGAAAGTCACGGCTGAAGGAATGGGTAGGGGCATAGGAGTCCCAACTTTGAGTGCTGCGCAGGGTGCCAAGGGTGGTGGCCCAATTTGGCAGAGTGGCGAGCAGAGACTGAGTTTCCTGGTGTGCAGAGACCCAGTTGACTTGCATGTTTTCCATCAGTTGCCCCATCATGTTCTTCACCAACCAATACGGGTCCCAAGCCGGTTCTTGCTGTCTAGGTGCCATGGTTTCTGCGTTGATCCTAGCTTCCCAATTGTCCAGCAGCAGACGGATTGGGATGGAGATAGCGGGACCGTAACCCTGTCGCAGAGGAGCTCCCATCTGTTCGTTGGCTTCCTTCGTGCTTTTTGCTTTGGCCCCCTTAGTTTTTCCCATGGTGAATACAGGAAGGGTGATACTAACACATGAGTGGGCTTGCAGGTAGCTGAGGTTGTAGATATTTTTGAGCGCAGAGAGAGCGATGCTGAGAGCACAGAGTGCCTGGAGAATGAGGTATCCAGAGTACCTCATCGAACACGTAGACAGATGAACTTTTCCTTGAGCCCTGGGCCCGTGGTTCGCACGTAGGAGGATCATGGTGGCCAGAGAGGTTGAGGCGACGTTGAAGGTAGGCTTATTAACTAGCCTCAACATTTGACGTCGTTTCAGTGACCTCAGCATAGATGTGCGTGTGGCTATGTGTCACCGGGTTGTAGCCATCTGGCTGCATGGTGGAGCTGGCACCCACATCCTAGGAAAATTAATTTAATTATTGTTCTTATATTAAAAATTAATTTAATTGCTACTATTATTAGAACTAACTTAATTATTATTTTTATATTAAAATATTTCAAATATTATAAGTTATTTATATCATTTGTCCATTGCATTATACATTTAAATATTTAATATCACCTAATTCTCTTAAGTAAATCCTTCTTTTTTTATATATATATATATATATATATATAATTATATAATTTGCAATTAAGAGTTTCATAACGTCTTATTTAAGAGCATGATCCAAGGTCATTTCTAATTTTAAGAAAATTATTTCAACAACTCAAAGATTTACTTTTTTCTAACAAGGCTATGATATCAAGTGTAAAGACCAAAGTTAAAGAATTTATTCTTAATAATTACAAGGAGGAAAACTTGAAAATGAATTTATACTCAAAATTATAATTTCATTTTAAAATAATTGTAAATTAAATTTTGAAAAAACTATTAGTTGTATGTTAATATAACTATTAATATAGCCTCGATGGGTAGCTCAATTGGTTGGATTCCGAGTTTAAAGACTGTTAATATTGAGGTTAGAGGTTCAATTCTCACGAATCCAAACCTCTAGGTCCTTCGGGGTTAGGCTCCCAAAACTAGAGTTGATAGGGCGAGGCCCCTTTGGGTGCCCCCCCTAGAATTGTTACTGTGGATATAGCGAGCTCCAACCACAATTGCCGAGGCTATGCACCACGCGGAAAAAAAATACTAATATGGAATTTCTATTTCAAAGTATTTTTTAGGCTGCATTTTCGCCATACAATTTCAATATTTGGACATTTTCATAACATATCTCTCAAACCCAAGTTCCTTCTCCCAACCTTTTAAATTTATTTCCTCTTTATTGTATATACCATCTTATTTTATGTTATTTATTTCAAAATTCCTTTTCACGAAGGCATTTTAATGGGTATTTTCATTGAGGTATTTTCAAGAGGTTTTTTCACTTGGCATTTTCAGTGCATACCTTTGAAACCCTAATTGAAGGGGCACAAGCATTTTCTCCCAATCAAGCTCTTTTTCCCAGTCTTGGTAATGATTTATTTCCTCTTTATTTATTTATTCCAGTATAAACAAGTCACACATTTACAAAAACATCTCACGAGGGTAGACCTAGCAAGGTAATCCTAGATAGTCTTTGCAAATATATAGAATCTTTAGAAGATAAATGTAGGAAAGAAAGAAGAATCTAAACCTCAAACAAAGTTAGGGGAAATGCTCGATAATGTAACAACCCCAAATTTAGAAAATGCAAAAAAATATTTTTTTTACAAATCTCCATATCAGCGAGGATTTTGTATAACTTCTTGATATTAAGCACATACTTAAACTTGTTTGTACTTTTCTAAAACATACATCCGCTCCTACTTAGATCCTATTTTCATAAATCACTTTTCATTTCCACCTTAAAAAAATGTAAACAAGTAATTTGTAATTCAAATAATGACCCGTGTCATTTACATCTAAACATATCCATAAATCTTTACCACCATGTTTTTACTTTTCTTTCCTTCCGAGAATAAATACTCTAACTATTTATTCTTCTCTATTTCGTTGAACATATATATACATTTATGTAACCCTATCCAAGAATAACAATTACTCTCATTTGTATATATTTTCTTTTTATGTTTATAGTCCATGATGTCCCATCACAAAACCATAATATGTCTACATATATTAACCATGATATATATATATATATATATATATAATCATAACTTTCCATAATGTTTACAAATTATGTAGCTCAATGGTTCATTGCATATCCTAATCGATCCAATGTTTTTAACCCCTTTTTAAAAAAATAAATAGGGCCTTTATTTTATCTTCATAATATAATGTATAAAAAAATCACATAATTATATATTTTAAAAATGTATGGGGACTTAATCCCAAACAGAAACTTTTAATTCCAACCCCATACTTATCTCAGTACCAAAATCCATGTACACCACAATTTACCAATACTTATGCCTTAGCTTAAGTGTTACACACTGGGGAGAAGTTCATTTCCTCGAATCTTTTCTTTTTATTCATTTAAGTAAGAGGTATATAATTTATGTGCTTTGCTGCAGGTACATCTAAAGCATAACTCTTAAATATTCGACAACATATTCTATTCCGTAGAGAAGACTCTTATCGTTCTTTTCTATCATGCCACGCCAATGCAATTATTAGAAGGAGAACTTGGTTCAGAAACAAGGAATGCAACGAATGATAGGTGGTCAACACGGCTATCACGTGGACTCCGTTCACTAACGATTTGAAATTAAACTCTAGACACTGTGTTAAAGTATCCGCGTAGTCAGGAATTACATATATCATTACACGTTAGCAAACCAACATGCTAGTGACTAGCAAACCAATGTAGTTCCCTAGGGTGTGAAGGAAAAGAGCTGTCAAAAGTGGAAACATATACATCAAAGATCCCGACAGGATTCCCAAGACTTGAAGAGGATCGGCGTTCCCAATGTGACTATCAAACAATAATAGTAATCGAGATATTACCACAGGGAGCCATACTAAAACTTTTATGTCAGTTTTAAACCATACCCGAATGTTTCTTTTAAAGAGAGAAGCATTAAGCCTTAAATAGAAATTAAACTATAGGAATAGACTCGATCTCTGTATCGATTCCTACAATAGTACTCTGTGCCAAGTTAAAGCCACAAAAATCAACATCGGTAGTCAATTGAAGATGATCCAACAAAAGAAACAAAGAAACAAAGAAACAAAGGTAAATAAAAAACATGAGGGCTTTAGGCGGATTTTTAACTATCCGTCAAACTAAGAAGATTAGGTCTACCTCTATCAGATTAACTACAGTAAGTGGATTTTCACAACTAAAGCATAAAAGAACTATAGTCAATCCTACGGATCAATGCGGTCCTCACAGTACAGACTTGATATTAACAAAATCCAATATATAACATAGTTTTCAGTTTTACACAGGAGGTTGATGTATCAAATCGTATACTCGACATGTATTTAACACCGATTTGAATCCCTGTAAATTTTATAGTGATTCAATCTCCAAACAATTGATATTTTTTTATTAATGATATACTATATTCATTTAGATAAACATCTAACCTCAGAAAATGTATTGACAACACACACACACATACATACATACATACATACATACATACATACATACATATATATATATATATATATATACGGTTCGCCCCACTAACAGGGGACCGATTCATAACCTTTCGCAATTCGATCTCTATGTTAAAAAAAATAAATGGGACTTTGTAACATCTCAAAAGAATCAATAACCTACAGGTCCCGAATATACTACCCGTATTCATAAAAAGTTTAAGCTCAATAGAAACGTCATCAAAGATGAACATTTACAAAAGTTTGATTGAAATCCGAGCGATATTCAGAACTAACATAAAATATATCGCATCTCTATTAATGACTGCGATTTTAATAATTTATAAAATTTGTTAAAAACCACAGAACTATCATAATCATGGACCTTAAATTGTTATTTCCAAAGAGATTAGATTTCCAATTTCATAAATAATTATCCCAACAAAATAGGTTCTTTATAACTAATTTCATCTTACGAAAGCTTTATCGTTCATACAGAGCAAAATCATAAGAGTTCAAACTTATTTTACTACTTGTTGTAAACAGAGTAACCATAATGCCATAAAAGAAAAGAAAAAACTCATCAGTCTATAACTCGATTCTATTAAATAAAATGTCAAGGGAAATCCTATCCATCGATTATGAAGAAGAGTATATATATATAATTAATCTTTTCACAAAATCCTGTTCTATCTTTAACAACAAATTTGAAATATAACTTATACGGATTTCCTTCCCCATATAGAATCAAAGCATAACAAACTCAAATCACCGTATAAGTAATGAAAATCAAGGATATGCATACAAATAAATTAATCGCAAGATTTCGTAATAAAGATTCAATCTAAATTTGTCATATACATGCCTGCAAAAATATGCAATGTACCAAAAGTGAGGAAGATCACTTGAATAATCAGTTCCTCCCTACCATAGGAGAGGACAACAACCCACTAGCCAACTCCACACACGAGCTGGATCATCACCATGCACACAAGAAATACAAGAAAATATTCCATGTGACATTCTCTCTTAGAGTCCATCCGTAACAAGCTCAGTGACGGACTTATGAAAGAGAGAAACACTCAACACATGCACTCGCAACACAATTTCTCCATGCACAACACAACGCCCTGTGCTATCTCAGTGCACCAATATATAGCTTTTGCCTAGGTCTTGTTCCATCTCAATCAAATCTCAATCAATCCTTCAATCCCTATGATTTATGATCTTGTCTGGTAGTTGAGTTTTTAGATTGGAGTTGATTGGTAAAATATCCCTTGCTTGTTTTACACATGTTCTGTGTCTCATGGTGGTATCCCCTCATTTAATTGAATTCTCCATGTGTCTTTTTCTTTCATTAAAAAATAAAATAATAATTTTTTGTGCAAAGTGTCACTCACACCTTTTGTGAGTATTTTTGAGTTTTTAAAATAACTCTTACAAAAATAATTGTTTTTGAAGTATTTTCACAAATGTTAAAATAAAAAATAAAATAATAATGTCTTGGGGGTATCACATTTCTCCCCCCCTTATTCTTAACACCGTTCTCAGTGTTTTTTTTTAGATTTTTATTCCAATCTCTCTTACTCATTCTGGAACATGGAAGGATATGCCTCTCGCATTTTATCCTCCATTTCCCATGTTGCCTCTTCAGGGATGAAGTGCTTCCATTGCACTTTTATTTGAACGATGGCTCAATTCCATAGCATGCGTTCCTTCTTGTCTAGGATACACAAAGTTTCAGTCTGGAACTCGCCGTCGGGTTCTTCCTGAATCACATTCCAATCAATTACATGAGTAGCATCATGCACATATTTTTTTAACAAAAAAACATGTAATACATTGTGCACTTTTATAGTAGGGGGAAGTGCAAACTAATAGGCCATCAGTCCTATCTTAGCTAACACTTCGAAAGGCACACAATACCTGGGTGCCAACTTGGAACACCTTCCCAAGCTCAAGGTATTCTTCCTTGGTTTTACCTTTAGATACACATGAACTCCAACGTTGAACTCTCTTGGAGTTCTTTTTAAATCCACATAACGCTTCTGTCGATCTTGGGAAACCTTTATGTTTTGTTGCACTTCCTTGACCATTTGTTCCATATCCTTTAACATGTCAGGTCCTAGAACAATCCTGTCAATAGGGTTATCCCAAGACGCATGAGTGTGCCATTTTCGACCATACAATACTTCAAATGGACTCATTTTTAATGAAGCTTGATACCCATTATTATAAGCAAATTCTACTAAATGCAAAAGTCTTCCCATTTACCTGGTTTACCCATTACATACATTCGCAACACATCTTCTAACATTTGGTTAGTTCTTTCAGTTTTTCCATTCGTCTAAGGCTAGTAAGTAGTATTGAAATTCAGCTGAGTATCTATACCTTTAAACAAAGACTTCCAAAAATTACTTGTAAATTTTGCATCTCTATTAGAAATCACAACTTTCGGAATACCATGCAAATGGAAAATTTCTTTCATAAAAATATCAGCTATGTTTATTGCTTTAAAAGTAGATTTCACAGGTATGAAGTGTGCAACTTTACTTAACTTTATCAACAACTACCATTATTGAGTCATGTTGTTTATTTGATTTAGGTAATCCCGTTATAAAGTCCATGCTTATTATCTCCCATTTCCATTCTAGAAAAGGCAAGGGTTGAAGTAACCCAACACGATGTTGATGTTCTGTTTTTACTTGTTGACATTCAATGCATCTAGCTAGGTAATTTGCAGCATCATTCTTCATGTTAGGCCAATAATAGATTTTTTTAAACTTCGTTATCATCTTTTGATATCCCGGATGTCCGAAATATGGTTTCTTATGCAATTCATTCAAGATTAATTGCTTAACTTCTTCAGAATTAGGTATATATAATCGATTTTTATAAACCAACAAGTCCTCTAAGCTTATAGAGTAAACTGATGATTCATTTCCATTAACATATTTTTCCAATTGTTCTTTGATTTTTAAGTATTCTTCATCATTTTTAGCTGCATCTTTTATTAAATCTTCAAGATTCGTCTTATAACTACTAAACACGGCCAAATAATGTGGAATGGCATTCCTACTTAAGGCACTTGCCACTTTATTCTCTTTGCCTTTAATGTGTTTAATTTCAAAATCATACTTGCTCAAGAAGGCTAACCACCTTGCTTGACTAGCATTTAAACTTTGTTGATCAAACAAGTATTTTAAGGTTATGTTATCATACATTAAGGTAAATTTCCTTCAAATTAAGTAATGTTTCCACATTCTTAAAGCATGTATTATTGCAGCTAATTCCAAGTCATGTGTCGCATAGTTACATTCATAGTTACATTCATGATCTTTAAGTTTTCTTGACTCATAGCTTATTACATAACCTTCTTGCAGTTACACGCCACCTAATCCCTCTAAGAAGGCATCCGTACATACAACAAAGTCCTTGTATGGATCCACTATTCTTAGGATAGGTGTGGTGGTCAGCACGTGTTTAAGCTTTTCAAATATTTCTTGACATTTATTAGACCATATAAATTTAGTTCCCTTCTTTTGAAGTGAAGTTCTCGGGTAAGCAATTATGGAGAACCCCTCAATGAACCTGCGATAGTAACCTGTGATTCCCATAAAGGATCAAGGCTCGGTTACATCCTTAGGAACTGACCGATCAATGATCGCCTTGATTTTATCTGGGTCTACATGATCGCTTTAGATATTACATGACCCAGGTATTGAATTTTATCTTGAAAGAAATCACATTTACTAAACTTTGCATAAAGTTTATGCTCTCTTAAGGTTTGTAAGACTATAAATGTTCTTCATGCTCTTCTTCATTTTAGAGTATATTAATATGTCATCAATAAATACTATTACAAACTCATCTAAGTATTTGTGGAGAACACTATTCATTAAGCACATGAACGTGGCAGGAGCATTGGTTAAGCCAAATGGTACAACCAAGAACGTGTAATGCCTGTACTGTGTTCTAAATGTTGTTTTATGAACATCCTCATATTTAATTCTTAGTTGATGGTACCTAGACAATAAGTATATCTTAGAGAATACCGTAGCTCCCTATACTTGATCAAACATGTCGTCAATGCGGGGGAGAGGGTATCTATTTTTAATAGTCATCTTATTTAATTGTCTGTAATTAATACAAAGTGTTAATGTGCCATATTCCCTTTTAACAAACAACACCGGTTCTCCCCATGGAGACACACTCGATCTTATACATTTCTTATCTAATAATTCTTGTAATTGTAGTTTTAATTCCACCAACTCAGGTGTATTCATTTTGTAAGGAGCCTTAGAGGCAGGCATTGCCCTTGGTACTAAGTCAATGGTAAAGTTAATATTCCTTCTTGGAGGTAATCTAGGTATCTCCTTTGGAAAGACATCTTTAAATTCATTTAAAATAGGAAAATACCCCAAACCACGTTTTGTTTAATCATCATCATTTTTAGTGATATCCAGAACAAACAATCTACATGATTTCCTAGCACACTTTTTCAATTGCAAAGCAGATATTTTCCTAGTAAGAACCTTTTTTGGAATTCCTTTAACAAATCTATTTTCACCTTTTTCATTAATACAAGTGAAAGTTTTCTCAAAGCAATTCAATAAAACTCTATGCTTTTCTAACCAATCCATGCCAATTAATACATCATATGATCCTAATGGCAAAATGTTCAAATCTACTTTTGTAACCAAATATTGTATATAAATTTCACAACTAGAAATGAATCTGGTTACCTTTGTTTTTGTTCCTGTGGCTAATTGCACTAACCATGACTTTTCAAAATCATACTTTTTATTTTACACAAATCTACTAACTTAGGAGATATGTAACTTAAAGTAGATCTAGAATCAATTAATATAGAAATAGGTTTGCCAAAGATCTTACCATCAAATTCGATCATGGAAGGTTGGTAATCTACTTGATGATTGTCCAAATCCGCACTTATCTTTGATATGTTTCGAGCAACCTCTCCAACTATGGCTTCTTCTCGAACAGTGTGGATACTCCGATTATCCTTCTTATGAGGACAATGCCGATAGAAATGACTCTCCCCATAGCCCCAACACTGTAAATGTTATCTTTTTATTTATTCTTTCTTCTTATTAAAAATATTATCTTTATACTCAATTCTTATTAGTTGTTGTCTATCCTTAAAAGTATTCCTCTGAAAATTCTTATGTTTATTGAAAGGTTTGAATTCTCTTATTTTAAAATTACTCTCTTCTATTTTCTTGAAATTATAAGGATTTTCAATCTTACTTTTAGATTGATCATAATTTAATTTGGCCTTTCTCATTACTTCATATAAAGTTTTTGGGTTATCAAACTTTAATTTGTCTTTATAGAAGCTAGGTAAACAATCTAGGGACCTCTGAATTTTAAGCTTTTCTTATTTAGGTAAGGCACATATTTTAACAAGGATAAAACTTTAGTACAAAAATCATGTATTGACATTGAACCCAATCTTAGCTCATAAAAATATTTTGCTTTTCCCTCATAGTAATACTTTGAAAGGTACTTTTTTAAAACTCCTTTTAATACCAATTCCAATTAACGTTTCTATCATTAATTCTTTTAGCTCATTTTAAGTCCTGCCAACAAAATCTTAGCCTTCCTGACTAGATTGAAGATGGCCATTTTACCCTTCATAGAATTTGAGTAGTTATACATAGTAAAGTATTTCTTCATTCTAGATAACCAAGCTTCAACTTCTTCTCCATTTTTGACTTCACCGTCAAAGGTAGGAGGTTTTATCTTTTTAAATTCCCCTGTTATCTCATCTTTATATTTTCTCTTCTTTCTTCGTCTACCCTTCGAGCTACTATCAGAATCTTTCGATTCACTATCTACAAGGATTCTATCCGAAGAAGAATATTCAGAGGTCGCGTCCTCTCGTTTACGTTTCTTTTTACACTTATCCTTAGACACTTCATTTAGTTTAAACAGTAAGGCCTCATTAAAACCTTCTTGAGTCATCATTTCCCTCTCATGTTTAGTTTTAAAGTTCACCAGTTCAACTTGTAAGTCTCTTACTGTTTGTAAAATCTCATTTGAGTTATCATTAACATTGTTATTGTTTCGTTGTTCTTCTTCATTAAGTTCAATCCAAATGGGTGGGGTAGGGGATCGTATTCCGGCCATTTCTTTTTGCAGTTTAGTAAAACAAATTTCTTCTATACAAGTAAGAAGAATAACATACAAACTAAATTAGTTTTTCCTCATAACATGAATGAACACCATAAGGCCAAGTGTCATAACTTAAGCTCTAATACCACAATGTAACGACCCCAAATTTAGAAAATGGATTTTTTTTTTTTACAAATCTCAATACAAGCTAGTATTTTGTATAAATTCTTGATATTAAGCACATTCTTAAACTTGTTTGTACTTTTCTAAAGTATACATCCGCTCCTACTTAGATCCTATTTTCATGAATCACTTTTCAATTCCACCTTAACAAGTTGTAAACAAGTAATTTGTAATTCAAATAATGACCCGTGTCATTTACCTCTAAACATATCCACAAATCTTTACCATCATGTTTCTACTTTTCTTTCCTTCCAAGGATAAATACACTAACTATTATTTTCTCTATTTCGTTGAATATATATACATTTATGTAACCCTATCCAAGAATAACAATTGCTTTCATTTGTATATATGTTCTTTTTATGTTTATAGTCCATGATGTCCCATCGCATAACCATAATATGTCTACATATATTAACCATGATATATATATATATATCACAACATTCCATTATGTTTACAAATTATGCAGCTCAATAGTTCATTGCATACCCTAATCGATCTAATGTTTTTAACCCTTTTTTTAAATAAACTGACCTTTATTTTATCTTCATAATATAATGTATAAAAAGATCACATAATTATATATTTTAAAAATGTATGGGAACTTAAGCCCAAATGAAATTTTTTAATTACAAACCCATACTTAGCTCATTACCAAAATCGATGTACACCACGATGTACTGGTACATACGCCTTAGCTTAAGTGTTACACACTAGGGAGAAGTTAATTTCCTCGACTCTTTTCTTTTTATTCATTTAAGTAAGAGGTATATAATTTATGTGCTTTGATGCAGGTATATTTAAAGCATAACGCTTAACTATTCAACAACATATTATATTCCATCAATCCAATTATTATAAGGAGAACTTGGTTCGGAAACAAGGAATGCGACGACTGACAGGTCGTCAACATGAATATCACGTGGACTCCGTTCGTTAACGATCTGAAATTAAACTCTAGACACTGATTTAAAGTACTTGCGTAGTCGAGAATTACATATATCATTACATGTTAGCAAACTGACATGCTAGTGACTAGAAAAATAAATGTAGTTCTCTAGGGTGTGAAGGAAAAGAGCCGTCAAAAGCGGAAACATATACATCAAAGATCTCGACAGGATCCCCAAGACTTGAAGAGGATTGGAATTCCCAATGTGGCTATAAGACAATAATAGTAATCGAGATATTACTACAGGGACTCAACCATACTAAAAATTTTCTGTCAATTTTAAAACATAACATAATGTTTCTTTTAAAGAGAGAATCAATAAGCCTTAAATAAAAACTAAACTATAGGAACAAACTCGATCTCCAAATTGATTTCTACAATAGTACTCTGCGCTAAGTAAAGCCACAAAGATAAACATCGGTAGTCAATTGAAGATGAACCAACAAAAAAAACAAAGGTAAATAAAAAACATGAGGGATTTAGGCGGATTTTTAACTATCCATAAAAACTAAGCAGATCAGGTCTACCTCTATCATATTAACTACAGTAAGCGGATTTTCCCAACTAAAGCATAAAAGAACTATAGTCAATCATGCTGATCAATGTGGTCCTCACAGTACAGACTTGAGATTAAAAAAAGTCAATATATAACAGAGTTTTCAGTTTTACACAGTAGGTTGATGTATCAAATCATATGCTCGGCATGTATTTAACAATGATCTGAATCCCTACAAATTTTAAAGAGATTCGATCTCCAAACAATTTATATTTTTTATTAATGATATACTATATTCATTTAGATAAACATCTAACCTCAGAAAATGTATTGACCACACACACACACACACACACACAGATATATATGGTTCGCCCCACTAACAGGGGACCGATTCATAACCTTTTGCAATTCGATCTCTATGTTCAAAAAAAAATGGGACTCTGTAACATCTCAAAAGAATCAATAACCTACATGTCCCGAATATACTACCTGCATTCATAAAATGTTTAAGCTGAATAGAAATGTCATCAAAGGTGAACATTTACAAAAGTTTGATTGAAATCCAAGCGATATTCAGAACTAACATAAAATATATCTCATCTCTGTGAATGGCTGCAATTTTAATAAGTTATAAACTTTGTTAAAAACCACAGAACCCTCATAATCATGGATGTTAAATTGTTATTTCCAAAGAGATCAGATTTCCAATTTCATAAATAATTAACCCAACAAAATAGGTTCTTTATAACGAATTTCATATTACGAAAGATCTATCTTTCCTACAGAGCAAAATCATAAGAGTTCGACCTTATTTTACTACTTGTTATAAACAGAGTAACCGGAATGCCATAAAAGAAAAAAAAACTCATCAGTCTATAACTCGATTCTATTAAATATAATGTTAAGGGAAATCCTATTCATCGATTATGAAGAACAATATATATATCTATATATAATTCATCGTTTCACAAAATCCCGTTCTATCTTTAACAACACATTTGAAATATAACTTATACGAATTTCCTTCCCCATATCAAATCAAAGCATAACAAACTCAAATCGCCGCATAAGTAATGGAAATCAAGGATATGCATACAAACAAATTAATCTCCATATTTCGTAATAGAGATTCAATCTTAATTTGTCATATACATACCTCTAAAAATATGCAATGTACCAAAAGTGAGGAAGATCACTTGAAGAATCAGTTCCTCCCAACCATAGGAGAGGACATCAACCCGCTTTCCAACTCCATCCCCAAGCTGGATCACCACCATGCACACAAGAACTACAAGCAAAGCTTCCACATGGCACTCTCTCTCAGAGTCCGTAACAAGTTCAGTGATGGACTTATGAAAGAGAGAAACACTCAACACATGCACTCGCAGCACAATTTCTCCATGCACAATACAACGTCCTGTGCTATCTCAGTGCACCAATATATAGCTTTTTTCCAAGTCTTGTGCCATACCAATCAAATCTCAATCAATCCTTCAATCCCTATGATTTATGATCTCTTCTGGTAGTTGAGTTTTTAGATTGGAGTTGATTGGTAAAATATTCGTTGCTTACTTTACACATGTTATGTGTCTCATGGTGGTGTCCCCTCATTTAACTGAATTCTCCAAGTGTCTTTTTCTTTTATTAAAAAATAAAATAATAATTTGTTGTGCAAAGTGTCACTCACACCTTTTGTGAGTATTTTTGAGTTTTTAAAATAACTCTTACAAAAAAATTGTTTTTTATGTATTTTCACAAATATTAAAATAAAAAATAAAATAATAATGTCTTGGGGGTATCACATTTCTCCCCCCATTATTCTTAACACCGTCCTCATGTTTTTTTTTAATTTGTTTATTCCAAGCTCTCTTGCTCATTTTGGAACATGGAAGGATATGCCTCTCGCATTTTATCCTCCATTTCCCATGTTGCCTCTTCAGGGCTGAAGTGCTTCCATTGCACTTCTATTTGAACGATGGCTCGATTCCGTAGCATGCGTTCCTTCCTGTGTAGGATACACAAAGGTTCGTTCTGGAACTCACCCTTGGGTTCTTTCTAAATCGCATTCCAATCAATTACATGAGTAGCATCATGCACATATTTTTTTAACAAGGAAACATGTAATACATTGTGCACTTTTATAGTATGGGGAAGTGCAAGTTGATAGGCTACCGGTCCTATATTAGCTAACACTTCGAAAGGCCCACAATACCTTGGTGCCAACTTGGAACACCTTCCCAAGCTCAAGGTACTCTTCCTTGGTTTTACCTTTAGATACACATGATCTCCAATGTTGAACTCTCTTGCAGTTCTTTTTAAATCCGCATAACTCTTCTGCCGATCTTGGGAAACCTTTATGTTTTGTTGCACTTCCTTGACCATCTGTTCCATCTCCTTTAACATGTTAGGTCCTAGAACAATCCTATCAACAGGGTTATCCCAAGACGCATGAGTGTGCCATTTTCGACCATACAATACTTCAAATGGACTCATTTTTAATGAAGCTTGATACCCATTATTATAAGCAAATTCTACTAAATGCAAAAGTCTTCCCATTTACCTGGTTTACCCATTACATACATTCGCAACATATCTTCTAACATTTGATTAGTTCTTTCAGTTTTCCCACCCATCTGAGGATGGTAAGCAGTATTGAAATTCAATTGAGTATCTAGACCCAAACAAAGAATTTCAAAAATTACTTGTAAATTTTGCATCTCTATCAGAAATCACAAGTTTCAAAATACCATGCAAATGGAAAATTTCTTTCATAAAAATATCAGCTATGTTTATTGCTTTAAAAGTAGATTTCACAGGTATGAAGTGTGCAGCTTTACTTAATTTATCAACAACTACCATTATTGAGTCATGTTGTTTATTTGTTTTAGGTAATACCGTTATAAAGTCCATGCTTATTATCTCCCATTTCCATTTGGAATAGGCAAGGGTTGAAGTAATCCGATAGGATGTTGATGTTATGTTTTTACTTGTTGACATTCAATGAATCTAGCTAGGTAATTTGCAACATCATTCTTCATGTTAGGCCAATAATAGATTTTTCTTAACTTCGTTATCATCTTTTGATATCTCGGATGTCCGTAACATGGTTTCTTATGCAACTCATTCAAGATTAATTTCTTAACTTCTTTAGAATTATGTATATATAATCGATTTTATAAACCAACAAGTCCTCTGAGCTTATAGAGTAAACCGATGACTCATTTCCATTAAGATATGTTTCCAATTGTTCTTTAATTTTTAAGTATTCTTCATCATTTTTAGCTGCATCTTTTATTAAATCTTCAAGATTCGTCTTATAACTGCTAAAAGCAGCCGAACAATGTGGAATGGAATTCCTACTTAAGGCATCTTCCACTTTATTCTCTTTGCCTTTATTGTGTTTAATTTCAAAATCATACTTGCTCAAGAAGGATAACTACCTTGCTTGACGAGCGTTTTAAACTTTGCTGATCAAACAAGTAATTTAAGCTTATGTTATCAGACATTAATGTAAATTTCCTTCCAATTAAGTAATGTCTCCACATTCTTAAAGCTTGTATTATCGCAGCTAATTCCAAGTCATGTGCCGCATAGTTACGTTCATGTTCTTTAAGTTTTCTTGACTCATAGCTTACTACATAATCTTCTTGCAGTAACACATCACCTAATCCCTCTAAGTAGGCTTCCGTACATACAACGAAGTCCTTGTATGGATCCGCTATTCTTAGGATAGGTGCAGTGGTCTGTAAGTGTTTAAGCTTTTCAAAGCTTTCTTGACATTTATTAGACCATATAAATTTAGTTGCCTTCTTTTGAAGTGAAATTATCGGGTAAGCAATTCTGGAGAACCCCTCAATGAACCCGCGATAGTAACCCATGGTTCCCATAGAGGATCGAATCCTGGTTACATCCTTAGGAATTGGCCAATCAATGATCGCCTTGATTTTATTTGGGTCTACATAAATACCTTCCTTAGATATTACATGACCTAGGCATTGAATTTTATCTTGAAAGAAATCACATTTATTAAACTTTGCATAAAGTTTATGTTCTCTTAAGGTTTGTAAGACTAACTTTAAATTTTCTTCATGCTCTTCTTCATTTTTAGAGTATATTAATATGCCATCAATAAATACTATTACAAACTTATCTAAGTATTTGTGGAGAACACTGTTCATTAAACACATGAACGTGGAAGGAGCATTGGTCAAGCCAAATGGTACAACCATGAACTCGTAATGCACGTACCATGTTCTAAATGTTGTTTTATGAACATCCTCATCTTTAATTCTTACTTGATGGTACCCAAACCTTAAGTCAATCTTAGAGAATACCGCAACTCCCCATACTTGATCAAACATGTCATCAATGCGGGGGAGAGGGTGTTTATTTTTAATAGTCATCTTATTTAATTGTCTGTAATCAATACAAAGTGTTAATGTGCCATCTTTCCTTTTAGCAAACAACACTGGTGCTCCCCATGGAGACACACTCGGTCTTATATATTTCTTACCTAATAATTCTTGTAATTGTAGTTTTAATTCCACCAAATCAAGTGTATTCATTCTGTAAGGAGCCTTAGAGGTAGGCATTGCCCCTGGTACCAAGTCAATGGTAAAGTCAATATCCCTTCTTGGAGGTAATCCGAGTATCTCCTCAGGAAAGACATATTTAAATTCATTTAAAATAGGAAAATCCTCCAAACTAGGTTTTGTATTATCATCATCATTTTCAGTGATATGCACAACAAACAATCTACATCCTTTCCTAGCACACTTTTTCAATTGCAAAGCATATATTTTCCTAGTATGAACCTTTTTTGGAATTCCTTTAACAAATATATTTTCACCTTTTTACATTAATACAAGTAAAAGTTTTCTCAAAGCAATTAAATACAACTCTATGCGTTTCTAACCAATCCATGCCAATTTATACATCATATAATCCTAATGGAAAAATGTTCAAATATAATTTTGTAACTAAATCTTGCTTATAAATTTCAGAACTAGAAATGAAGCTGGTTACCTTTGTTTTTGTTCTTGTGGCTAATTGCACTAACCACGACTTTTCAAAATCATACTTTTTCATTTTACACAAATATACGAACTTAGGAGATATGTAACTTAAAGTAGATCCAAAATCAATTAATATAGAAATAGGTTTGTCAAAGAGCTTACCATCAACTTCGATCATGGAAGGTTGGTAATCTACTTGATGATTGTCCAAAGCCGCACTTATCTTTGGTATGTTTCAAGCAACCTCTCCAACTGTGGATGCTTCTCAAACAACGTGGATACTTCGATTATCATTCTTATGAGGACAATGCCGATAGAAATGACTCTCTCCACAACCCCAACACTATAAATGTTCTCTTTTTATTTCTTCTTTCTTCTTATTAAAAATATTATCTTTATACTCAGTTCTTATTGGTTGTTGTCTATCCTTAAAAGTATTCATTTGAAAATTCTTATGTTTATTGAAAGGTTTGAATTCTCTTCTTTTAAAATTACTCCCTTCTCTTTTCTTGAAATTATAAGGATTTTCATTCTTACTTTTAGATTGATCATAAATTAATTTGGCCTTTCTCATTGCTTCATATAAAGTTTTTGGGTTGTCAAACTCTAATCTGTCTTTATAGAAGCTAGGTAAACAACCTAAGAACCTCTGAATTTTATATTTTTCTTCATTTAGGTAGGCATACATCTTAACAAGGATAAAAATTTAGTACAAAATCATGCATTGACATTGAACCCAATCTTAGCTCATAAAACTCATTTTATTTTCCTTAATAGTAATACTCTGAAAGGTACTCTTTTTTAAACTCCTTTTTAAACCAATTCTAATTAACTTTTCTATCATTAATTCTTTTAGCTCTTTTTAAGTCCCACCACCAAATCTTAGCCTCCCCGACTAGATTGAAGATGACCATTTTACCCTTCATAGAATTTGAGTATTTATACATAATAAAGTATTTCTTCATCCCAGATAGCCAAGCTTCAACTTCTTCTCCATTTTTGACCACCGTCAAAGGTAGGAGGTTTTATCTTTTTAAATTATCATGTTATCTCATCTTTATATTTTCTCTTTTTTCTCTGTCTACCCTCTGAGCTACTATCAGAATCTTCCGATTCACTAGCTACAGGGCTTCCATCCGAATAAGAATATTCAGAGGACGTGTCTTCTCGTTTACATTTCTTTTTACACTTATCCCTAGACACTTCATTTAGTTTAAACGACGAGGCCTCATTAAAATCTTCATGAGTCCTCATGTCCCTCTCATGTATAGTTTTAAAGTTCATCAGTTCAACTTGTAAGTCTCTTATTGTTTGTAAAATCTCATTTGAATTATTATTAACATTGTTATTGTTTCATTGTTCTTCTTCATTAAGTTCAACCCAAATAGGTGGGGTAGGGGATCGTCTTCCGACCATTTCTTCCTGTAGTTTAGTAAAACAATTTTCTTCTATACAAGTAAGAAGAACAACATACAAACTAAATTAGTTTTTTCTCATAACATGAATAGACACCAATATAAGGCCAAGTGTCATAACCTAAGCTCTGATACCACAATGTAATGACCCCAAATTTAGATAATGCAAAAAAAAAACTTTTACAAATCTCAATACGAGCTAATATTTTGTATAACTTATTGATATTAAGCACATACTTAAACTTGTTTGTACTTTTCTAAAGCATACATCCTCTCCTACTTAGATCCCATTTTCATGAATCACTTTTCATTTCCACCTTAAAAAGTTGTAAACAAGTAATTTGTAATTCAAATAATGACCCTTGTCATTTACATCTAAACCTATCCATAAATCTTTACCATCATGTTTCTACTTTTCTTTCCTTCCAAGGATAAATACTCTAGCTATGTATTCTTCTCTATTTCATTGAATATATATATATATATATATATATAACCCTATCCAAGAATAACAATTGCTTTCATTTGTATATATGTTCTTTTTATGTTTATAGTCCATGATGTCCCATCGCATAACCATAATATGTCTACATGTATTAACCATGATATATATATAATCACAACATTGCATTATGTTGACAAATTATGTAGCTCAATGGTTCGTTTTTAACCCCTTTTAAAAAAAAACATAAACATGCCTTTATTTTATCTTCATAATATAATGTATAAAAAAAATCACATAATTATATGTCTTAAAAATGTATGGGGACTTAAGCCCAAACGAAATTTTTTAATTCCAACCCCATACTTAGCTCATTACCAAAATCCATGTACACCACGATGTACCGGTACATACACCTTAGATTAAGTGTTTCACACTGGGGAGAAGTTCATTTCCTAGACTCTTTTCTTTTTATTCATTTAAGTAAGATGCATATAATTTATGTGCTTTGCTGCAGGTATATTTAAAGAATAACGCTTAACTATTCAACAACATATTTTATTCCGTAGAGAAGACTCTTATTATTCTTTTCTATCATGCTGCGTCAATGCAATTATTAAAAGGAGAACTTGGTTCAGAAATAAGGAATGGAGTGATTGACAGGTGGTCAACACAGCTATCACGTGGAATTCGTTCGCTAATGATATGAAATTAAACTCTAGTCATTGAGTTAAAGTACCCGCGTAGTCAGGAATTACATATATCATTACACGTTGGCAAACCGACATGCTAGTGACTTCGTTCGTTGACAATATGAAATTAAACTCTAGAAACTGAGTTAAAGTACCCGCGTAGTCAGGAATTACATATATCATTACACGTTAGCAAACCCACATGCTAGTGACTAGCAAACCAATGTAGTTCTCTAGGGTGTGATGGAAAAGAGCCGTCAAAAGTGGAAACATATACATCAAAGATGCTGACAGGATCCCCAAGACTTGAAGAGGATTGGATTTCCCAATGTGACTATCAAACAATAATAGTAATCGAGATATTACCACAGGGAGCCATACTAAAACTTTTCTGTCAGTTTTAAACCATAACAAAATGTTTATTTTAAAGAGAGAAGCATTAAGACTTAAATAGAAACTAAACTATAGGAACATACTCGATCTCCAGATCGAGTCCTACAATAGTACTTTGCGCCAAGTTAAATCCACAAAGATCAACATCGGTAGCCAATCGAAGATGACCGAACAAAAAAAAACAAAGGTAAATAAAAAACATGAGGGCTTTAGGTGGATTTTTAACTATCCTTCAAACTAAGAAGATCAGGTCTACCTCTATTAGATTAACTATAGTAAGCGGATTTTCCCAACTAAAGCATAAAATAACTATAGTCGATCCTACGGATCAATGCGGTCCTCACAGTACAAACTTGAGATTAACAAAATTCAATATTTAATAGAGTTTTCAGTTTTACACAGGAGGTCGATGTATCAAATTGTATACCTGGCATGTATTTAACACCGATCTGAATCCTTGTAAATTTTACAGAGATTCAATCTTTAGACAATTTATATTTTTTTATTAATGATATACTATATTCATTTAGATAAACATCTAATCTCAGAAAATGTATTGACTACATCCATACATATATTTATATATATATATACGGTTCACCCACTAACAGGGGACCTATTCGTAACCTTCCGCAATTCGATCTCTATGTTAAAATAAATAAATGGGACTCTGTAACATCTCAAAAGAATCAATAACCTATGGGTCCCGAATATACTACCCGTATTCATAAAAGGTTTAAGCTCAATAGAAACATCATCAAGATGAACATTTACAAAAGTTTGATTGAAATCCAAGTGATATTCATAACTAACATAAAATATATCTCATCTCTATGAATGACTACGATTTTGATAAGTTATAAACTTTGTTAAAAACCACATAACCCTCATAATCATGGTTGTTAAATTGTTATTTTTAAGGAGATTAGATTTCCAATTTCATAAATAATTAACCCAACATATATATAATTCATCGTCTCACAAAATCCTTTTCTATATTTAACAACACATTTGAAATATAACTTATACAAATTTCCTTCCCCGTATCAAATCGAATCATAACAAACTCAAATCGCCGCATAAGTAATGAAAATCAAGGATATGCATACAAATAAATTAATCGCTAGATTTCGTAATAAAGATTTAGTCTAAATTTGTCAGATACATACCTGCAAAAATATGCAATGTACCAAAAGTGAGGAAGATCACTTGAAGAATCAATTCCTCCCAACCATAGGAGAGGATAGCAACCCGCTAGCCAACTCCACCCCCAAGTTGGATCACCACCATGCACACAAGAACTACAAGCAAAGCTTCCACGCGACTCTCTTAGAGTCCGTAACAAGCTTAGTGACGGAATTATGAAAGAGAGAAACACTCAACACATGCACTTGCATCACAATTTCTCCATGCATAACACAACGTCCTTTGCTATCTCAATGCACCAATATATAGCTTTTTCCCAGGTCTTGTGCCATCCCAATCAAATCTCAATCAATCCTTCAATCCCTATGATTTAGGATCTTGTCTGGTAGTTGAGTTTTTAGATTGGAGTTAATTGGTAAAATATCCCTTGCTTGCTTTACACATGTTCTATGTCTCATGGTGGTGTCCCCTCATTTAAGTGAATTATCCAAGTGTCTTTTTCTTTTATTAAAAAACAAAATAATAATTTTTTGTGCAAAGTGTCGCTCACACGTTTTGTGAGTATTTTTGAGTTTTAAAAATAACTCTTACAAAAATAATTGTTTTTGAAGTATTTTCACAAATATTAAAATAAAAAACAAAATAATAATGTCTTGGGGGTATCAGAGATAATAAGTTTGTATAATTTGAAGACAAGATTAAAAAACATAGATTCTAAAATAATGGGTTTGGAGAAACTAGAGATGAGATTACAAGAAATAGAAAAGCAAATCTAATAAAAGAAACAGGTAGAAAATCATAACATGAAGAATATTAAAGAGTTAGAAGAAAAACTAAATAACAATTTGACCCAAAATAGTTTCAAGGGTAAATTGGATATCAAATCCATCAAAGACGAAATAATTATAGAGTTATACCATGAGTGTGGGAAAAGAGCCTTGAACTTCATATTTCTTGGTTTGCAAAACGAAGAAGACATGCTATCACTAGTTAAAGACAAACTATAAGAAAAAATAGAAATTGAAACAACTCATATAAATACATAGGCTACTCAAAGTAATTGAGCACAAAGACATGTTAATTTGTATTAATGTAAGATCTAATGAACATAAATATGGAATACTTAGTGAAAACCAAGTTTGAAAATGCTCAAAATATTTATAAAGGAATATCTAATTCCATAATATCACAAGTTTAAAAAAAAGTTAGAAAGAAGAAAAATAACTAATAATTAAGAATAAAAAAGTTATTATTAAAAATAGAGGGGTAAAAAATAAGATAGTTAAATAAATCACACAAACTTTAATATATATTTACTATTCATAATTATTTTTATTAAGACTATATTGATTTTATTTTATTTTAAATTTTAATTATAAGTTAGATTGTTTTTTTAACTTAATATTTTAATCATAATTCATTGTTTTTCCAATTTTTTTTAAAGGATACGGTTAAGAACATCTTTCCACAACATAAATGAATATCTAAAAGAAATCCGAGGGAATTTCTCTCATCACACCTTTTTATCCTATACTGTACCAAGAGTAATAGCTACAAAGCAACTAATCCGTGCCATAAAATTATGTTAGATTTTGTATAAATAAGATTATATTATATTTTGTAAAATTGATTTTCTTATTTTTTTTGTATAATTGATGATGATATTGTATTAAAAAATTAAGTTTTAGTTTTTGTTTATTTTTTCATAGTTTTTATTTTTATTTTTAATAATTAATAATTAATTTTTTTATTAATAATCAATAATTAAGTTTTTCAATAATTAACTAGTAATTACTTACTAGTTTTTAATTTTTTTTAAGTTTTAAAAATAAGTTTTTTTGTTTTTTTTTAATATTTGTAATAATTAATTAATAAGTAATAATTAGTTGCTAGTTGAAAGGAATGGTTTGTTGGAGGGAGATTCGAGCTCCAAGAAAATGGAGATTCCTAGGAGTACGTTAATCTCTGGTGTCTCCTGTAATTGGTGTTAAATCCCTGATGCTGAAGGAAGTGGCAGTTATTTCAGATGAGGATGGTTCAGAAAGATGGACGGGTGCATCTGCATGGGATCCGAGCACCATTGATTACTGAGAGGAGCACCATTGATAACTGCTATTGGCATTATTGATATCTGATTATTGGCATTCTTGAAAACTGAGAGGAGCCGCTGAGCAATCTTCTACAAATCTGCAGACCCGTCTCCTACTAATCCATTCACCCTAATCAACTGGATTATTTGCATTTGGCATTGGCCGGGGGTGTGAGGACAAGATTCTTAGCATGATGATGTGCGTTACTTCATAGATTTGTGAATACTAATTGGAATTTGGGTGGATTCGAGCTGGTGATCGGATGAGCAACCTAAGGTGCTCGAATACAAGATTCATCAACAATTGCCAGAAAATCAAGCTCTGAATTGATTGTTGGCCGTAAGCAGGATAACAGGGGATCTGAGGATTGCTGTAGTTGATGTTTTGTTTGGAGGTGATTATAACTGAGAAAATTAAGGCAACTGTGGATGATTTCTTGGACGTCTCTGGGCTTGGATTTTACCACCTGATCTATATCATTTTTCTTGGCCATTTTCCATGTGGATTACCCAGTCATGGTTCCTGTATAGCATACCATTTCTGCATGTGTTGCATAACCCGATTCATCTGGTCGACCCTTTTACAGGTTGACGGCTCGTGGGGTTCTGAGCTTTGATTGAGTGATTCTGGATTCTGGTGCTTTTGGATTGTATAGCTGCTTCTTGGTTTGATTCTTGGTGTTGGGTGGAGATTTGATGGCTACCCCGGGTGGAGGAGATTTTTTGCCAGATGACGAATCCCTGCTTAGTCCACAAACAGGGACTTCTGCTAAGGCTGACTCACTTAAAAAACCTGTTAGGACGGTTAACGATCGGTAGAGACAGGACTTGTTGGTGCTGGGGGTGGATGTTTCGATGGAAGAGGCGGAGGATTTCTCTCACACTGTTGTGGTGGGACATGTACGGGGCAGAAGATTTGGCCGAGGGTTCCTTCAGCGCTGGGTGGCTGAGACGTGGAAGCACTTCGTGTCATCAGCCCCTGAAGTCCGCGTGTTGATGAAAGGATGGTTTTCCTTCATCTTAAGGAACAGGGGGGAGGTCAATGCTATTTTAAGCCGACAATGGTCGATGTTGGGAGTCCCTCTTGTTCTGAAAAGATGGTCCCCCTTCTTCGACTCGAAAAAGGAGAAAGTAGATAAAGAACCGCTGTGGGTGAAGCTTCCTGGATTTCCCATGCATTTGTGGAATGAAACTCGGTTTGCTGAGATTGGGAATTATCTTGGTGATTATGTGTGTTCAGATTCCTCCCATCTTCAGACTGGCATCTACACGGTAGCTAAGATATTAGTAAATATCGATCTTCGGATGGGACTTTCTGCTGAGATTAAAGTTCATTCCAAGAATGGGGACTTTGTTCAATTACTGGATTATGTGGGTGTGTCGTTTAGGTGTCACCGCTGCCACGCTCTTGGACATATGGTATCCTGTTTCCCTCTACCGTTTCGGTATAGTAAGCCTCTGATCGATGAGGCAGCTGCAGTAGACGCTGATCCATCGTCGATGGTGAACTCTCAGGCGGTGGTGGCTGATGAGAGTGGGCCTACTATTGACGGGGGGGTGATCTTAGAATCTGTGGTTCCATCCGATTTATGTGGGAGGCTTGGATCAGAGGATTTGCTGCCACCTTTGGTGAACATCGGAAAGGTGATTATTGGGAGTGCGCCTCCAGATGCTGAGGGGGTTCCTTTGTGTTTCGTGACTTCTACTACTGGGGCTACCTCCAAATTGCTACAGGAGCTATCCATTATTCGACGGGGCTCACCTGCGAATCCTTTGGGTTTGTCTCATTTCCTTTCTCCTGCTGTTTCCTTATTTGATGACACTTTTGTTTTGGGGGGGGTAGCCTTGGGTATCCTCCTCGTCCGGATGCTCCTTGTCTGTTGCCTGATGTGGATAGTGTTGTCACGCCATCCATTGTTTCCACCACTCACTCCATCTACTCTGAGGGTAGAAGTATCAGATATGCTCTTCGTAGTAGGGAGATACCTGATGCGGGTTCGGGGGGCAAGGGACTTCCTACATTGGCCTATAGTGTTGGGGGGAGAGGTCGGGGCCGCAAATCCCATTTGTCTAAAGCACAGGAACGGGCTAAGGTGGATTTAGTGATGGGTACACAATCTTCTATTGAGTGGGCACTTAGAGCAGTGAAAGCCCCGGAAGGGGGTATATTATGAAACTTATGTCCTTCAACTGTCGTGGGTTGGCGAGTCCCATTAAAAAATCGTCGCTTAGGAGGCTGGTAGACTTAGATCAACCGGATGTTTTACTGTTGCAAGAAACTTTGGGTGGCAGTGAGGATGTTGTACGAGCTTTAGAATCTTTGCTTCCTGGTTGGAAGTTTGTTGGAGTGGATGCCCGGGGGCGCTCTGGAGGGCTGGCCTCGGGGTGGAAGGTTAAGAGTTTCCAATGTGATTGTTCTTGGGGAATCTCTTCTGGTATCGGTTTGGAAGTTTGGGATGCTGAGATTGGTCGGATGATCACGATTCTCAATATATACGGGCCCTATTTAAATAGGGTTGGATACTGGGACTCCTTGCTTGGTATGGATCTTTTTGATGGTAGGGATGTGATTTTGGGTGGGGATTTAAATCTTACTCTGGGATCTTCTGAAGTGTGGGGGCCTCGGGCTACTCCGGATACATTAGCAAATTATTTCATTCAAGCCTTTGTCAGGAAGGATCTTATTGATATTTTACCATCCAAGTTATCTCCAACTTGGAGGAATAAGAGAGCTGGGGAACATCGGGTGGCTAAAAGACTGGATAGGTTTCTGGTGGCTGAAGTGTTGGAACTGGGTGTTGATGTTGTCAGACAGTGGGTAGGGTCAGGTGGGATATCTGACCACTACCCCATCTTCCTGGAATTACGAGGTAGCAGGCATAAACCTCCAAGCCCTTTCAAATTCAATCCTAGCTGGCTGAAGGAGGAGGCTTTTATTAAGCTGGTTCAGGAGCAGTGGGATCATCGACCACTTGACTCTCAGATGCATGCAGGTGCACACTTTCATCACAATCTTAAGAGAATTAAAAAGGCCACTATTTCCTGGGCACATGAAAAAAGGGTGATTGATGATCAGACTTTGCAGACTGCTGAGCTGAATATCGATAGGATTCTGAATAGTCTGGGCATGGGATATTTGGATGATCAGCAGAAAGGTGAGCTGTTGGAGTGGGAGAGACGCAGGAATGTGATTCTGTGCGAGCGAGAAGAGCTGTGGAGAATGAAAAGTAGGGCGATCTGGCTTCAGTGCGGTGACGAGAATACCAAATTTTTTCAAGCGTATGCTAAGGGGAGAAAATTCACAAACTCAATTTGGGAATTATCTTCTGAAGCAGGGGAACAGGTTTCCAGCTTTGATGGATTAGCGGATATGGGTGTTAGACCATTTGGAGATTTATTCACAGCACAACCTGGAGTGTCCATTGCCGAGATTATGCGGGTGACTCAGATTTTCCCTCGTTTTGTGGGGGAGGAAGATAATAGACTGTTGATGGAGGAGGTGACTCCGAACGAGCTCTCGTTGGTAATGCAATCCTTTCAAAAGGATAAAATCCCGGGGCCAGATGGATGGCCTATAGAATTCTTCTTAGGATTCTTTGATTTCTTCGGGGAGGAATTATTGAATGTGGTGGAAGAATCGAGAAAGGCTGGATTTATCCATGGACCGTTCAACTCCACCTTTTTAGCTCTTATACCGAAGAAGGACAAGCCTGATAGCTTTGATGAATTCAGACCTATTTCTCTCTGCAATTCTATTTATAAGATCATCTCTAAGGTTATGGCGAGGAGACTTAAGAATATTCTGTCTAAGCATATTTCTTGTGAGCAGTTTGGATTCTTGGAAGGCCGCCAAATACATGAGGCCATTGGCGTTGCACAGGAAGGATTACACACTCTGAAAGTGCAGAAGCAGAAGGGTGTTGTGATTAAGATTGATCTTTCCAAAGCATTTGATAGGGTTAGCTGGATTTATATTCGAATGCTTCTAACTCATCTGGGGTTCTGCTACGAATTTATTAGATGGATTATGGCCTGCCTCACTACGGCAAGATTTGCTGTTCTGATCAATGGTTCTGCTAATCCATTCTTCCAGGCGGGCAGGGGGCTACGACAGGGATGTCCCCTCTCTCCGCTGCTGTTTCTCCTTGTTGCTGAAGGACTCAGTCGTTTTATTCTGCATGCAAAAGCTGATGGTTCCTTTCGAGGCATATCCATTTCTCAGGTATTGTTTATTACACATCTCCTTTTTGTCGATGACATTCTGATATTTTGTGATGGCTCGCGACAGGATATTGATAAGGTGGTAGAAGGTCTCCAATTAGTGCAAATTGCAGCGGGTATGCTCGTGAATATTGATAAATCCACTATCACATGCTCAAATTTAACCGAGCAAGAGATTCATAGTATGGCTAACAAACTACCATTTAGGACTTTGGATATTGATGATGGATTAAAGTACCTTGGCTTTCACTTGAAACCGAATGCTTACCTGAAGGCTGACTGGCACTGGTTAATAGAAAAATTAGAACAACATCTACATGGATGGAGTCATTAATGGCTCTCTCGGGCTGGGAGGCTTGTCCTGGTTAAATCAGTTTTGGAAGCAATTCCGGTGTATTGGATGTCTCTTGCTTGGATACCCATAGGAGTACTGGAGAAAATCTGGAGATTGTGTTTTGCCTTTCTTTGGAAGGGTTTGAGTGAGCATCAAGCTCTGGTGTGGGTCAGATGGGAAAAAATTGCTATCCCAAAAGCATTGGGAGGCTGGGGGTTAAAGAATATTTTTCTGTTTGCAAAAGCCTTGGGGGCCAAAGTGTCTTGGCGACTTATACATACACAGAGTCTCTGGACAAGAGTGGTATATCATAAATATATTGCCCCTCTTACTCTTCTCGAATGGATCAGGCTGGGCAATAAGTCGAGGGCAAATTGCTCTGTGTTCTGGAAAGCAGTGGTGCAGCATTTCTCTTTGGTCGGTTTTGGATTAGTGTGGCGGATTGGAAATGGGCGTCTACTTCATATTGGACTGGACCCTTGGGTTGGCTGTAGGGGAGGTCATGTCCTTTCTGTGGAACTGAGGAATTTTTTGGCTGCTAGAGGTTGTCATTTTTTGGCTGACATAGAGGATCCGGGATCATCTACTCTATGGCATCAGGGGTGGATCCCTGCACAACGACTTGAGATCTTTGGTGAACTGCAGGGGGCTTGGGAGGATTATCTGCGGATTTTAAGAATTTCTAATATTTGACTGACTAATAGGGATGATGAACTTATCTGGGATCACCATCCCTCGGGATTATACTCACCTAAAAATGGATATATCCAGCTAAATGTGGAAGCTCATAACAGAAATTTGGTGTGGTGGTGGAAATATTTGTGGAAGTTAAGGTGCCCGGGTAAAGCAAAATTACTCTTCTGGGCAATACTGGAAAATAAGGCTCCTACCTGGGACATTTTGCAAAAACGTTTCCTCCAGGGTCCGGGGATCTGTCCTCTTTGTAGGGAAGCGGAAGAGACCATAGCTCATCTTTTTGTTCAATGTCGGTTTTCACAGGCAGTTTGGAATGAAATCAACAGATCTTTGGATTTTCAGGTGAGATGGAGGGGAGAGAGCGTACTGGAAGCGTTCCAGCTGTGGTGGTCTTTTAAAAAATCCTCTTCCATCCGGGCAGTCCCGTGTATTTTTGCATGGGGCATTTGGATTACCAGAAACTTGCTGATTTTTCACGATAGAAGGGTTCCGTTGGCGTCTGTTGTGGCTCAAGCGCTGGCGGTTATACATCATTACGAGGCTCCTGTCCTGATGAGTAGCACATGACCTGTGCGGATTGAACAGATTGACACATCAATGCCGTGGGCATTTTTTGATGGAGCCTCTTTGGACCATCAATCGGTGTGTGGTGGGGGGGGTGTCCTCTACAAAACAGCGTCCCATTACTTCCATCTCGTGGCTGGTCTGGGGAGAGGATCAAATAACTATGCGAAACTTATGTCACTTAAACTACTGATGTTATTTGCACTTGAACAAGGATGTATATCTCTACAGATTTTCGGCGACTCCCTGTTAGTAATCAACTGGGCAAAGGAGATCTCATTTTGTCATGTGATGGTCCTATTACCCATCCTGGAGGAGGTGATCCAGTTAAAGCAGTCCTTTAACCACATTACTTTTACACATGTTTATAGGGAGAGGAATGGGCTGGCAGATCAACTCTTCAAGGAAGCTATGCAGCAGGATATAGCATTTGGCACTTGGAGGATTACTAATCATTCACCGGGGGGCACTTTCAGCTATTACCACAGACCTTTTCTTGATGATATTGAGGCACAACATTGAGCAACAACTCAGCTTTTGTTGATCAATGATTTCTTCCATTTCTATTACAATATTCGATTTTCTGTAATAGGATATATGTGTGTTGTATGGACAGCAGTAACAGTTTTTTTTGTTGTATGTATGGGACATCAGATATGATGATAATATGGGACAGTAAATATGTGACAATGTAGGGATCTCAGTGATTCTACTACATGTGCAGAATGTAATTTTATTCATCTATTTGAAATAAAATTACGATTTTTTCCAAGGAAAAAAAATAAAATAAAATTAGTTGCTAGTTTTTAATTTAAAACAAGGTTTTTATTTTTATTTTTCAATAGTGTTTTTTTGTAATCATACATTTATATTTTTTTGACATTAATAAAAAAATTAGTTTCAGTTTTTAAGTTTTAAAAACTAGTTTTTTTTTTAAGTTTTAAAAACTAGTTTTGTTTTTTTTTTTAAGTTTTAAAATTTAGATTTTATTATTATTATTATTTTAAATTATTAATATTTATATTGATTTTTTTAGATATTAATAAAATTTACAATCAAAATTTAGATTCAAGTTTCTTAGAATTTTATGATTAGTTTGGTTCTCTAATTGATGTTTAAATCTTATAATTAAAATTTGGATTTCAAAATTCTAAAAATTTCATGATAGGAGATGCATTTAAAGTCTATAGAAACCAAAGTACATTGCATTTAAATAAGGAGAGGACATGTAATAATAAGGAGGAACACTTGTGTACTTATTTATCAATAACACATTATACAAAATTATAATATTCATTGTCATTAATGAAACCTCTAGTACAAAGACTACATGTCAAATTACTTAAAAAAATTGAATTTTTAAATTTTAAATTAATATTTTGTTTAAACAATTTCAAACCCCACAATAGGTAATTTGTCACTTCATAGCTTTTAGCCAGTCATAAAAGAGATATAACAAATTTTAAAAATTAGACAAAATAATTTATATTTTCAAAATCTATAATCTTTGAAAAAGAAGTGATCGATCCCTTAAAAAAATATAATTTTGTACAGAGATTTTTTTTCCAGAGAAAAAATACTACTATTGATATTCATAATTTTGTACAGAGATATATGTGCATACGTCCCAAATTCTCTCTTGATGTGGATGCAGTGTTTCGTTCTCACCAATATATTATTGAATGTAAAGCAAATGCACAAATACAAAACCATTGCTGTATTGTCTACCTGTCAATGTATTGCGATGAGCAATTAACAAATTTAATTAAATCTTATGAGAACATTACATGGTTTTTGTGGCGCTTCAGTTATATGACAGATGGTTTACAAGTCTTTGGAAACATGGTCTTGGTTTAATGATGGAGGAGATGTGAAAGGAACACATTCAAGATGCCCCCATGATCCACTATGCCTGCATACCGAACCTAGCCAAGATAAACAATGACATACGGTGTAAAAAGGAACTTTGTTATATCAAAGTTTGGCAATTTGAAAACTGCAGATCCGAAAAGGAACTTCGAAGGCTGCTGCGCCATAAGGAACATTGATAAACTCATCAACTTGGATAAACTCAATAGTCTACCACCTAGCATTGCAATAGAGTTTGATAGGGCTCTTTCAAGTGACCTCTGGCTGCATGCATGCCTTCCAAACCTACGAAGTTTTCATTTGATTGCAATAGTTGAGGTCGTATTGTCAGTGCATAGGAGAATACCCACATGCTAAAGGTAACAAAAGATCCAAAAAGGAACTTTATTATTTGAACTCTACAGGTCCGAAAATGAACATTGAAGGCTGCTCCGCCATAAAAGGGAACATCGATAAAATCATAAGCATGGATAAACTCAATAGTCTACCACCCAGCATTGCAATAGAGTTTGACAACTTTCAAGCGACGTCTGGCTGCATGCATGCCTTCCAAACCTGTGAAAGACGTTGCATCGAGTCTACATCCAAACGAATGAATTGAGGAACTGGGCCTCGGTACTAACATATACTCCCGCTAAAACAATTGTAGCTTCGCCAGTACCTATTCATTTTGGCTGCCAAAGTTTTGGGCTGGACCTGGTCTTGAGACTTCGAGTTCTATAGCTTCTATTATGAGTCGATTTAATTCCATTCAACTTATAGGAGTTCTACATTAAGAGTTTTATTTGAAGTCGTGAGTTCTTCATCCGAATGTGGAGATAGAGATCGCTTCTGGTGATTTGATTGCCTGAGATGCTGCCAGCGGGAGATAGAGTTTCATTCAGACATAACCAACTAATTAGAGATAGGATGAGTAGGGTCCAGGGATAACTCGCCCGTTAGCTCCGAGCCCACCGGTTCACAGTTATGAGATTAAACACACTCTTCAAATAATAGCGAGGGAGATTGAAGTCCCAGCATCCATAGCGGCGCTCCGATATGTTCACTGGTCTCCAACACTATTTATGTATGAAGAGATTTTGAGCTCTGGAAAAGCATGCTTTGGATTAACTTGGATGCTACAGCCAGCATGAAGAATAAATTTCAAGGATGTTCAATCAGCGTATCCAAGCAGCTCAGCCTTTCTATTTTAGCTTCTTTCAAAACTTAGCGAACTGAAACATATAGCTGGAGCAAGGCCCACATTAGTACTAGTAGAAGCGAGCGGGTCCATAATATTTTCTAGCCCAAATAGTGAAAGAAGCTCGACCGAATGTCGAAACCCTAGGACACATAGGTAGTGAGTTATATATTTCTCAACTAAAGCTACCAGTCGAACGTCAAGTAGCTGGGACGGGTTTTAGATTTGAATGGCACGAGCTCTGCCCACAATTATGTTGCCAGTCAGATATTTGATGATGCTCGAAAATAAACTGCCACTATTTCTATTACAAAATATCTTGGAGCGGCAGTTGGGTTCTAAATCCAAGGCAGAGGAGAGGCGCGGTAGCCTGCTAAGGCTTGTGTGTGAAGAATTACCGCCTTTCAGCTTCAAGTTGCCAGAGAATTCAAATTGCCACATAAACGAAAGAGGGCACCTGCTGGAGGTTTTGTACTATGCTATTGTCCCCATTTTAGTGATCAAAATCCAAATCCAGAGCAGCTGCTTCCTATTGAGTTTCAAGCTGATAAGAAAGTTGTCAGAGAAAGGTAAGTACAATCTTATTGAAATGAAAAATAAGTTACTTTAGTCTTAGTTTAATTTCAAGAATGTTCATGGCAATTATAATTATCCATTGCAATTGAATTTTGAAATTTACCTACATATCCTATTTATAATAGGAACATAAGACAACAAAATGTGTTGAGCATTCGGATTCATCGGTTCAGTTCCTATTATCTTAACCTATCAAGAGGCAACAACAATCTTGGTAACTGTCCAACAATAGCAATTTGCAATTCTGGTAAGTCAAATGTCCTATATCTCATCAATATGAACAACATAAATTACAAGTCCTTATGGTTTGTCTTGCCTTCATATTTTGCAAGCATCTCATGACATCGATTTTTGGTTTTGAAAGACAACGCAATGCGATATGCAACAGGGTGTGCAATGTGGTATGCAAAGAGTGAAGGCGACCAGAACTGTGAAGGCGATGGGGGATGGGAATGAAGGTGGTGGGAGGTGGGAATAGGTGGCGGTCAAGGTGGTGGCAGCGGAGACTAGGGCGCTGGTATTAAATGCATTTAGTAAATGCTTCCAAAGTGATGAAAAACTTAGGAAAACTCAATGAAAAACTTAGGAAAACTTGTGTATCGAAGGCAATCACTCAGCAACATGGCGGTGGCATTAAATGCATTTAGTAAATGCTTCAGAGCGATGAGAAAACTCAATGAAAAACTGAGGAAAACTTGCGTAACGAAGGCAATCACCCAACAATAACGCTCCAAGTTGAGAACCAACAAAATGATGCATAAATCAATTCTAAGAAAAATTTAAAAAATCAAAAATCAATAACAATGTAAAATTGTAAAATTATAGATAAAAATTAAAAATTTATACTCAAAAGAGAAAGTAATATGTAATCAACAGATATAGAATACAATCTATACTGCCTCGCTGCATGTATAATAACCATATTCATTCATTACAAGATAAATCGGAAATGGGTCCTCAAAACAAAGGAATTTATGTAACTAGGGTAAAGTAATTCCCACATAATTTAATCGAGAATATAATTTTTTAGAAATTAGAGTCAAAGTACCACCATGTTTTACAATTAGGAAATAACATTAATGAATAAAGACTTAGGATATACCCTTCTCTCCATATATAGACACATAAAAAACAAATAAGTCTCGCTGTGATGATAAGGACTTAGGAAAAAGCATTTGTGGTTTGTTATATCAAGTACATTAACTCAGACTACAGCTAAAGGTATGTGTAATCAATTGAAGATATTAGCTCTCGATGCTGTCACCTCACGTGATCAATCAAATATGTAACCAACTATAACTAAGCTATTAGGCCTGTAGGATGGATTCCTTTTTCACAATGTAAATAGATAAAAAGGATGATACAATAAACACAAACCTCCATTCAAATGTAATCAAGAAATTACACGAGGTTTTGCTACAACATTTGAATGCTACAGAAAAATAATAGAATCTCCACCATGAACTATGGCTGAGATATCAATGTCAAATATTAAAGTCATTTGTTTTTTTGGAAGCATGTTTGCATATGTAGTTATTATGCATCTTGTAATTGTGCAAGGATTAAAGTTATTCAAGGTTGAACCATTTTTTAAATAAAAATGATCTAAAATATAGATTTCACACCTTGGTAGTTAGTAATGTGAAAAATAGTTTCCAGATGTTGAACCTAATCAACATTGCCATGTATTATGGTTCGGATCTTGAAGCTAATAAAAAAAACCATGTATTGTGGGACTGGCTTCTAACACATTAAATTCTGCAACATAGTTGTCATTAGAGAAGTACCATTATGCATGTTGGGAGACTCAATTGAATAAATTAATTCTGAGATTGTTTTTTTTTCATAATCGACCGGCCATGAGTTACACATGTAATGCGACAGTATTTGACAAAAAAAATATATACATAAAATTACAACTATCCTTTCATTCATTATGGGTTTCAAATTTCAATGGATATAATGGATTGATAGGATATTTCGGTGTCCAGCTTTGGCTAGTAATTAGACTGCCATTCCTCCCTGCCAAAGTAGAATTGCCTTCCGACTGCACTGGACAATGCCTTAACCTCGTAGATGAAGGACTATGTTTTTTCATTGTGGAAGTACAATGAAAAACTACAAATAAAAATTGCCTTAATATGCCACATGTTTAAATTTATCGAACTCTGCACAAAAAATAGGCTTGCTCGGCCACTGAGTGACTGCAATTTAGAAAACGCGTGGAAACAACTATCCGGTGTGAAGGATCTGGCAATAACGTTGCAGAACATACTTTGCCACATGCAAGGCATGCACTATGCACCTGGAAGTACTCGATGATGGCGGATAGTTCGATTTATACTAAATGCCACATGCAAGACATGCACTATGCACCTGGAAGTACTCGACGATGGCAGATAGTTCTATGTATACGAAATCAAGTTGATAACACTAGGGTGGTAATAATTTAGTGTCGGATTTATAGGTCAACTTTTTCCTTTTTTGGATGCAATTCTCAGAGAGCCTACAAGACTCGATCATGGATCGCTGAATTCACCCTCCAAACTCGACCAACAAAGTCCGCGACAAAGAAAATGCTTTACTTCAATGATTTTGAGGTGTTAAAAAGGCAAGTCAATGCTCTAGAAAAATGACAAATTCTCCAGAGGAGATGAGGCAAGTATGCAACATTTGAAAGCTTGTGAAGATTAATCCCTCCCGTCGATAACTAAGTTTGGTGAGGCGACAGTTCAAGTCAAAAGAATTTAATAGGGCCTGTAAAAGTTTGTAACGAAGTACCCCTTTAGGACCTGTAAAAGTTTGTAACGAAGTACCCCTTTAGGGCCTGCCTGATTGTAACGAACAAAAAGGTGGTCGAGCGATTGACTCTTAAGGAAGGAAGAAGAGCGTACCCTGGAATGGACTTATTGGCTTCCGCTCATGGGAGCACACCTGGGAGCTGGTCTGCTGCACATAAATTTGTTTGATGAAGAAAATGCTTTAAATTTGGCCTTCAGGGGAGATAACAAACTCAGATGGTCCAAATTTGAAATAATGCTACCCAGGTAATGGATGGCCTGCAATTTGTCAAGATGTTCAAGATTTACGCAGAATTGGTGTTTGTCAACTATGGCTCGGAAGAGGACTATTTGAATCTTAGAGACGGGATTGGATACTAAAGGTTCCATTGTTATTGCCAAATATGGAAAAATGTACAGAGGAGACATCGTAGAGATTGCTGCAGGAGAATGAGCAGTTGAAATGCTTGTATATTCTTTCTTTCTAGCTACTCTGAACGTTGGTTTCCCATCTCTGCACTTGGTGGTGGCAATGGCACTGATAGACTGGTTCTGTCCTCATTTGCTTGGTCCAATGCATCAATCTTCATTTCCTTGGTCCAATGCAACTAATCTCTGCCCAGAAAATTATGCCGAATGGAAGGAGAAGATTTTTGCGATGGGGATTATGTTGGTGAATCTCCTGATTTATGTGGCACTTTCCTCTATGGTAAGCCAATTTCTCTTCAAAGTTATATGCTAATAAGTTACATAATGACAATAATTTGTCTGGATAATGTAATAGTTAGGCCTTCCAAAAAAATGCTATAAGTGAGAAAAATCAAAACATAGACTCAGAACATTAGCTCCTAGAATGTGCTCAGAGCCATAAATAGAATTCTAGACGGAAACTACCTGTGCATATACTAATTGCTTTGCTTTGATTTCTACTTTACCTGCCTCTCTATCTATTCTTTTAGACACCATGCTTTTGACCATATATTTTTTGACACCATGCTTTTGAGCAAAGCTTCGCCAATAGTTAATTTATGTTTTTTATTTAGCATGCCACACCCATTTCTGTGTTCTGTACTTGCGCGTGGAGAAGCCCAAGAGATTACTTCACCAGAAGCCCAACATATTACTTTACCACCAGAACCATGATATTCTCCACCCATGATATGAAGCATCCATTTCTATGTTCTGTACTTGCGCGTGGAGAAGCCCAGCATATTACTTCACCACTAGAAGCTTTTCGAACACTCTGGTTCATTTTTAAAAGAGAAAGGAGAGTGTTGATGGGAGAGCGCATTTGCAATTTTTGCATCTACTTGAGATAAAACATTGGCAGACCAAGGAATCTGCTTCAGTGGTGCCAGAGGTGGTATACGGTGGCAGTGACAGAGGCGGTGGCTCATACGACCAAGCAAATATTATTAAAAGCATGAAAAGGGTGGCAGTGACCGAGGCGGCGGTGACATTGACAGAGGCGGTGCATGCAAAAAAGGATCGAAGTACCAAGGCAGTGGCGGCATTTGACAATGGCAGTGAGCTCGAAGTACCAAGCCGGTGGCGGAATTTGATAGAGGTGGTGGATGGAATGGCGGTGAGCTCAAAGGACCAAGCAAACTCATTGGGAAGCAGTAGATATTAAATACCTTTGCAGTGCTAAGAAATCAGTCTGCCGTCACCTGGGCAATAACACCGCCAAGTGAGTAGCCAATGGAATGCTAGAAAAATGAATTAAAATAATTAAAAAAATAAAAAAATTGAGTGTTTAATGTAAAAGTTATAGAAATTTTAATAAATATTTAGTCAAAGCTTCAACTAATTGGGTTGACTGAACGATTACAATATATACACTGCCGTAAAAACAAGATTCGTGTTGGCTAAACCACATAGAGTTATTGTTCTCCAAAACAATGAGAACATTGACAATCTACTAATTTCCTATACAAAAGTTATGTACGCAAAGAAAATCGACATTCACTTGAAGATTGAAGGAAATTAAGCTCAAAACAGAAAACAGTAAACAGTTTGTATTCCTTCACTTCTAAACAGAGATACAACACGTACATAAATAGTTGGAGTTAGATCCAACTTATTCCACTTTTTGTGGGAGAAGTTGAGAAAATATCTCAACTTCCTCCAGCGGACACGCTCTTTCTCTTCATCATCTTCGAGCTACCAATTCATCCAGCGTAAATAAAACTGCTTCCGATCATCTTTGAAGCATTTGTAGGATCAAAGATTCTAAACTACCCCGAAGAATAGTCTCGATACTGAAACATTCAGTAATCGATCTTACAAAATGACATTTTTTACACTCAACAATACAAAGATAACACGAAACTGATGATCTTGGAGCACCGAAATACAACAAGAATCAAAAGTTTTTACAATATATTTCTAACATACATAAACAATAACTCTATTCTAGAATAGCTTGAGAGATGATTGAGAAGGTTCATCATCACTGGATGAGTATTCTTGCATAGCACCTAGTGAGTCCTCAGCTATGTTAGCTGATTCTTTCAGTTTGCCATTTAAAAGATCACTAGCACAAGTTTTGCAATTCAGTGCTGTATGTCCACGTCTTCAACAGTAGAAGCATTCAATGTTTTTATTTGTTCTTTCCTTGGAGTATAGTGCAATTTCAGAATTTGAACTGACTTCCAAGTCACCTTCCTTCATCCTCTTTTCTTCTGCTAAGAGTGCTGAAATCATGTCTTCCAGAGTTCGAGAGGGAATTTGTGTTAAAGTAAAAATAGCATTGTCATATTTTAGAGACAAACTATTCAGCAAGATTGCTTTTGCATCATCTTCATCGACTTTACAATTAATATATGCCAACTGTGCTAACAAAGACTTTAGATCATATATGTGAGAAGAGAGTGATACTTCATCATGCATTTTTAACTTGAATCGCTGTAACTTTAATGAAAACTTGGCATTTACAGCCTTTTCCCCAAATATTGTACTCAATTGTACCCACATTTCTTTGGATGATTTTGCCAAATCTATTAGATGTAGTTGAGAATCTGCAAGAGACAATCCAAGAATGGACTTGGCTCTATCCTCTCTTTTCTCCCATTCAATTAATTGCTTGGCATCTGTAGGTGCTTTCTCTGTTCCTTTTACTATTCCCCATAAGTTCTTATGCATCATTTGAAGTTGTACTTTTACTTTCCAAGTATGGAAATTAAAACCATTAAATTTTTCCAATGCAATATTTTCCATATTAACACAGATTTAAATAAAAAAATGAATATCTCTGCAAATGACAGCGTTCCTTCCTTTGGCAAAAATTGCAAAACAAATACCTCTGCGGATGTGCACAGACTCCTTCTACGAACCGTGACAGAATTCTCCTCTCAGCGGCAGTTACTCCTTGCCTCCCACCTCTATTCTCAGCAATGGTGTGAAATCTGAAAACTCGTCTTTTCTCTGGCACAAGCAGCGAAGTGTGATGTTTGACGAATCAACAGGACGCCTTTCTAGCTTGACGCAAGTTCAATTTCTGGCAGCGAATGGTGTGTGACGTGGGCTCAATTTCTTGACAGTCAAATCATATCTTTGGCAGCGATCGTTTGAACAAATGTTTGAACAAATGCGTAGCTTCTAGCAATCTCACACTTTGATAACAGTAATCACTCACCCTGGGTCTGATCTCCACAGCAATCCACGGCTCAGCGTGTTGCTCCAGACCAATAATAGAAACCCTAGACAAATCAGGGCTTAGCGTATCGCTCTGATACCGACTTGAAGATTGAAGGAAATTAAGCTCAAAACAGAAAACAGTTTGTATTCCTTCACTTCTAAACAGAGATACAACACGCACATAAATAGTTGGAGTTAGATCCAACTTATTCCACTTTTTGTGAGAGAAGTTGAGAAAATATCTCAACTTCCTCCAGCTACCCCCAACCCAATCCCCAAACTCTAGGAATCCCTAATGAGTCATTATTATCTAATTCATTCAGCCTTCATGTCAAATTTAAACTTACATAACTATCCAACGACACCAAATGTAGGGCCCGTCCTTCTAATATAAAAGTTATGTACGCAAAGAAAATCGACATTCAGCCTGCATGTCAAATTTAAACTTACATAACTATCCAACGACACCAAATGTAGGGCCCGTCTTTCTAGATGTTTTTTTTACTTGATGGTAACACATACACCATATTTTAGTCTAACAATATCTCATCCTACTTTAAATTCATTTAGAGTAAATACATTGGAACATCCTTTATTCCATTACATTATTTTCCAAATATATGACATGCAACCTTTCCATGTGAAATAAAAAAATATACATTGTAATTTTTAAATCTTACTACGTATGCAAATATAAGTACAATATATCTCCAAGAGTGTCATCTTCCATGTCATAATTTTACATATGTCATTTTTCATATGAGAGTATATTATATACCATTATTCAGATTCATAATTTGTCATACATGTACCAAAACAAGCCGAGCCAATGAAAACGAGGTAACATGTCGCCCTGTAAGCCTCCTTTGGAAACAAGGTTACTCTACAGTGCAAACAAAAATAATAATGATAATTAAAACCTAGGGTAACAACAAAAATTCAAATAACGGATTAAATAGTTAACATATGTGTAAACCTAGGGTAACAACAAAAATTCAAATAACGGATTAAATAGTTAACATATGTGTAAGGTTTCTTACCTCGTTGCAAATGAACACCAGCCATAGTTGCTCACCTGTAAATAAGGAGTATGTGTACAAGTTATAACTCAATTTCAAAATGAAAATCCAGAAATGTTACACAATAAAAAAAGGAGAAGTAAAATATTTTCATTATGCTCACCTAGCCATGGGAAATTCGAAGAAGGTGATTCAACTAAAATCATGTCTCTATATTGAGAAACAACTCGAGCTATGAGATGTCTTATCCTCACTCTCAACTGATAATATTCCTAAAACAATATTCGGGCTATAAGAGTCGTATAAATCCTAACATTTCCATGTAAAATAAACACGTCAGACAGAGAGAAATATTTAAATTTTAGATATAGATAGTTAAGCTCACAAGATATACTGGTAATTATAGAGGAATTTCTTAACTCCGGGTAACATCATAGTAAAGGAGGAAACCACTAGTACATAATTACCTAGAACCCAAGCTTGAAGATAAACCCTTGAGTATATTAGTGAAATAACAGACTAATCACCAATACATAATTGTTTAGGTTGAACACTCTCAAGAGGTTTTTACTACAATAAATCCTTCCAAATGAAAAACCATTTCATTGAAATAGAGTAAGGATAATTACCCCATCCCAATAGCTAAAACCGTGGGTGGTATGAACCCCAAAACCATTAATATCTTAGTACTAAAAAACTGACAGGTGGGTCTTTTGAGTCACGCTTGTCACAATGAGGTTGGAAAGGCATTAAACCAAGAGGGTTTTGGAAATGTGCTAGACTTATGTTGGCCTTCGTCAACAACAACCCTTCCATTTTGTAAGAAATGATTGGGTTCCCACCTTTACTTTCGTTCAAAAAATTCTTGTTTAATGATTTTTCTAGGTATTATGTGAATTTTAGGCTGTCAGTTTTTCTAATTCTTTATAATTTTATGATTGATGTATTCCGGGAAAGATTTGTGATGGATCATCCTATTGAACTTTTGATGTTGCAATGCAGGTTAGCAAAACTTCAATTTTGGATGTTCATATTATAATCAAAATCATTATTCATCTTCGGATTTCATGACTGAAAGCATGGAATCCAAAGATAATGAATATCGCTTCTTTGGAATCACTGCTGTTATTATTCTACATCAAGTCGATTTGATTCTACAACTTAGTTCTAATTCTCTTTCTTAACAATTTTATTATTTTGAACTAGTTTATGTTTTTATTATGCAGATTCAAAAGAAGATTATGTACATCTTTTTGGATCACGAGTTGGTTCACTAATCATTTATAGTTCGTTAAAAATTTATTGAAAAGAGTGAAATCTGCAATTGGTCAATTTTTAATTTTCTATCTTCTAAGGATATTCAATGACTTAATGCATTAGCTCTATTGGCAATATTATTTATCCTGATCTATTAAACTTGGCATTATGATCATTATCGATGCCATCTCTCCTTGTACTAAGTACTTGTATTAATTTTACTAAAGATGTACAAATGAACTTCAAGTAGTTCAAACTTTGGTTAAAATTCTGTTGAAACATTTTGAGATTACTATATTGTCATTTTTATTCTAGTTAATCCAACATTATAAAATGATAGTATGAGCCTTAATCAAATCACCCTTGGTAGAATATTTATATTTGATTCTTAGCCTAGGGGCCCTCCTTTAATATTACTTTATTTGACATAGTCCCTATCCTAAGTATCAACCTTATACATGTGAGTTGCATCGAAAGCGACCATGAGTCAATTGTTTGGTTCAAACGCTGAGTTTCTGTTCATCATGACACAAGGTTACACATTAATCTACGTACAGATGCGTCAATGTCAAACAAAACCCAAATTGATCACTATCAAATCGCCATGTCATTAAATGTCCCGATGACACATTACACATACATTTAACGCCATGATATGATATACCAATACAAAGGAGTATTAATATGTGATCATTTTAATTGAACCCTTGAAGGAATGTGACAATAAGGACAAACTAATAGATTTTGGTAATACATAAACCAGTCTTATCATGTATATATAACTTATACCTAAATTTTGGCTAGTCTCATCTCCATTTGGTCCATTACGAGTTGAGACCTCATAACCTAGGTCACGAGCTTTAGATAGGGATATTTACGTAGTTGGGAAATACCCAATAACATTACGAGACATGTAAAGAAAAATATATATGAAAAACATAAATAATGAACTTCAATCCACGAGACTAGAATTTAGGGATTACAAGAATCATATGCCAAGTTTGAAGTTAGAGCATAACTAAAATAAAATTAATCGATTAACCTTAATCCTTGTTTAGGATATCTAAACTCTATTACAAAACTTATAAGTCTCAAAGCGAAATGAGCAATGCAATTTGTGTTTTTATACACCGCAATTGATCTAAGTTAAGAAATATACAACTACCTTTGTTTACATAAAACAATAAGATTTTAGTTTTTATCTATCCATCGCCTAGTTGAAACATTCTTGCCAAGAGTCTTGCATACATCTTAGGGAAAAGTGTATTAGTGACGAACACATGAAGAACCTCTTTTATATAAGTTAGAGATTGAAAACTCTCTCTCTTAAAGAGATGATTTGCTTGTATAAGTAAATTAACTAAAATTATAAAAAAAATGATGGATGCCATTTAGGTTTTTCTAAATGGCATTAGAACATGGTTTTAGTAGTAAGATATTGATGAGCAAAATAATTTTTAAAAAAAGAGAAAAATATCAAAATACTAACAAATTGTTAATTGTTAATTCTAGATTGAATGCAAGGAAAGATTATGTCCTTTGATTTGCAATTGTTTGTCAGGGAACTAAAAAAAAGTACAAAATCACATTAACAAATGACCTAACCATTTCCAAATCAAATCAATTACCTATCGGGTTAGAAAATTAGAGATCCATTATGAAGAAGTTATATGGTTTGACTTTGCAAACAACCAAAAATAGAGAGAAACTTGAACGATCTTGGTAGAATTTGGCTCAAGTGTGAAATTCCACAGGGGTAGATTACTGAGCTTGAACAAACCTCAAAATTTCACAATGTAATTACTAAGAAGAATTAGACAAAAACATGGATCAATTCACTCATAAAACTGAAACACACATGAAAAACTGTTGTTGATACTTTAATCAGCTGTAAGCTGGAAATCAAATAATGTTACAATAGAATGAATTTGATACACCTGGGAGGATTCAAATTCACCTCAAGTATAGGCTTAGTTTGCATTGGAACCATTTCTTGATAAGGTTCAGTTGCCACCGATGATGAATAATCAGTTAACTGAGGTAGAACTGAGCATAACCGAATCACATGGGAACTAAAATAGGGGAGGAGGCTCATAACTAACTGTCAGTGGTCAAAAAGGGTGCTCCTATACTCAGTAGCAGTCAAACTAGGAGTTGCAGTCAGTTAACTAAGCAATCAAGGGGACAAGGCGCCCCAAATCATGGAAATGACTGTGTAGTCTCCTAAATCTGTGCATGGGGGAGCATTGGAACTCCAATGATGTAAAAAAGGCACCCTGAGTGGATATGAGGGCTAATGATGGCCAAAAACAAGCTCCAGGGGGGCCAAAGTAAGGACTAGGTGCTAGGAGACTCAACTGCTAATGCATGGATACATGGAGTGCTGCATGGAATGCATGTATACATGCAAGACCGAGATAATATGGTGAGAATATTCCAACACCCCCCTTTAAGTTGGACTATGAGGAAAGAAAAAATCTACAACAATCTAGAAAAAAAAGAGGAAAGAGGGAAAACCTAGTGGGAACAAACCCCTCCTCAAGATAGATTGAAACACAACAAAAATTGCTCCTCGAGACCCAAGTAGGTGTGATGCTTGATTCAATGCCTGGAGGTATCTTCCTATTGGGAAGAAGAGGATCATTCTCCAAAAACATGTGTCTGAATTCTCCTTCAGTGGATGTAAGGGAATCTGGAGGCTTTTTGAACTTGATCTTCAGACCAAACATGGTGAGAACAAATCCAAAAATATGAAGATCATCCTGGAACCTGTAATTCAAACCAACTGAGGTAGGATCAACTCCAATCAGATATAATTGCTCTTTAAACTTGAACTTATGATCAGTGGAATTTGAATCAACTCCAAGAATTGATAGATGGTTCCTTGTGATCTCCTTTGAACTAGCAGGGGTGAGATCAAAACCAAAATCACCAAAATGTGCCTGATACTTGAACCCAAGCAAATGGTAGTGTCCTCCATATTCGGTGAAACTCTGAGAGCATGTGCCAATGATCAAATAGAAGTTCATAGGAATCATGCGATTAAGGAGGGCGAATGCATCACCTCCAAAACATTTAGTAGATCATCATTCTGCACACTAGCAGACTCATGGGAAGTAGAGAAGTAGAAACTATCTTCAACCTTTAGAGTAGTAACTGACATATCTTGATTAGAATTCGAAATAGAAGACGTTGAGAACATGACTGAGGAATGGATAATCTCTCCAAAATGATTAGCTTCATTAGTTGTATCACTTTAATCTACATTAGCTACATGGGAAGGGGACAATTCGAAAGTATCTTCAACTTCTAGAGCAGCAGAGGAAGGAACGTCTTCAACATGAACTTTCTGTGTGAATATGAAACTTCTTCTTCATCTTAAACAACTTCATCATGAGATATACTCGAGGCCGAGACATAATCAGAGAGAACACTTGAGGAGGTATCACTGGGCTTGTTCTCCAAATAGCTAGCATGATCCTCTTCCTTCTGCTTTCCAAATTCTCTATCCAAATTGGTCCAGAGATCACTTGGATATTCAACAATATCAATGAGGTAGTGCATACTAGGAGACATAACATACATATTGCTCCAAAGGCTCTGTCACATTCATTTAGCCAATCATTCTCCTCTTCATAAGAAGAAAAATCTCTCATAACACCAATACACATATCAAAAAGGCCCTGTCTCTTCAGATATGCTATCATCTTTTGTCTCCACTCATCATAGTTGAATGGAGAGATAGGAGGAACTACTTTCAGATTCATGGAAGCTGTTGTATAATTCCTGCAAAAACAATGGAAAAGTATCTGGAGGATTGCTACTGAATCTACTGTTGCAACTGTTGCTACTACTGCACTAAAAAATCTCTCACAAGATCTGATACCATGTGAAATTACACAAGGGTATATCACTGAGCTTGAACAAACCTCACAATTTCACAACGTAATTACTGAGAAGAATTAGCCAAAAACATGGATCAATTCACTCATAAAACTGAAACACACATGAAAAAATGTTGTTGATACATTAATCAACTGTAAGATGGCAATCACAGAATGTTACAATAGAACGAATTTGATACACCTGGGAGGATTCGAATTCACCTCAAGTAGGCTCCCGATAAGGTTCAATGGCCACCGATGATGAATAATCAATTAAATGAGTTAGAACTGAGCATAACTGAATCATTTGGTCACCAAAATAGGGGAGTAGACTCCAAGGAGGTGCATAAATATCTGTCAGTGGTAAAAAAAGGGCGCTCCTATACTTAGTAGCAGTCAAACTAGGACCTACAGCTAGTTAACTGAGCAATCAAGGGGACAAGGCACCCCAAATCATGGAAATGACTGTGTAGTCTCCTAAATTTGTGCATGAGGGCACATTGGAACTCCAATGATGTAAACAAGGTGCTCTGAGTGGATATGAGGGATAATGATGGCAAAAAAAAAGCTCTGGAGGCCCCAAAGTAAGGACTAGGTGTTAGGAGACTCAACTGCTAATGCATGGATGCATGAAGTGCTACATGGAATGCATGCATGCATGACCAATATAAGATGGTGAGAATATTCCAACATCAAGAAGAAGATAGGGATCAATGAATAGGAATCAAACGAATGGTATAAATTTGTATAGTTGATTTCCACTCACCACAAAGAAATTTTTGGTATATCACATTTATATTATGGAGGGCCTACCCAATATTCATACGGCGGAGGATCTACTTGAATTTGGTTTGGAGAAGGAATCCAATGAAAGAGAAGAACAAACTTCTGATATGATTGATACTATGAGGAGCTTGTGAGCATAATTAGAAAGTTTTAAAGTTGATATAAACAAATGGGGAAGATTCGAATATTATAGAATATTTGTTGAAGGGTTTTCAAAATTAGCATATCCTATAACGTCCTTGTAGAAAAAGGGAGTAAATTTTTTTTGGCCAGAAAAATGTGAAAGGAGCTTTCAACAACTTAAACATTTACTTACTATGGCTCCTATATTAAAAATTATAGATCGTCATAAATATTTTTTAATATGTACTAATGCATGTAAGGAAGGATCAGGAGTAGTGCTTCTACAATATAATCACGCAGTATGTTATGAGTCTAAAAAATTGAAGGAATGCGAGAATAATTATGCAACCCATGACATAGATTTCACTTCTATAGTCCATGCATTAAAAATATGGTGACATTATCTATTAGGGAGAAGGTTTGTACTCATGACAAACCATATCGGACTAAAATATTTAATTGATCAGCCTCAACTCGATGCTAGAGAAACGAGATGGTTAACATGCTTGAGTGAATTTGATTTCAATATTAAACATATTAAAGCGAAAGAGAATAAAGTAGCAAATGCTCTTAGCAAAAACATGCAAGTGATTCATATGACAACTATAAGTACCCTTAAATCAGATTTATAGTCTAGAGTCAACAAAGTCTAAAAGAATGATGATTTTTACCTTCAAATAAAGAATGGATTACAACAACAAAAAATTGAAGCAAAATTTGCAAGCTATAATTTAATTGAAGATGAGTTACTAACCCATAAAGGATGGTTGTATATTCATGAATTTGACAACATAATATTTTTTGTGATGCAATAAATACATAAAACACGTTACTCCAGTCATCAAGGTTACGAGAAAATGATTACTTCTGGTTAGGGATGAAAAAAGATGTAGTAGAATACATTGCAAAGTGCATTGAATGTCAACTAGTAAAGGAAGAATATCAACATCCAGCCAGTCTACTATATCCCTCATAGTTACCAAAATGGAAATGTGAAGTGATTTCTATGGATTTTATTACAGGGATGCCTAAATCAACAAAGAAAAATGATTATATTGTGGTAGTAGTGGATACATTAAGCAAAGCTTGTCATTTTATCCCAGTTAAATCTACTTACAAATTAGCATTTACTGCGGACATTTTTATGAAATAAATTTTCATACTTCATGGATTACCTGCTACTATTATATCAAACAGGGATGCTAAATTTACTTCAAAGTTTTGGAAAGGATCATTTGAAGGATAAATCATATTTTGGGAGACATGCTTTGCATGTATGTTATGAAATAACATGCCAAGTAGGAATACTACATACACCTTGTTGAATTTTCCTACAACAATGGATGTCAAAGATATTTGAAGATCATCCCTTTCAAATTACTTTATGGAAGAAAATAAAACACTCATATTAGTGGAATAATCCAATAAATAGAGTTATGCTTGGACCTGATATGCTTACAGGGATTGAACAAGAAGTGAAAAGGGATAAATAAAGCTTGAAGAAAACACAAGACATGTAGAGAAGTTATGTAGACTTGAAAAGAATTCATAAAGAATTCCAAGTTGGGGATAATTTATATTTGAAAGTAAAACAAAAAGAAGTACTTTGAATATGGGGATGTATGATAAAATTTCTCCTAGATTCAGTGGATCATTTGAGATATTATCTAGAATAAGACCAGTGGCCTATCAACTTGATTTGCTAGCTAATATCAAATTCCATAATATTTTTCATGTTTCCTTATTAAAGAAATATATTTATGATCCTAGCCATGCGATTGATTGGGTTGTGATATAGGTAAAACCAAAGGGAGAGTTCTAGCCAGAACCCCTGTGCATTATAGACATGAAAGAAATGATGCTTCAGAATCAAGTCATCCTCCAAGTAAAGGTGCAATGGAAACATTTTTCACTTGAAGAAGCTACTCAGTGTCGTGTCTACAACTACCCCCCATAATTTTTATTTTCCCTGGTAAAATATGGGTCCCCCTTTTTTTATTTTCATACCCCAACCAGGTGATAGCTTTCTCCCCAAGGTGGGTAAAGTGTCCCTTGAGGTCAAATCTATCTTTGGGAAGAAGAAAAAAGAGAAAAAAATCTAATTGCTAAGGCCTTGAGCAGGTCTAAAGGTTTTCTGTTGTTGCCAATATCGATGATTTCTGCCACAACGGTGGCTTAAATCATTCAAGAGAACCACAACGACAACCCAAATCACCAATATCCGTCACAATATTGGCCTATCCTGCCCAATTGAACGACAACGGCAATGAAAATTTTTGAAGAAGGCCGCAACGACAGTGAGACTCATCATCACTTGCCGCAATGACAGGGAAGCTCGATAAATATTCCCACAACGGGCGGTCGATTCATCTCTACTCACCACAATGGATGCTGGCACATAGAGCACGTAGCATCATTTGCAGAGGGAGGTCATACTATGCGGAATAACTCGTCATGAATAAATCCCACAACAAGCGGAGAAACTTGGAAAGATAGGTCGGGGAAACTCACATTGGAAGGTCGTTAAGGGTGTCAAGCATATAAATGGAGTTCAAAGCGGTGAATCTCAGAAATGTCAACCGCAACGGGTGGAAAAGCTTTCAAAAAAGGGATGTACACACAAATTGAACCCTTGCTTCTGAGGTCATATGGATAGATCATATGGTAGAAGGGACTAAACATGGGGGCGGCTCAATTCCTTATATATATATATATAAACCCCATTTGTTTTTCATCATTATTTTTGTTACTACCCATCACATTCCATCCTTTCGCGAGACATGCAAGAACCCTGTGGCCACTGGAGAAGTGGACTGTCCACCCGACACCTATCATCAGAGAAGAGGATACCATCCTAGGTAGGTACCACATGACTCCATGTGCCTCTTAGAAACATTGTTTCAAATCTGTAATTTATGTGGATCCTTGGGGTTAGCCTTAGTGTTTTTAAGGCTAGTTTAAGCGTTAAAGGGAAGGAAATCCCTTTTGCGCCCTAGTGGCTAAGGTTTTTCATTTTTCTTATAGAAAAACTTTGTTTCCTTATCCCCACGCACCGAATATGGGTGGATAGGATATGTATCAGTCACTCCTTTTACCAAATACCTTGTAAATGGAAACTGAGCAAATCTCTAATAACCAAGCAAGAGAGAACTATAAACCCCGGGTTGAAATCCTCTTGCCGCATCAGCCTCATTGAACTTGATAAAGCAAGTGAATATTTTCATCTTGTCTTTCTTCCTCCCTTGTAAAAGGTACTGCGTTCCAAGAGCATGATTCAAGATGGGGTATGGGTCACTGTTCCTAGGGTTTTGTCTCAACCATGGATTCTATTTGGTGTTTAAATGTGTATCTATTTCAGAAAAACTAGTGTAGTTTATGGTCTAAGTTTGACGAAGATTCTCTCCATATCATTACAGCTAACATGGTAGGGACCATGAAAATAGAAAGAGGAGTGAATTTATTATTTTGTTTGCATTGATATTTGTTTCACTATATAATTTCATGGTTTCTATTTCATGGATAATGATACTGCTTCCTATGGCTTGCAGGAATAGGTCATGTTTCACCGAAAGACCCAACTACAATCAAATACCATCCAAGGGAAGTTTCATCTGGCGATGAGATGATGGAGGAAGCACAAAGACCCACTCTCCTATTGTAGTTCGATGACACAAAGAGCACCATTGGAGTAGATCATGAGTTTCGATGGGAAGATATGTACCAAATATTTCAGATCGAAGAATACCAATCAACAAGTATACACAAGATCTCATTGTTCCAAAATATATGAGAGTCTAGGATTCATAAGGAAGCAACGAGACTAGAACTGTTCCCTTGCGCAGAGATAGTGGAATGGATCCTTCCTCGCACTGATGCAAGGAGGCACATTATAAATAATGTTGTGGGAGTTCCCATAGCCTCATTTGAGCCAAATACCATGAGAAATTACTATAAGTTCCCAACACGAGAGATCAACTTGATAGATGAATGGATGCATTCAATTCAACTTAATTATGTAACCTTCATTAAGCAAGCCTAGCTCCTATACAAACAATTCTGATAAAATGAGAATGGCACATACAACACCAATTCATTGAGGCAACCCTATAGGATAACCATATCCCTTTTATATACAGAGAGGGGGATGCAGATAATTTCAAGACTGAATGGGCTCCTTTACTATATTACATCAATGTCCACAGTGCGAGGTTCAACTAGTCTGAGATCCTTTCAGAGAACATGGAGGAGGCGATGCTAAAAGAAAAAGATGGTTTCTTCAAACAACATTCATATTTTCACATATCATCGTATCTCATTGAAATAGTGTGCTCATTGAATCAGTTTCAGGCATGAGATGGAACTGGATTCCTGGGTAGACCCCTATTCATGTATGATTCCAAGCTCTCTAGTCCTAGAAGCACATCAACAATTATAAAAAAATAGCCAGGAGTTCATTAGGCCATTATATACACTCGTACATGGAATACTAACAAAGTGTATGTTGGATAATGCCATTTCGATGGTAACACAGCTGGTTGACTGGTACTTGAATGAAGATGATACTTATTTGAGGATATATGGGGGATCAAAGGCTCTTAACATCATGCCCAAGTATGTGACAGACAATGTGATCCTAAATAAAATTGCTCATCAAACATTTATATATGGGATTGGATTTTCCCTTAACAATACCAAGAAGGCAGCATGGCCACCTTTTCCAGTTCTAGTTGGGGCTTATAGGTTTACGAAAGTGAAAGAATCCATTGAACTAACCTAGGAATTGGACATATAATATTTTGGGAAAGGACAATACATGAGGACCGATCACAAATGGAAGATAGTAAATCACTACACAACTATAAAGTATCACTGGCCCTATAAGCATGATCAATGTGCGGAAATGGAAATATACAAGCAAGTGTAAACTTTGGAGGAACTAGCTAAGAAAATGGATAAGGGGAAAAGCACTGAAGGAGCCTCCTACAACAAAGAGGCCACTCAGGAAATTATCCAGGAAGAAACGCTAGGAAAGAAAAGACAAATACCATAAGGGAAGGCCACTAAAATTATGAACAAAAAGAAAGATAGGGCCGAGACCTAGAGGCTAAAATAATAGAAGAAATCCGAGGGGGTGACCCATGTAAAAGCCCTAGCTAGGAAAGAGCAAGAATAAAAGGGCAGACAAGAATACCTACAAAAAGGGGTTGAAGAAAAAAAGGATCACGAGGAGACCCAGAAGAAGACAAAAGAAGAACAAGAACAAGCAAAGGGAACACAAGAAGGTGGGTAACAAGATATATATATTACGCACCCACTACTAGCTCTAAAATCCCACTTACTGGGGGGATTTCCCTTTGAAGGAACTTGGAATTGTGATGTGCACGCCCTCCAGAACAGGTTCAGTAGCTAAACTAAGTTCCTACGTTCAACCCGAGTAAGAAACAAATTATGCAGAAGACAAAAAAGAGGCTTAAGATTGCACATTGACCTGAGATGGTCATCACTCAGGAGGTCCCTATGATTGAAAACATAGACAAAGTGCCTAAATCCATGGCATTTGTGAACGTCACCACTATGGCCACAGAGGATAACATAAATAAACTATTAAGAGAGGCGGAGTAGGCCAAGCATAAAATTGGGTTACTAGAAGATCTCCTCCTAGAGACAAGGAGATTAGGGGTAGAGTTGAGACATGACAATGACGCACTGCAAGTGGAGAAGAGGACAATGGAGATATTAAATCAATACTTGCAAAAGGATAAAGATGAAATGGAAGCTACAATGAACGATCTTGAAGAAATAAGGGCAATCATGACCACTCAAATAGAAAGTTTGCAGAGAGAGAAAGATGCACTCGCCGTAGAGGTGGAAGCTTCCAGAGAAGGCAAGCAAAGTTTCTCAAGATTTCATGAGTATTCCATTGCGTTATAGGAAGAGTATTTGGGAATACAAGAACGAGTCACATAGTAGTTTTTTGAGGTTCAAAAGGAAATAATCAAACTTCAAGCTATAGGGGCCAAGAATTAAGAAAGTAATCAAAAGGTTACAGAGGTTAAAGCTAGGTTGAAATACATTGCATCATGGCAGCAAGGAAACACAACCATCCCCCTAATATGTCCAAGAAAGATGTGGAATAAATTTAAGCAGAATATGCCACCTTGGACAACTTCCAAAAGGTAGGAGCAACCCTGGAGAAGGACATCACTGCCTCACTCAAGAAATGTCAAAACCTGTATGCTATGATGGATAGGGTTTTTATAAGATGCACACTGCCTCCTCTAAGGACCCTCGAGTAGCCCATTCCCAAGGAGAAACGATTGGTTGAGCTCGGAACCATCAAAGTTGAAGATGTTGAAACAATTAAAGATGTATCTCAGGTCACTGCACGCATTGTGTGATCATATTGGGACACTCACCAAGAAAGCTTAACTCACGACAACCTGCCACAACACAATCACCAAATGATTGAATACACTGTCAAGGGAGGTCATCAATCATGAAGTTTCTTTGCATCTACTTGAACTGAAGGTTAAAATGTGATTATTTATGAATGTGATGTCTGGGACCAAATTATTAAGTCTCAAGAAAATCCGCCTTTGGGACCATGATATGTAATTCTATGTTTTTTCTTTTTCTTTCAAAGACAATGTAATATTTTAAATGTCAAATATTATGGGAGCTGAAAAGTCTCAACTGACCTGAGGCATATGAAAAGACATTTGTTAGTTACTTTGTAAAGTTATAAATTAAGGGGAAGAGAAAGAGAAAGGGGTTTTGGAACATTTGCTGCTCATTCTTTGTAAGAACTATTTATGGGGGGATGAATAAAAAGGTTGTTGGACTTAAGTTTTTTGGGAATGGAGACTGTGACTGTGTTTGAAGATGGATTTCCATGGAACTATTTTCTGCTCCATTTTCACTTATATGCAATAAGGATGTTTTAATTTCATGTTTGACTATTCTTACATCCATCAAATTCTCTTGTTGTATATTGCACTCTCATGGGGTCTTTGCTTTCTATGAGTTGTAAATGCATGATGTTTTAGTGTTATGGCTATTTCTATGGTGTATTTCATTATGTGATTAATATACATGTCTGGTATTTCAGCTCTCTTTCTTTAGATGTGTATTTAAGTTTATTTGCAGCTCGTTCTTTAAATTCAATCCTAGATAGGGTAGAGTAGGATATCTTAAGATTGCATCGTAGGTTAGGCATACTACATCTCATCCTTAAACAATAAAAAAACCCTAAACAATGGACCGAGCTACAACCGATAAAACCCAAAACTAGTTAATGATAGCTAGGACATAATCTAGACTTGTTCCCTATTCAAACGGTTGGAAGTCTAGTGGGGATTTCGCCAAGGAGAACCCCTACTGTCAACGCAAGGGCATTTCCAGGCGTCATCACCTGGGAAATAGAACATGATATGAAAATCATATCCGTTTTTGCTCTAGAATCAAATTATTGAATGTGAAACACCAATGATGGTGTTATTTTTTAGGGGAAGCATATGTAATACCCAATGATTTATTTTTTATTGTTAGTAATTAGTGAAGTATTAGCATGGAATTCTAGACTTGGTTATTATTGACCATTAGACAACATTTAATGTTGTAAATACACAATTTTGATTTTTGAAAATGGATCCTTTCCACCAAAAGGAGCCATGATATTAAAAGAGGGAAAAAGGACCATAGGTTTGGATGTCAAAAAAACATCATTCCTAGTTAACAAAGAAAAACGTGTTAGGAAAACTTACCCCCGATAAAATAGACGAGACTCCAAAAAGTTAAAAAGCTTTTTTTTAGTTAACAAAATTAAAAAGAAAATCAAGAAAACCCTTTTAGGTAGATAAAAGGGGAGATTTAGTGGAGAGAAGGGGTTGTTGGTTAGATAAGAAACAAGACAGATTTAGAAGAAAGATAGGAGAAAGGAAGACGAAATATCTGTAGAGCCTAGTTCTGTACTAAGATATGGTCTTAAAATACATATAACACATATTACTTTGTTGATGGTTGAAATGAGGCTACTTGTTTGCACGAAATGTCTAATCAAGTTGCAATATCAAATATATCTCTTTGTACATACTAAATTTCACGACAAGGATGTGTTGTATGGTACAAGTAGTGGGAGAGAAAACAACTAATAAGATTGACAAAAGAATCTTGGCAGGCTCAATCAATTCTAGATTCTCTCTATGTTCGCCTTGAAGAACACTTGTTGGTGTTAGGGAGCATGTATAGTGAGTGGTATTAATTCCTAAGAATTAAATTTGGAAATCTTGTTGCAAACTAAATTGGACTACCTATAATTCCTAAGTCTTGACCTGATAATATCATGGTTGGCTCGAGGGTGGCCCTTGAAGAAATAAAGATCCATTTGCTCAAGGTTACCTAAGATTGTGAGGAACGTGGACCTACCAAGTCTATTTTTCTTGAGGAAGTTTTCAAATAAGTAACTATGTTATATGATATTTATTCATTTTAATACCTAGATGTTATTCCCTGCATCATTTACTTGTGGTTATATCTAGTTAATTTAATTCTCTTATAGTACTAAAGTAATCAGAGAATGAACAATTTCCTTTTAGATGGTAAATACAAAAGAAAAACACTCAGAACTGTTAAACAAAGGAAATGGATTTATCATGATGTGAGTTTATATAAAAAAAAATACTAATCTGTATTTAGTTAATATTATACATGAGTAACCTGGTAATTTTGTTTCTCTATGTTATTCTAGATGCTTATATTGGCGAATAGAGAACAAGAAAGGTTAATTTTTTTATTGTATAAAAAATTGAAAATATTGTGATCTAGATAAAACACATTTACAATGAACAAATAGGAAATTAAAAGGAAGTTTTCTTGTTTAAATTATACACCAACTATAGTATAGAATCATTTTAAATCGGAAATTTCCAATCAAAAGCCAGAAGTACATTTATAAAACATAAAATCAATATGCGAAAGGGTGGAAATACAATATCATATGACTAATCTAGTAAAACTTAGAACAGGGTCCATGAATAGATATTATTAAAAACTAATAAAATTTTATTGTTACATATCCAGTACTAAAGTTTTATAACCAATAGTTAAAGACAAAGAAACTGTAGCAAGGTAAAAACAAACTATTACACACAGAGACTATGCTCCCATTGCTCAATAACCATATATATTCATTACATGATAACTATGAAAGGGGCATCCTCAAAGCAAAAGGAATTTATGTAACCCAAGTAATGTAATTCCTACAAAATTTAATCGAGTATAATTTCCCATAAATTACAATCAATGTACCATCGCGTTTTTCAATCAAAGTACCATCATGTTTTTCAATTAGGAAATAACATTACCGAATAAACACATTGTGTGTGTATTCTTTGTGACATAAAAAAACAAATTAGTCTCTCCCTTTATGATAGGGATCTGAAACAAATAAGAACAAGACTCACGATAGCTAAACCACGTAGCTCATAGAGCTATTTCTCTCTGAAACGATGAGAACAAGACAATCTACTAATTGTCTATATAAAAGTTATGTGCACAAAGAAAATTGACATTTAGGCTTCATGTTAAATCTAAAATTACAGAATTATCAAACCGAGGCTAGAATTACAATCGCATCGCAATTTTGAGCCAATGAAAATGAGGTAACTAGTCACCCTATAATGATGTAACAAGGTAACGAGGAAACATGGTTACTCTACCCTGCAAACAAAAATAAGAATGATAATTACAACCTAGGGAAACAAACAAAATTCAAATGACATATAAAACAATAGCTAACCTATGTGTAGTGTTTCTTACCTTGTTGCAAAGGAGCACTGGCCATGGTTGCTCACCTATAAATGAGGAGTATGTGTGCAAGTTATAACTCAATTTCAGATTCAAAACCCATAAATGTTACATAGTAAAAAGAAGAAGTAAAATATTGTCATTATGCTCACCTAGCCACGAAAAATTTGAAAAGGGTCTCTCAGCTGAAATCATGTGTCTATACCGAGCAACAACTCAAGTTGTAGGGTGTCTTATCCACACTCTCAAAATATAATCTACCTAAAACAATATTCGTCATATAGGAATCATATAAACCCTAACATTTCCATGTAAAATAAACACATCGAACAAAGCCAAAAAAATAAATTTTAAATACACAATTAAGCTCATAAGATATGCCAGTAATTATAGAAGAATTTCTTAACTCCAGGTAACATCATAGTAAAGGAGGAAACCACTAGTACATTATTACCTAGAATTAGAGCTTGCATATAAACCCTTAAGTTGATCAGTGAAAGAACATAACACCAATACATAGTTGTTGAGGTCGAACAATCTCAGGAGTTTTTTACTACATTAAATCTTTTTAGATGGAAAACTATTTCATCAGAATAGAGTCAAGATAATGACCCCATCCCAAGAGCTAAAACCATGGGTAGTATCAAACCCAAACCATTAATATCTTGTAACTAAAAAAATGATAGATAGGTCTTTTGAGTCACACTTGTCGCAATGAGGTTGGAAAGACATTAGACCAAGAGGGTTCTGAAATTGTGTGAGACTTATAACTTCATATGAATTAATACTAAACCCAAAACGATCACTATCAAATCCGCAAGTCATTAAATGTGTTGATGACACATTACAAATACATTTAATGCCATGATATGATATACCAATACAGAGTATTAATATGTTGATAATTTTAATTGTTAACCCTCGAAGGAGTGTGACAATAAGGACAAACCAATAGATTTGGGTAATAAATAAACCAACCTTCTCATATATGTATAATAACATATATATAAACTTTGGCTACTCTCGTCTCCATTTGGTCCATTACAAGCTAAGACCTCAGAACCTAGGTCAAAAGGATTAGATAGGGATATTTACTTAGCTGGAAATACCCAATAACATTATGAGACATGTAAGATAAATATAAATAAAAAACATAAATAATGAACTTCAATCCACAAGACTATAATTTAGGGATTACAAGAATCATATGCTAAGATTTGAAGTTAGAGCACAGGTAAAATAAACTAAATCGATTAACCTTAATCTTAGTTTAGAATATCTAAACGCTATTACAAAACTTATAAGCCTCAAAGAGATATGAGTGATGCGATTGATGTTTTTATACACCACAATAGATCTAAGTTAAGAAATATATAACTACCTTTATGTACAATAAGATTTCAGTTTTTATCTATCCACCACCTAGTTGAAACATTCTTGACAAGTGTCTTGTATACAATTTAGGGAAAAAGTGTATTAGTGACAAACACAAAAAGAACCTTTTTTATATGACTTAGAGGTTGAAGCGTCTTTCTTAAATATATAATTTACTTGTATAATCTAAATTAAGTGAAATAATAGTATAATAAAATTTACTTGAATACATCTTAGGTTCTTTACATTGTACTTGTGCTACTCACACAACTTTATGTGTCCCTAGTTCAATCTATGTAGATTTTAGTTGATTCATAGGTGAAACTGTGATAGAGATTGATACACAAAGATCCTCTTCTCAAATAGTCTCAATCCATATTTTTATTAATACATTATCAAAGTTGAGCTACAAATACAAAGTTGCCACTTTGTCAATTCAACTCCACTTGACTCAATATAAAGATATTTTATCTAGATATTCAACATTCTAAATAGTTTGACAATATTAATTCTTTAACTTCTATCATAGTTTGAAACTGTAAACTCTCTAGCTTTTTATTTTAGTAGACAATAATAGATCCAAATCAACTCGCTCTTCAATAATACATAATATAGTTCAACAATATATGGTTATTCAGTCAATCTAAATGTCTCCTTGCATGAAGCTAGATAGTGTTGAGCCTAGCATGCCTTAGGATGAAGAAAACATTTAAGGCCAACTTGTGTTGATCATGGATTTGGCACTTAGGTAAAACTACAAGTATTGGCCCAAAAATTTGTTTTTATCCTAACATGAGGTTTATCATTGCATACCTTTACAAATCAATAAGAGGGCTACTCCAAACAGTCTTTTTAGACCATATTTAAATAGGAAGGCAATATGAGTCATCATCGTCATTCCTTTTGTCACATTAATGAGTATTAGAGAGAGAAAGTGATTAGCCATTCTAGGTGTGCAATGAATTATAATCCAATAAAAGAGTATCATTCATCGACAATAGTTCATTTAGAATTGGTTGAAAAGGTAGGGAGTGTTTTGTTTTCCCACTATTCAAGCCTCACACAACAAACTTGGGTTTGTATTGCTATTTGAGTTTTATATTAGAGATTTTCCCTAGCATAATATACCCTCCTGGAATGTTCATAACAACAGTTGACATCAGAGTGCGAAACAAAATCTCATTTACATGCAACCATAGTCAATTTGACCTCTTTTCGCTTCTAGGGTGGCCATTCATGAACCATCCCATATCAAAAAAATGCATTTCCAAGCTAATCATGTTATATTTCATCAAAGTAAAAGAAGTTTTTAAAATTTTGAACATTGACACCTTTCATTTGTCACCAAGCATGTTCGACTTGAGTTAGGTCTAGGGAAAAAAATAAAACGAATTTTGAGGTTTTTTTATAACAACTAGTGGCTATAACCTGTAATGCGTAGGATAGTATTTCCAAGATCCCTCATTTTTCCATTTCCAAGTTCACATGCCAAATTTATGACCTGTGCAAACTGTGCATCTCGAGGCCAAATTTGATTGTTTCAACTGCAAGGTTTATATTCTATTCTAAACCAAACATGAATGAAAAAAAAACTTAGTGATGTTATATGTAGACCAATATTTCTAATGGTGTATTATATGCCCCATTTGGAACTCTATAATCGATAAGTACCTTTCGCAATATCCTAACTAGTTTTGATGCAATAGATTGGTGACAAAGGTTTATGGTTTAAAAAGCTTCTTGTTTGGCATTGGAACAAAGAATAAGAACCTCCATGTTCTAACTTACCTACAGAAATTTATGGTGGTATATCACTTGCCTTATTATGTATTCAAATGACACATTTAAAGCCTTCACGAGGATTTTGAATAGGTTTCGAGAGTGGGGTCCTAGAAACATACATAAAATAATTTCTGGATTTGTAAATAAGGTTTTAGTAGAAATAAATCAAACTTTTGGGTTGATAATAATGAATTATTGATTAATACGATTTTTATTATACCTTGTTTTCTTCGTTCAATTTCATATGAATGGATAAAAACCTTCGAAAGATAGGATATTTGTGGGCCCTAGTATTAGAGTAGTTTTAGGGCGAATGCGTTCTTGGATAAAAAGGAAGGGCATACAAGTGTCAAATCAAAATGATAGGCTTTAAGATGAGCAGTTGTCATCAAAGTTTTCCAATGACATGCTTAATTTCATCTGATGTTGCATTACCCCTATCCAATATTGAGAAACATAGGAAAAATAGCCTAAATTATTGAAAAGTTTGGCAAGTAATACATGAATTGCAAGTTTGTGCACATTTTTTTGAGGAAAAAATAGAAGATGGATATACACGATACAATTACGTAAGGGTGTTTAGTATTAGAACCTCATAACCACTAATGTCTTAAAACCTCCTCTATTGGCTAATAGAACCAAGGGAAGAATGTTGAAAAGGTTAAACCATTAACGAGTGTTGTTTCCACTCATTCGTAGTTTTAATAATTTTGTTGTTGTTGTTTCACTAGGTTTCTCCATTCATGGGTTAATATTGGAGTTGATTTGTTTTTTTTACATTGGGTAGAAAACCTTTGTGCTAGTGTGATTTTGTTATGAAGAAACTACAGAAACATGAATTGGAAGCATTCAAGCCCCACTTGGGCACCATGCCCAAGCACCCCTCATCCCTACTTGCATGTCTTCCTCATCCCTACTTGCATGTCTTAGTGATAAATCCTTTTTTAGCTCCTTCACCCCAAGCCTTCACACTCCTCTCCTTCATATCCCTCACACTTTCCTAACCCTTCCAACCTCCACCCTTTCCATTTCCCCTATTCTTGTAGCCCTTGCTCTTCATTCTCGTGCTCTCCCACTTAGCCCTTGCACCCCACTAACACTCTCCCTGTAATACCCCAATTTGACCCCTCAATGTAAATTGGTAAATATTGATGTAAAAGGATAGAATGCAGAAAAAAAAAAATGGTCAGGATGACCAAGCCTATGTAAATATGTACATTTTGATATTAATATAAAATCTCTAAATGGATGCAGAGGAAGGACTAAGAAGAGATGAGGGACTATGATTCCATAAGTGGGGAAGTGATAGTGGGCCTTAGCTTATCTTTCTCGCCTTAGAAATTTAAACCAAGTACTTAAACCTTGATTAATAGCCATGATTTTATTAAGCATTATTTAATTAGCTTAAGAAGAGGATTAAGAGGGGGAAAAGTGGTCACATGTGGAAAAAGCCACATGGAAATATAAACCATGCTTATAAAAGAAAGAATTCAAACTTGAGAGGGGTTTGTTCCTTCATCCAACTTTCACCATTTGAATTTCCTTCTTCTTCTTTTCCCTCTCCTTGAACCACATAACTTGGTACCTATGATAGAGAGCCGAGAAGCCATTGCTGAATATGAATTCTTCATGCCATTAACTCGGGTAGACTGGTGTGTGTGAGAGGAACCTGACCTGTAGATGGTGCCTTGGAGTCCCAATTCGGAGACTTCCTGTCCAGCCTGTGCTAAGAGCGCTAGAAGGGAACTGGAGGCTTCCCGAGGGACTGTTAGCTCAACGAAGGGAGCTTGTTTTTGGCATTGTGCAAGTTAATGGGGAAGGAAAATTGAGGATTGGGATAATTGTGGAGGGGGTTTCTGCACCAATGGGTTGCATGAGATATTTAGCTGAGTAGAAGATGTGGAAAATGCTTAGACCTTGTGGATTGATAGACCCAACTTGGGGGTGGCCTGTCAAAGTAATATTTGGCTTGACAGTTCCTATGGCTGGGAGGAATGTCCTTTACCTGTATCCAGTTGGATATCATTTTAATTAAAAGATAAGTATCTACCTCTGTATAAATGCCATGGATATATTTGTGTTACGGTCTTTATTTAAATAATTGTTTTAGGAATGTGTAAATGAATGTTGAAATGCATGGAATTAATTGGCATGGCTTGGGTGTGTTTATGCTTAAATATATATCATTTGTAATTATTTAATGAGGAATGCATGAGATCATTTGGGTCACCATATAAGTTTATATTCCGTTGTTAAATTAAAGAAAAATGAAATTGGATATGAATGAGTAAATTCAGACACGGAATTTGAGTACCCCACAGTCTCTATAGTTGAATGAGGTTGTTGGGTACGTTACATAGTGGTATCAGAGCCAAGCTTTTCAGCACTGGGACTGAATGGGGCAGAATTTGACATTACATGCAGTTTCAAAGGTTGCAAATAAAGTGTTTGAATAGAGGTGTATAAGGGAATTTTTGAGGAAAAATAGTATGGAATCATACCAATGGATTAATTCATAGCAATCATCAGCATATATATGATTAAATTATGGAATGGGCTGGAAGTGAAAGGAAGCCATAGTAAAATTGTTAATGTTTGAGATGGTTTCGTGTAATTGGGAAAAAATTATAGCTTGCATCCTAACTGTTTGACGAAATATCCCTATGAAATTCAGGTGAAAATTTGAACCCGTGCCAACATTACAGTCTCTGTGAATTGAAACGAAAATTTCCATCAAGGGGAAAAGGCCATCGTAATTATCAATTGGCCAAGTGTAATTTTTTGTTTTCCAGGTGTGAGTTTCAGGTGCACATATGTGGGAAGGAATATGCCAGGTGTGACTTGATTACAAAACCATACGTCCATATATATATATATATATATATATATTTCAAAATCTAAGTATATATGTACATATTGTTGGATGCATATGCTTTGTAAGACGTCCCGTAGTATTTGTTGATCCATAGTTTGTGTTATTGTTGTTGGGCACATATGCTTTGTAAGTCGCCCGTAGTGTTTGTTGACCCATAGTTTGTATTGGCCCATGGTTTTGACCCATAGTATTGGTGCCTAGACTTAGTATATAAGTGTGTGTTGAGGCCAATGAAGGCACCGTGAAGTTATTTGTATTGAGCTTGCTCAAAGGAGGTTTCCCCCTCGAAGTGGCCTGTGATCAATAAAGTGATTCTGAGCTCTATTCTCACTGCTGTCTTGTGTATTTCATTAATTAATTGTTGCAGGTTCCTCACAGTGCTAGCCAAGCATCCACCCCACGCGTGATCCAAGGCTTGTAAAGCAGAGAAGGAAACCTGTGGAGTAGCGAGGAAATGTCCAATAAAGATAAGTATTTGGTTTATCTTGCATCTTCTTGCTCATTTAATATGAAAATTCATGTGTATATGATTTGGTTATGATTTCTTAAACTCTTGTTTAGAGATAAACCCTATGAAAATAAACTAAACATGTGAATTCATTCAATGTGTGAGTGTAGGTATTGTTGGAAGCAAGAGCCTTGAAGGAATCCTAAGGATACATGTGGACATGTGACTGTCCTAGAAAGCTCAGTATGAGCATTACTGAAGAATGGTGCTAGTGTACTTGTGTGGGTCCTAGCAGCCAAAGGTTCTGTAAGCAATCATGGAGGAAGGGTTCCCTGGATGAGAGGCCCGGGACAGACCTTAGACACTAAGTGTCATAGCCAAGAAAGGGAAAGTCAAGCATTCACATTGAAGTGAAAGAGGCTAAGGAGCATGGAACCACAGTGGTGGCGTGACTCCGGATTGGAACAAGACTAAGAGGGGGAAACTCTTACTCTCCTCTTTCCTTTTAATTGATGCTTTTCAGAAAACAAAAAATTGTTGAATGCATGTTGTGGATGAAAATTGATTGTGTTTAATTGCTTGAAATAAATTGTGAATGCTGAGATAGTGAATTCCCTGTGAAAGAATGAACATGAATGAGTTCATGTGTATGATTGGGCAAGCATGAAAAGTGTGGAAGTCTCATGAGTAAAGCATGGACTCTCCATGTCAATTGGGAAAATAATTGACTGATTTTAATGATTATATTATGCTTGGCCTAACATTAATTGCCATGATGAATTTCACAGGTGATAATTAAAACAACTGATTGTAGCTATTACCAACCAAGTGTTGCTAGTGATCAAAGTGAGAGACAATTGTGCACATTGGCCATGGTAGAAAACCAAAGGCTATGGGGTTTGGTTGAAAATATTCCTCATATAGTTTCCAGGACAACAAGAAAGATAACAACCATGAAATTTCAGACTTCTAGATTAGCTAGAAGGTAAATAAAAGGAAGGGATTGTTGTGGAGCAATGCCCACCTGCAGAGATGGACGACCAAAGCCAGCAGGAGCAGCTTGTGGAAGACAAAGGACTTGGTCCTTAAATTTCAAAGTAATAAGATGAAATGCAGGACAAACCTGCCACATTTTGTGAATTTTTGGACATGTGTAAAGTTTGTATGTATTCCTAAGTATTGGAACACCAAGGACGGTGTTATTCCAAGGGGGAGGGATTGTAATGTCCCGATTTTGACCCCATTGCATTAAAATGTAAATGATGTAATATTGTTATAAAATCGTGGTGAGGAGCTCAAGGCCAAGGCCCCTCCATCGATTTAGAAATGCATATGGTTTGCATGCTAGCCAGGCACAATGGAATTGCAAATATCATGTAAATATGCATTTTAATAAAATACCCACAACTAGCTATGCAATGCAATGCAACAAGAGATGGGGGTGTGATTTTTACAAGGATTAGGGAGGAAAATATTCAAACCCTTGGAGCCAATCAAGTCGAGCCAAATGTCAATGAGAGAACCCATAAACCCTCAACTAACCATGTTGAATTTTGTACCCAATCATTTATTTCTTCCAAGGGTTGGTTGGGGTAGTTAATGCATTGGGAATGGGGAGGTATGGCTGTCCATATTCGAGTATGGGAAAGCCACCATTTTGGAAAAGAGTGTTTGGCTTCTTTGGCAAGAAAAGAGCCACAAAATTTCTCCCCGAGCCATTATTTACCCATTGACTTTGCTCACTCACGCAGTCTGAGCTTCCTAGGCGTTTTCCTCCATGTTTTTGGTTGTGGTTTCCTTCATGTTTCTAGTTGGGAAGGGCATTTTTGTATGGTATAACAGTGGGGAAGAAGGGAAGACATTTGGGGGTCAATAGAGGCCGTTTATGGCCATTTGAATACTCACATACCCACAGGAGAAATCGTTTTATTCCCTGTGGATGAATTTTCTTTCTCACATTTGTTTTGGGTGTGCCATGAATTGGAAGAATCTGCAGGAACCCTGTTTTTGTATATCCCATAGTAAAATTGTTTATCCATGCCCAACCTTTGAGATTGTTGTGTGTGTATAGAGTATGTTGGGTTATGGGTATCCATTGTGTTGGCTTGAGCTTGAGTGCAAGCATCCACAAATTAAGAGGGTTCAGGTTTAGGCCGATAAACCTAGCTATGGACTGGCTTGGATTAGATGTGATGGTCATCTTGCTGTGCATCAAATGTGGGTTCCCATTCCTTGTAGAAATCATGCCCAACTCGAGGGTGGCAACTATGCTGAGAGATTGATGAGCATAGTTGGCCTATGGCTGGGTGGAACGTTGCAATTGCGTAGCTAGTTGCTTGGGGCAACTGCAAAATCAAGATAAGTGTTCTTTATGTGTTTTACTTCTGCATTGTTTTTATTTGAAAACAATTATGATTATGCTGATAAATGAATGTGAAATGTGTGTGGATAGTTAAATTCGATGTGCATGTTTATTTGATTATGCATCTGCACACATGCATTTTATTTATATGAATCTAACGAATGGGGCTGAGTTTTGGGTAAGAATTCCAAGACCTGTAGTCATCTTCCCTTCCTTGCGTTAGATCGATGGGAGGGAACATGACACCATCCAACACTCCCCTCACCACCACTCTCTCTCTCTCTCTCTCTCTCTCTCTATATATATATATATATATATATATATGTATCTATATATATATATATATATATATATATATATATATATATATATATATATATATATATATATATATTGTTTTTTTGTTGTTTTGTATTTTTTTTAAATTTGTTTAAAATGTGTATTTTTTAATGGTTTTGGTTTTTGTAAGTGTTTTTTTTTTGTTAAAATTTTGGTTTTTTTCCCTTTTATGTTTTTTTACAAAGGTTTTTTTTTTTTAAATTAAATATTTTCAGGCCATGGTTTAAAAATCCCTGGAAATGTAACTCGACAAAGGAAAGAGGTGTTATTAGTAGCACCTCTTTTTGAGTCATCGGTTTATTTTGGCATTTGTGTTGCAAAGTCATTGGTTGTTAAGGCGACAACGTCAAATAGGTTGTAATTTTAGCTCCGGAAAGAAAAACATGTTCTACCATTTTCAATTTGGGGGTCGACCTTAGAGTTTTTATTACAACGACATTGTGCCGCACTGCTCGGGGTTACCAAAATATTGTAATTTTAGCCTTGAAAAAAAAGTGGTGCTACCATTGGCACCACTTTTCGATTTGGTGTTGTTTTTTGGTGGTTTTAACGCCTATAAAAAACGAGAATATTGTCGAGTTCTCGTCAATTTGTATAACTTGTTCTACTCACATGACTATTGAAGATGGAAAGTATCCTAGACATCATGTGGTAATATATTGTGTTCTAATAGTGAAATTTGAACATCTACTTCCGAACAGAGTATGTCAACTTGTTTCACAATTTCAAAATATCAAGTGTGTCGCCACTGCTTCACAAAGACACGCAAAAGTATACTAGATTACAAAGTTTTCATGTAATAGAAACTAAAAGACCCAGTTGTTATTTTGCATTGTTTTGTAAAGTTTCTGACCGATGTCGATGCATAAGAACTCTTTTAGAGAAACAACATAACATAAGTTCTCTTTCAAAGAACCATAATTAAGTTTAAAATTTAGTATCAACTTATAAAATTGAAAAAACATATTACAAAAACCTACACAAAACCCTGATATTTTTGCACCTTGATTTGTTTCCAAATTCAAATAGCAAAGTAGGGGAATGCAAAATTATTAGTTCGGGGAAATCCAGTGGTTGGAATCCATCCTAGTTTATATCCACATGGAATAAATATCATGCTCCCAGGATATTAACCTGCTCATTTAATCTGATTTGCTATTCCTTTTCTTAGAAGGGAATTTGGCTTAGTCACATGACATAGTATTAGATCTCATAAAAGATATTTTATGGGAAAATATCCCAATGTTTATGCCCAAATGATGCGTTAGGCTATCATTCATGTCATTAGTGCATCAAAACTTAGAATTGGTCTTATTCTACTTTTATAACAAACAAATTTCTTTTAGAGTTTTTTTGTGTTGCTTGAAGCCTTGTGATTGGTTTATGAGCCTTGAAACTAGTGTACAGGGCATATGGTCCTAGGTTCACTCTCTAAGCATATATTGTATGATGAAAGCAATTCCAGATGTGGCAATATGGAACTTATCAACCCAATAAATGATCAAAATAGGAAATGCAAATAGGTCGAAATAAGAGGTAGTGAGACCTTTATACTCTTGAAATCAAAAGCATGTTGCTTCCCACAAGGAACATAAAATCGATATTCAACCCTTACATTCTTGTTTGACAAAAGTTGCTTGACCATCGCAATCAAACCTTTGGTATCAGATATTTTTCCCTAAGTCGCCAATGTGTAATGTTTGCCTCTTGCTAACTCCTAACGACCATATAGTATTTATAGTCGTTGAGGGCTTCAATAGTAACACGATGCTTCTCAAAGGCTTATCGCGCTATGGCTTATCAGAGGTTTTTGAAATACTGCCTTGCTTCTTATCAGTTAGAGTCCCGCGAGTTTTGCTCATGTCCTTGGAGCCTTACGCCACTTTCCTACTTTGCCTCCAATGTCATTTGAACTTTGCTCATTCAGCATGTGTTATTGCTCCTGTGTATTCGTCGGACTCTTTTCAGATAGTTCTCCACCCATCGAGACTACAAGCCTTTTTCTCCGTGGCCCTGCATATCCCTATGGAATGGACTTTTTCCCACACGATATTCACCTTGTTGACCAATATCTTATCACGTTAATTAAATTTCATAAAGGGGGCTTTTAAATTGTGAAAAATAAGGTTAATATATTGTAGTTATTGGGGGTTGGGAGTAAAGTAGGGTGCGTTTATAGGTATTTGAGGGGTATATAGTAAGAATAGCAAATATTTCATACAAATAGGGTTATCTTAATTGGAATGATGTATTGGGAGGGGGGTCAACAAAAGGGTTTTGATATGTATTTATTAATATCTAATGAAATTAGGAGTATTATTTAATACTCCATGAAGGAAGGCATTATCGCATAGTTTCATCGACCCTTGATTTTTCCCTTGTTTAAATTAAAAATAAATATGAAATTCTCGAAGGCTTGTTGCGCTATGGCTTATTGGAGGCCTATCACACTATGGCTTATCAGAGGTTTTTGCAATAGTGCCTCACTGCTTATCGATTAACGCCCCACGAGTTTTTCTCATGTCCTTGGAGCCTTTTTCAATAGTAACGCGTCGCTTGTTTACTTCGCCTCCAATGTCATTCGAACTTTTCCCATTTAGCATGTGTTATTGCTCCTGTGTATTCGTTAGACTCTTTTCGGATAGTTCCCCACCCATCGAGACTACAAGCATTTTTCTCTGTGGCCCTGCATATCCCTATGGCATGGACTTTTTATCACGTTGGATTCACCTTGTGGACCAATATCTTATCACGTTCATTGAATTTCATAAAGGGGGGTTTTAAATTGTGAAAAATAAGGTAAATGTATTGTAGGTATTGGGGGTTGGGAGTAGAGTAGGGTGCATTTATAGGTATTCGGGGGGTATATAGTAAGAATAGGAAATATTTCATACAAATAGGTTTATCTTAATTGGAATTATGTATTGGGAGGGGGGTCAACAAAAGGGTTTTGATAGGTATTTATTAATATCTAATCAAATTAGGGGTATTCTTTAATACTCCATGAAGGAAGGCATTATCGAATAGTTTCACTGACCCTTGCTTTTCCCCTTGTTTAAATTAAAAATAAATATGAAATTCTATGTGTCAGTCATCAAATTTGAAGGGTGGATCTTAATTTCATTTTGAAGGGCATATATTCTTCTAGCCCTTCAAAGATGAAAGGCCATATAAATAATTGTACTTCAATTGACAAGTATAAATAAACTAAACCCTTTAAAAAAATGCAAAAACCAAATATTTCCCTCCCAAATTTTTACAATCTTAATCAATTAAACACTCCCTACATGAAAAAATGATAAATTTTTAATAAAACCTAAGAAATAAACAAAATTTTATTTGAAATTAGTAAGGTGCACAAAATTATTATTATATTACATAAATGAGCACACTCCAAATAAATAGGAAAACATATTTTTCTTCAATTCATTTGATATTCTTCAAAATTATTTGAGCTTACAATGCTAAAAACATCAATCAATTTACCCCCTAGAGAGGCTTTCTAGATTTCATTTGTTTCCATACATCATAAATAACATTCCAATCAACCTCATTTAGAGCGTGCACTAAGAGATAAACATTAACATATCCAATGTCTTCAATAAAAGTCTTTATCTTATTTAGATCTGATTTACATAAATTGAATTGTCGAATTAATTCAAGGCTTCAAACCATCCTTTAAGAAGTCTTGTATGTTTTATTCATTTTTATCATTAATAGAGTTTGGCATAAGTTTGCCTATTGGAAGACTCAATGTAATAACATTTTTCTTGTAAAATCATTTAACTTCAAATCTATCTCACTAGAAAGCATTTCAAAAGAGGACACTTTTTAGATTCTACTCTTGAAATAATGCAAAGTTCTTTGGTAAAGAAGAGTAGAAACTACAGAAAATTCAAATTCAAAGAAGATTTTACTTTGAAAGTGACATAAGTTGCAATGTTGACTAAATATTTAGACTCCATAAAAGTTGTACATATAGAATATGAATAAATACCATTGTAAATATGAATAAGTTACTTATTGAATGCCCCGTAAAGGTAAGGTAGCGACTGAAGGAAAAAAGTTTTAGTTCTTGGGGTTCGGGGTGTCCCTATTGATCAAAAAGTCCACTTCCCTCTTTATTCCATCCCAATACTCAAAGCATTCCTATACGTCCTCACTCTAAAGGCATCTGGCCTAGTGTTGAAATATTGTAACTTCTAAGAATATTATATTTGTACTTTATTATTCCGGAGATGTTCCATTCCTCCAAGGAGACCCTATTGTATATCCGGAGATGTTTATTCCTCCGAGAGATTGTGGCAACTAGGGTTATTAGATCTCCCATGTGAGGTCGGCCCTGAGTTAGCTGTTTAGGGGTTATTAGTCTCTCTTAGGAGAGGTCGGTCCCATTAGGGTGAAAAGTTAGTTAGAACATGAGTATAAATAGAGGAGATGTGTTCCTCATTTATCTCATTCATTCACTCACTTGTGATTGGAGCATAGGAAAGAGAGAGTTCTGCATAGGAGGAGAAGGAGCTCTTGTTTGGGTACTACATCTTGTATTGGTTGATTATCTATATTGAGGAAAGCTTTGCTGGGTTTTCTACCCCATGAGGGTTTCCCAGGGTAAATCTTTGTCTATCTTGTGATTGTGTTTCTTTTAGTGATCTTGCTTGTGAATTTAGGCTAAACTTAACATGGTATCAGAGCTAGCTTGAATAGGACATCTTTCACAAGGTGAAAATACCTCTCTCTCCTCCTCCGGTGAAAATTAGGGTTTTTGCAAAAGTTGGAATTTTTGGATTCTAATTGCATGGTTGGATAGCCCTCCTCAAAATCGAAGTTTTGAGCCCTAGATCAAACTTTTTGAGTGGGTAGAACCCCGGGCGTTGTCAAGCCCTAGTTTGAATTCTGGACCAAAAAACCAGTAAACCAGAAAAAGTGCGCACCTATGTACCAGAAAACCAAAAAAGGTGCGAACCAGAAAGCCAAAAATTCAGTTACTAATCAGATTTGAAGGTTGAAAAGTTGAAGTTTCCAGAAGCAGAGTTCACCAGTTATCTCAATCCAATCAAGCATATCTCCTAGTAAGTGTTATTATATCTGTTGAGAAACTTCAATTTTTGTAACCCCCTGGATAAGATGGCTCCAAGCACTAAACTTGAAGACAAGCTAGAGGGTATAGAGAATTTCCGAGCATGGAAATACATGATTAGTCTCATTCTTGAAGAGAATGATCTTGTCCAATATATCAAAGATGAAATTGCAGAACCTGAAGAAGATGAAGACAAAGAGAAGTATAAGAAGGACTTGATTATGGCAAAGAGAATCATTGTTGATTCTACCAAGGACCACTTGATTCCCCAATTGGCATCCAAGAAGACCCCAAAGGAAATGTATGATGCCCTAGGCAGAATGTATGAAGGGAGGAACATCAACAGAAAGATGAATTTGAGAACTCAATTGAAGAATACGAAAATGAATAAAGGAGAATCTATTCAAGATTATTTCACAAGGGTTTCCCAGTTCAAGGAACAATTAGAAGCCATTGGTGACACCCTTGATGAAGATGAACTAGTCATGAATGCACTCAATGGTCTCACTAGACCTTGGGAGTCATTCATCCAAACCATGTGTGCAAGAAAAGAAAGTATGAAGTTTGATGTGGTTGGGAGGATTGCATTTAAGAAGAGGCTAGGGTAGCCAATAGAGAAGCCCTGCTCAAAGAAGATGACCAAGCTTTGGCCACTCACACTAGACGAAGAAGGAGTCATTTCAAATCCATGAAGAATGGCCATAAGAAATATCATCCTCCACATAGATTTCAAAAGAAAGAAGGAGTAAGCTCAGAAAGAGACCTCTCCTTAGCTAAGTGTTACAGTTGTCACAAACCAGGACACTTTGCAAGAAATTGTCCTTCAAAGAAGAAGAAGAATTTTCACAAAAGACATCATGCACATCTAGCAGAAGACGATAGTGAAGAAGAAGAAGAGGTAAGGCCTAAAAGGAAGAGAACCAAAGTAGAAGAAGAAGATGCAGAAGAATATGTTATATTCTCTGCACTCTCTGGGTCAGTAACACCTGGAGAAGATACATGGCCCATTGATAGTGGTGCTTCAAAGCACATGACAGGTCAAAAGAAAAGTCTCTCAAACCTGGAAGAAAAGACCTCTCCTCAGAAGGTATCCTTGGGAGATGATTATCAATATCCCATCAAGGGAATTGGTGAAGCAAGCTACAAGCTTGATTCTGGAACTCCATTAAAGATGAAGGACATTCTATATGTACCAGGTTTGAAGAAGAAGTTACTTTCTGTCTCAGCTTTAGATAAGAAAGGCTATAGGGTTGCATTCATAGATGGAAAAGTACTCATGTGGTCCAAAGGAAAATCAATTGAGGATGCAATTGTTATTGGTGAAGAGGAAGGAGGTCTGTACAAACTCAAGGGTCATCCAGAAGCTGCCCTTGTTCATGAAGCCACTAGCCCAAGTGAGCTATGGCATAGGAGACTTGCTCACATTAACTACAAAGCACTTCCTCATGTGAGCAAGGTAGTCATAGGACTACCAAATCTAAAGTTTGATCATGATGGCACATGCAAGGGATGTGCAAAAGGGAAGAATATCAAGAACCCATTTCCAAAGACTGAAACAAAGACCAAAAGTACCTTGGAATTGATTTATTTAGATGTATGTGGACCTATGCCCTCCACATCCTTGAGTGGATATGAATATTACCTTACATTCATTGATGAATACTCAAGAAAGACTTGGATGTACTTCCTAAAGGGAAAGAATGAAGTCTTTGGAAAATTCAAGGAATTCAAAGCCTTGATAGAAAATCATTTAGAAAAGAAGATCAAGAAACTCAGGACAGATAATGGTGGAGAATACACTTCAAAGGATTTTGAAGACTTTTGTAAAGAAGATGGAATTAAGAGGGAACTAACCACTCCCTACAATCCTCAACAAAATGGTGTTGCGGAGAGAAAGAATAGAACCATTATGGAAGCAATGAAAACAATGATACATGATCAAGACCTACCTATGTATCTGTGGGCTGAAGCAACCAGGACAACAGTCTATGTGCAAAATAGACTATCTCATAGTGCTCTTGATTTCAAGACCCCAGAAGAAGTGTTCACAGGTAAGAAGCCTGAGGTAAGTCACCTCAAGATATTTGGATGCCCAATATACATTCACATTCCAAAAGAAAAGAGAACTAAGCTGGATCCTTCTAGGAAGAAGGGAATATTTGTTGGATATTGTGATGCATCCAAAGCATTCAGAATATACATCCCGGGATTCCATCATATGGAAATAAGTAGGGATGTGACATTTGATGAAGAAGCATCTCTCAAGAGATATAGGAAGTGCCAATATGAAGAAGTATATGAATAAGATGCACCTTCCAGAATTACAGAGGATGCACCTACCCCTAAAGATCATGACATGATAGAACCACAATAACGCCTTCTATAGACATATCAAGGAAGAGAAAGCCAGCATGGGCAAGAGACATTATACTAGGAGCAGAAAAGTATGGAGCTCCTGAAGGCTCCACCAGAGTGAGCAAGAAACCAAAGTCATTCACCAGCTATATGGCTTTGATGTGTGATCTTGTAGATCAAGAACCCACTAGTTATGAAGAAGCATCCCATAAGAAAGAGTGGGTTGAGGCAATGACAGAGGAGTACCAGTCAATAATGAAGAATGAGGTTTGGGATATAGTTCCCAAACCAAAGGACAAGAGTGTGGTATCCTCCAAATGGATATACAAGATAAAGCATGCTGTGGATGGTAGCATTGAAAAGTATAAGGCAAGGTTTGTGGCCAGAGGATTCTCTCAGAAAGAGGGAATTGACTATGAAGAAACATTTTCACTAGTTGCAAGGTACACTTCCATTAGAACTATCATGGCACTTGCATCCATGATGAAGTGGAAATTACACCAGATGGATGTAAAGATAACTTTCCTGAATGGTGTGATTGAGGAGGAAGTGTACATAGAACAACCACAAGGATTTGAGGTTGAATATGGAAGAACCCACGTATGCAAACTAAAGAAGGCCTTGTATGGGTTAAAACAAGCTCCCGGAGCTTGGTATGGAAGAATTGACAGTTTCTTGACAAGCCTTGGCTTTACCAAAAGTAAAGCTGATCCTAATCTTTATCTCAAGGTTATGGATGATGAACCTGTCATACTATTGCTATATGTGGATGATCTATTTCTAAATGGGAATGAGAAACAGATTGTCGAATGCAAGAATAAACTCTCTGCAGAGTTTGAGATGAAATATCTCGGTTTGATGCATTACTTCCTAGGACTGGAAGTATGGCAAGGCTCAAAAGGAATCTTTCTCAACCAAGGAAAGTATATTGTGGAAATCTTGAAAAGATTTGATATGTTGGAATGCAAATCCATGGCCACTCCCATGGATTCTAACTTAAAGCTATTATCTGATGACTCATCAGAGTTAGTGGATATGACTTTGTACAGACAGATTATTAGGTCATTGATGTATTTGACAAATACCAGACCAGATATATGCTTTGTCGTGAACACCTTGAGTCAGTATCTAGTGGAACCTAAACGAGTTCACCTGATAGCTGCAAAGCATGTGATGACGTACCCAAAGGGTACGATAGAATTTGGTCTATGTTATATTGGAGATCATGACTTCAGATTGTATGGCTACACAGATGTTGATTGGGCAGGAAGTGTATCAGACAGGAAGAGCACATCGGGAGGATGTTATTGTCTAGGATCTGCCATGATCTTGTGGTTTAGCAGGAAGCAGTCTAGTGTGGCTCTCAGCACAGCTGAAGCGGAATATATTGTTGCTTGCTCTGCTAGTTGTGAAGCGATATGGCTTCGAAAGCTATTATCAAGATTATTTGACTTAGAGATGGACCCCACTGTGATCTTGTGTGACAACCAGAGTTGTATCAAGATGACAGAGAATCCAGTGTTCCATGATAAGTCAAAGCACATAGCGATCTGATATTTTTATATACGGGATATGGTGCAGAAAGGAGCTATCAAGCTCGAGTATGTGAGCACTGACGAACAAGTTGTTGATATATTGACAAAAACTCTGTCTCGAATAAAATTTGAGTATTTCTGAGACAAGCTTGGTGTAGTTCAGAAGGACCCTCCTCGAAAGGGGGAGTGATGTGGTCATTGATGATGAGATTTCCTGCATCAACAGTGAGGTCGATGATGTGGATACCTGTATTGGTAATACCGACGATGAGGTCGATGAGTGGTCCTTAGACTTGGTCTAAGTTGACAAGTGGATTGTATCATCCTTGGACACATGTCCTAAAAGAGATCCGTAGACATATGTCTCTGAGAAAGTGGTCCCTAGTGGACGTGATGGGACTGCATCGTCCCTGAACATTCAGTTCAAAATGTACGTGATAGGACTGCATCATCCCTGAACATTCAGTTCAAAATGTGCGTGATGGGGATTGCATCATCCCGGAACCCTTGGTTCAAAATGTACGTGATGGGGATTGCATCATCCCAGAACCCTTGGTTCAAAATGTACGTGATGGGGATTGCATCATCCCAGAACCCTTGGTTCAAAATGTACGTGATGGGGATTGCATCATCCCGGAACCCTTGGTTCAAAATGTACGTGATAAGATTGCATCGTCCTTGGACTTATGTCCTAAATTGAGAGGGATTGACCATCCCGTAATTGGATCATGTGTATTGCAGAGGATGTTGCTTTGATGATCCAGATGTTGATCGAGATGATCCAGATGATGTTGATCGAGATGGTCCAGATGTTGTTGATCGAGATGATCCAGTTGATGATCGAGATGGTCCAGATGTTGTTGATCAAGATGATCCAGTCGATGATCCAGATGATGTTGATCGAGATGATCTAGTTGATGATCCAGATGATCCAGATTGTTGTAGTTGTTCGGATGCTGCAGAAGATGAAGACTCAATACTGAAGATGTTCCAGTATTGAAGATTTGAAGATACTCCAGTAACTGGTTGAGTTACTGATGATGTATGAAGAAAGATTCCAATGATTTATAGATGTATCATGTATCATGTATCATGTAGTTGATGACTCTCTGCTCCTGCAGATGTTGTTATAATATTCTTATCGTTAAGGGGGAGTGTTGAAATATTGTAACTTCTAAGAATATTATATTTGTACTTTCTTATTCCAGAGATGTTCCATTCCTCCGAGGAGACCCTATTGTATATCCGGAGATGTTTATTCCTCCGAGAGATTGTGGCAACTAGGGTTATTAGATCTCCCATGTGAGGTCGGCCCTGAGTTAGCTATTTAGGGGTTATTAGACTCTCTTAGGAGAGTTCGGCCCCATTAGGGTGAAAAGTCAGTTAGAACATGAGTATAAATAGAGGAGGTGTGTTCCTCATTTATCTCATTCATTCACTCACTTGTGATTGGCGCATAGGAGAGAGAGGGGTCTTCATAGGAGGAGAAGGAGCTCTTGTTTGGGTACTACATCTTGTATTGGTTGATTATCTATATTGAGGAAAGCTTTGCTAGGTTTTCTACCCCATGAGGGTTTCCCAGGGTAAATCTTTGTCTATCTTGTGATTGTGTTTCTTTCAGTGATTTTGCTTGTGAATTTAGGCTAAACTTAACACCTAGTTAGATAATCCCATGAAGTACCTAAAAGGCTAAAACCTTATCCCTCAAGACCCTAAAAATTTTGGGAGCTATAATCCATAGTAAAAAAGAATCTCATTTTAGATTCTCCAAATACTATATTATAGCTACGAGGAATAGAACGAGGGATTGCTTCTAATACTAGTCAATCACTTTATATCGTAACTCCGAGTAGGGATTATTCTTTTTTTTTGTTTTTCTTTCATTTTATTTATAGATCGTGGATGAGTCTTTTAGGAAATGTAAAATTGAAGAACCAAATCCTCAACCTTCAAATCATAATATCAAATATTTTGCAGCAAAACTCCAAATAACTTTCAGAAAAATCTCTTTGTTCATAAGACATATTTGCACATTATGGCCAAATAGCACTCCAAAAGATTACTATACAAAAATGATAAAAGTATATAGAGTATACAGTAACTACAAAACATCAACATCAAGCTCCTATATTCAAAAAAGAAGTTGAGAAGTGTTGCAACTTAAAGCCACAAGCATTTTGGTAGGAAACCAAACAAATTTATGAAATAAAAAAACTTTGAGAAGCAAAACCTTTTAGAAAAGCAATCCCAATAAATCCTACAGATAGATCCAACATAGATTCAATCCGAGAATCACTTTTTAAGTTCAAATTAATTTACTCTACTTATAATTTTTTTCCAGCCTTTATTGTAAATCAGCCTAGCAAGGTAAAGAGAAGGAGTAAAATAATGGTAATTAATTATATACCATTTAATGCAATCAAAATCAAGTGTAAATATCCAATGCCTCTCAATCCGAGAATCACTCTTTTAGTTCAAATTAATCTACTCCTCTACTTATAATTTTTTTTTCCAACCTGCATGGTAAATAAGCCTAGCGAAGGTGAAAGAATAGAAGAATGGTAATTAATTATATACCATTGAATGCAATCAAAATCAAGTGTAAAATATCCAATGCCTCATAAAGACAGCTTACTAATGTAATTGACTAGGAGCAAACTATATATAAGTTTTATTGCAAGAGTGGGTTCTACCAACTCAACAGTAATATAAAGGATATACACAAGATAGCCTTTAACACCTCAACGGAAATATGAATGGACATTATTCGTGCCTTTCATAATTTGCAATGCACCAGCATATTGCCGGAGATGGATGGATAGTGTATTTAGTCCATATCATACTTTAATCCTTGTATATATTGATGTTATTTTTATATCTTATCCCTCTCTAGCTGAGCATCGTTCTAATCTATAAAAGTTGATAAAATTGATTATAAACACACAAGACATTATGCTTTCAAAAAGTAATATAGAACTTATGAAGTCAAAATTTTAATTTGTGGGGCCCCATTAAATACAACAAGGTAAAAACACATCCTCACATTACAAAGACCATTACTTTATTTCCAAATCAAATTGAGTCTCCAAAACAACTACGATCATTCCTTGGTTGCATCAATTATATTCTACCGTTTATAAAGGACGTCTCTTCCAAAAGATCATAGTTACATAAGTTATTAATAAATGGACAATGGAAATGGAGTGACTAATGAACAATAAACTACAATTATCAAAGTAAAAGAAAAGGCCCAAAAATTCCACCATTAAAGCTACCCACTAGAGAAGGCAATTATATAGTGTAGCCAACACATCCCATACATACAACAATAAAATAACTTAAAGTCCAAATACTACCATAACTCATAAAATAAAAGCCAAAGCAAGCAATGATCCACAAGGAATATGGATCTAAAATGTAGTAAGATTTGAACATTACCGAAGGTATTGCAGCTTCCATGAGAAACATGAGTCACAGTGCGAGGTTTAATCTTCCTGCTATGGATATAAGTCCCGTTGTTGCTCCCGAGGTCTGTCACAAACATAATATTTCTTTGTCCTCTCTCCAATCGAGCATGGATTCTAGAAACTGCACACACCATCATAAGCATAGTACAATAATATTTTAAACTAATCCTTTGCTAAAAAATGGAGTTTCGTTTCACCTCCATCATTAAACAAAAAATGCCCAGAAAATACAAACCCTAATGCTCATGTGTATTCTTAAAATTATAGGTATTGGCATTAACTGTAGTGATTGGGATAATGATGTCAACTTTTCTATCAAGCCATCTAACTGTGGCTGCAACCTGCAATGCGACATATTTTAGATTAACAAACACGGAAAGATATCATGAAATGGGGTTTATAGATTGAGTAAGCTCATTGTGCTCAGGAAAACTACACTAGGAAGAGCCACTGCTTTGTTTTCCAAATTCCTCTTCAACTATCTCGGCCTATGAGCATTGGAGTGCATATAGAGCACTCAACTAATCTTATTTGTTCCCGCCCACACATCTTTGAATATCAAAACCTGCGACAGATTTCTTCCTCCATGCTATCATTGCCAACAACAGGGGCATTTGCCATGCCTTTCGCACACGACTGCTCAACGGTGGCATGGTGGGTTAACCAGCAAATGTGGGCCTCTTCAGCCAAACCCGTGACATATTTCTTCCTCCATGATATCGCTGCCAACGATAGGGGCATCTGCCATGCCTTTCCCATGCAGTTGCTTAGTGGCGAAATGGTGGGTTAACCAACAAATGTTTTTGCGTCTTCGGCCAAACCCTTTACTAGAAGCAGGGCAAAGTGAAAACTCGTCCATCAAAGTCATTGAAGCAGTCAAATACATTAAAACCATTATTGGATAGCTTCTAACTCTTTATTTAGATTATCGCCCGATATCATTAGGGTTTGTTCCTGGGTTATTCCAGAATACCTGACCAGACTGAGGGCATTGGAATCCTTGAAGGAGTTGGATATTTTTTTTAAGCTATCACTGTTGTCTTGATTATGAAGCTTTCCTTTGATCATCACCCCCACAATCCAGCGTGGGGACCTTGTCTCCATCATTGTCTCCATCTCATATGCATGACCTTGTCCTGGTGCCGATATAGCTGAGGGGGGAAGGGAATAGGTCCAAGTCATTCTTCTTATACATTATTCCATGCAAGGGAAAACCCCACCTTTGCCCAAGACATTACACTGAAAAAAATTTCTAAGTTGAGAGCACCATTAATGAAGTGTCATGTCCAAATGAAAATGTTTTTTGGTTTGAGATCAGCACCATTAACAAAGAACTTTGTCCAAAGGTGGGAAATGAGCCTCCAAGCAATTAGAAAGTATTTTCACATTTAACTTGGAAATTACGGTTAATTTTTTAATTGGTGGAGCCTACATAAATAAAGGGAAGAAGTTTAAGACGTAAAAGACAATTATCTTAAATGAACGTCTTAAAAGGCCGCTACATGTTGCAGTGTTGGGTCGATGAATAATAGTTAGTATAAACGTTAGTAGTGCATGTGTTTGGTCCTAGTAGAGTTGAGGGAATCAAACTATAGTAAGTAGTGGATAGATCGTGTGGAATTTTCCTTGGAGAAATGAGTGACTAAGCTTAGGATTCTGAAGTAAGTCTGGTAAGAAAGAGGAGTTAATTCATGTTGTGATGACTGTTTCAATATCCATTTCTTGGTTTTGTAAGGTTATTTCACTTTTATTTCACAGGATTAGGATTTACTAACATCATTTATCGATCTCTGAATTTTTGAATTCATCTGATAAATTCAACCAAATTTGTTAACTATGGTACATGAACCCATTGTGCCATCTTTTGTGGCACATCAAAGGCAATTCAGGTAACATAGTGTTGGAAAGTTGATTGATAATTGAAAGTCCTTCAAAATCACATCAATATAATATCTGGAACTTGGAATTAGTATGGTTGCCTATAACAAGTTATACAACTTGACAAGAACTTTATACTCAAAACGAGAACTCTGTAAAATTAGTCATAGCAAATCTAATGAACAAGTAAATCAATCACAACAGATGAACATAGAAAATATGGTGTAAAACTGTGCAAAACATGCAGCAGTGCTCTATATCCCAGTAAGGGTGAATGATTACAATAAAATACAGTAACAATGACTGAGCAATTCGAATTGACTAAGGAGGTCATTCAAATTCTTGAATGGTGTAGCTTGGCTCCAACTAGGAGTCCTCATCATCAATCAGTGGTGGTCATCAATGCACAAGAACCAGTCATCCAGGTGTCAATCTGAGTCTAACTAAGTGTAACAAGTGTGTAGCACTAATATAGAGAAAGAGGCTCAGTGGAGGGCGCATGGGAGACTTAACTGAAGTTAGAACAAGTCATCTAGTCAATCTGGAGGTCCAACAGAGTGAAACAGTCAGTTAGGAGTGAAACTAGCCTCAAATCAAGGAGAATCGGAGCTAACTGAGTGTAACTGAAGTGGTTAGGTGAAGAAGTGTGCCCTTATCTGGAAGTAGGTGAGAAGTGGGCGCCTTCTGGACTAGGAGGGATAAAACTCTGATGGAAGGAGCTCCCGGGTGCTAGAATGAAGTGGATAAGGTGTTGGAGGCATCAACCTGGTGACTGGGATGCATGCAAACCCTAGAATTTGCATGCAAACCCTAATTGCATGCAAGGTCCTGAAAATGATGATGTGGCTATCCGAACACCCCCCCTCAAGCTAAACTATGATGTGAAAAAAAAAATGTAGGGCCCTGGTAACTAAGACCAAAGGTCACCTCAATACAATAATCCAAAAAACAAATGCTAAAAATAAGCTAAGTGAGGAAAGAGGAAAAACCCAGTGGGAAGAAAGCCCCCCCTCAAGCTAAAACATAATAATGGATCAATCTGTCTCCACCATGATGGAACTCACCCCCAATAGTGAATAGAGGTAAGAGAACTTCTTCTCAGTGAAGCTCTTGGTGAAGATGTCTGCAATTTGCTCATCAGTAGAGCAATATTGCAGAATGATGGTGCGATCATGCACCAACTGTCGAATGTAGTGCATATGAATCTCAATGTGTTTGGTCCTCTACCACTAAACTGGATCTGTGAAAATCTTGATAGCACTTTGATTGTCACAAAAGATGACAGTCGAAGTAGTGCCACCAAAACCAAACTCGGAAAGAATACCCTGCAACCAAACTGCCCCTCGATACTCTACCTCTGCTGAAGAAAGTGCAATGGTTGCCTAATTTTTGCTGGACTAGCAAATAGGGCCATGCTCAATCATGAAAACATAACTGGAAGTGGACTTCCGATCAATGCTATCACCTGCCCAATCTGAATCAATAAAACCAATGAAATCAAGCTCAGAATCTGCAGCATAATGTATGCCAAAATGTTTCATACCTTGCACATACTGCAAGATCCACTTGGCTACCCGCCAATGAATCTCATGGGGCTGCTGCATATACCTTGACATGACACTCATGGCATATGAAATATCAGGCCTTGAGTGTGTCAAGTAAAGTAGTGAACCAATCAACTGTCGATACATACTGCAATCTGCAAGCGGTGTAGAATTTCCCTCCTCAAGACTGATTCCTAAGAGGAATGGGAATGGGGATGCCTTACATTCAGCCATATTAAACTTCAATAACAAGTCGGAAGCATACTTTTTCTGAGATATAGTGATCCCATCAAAATTTTGAGCTATCTCCAAGCCCAAAAAGTGACTCAGCAAGCCCAAATCGCTCATGTCAAAAGCTAGACTTAAGGCAGTTTTTAGCTTGTTTATTGAAGTAAGAGTGCTACTAGTAATGAGAATATCATCAACATAAAGTAAAATAACCAAAAAATTACCTTTAACTTGCTGAAGATACACATTCGGATCAGATTTGCATCTTTTGAAATTCTGAGAAAGAAGGAAGGAGTCCATCTTTGCATACCAAGCTCTCGGGGCCTGTTTTAACCCATACAAATATTTCTTCAATCTACAAACTAATGATGGATATGATGTGTAGCCTTCTGGCTGCTGCATATATATCTCTTCAGCAAGGTCTCCATGTAGAAAAGCACTATTCACATCCATGTGGTGCACTTCCCAGTGCTTGGATGTGGAAATTGCCAAAACAAGGCAGATGGAATCCATCTTTGCAACCGGTGCAAAGGTCTCAATGTAGTCCACTCCTTGGACTTGGGAGAAACCTTTTGCCACCAACATTGCTTTGTGTTTGCTGATAGAGCCATCAACAACAACTTTCGTGCGGTAGACCCATTTACATTTGACTAATTTTCTTCTAGGTGGAAGAGAAACTAACTCCCATGTATTGTTCTTTTGAAGAGAACTGTACTCTTCATCCATGGCACTTTGCCATCTCGGATCTCGGTGGGCATGATAGTATGTTGTGGGATATGAACCAATCATCAAATAAAAAATCTCAGGAAGTAATGGATCAGAAATAGAAAGAGCCATACCTGCTCTTTGAAAGTCTTCTCTTGTTCGTCTTGGATCAGCAGGATTTCCAATGTTCGAACCAGCAGATTGAGGAGTGTTTTGGGCCCACTTTGGTAACTGAGGAGGATCATAATGGTCGGATTCCAAACCTGATATGTCATGATCATCATGTGCTGCTAAAATATCAGAAATATCAGAAATTATACCTTCATTATCGCTGCTCGGATCTTCTTCTGGTGAAGGCAGTGAAACGACAGTTTCTTCCTCGACTAGTTGCAAATCTTGAAGCGGTTCTTCAAATTGCACACTGCGCTCTATGAATATCTTTTTGGATCTGATATCCATGATTTTATATGCTTTTGATTCTTCCCCGTATCCTATCAGTATGCACTCAATACTTTGTGGATCCAAAGCTCGTCTCTTCTTGGAAGGAATTCTAGCCCATGCAGTAGAGCCAAAAACTCTCAAATTTGACACATCCGGTTTGTGACCAAAGAATGCTTCGAAAGGAGTCATACCTTTCACGGATGAATGTGGAACTAGGTTCTAAATGTATGCAGCAACATTGATTGCCTCAGCCCAAATATTTGCAGCCAAACCTTTTGATTCAATCATGCAAGTACCCATCTCTTTCAGTGACCGATTTTTCCTTTCCGCTACACCATTCTGCTAGGGTGTGTAGGGAACTGTATGTTGGATCTGAATTCCACTTTGGGCACAAAGTTGCAGCAACTTAGCCTTGATATATTCTCCACCATTATCAAATCTAAGAGCTTTGATCTTGCTCTCAGTGGCGGTCTCAACAGAATCATTAAAATCCTTGAATTTTCCAAGCACTTCTGACTTGTTTTTGAGAAAAAATACCCATGTAAAGCAGGAAAAATTAGCAATAAATGTCAAAACATACCTCGAACCATTTAATGACATACTGGGAAGCAGACCACTGATATCAGAATGTATCAGTCCCAAAACTGTACAAGCTCTACTAGCTTTGCCACGACCGAACCTGTGCTCGAGGTGCTTCCCAATAATGCAACCGGTGCATATTCCCTTCGAGGAACGGAGTTGTGGAAGACCATCTACCATGGATTTGTTTGATAACAGTAGCAAATACTTATAATTAAGATGTCCAAATCTCTCATGCCAAATCCTACTAACCTCATTACCATGTGTGCGAAGAGCAGTGGGCTTTGCAAGCGGAATAAAGTGTGAAAACTCATAGCATTTTGCAGTGTGGTTCGCCTTTTCCGACTGCAATAAGTCTTCCACTTTTGATATCCGAAATTTCAATTGTATTAGGGGGAATGTAACTTGCTTTGGTTCACTAGTGTGTGTCATTTGATACACAGAAAGAAGATTTGAATCCAAGGAAGGCACATAGAGAACATTCTAAAAGCTTCCATGATCTACATGGATTGTACCTTTGCCCTTTGAACAAAATTTTGAGTCATCTCCCAAATGGATGGGGATGGAGCTGTTTGGATCGAATGAAGAAAAAGAATCAATATTTTCAGCCATATGATTTGAGGCACCCGAATCTATCAAAATATTAGTGGGCTTCGAAACAATTGCCATGAGTGTTTGTCCTCTTTCATGATCATCATTCCTATCCTTCTTCCTTGCACCGTCAGGAAGAGTTATGTTATTCTTTTCCAAAAGGAGGGCCATTTGATCTATAGTCTTCTTCATGCATGAAATTTCGGGATGAAAGCCATGGTTGCAATAAGTACATTTAGATTTTTCCTTACCCTCTTTGCCCTTTTGCTTGAATTTTGAACTGGATGGTGCATCTGTCTGCTTGCCTTTCTCTCTTTGCTTGTGAGGTTCGAATTTGGGCTTCTCTTTCTTTTGCTTTCCTTTACCATTCGAATTCTTGGGTCCTTGAACAAATAGGGTTGAATCTTTGGAGCTTATGGACCCCATTTGAATCAACTTATCATGCTCTTTTGTGACGGACTCAATGAAAGCATTCAAGGTAGGCATCTTCCAATTCGGGGTAGTTAGCCGACCGGAATTGAAAGTAAAGACAAATACCAAATAGTCTTTACCAAGCTTGGTGAGAATAGAGAGGATCAATTGCTTATCCTCTTTGATAACTCCATTGTTCTTCAACTGCAATGTCAAGTGCTTGAATTTTGTGAAAAACTCATTGATGGTCTCGAAATTCTCAGGACTAAGAGCAATCAATTCATTCTCTAATTGAAAATCCCTAAGCTCGTCCTGATTGCCAAAAAGTGTTTCAAGTTGCTCCCATATTGCTTTTGGAGTCTTCAATCCACTGAGATGGAAGTGAAGATCTTTGGAAATAGAGAGGCAAAGAAGACCATAAGCTTCATCAAGCTTGTTGTAGTGTTTTGTTCTTTCTGACAATGTGCTTGGCTCCAATTCGAGGCCAACTGTGACTCTATAGTATCCTTTTGAACGTAACATGATCTCCATATCTTCTTTCCAATCAAAATAGTTGAAGGGAGTGAGGATAGGCTTTGAAGAAGAGTTTCCATTTCTAGGAGCAAGTGCACTTTGATGTAGAAAGACTTTCCAAAGCAAGGTAGCGAATGCAATTGAAGGAGACAATAACTTGCAAATCACAATCAATACAAGAACAGTGAGGTCGAACAATCCACCCTTTTAGAGTTGCATCACACCTGGGATTGGAGATCAAGCAATGTTCAATGGGTCCAATGTATCAAATCCAGGATTTATTGGAAACTCAAGCTTCTGGAGTGGTATTGGAGGTATTTTTTATGCTTTGCATGCACAGGAGCGAATGCTCTTGAGATATTTCATGCCAAAACTTTTATAATTTTGAGTAAATTCACTCAAATCTCCTTGTAGAACACCTGTAGAAAAGAGATCTTGTCCCTGCAATGGCTCTGATACCATGTAAAATTAGTCACAACAGATCTAATGAACAAGTAAATCAATCACAACAGATGAACATAGAAAATATCGTGTAAAACTGTGCAAAACATGCAGCAGTGCTCAATATCCCAGTAAGGGTGAATGATTACAATAAAATACAGTAACAATGACTGAGCAATTCAAATTGACTAAGGAGGTCATTCGAATTCCTGAATGGTGTAGCTTGGCTCCAACTAGGAGTCCTCATCATCAATCAGTGGTGGTCATCAATGCACAAGAACCAGTCATCCAGGTGTCAATCTGAATCTAACTGAGTGTAACTGAAGTGTGTAGCACTGATATAGGGAAAGAGGCTCAGTGAAGGGCGCATGGGAGGCTTAACTGAAGTCAGAACAAGTCATCTAGTCAATCTGTAGGTCCAAGGGAGTGAAACAGTCAGTCAGGAGTGAAACTAGCCTCAAATCAAGGAGAATCGGAGCTAACTGAGTGTAACTGAAGTGGTAGGTGAAGAAGTGCGCCCTTCTCTGGCAGTAGGTGAGAAGTGGGTGCCTTCTTGACTAGGAGGGCTAACACTCTGATGGAAGGAGCTCCCGGGTGCTAGAATGAAGTGGATAAGGAGTTGGAGGCATCAACCTGGTGACTGGGATGCATGCAAACCCTAATTGCATGCAAGGTCCTGAAAATGATGATGTGGATATCCGAACAAACTCTAGCCATAAAAACTCACATTTTTGCGTCAAAACCACTAAAAAACAACCCCAAATCGAAAAGTGGTGCTACTTGTAGCACCACTTCTTTTTCGGAGCTAAAATTAAAACTTTTTGGTAACCCTGGGTGATGTCGCTATAATCAAAACCATGAAATAGACCCCGAAGCGAATATGGTAGCACACATTTTTCACTCATTTTTTTTTTCTAGGGCTAAAATTACAACTTGTTTGACTTTGTCGCTTTAAGAGTCGATGCCTTTGCAATGTGAATGCCAAAATCAACCTACAAATTGAAAAGAGTTGTTACCAATGACAACTCTTTTCTTTGTTAGATTACATTTGAAGGCGTTTCTAAACCATGCCCTGAAAATATTTAAATTAAAAAAAAAAAATCTCTGTAAAAGTGAAAAAATTCATGACAATTTCAAGAAAAAAAACACAAATATTAAACAAATTTTAACAAAAAAAAACTAAAATGAAAAAGAAAAACATGTTTGAAACAACACATTTTGAAAAAAAAAAACGAAACAAAATGAAACATGTTTACATATGTTTAAAAACAAAAATAAAAATAAAAACCCAGTTAAAAAGAGAAATATTTAAAAAAACAAGAAAGAGGAGACATAATGAAGGAAACAAAAAACTAAACTAAAAAAAGCGAGAAATAATAAAAACATGAAATTTTTTAAAAATACATGAAATATTAAAAAAAGGAAGAAAAAACTTAAACTTTTCAAAGGGGGTTTAATAAATGGGAGAGGCGCGTAAAGGGGGTGGGGGGGTGGGTAGTGGGGTAGGTTTGGGGGGGGTGACGTGGGGGTAGTGGGTAGGAGGAAGGAGTAGTGGAGGGCGTAGGGGGCGTGTGGGGTGGGTAGGAAGTGGGGGTGAGTGGGTGGTGAGGGGGGTTCGGATGGGACACGACTCTGAGAATCGTGCCACCTTCCAACACCACCCTCACCACCACATTATATATATATATATATATATATATTGTTGTTTTGTATTTTTTTAAAATTTGTTTAAAATGTGTTTTTTTAATGGTTTTGGTTTTTGTAAGTGTTTTTTTTTGTTAAAATTTTGTTTTTTTTTCCTTTTATGTTTTTTTACAAAGGTTTTTTTTTAAATTAAATATTTTCAGGCCATGGTTTAAAATTCCCTGGAATTGTAACTCGACAAAGGAAAGAGGTGCTATCAGTAGCACCTCTTTTTGAGTCATCAGTTTATTTTGGCATTTGTGTTGCAAAGTCATTGGTTGTTAAGGAGACAACATCAAATAGGTTATGATTTTAGCTCCGGAAAGAAAAACATGTTCTACCATTTTTAATTTGGGGGTCGATCATACATTTTTTATTGCATCGACATCATGCCTCACTGCTCGAGGTTACCAAAAAATTGTAATTTTATCCCCCCCAAAAAAAGTGGTGCTACCAGTGGCACCACTTTTCAATTTGGGATTGTTTTTTGGTGGTTTTGACGCCTATAAAAAATTAGAATAATGTTGAGTTCTCGTCAATTTGTATAACTTGTTCTAGTCACATGACTGTTGAAGATGGCATGTATACTAGACATCATGTGGTAATATATTGTTTTCTAACAGTGAAATTTGAACATCTACTTCTGAACAGAGTATGTCAACTTGTTTCATAATTTCAAAATATCAAGTGTGTTGCCACTGCTTCACAAAGACATGCAAAAGAATACTAGATTACAAAGTTTTCATGAAATAGAAACTAAAAGCCCCAGTTGTTATTTTGCATTGTTTTGTAAAGTTTATGACCGACGTCGATGCATAAGAACTCTTCCAGAGAAACAACATAACATAAGTTCTCTTTGAAAGAAACATAATTAAGTTTAAAATTTAGTATCAACTTATAAAATTAAAAAAACATATTACGAAAACCTACACAAAACCCTGATAATTTTGCACCTTGATTTGTTTCCAAATTCAAATAGCACAGTAGGGGAATGCAAAATCATTAGTTCAAGGAAATCTAGTGGTTGGAACCCATCGTAGTTTATATATATCCACATGGAATAAATATCATGCTCCTAGGATATTAACCTGCTCATTTAATCTGATTTGTTATTCCTTTTCTTAGAAGGGAATTTGGCTTAGTCACATGACATAGTATTAGATCTCATATAAGATATTTTATGGAAAAATATCCCAATTTTTATTCCCAAATGATGCGCTAGGCTATCATTCATGTCATTAGTGCATCAAACTTAGAATTGGTCTTATTCTACTTTTATAACAAACATTTCTTTTAGAGGTTTTTTGTGCTACTTGAAGCAATGTGATTGGTTTATGAGCCTTGAAACTAGTGTACAGGGCATATGGTCCTAGGTTCACTCTCTAAGCATATATTGTATGATGAAACCCATTCCAGATGTGGCAATATGGAACTTATCAACCTAATAAATTATCAAAATAGGAAATGCAAATAGGACGAAACAAGAGGTGGTGAGACCTTTATACTCTTGAAATCAAAAGCATGTTGATTCCCACAAGGACCATAAAATCGATATTCAACCCTTACCTTCTTATTTGACAGAAGTCGCTTGACCACCTCAATCAGACCTTTGGTATCAGATATTTTTCCCTAAGTTTCCACTGTGTAATGTTTGCCTCTTGCTAACTCCTAGCATCCATATAGTATTTATAGTGGTCGAGGTCTTCAATAGTAACACGTTGCTTCTAGGAGGCTTATCGCGTTGTGGCTGATTAGAGGCTTATCGCACTGTGGCTTATCGGAGGTTTTTGCAATAGTGCCTCGCTGCTTGTCGGTTAGCGCCCCGTGAGTTTTGTGCATGTCCTTGGAGCCTTTTTCAATAGTAATACACCGCTTGCCTACTTTGCCTCCAATGTCATTAGAACTTTTCCCATTCAGCATGTGTTATTGCTCCAGTGTATTCATCAGATTCTTTTCGGATAGTTCCCCACCCATCAAGACTACAAGCCTTTTTCTGCGTGGCCCTACATATCCCTATGGCATGGACTTTTTCCCACACGAGATTCACATAGTTGACCAATATCTTATCACGTTTATTGAATTTCATAAAGGGGGGTTTTAAATTGTGAAAGAAAAGGTTATTATATTTAGGTATTGGGGGTTGGGAGTAGGGTAGGGTGCGTTTGTAGGTATTTGGGGGGGTATATAGTAAGAATAGGAAATATTTCATACAAATAGGGTTATCTTAATTGGAATTATGTATTGGGAGGGGGGTCAACAAAAGGGTTTTGATAGGTATTGATTAATATCTAATGAAATTAGGGGTATTCTTTAATACTCCATGAAGGAAGGAATTATCAAATAGTTTCACCGACCCTTGCTTTTTCCCTTGTTTAAATTAAAAATAAATATGAAATTTTATGTGTCAGTCATCAAATTTGAAGGGTGGGTCTTAATTTCATTTTGAAGGGCAGATATTATTCTAGCCCTTCAAAGATGAAAGGCCATATAAATAATTGTACTTCAATTGACAAGTATAAATAAACTAAACTCTTTAAAAAAATGCAAAAAAAAAAATATTTCCCTTCCAAATTTTTACAATCTTAATCAATTAAACACTCCTTACATGAAAAAATTATAAATTTTTAATAAAACCTAAGAAATAAACAAAATTTTATTTGAAATTAGTAAGGTCCACAAAATTATTATTATATTACATAAATGAGCACACTACAAAAAAAATAGGAAAACATATTTTTCTTCCATTAATTTGATATTCTTCAAAATTATTTGAGCTTACACTACTAAAAACATCAATCTATTTACCCACTAGAGAGGCTTTCTAGATTTTATTTGTTTCCATACATCATAAATAGAATTCCAATCAACCTCATTTAGAGCGTGCACTAATAGATAAACATTAACATATCCAATGTTTTCAATAAAAGTCTTTATCTTATTTAGATTTGATTTACATAAATTGTACCGTCGAATTAATTCAAGGCTTCAAACCATCCTTTAAGAAGTCTTGTATGTTTTATTCATTTTTATCATTAATAGAGTTTGGCATAAGTGTACCTATTGGAAGACTCAACATAATAACATGTTTCTTGTAAACTCATTTAACTTCAAATCTATCTCACTAGAAAGCATTTCAAAAGAGGACACTTTTTAGACTCTACTCTTGAAATAATGCAAAGTCCTTTGGTAAAGAAGAGTAGAAACTATAGAAAATTCAAATTCAAAAAAGATTTTACTTTTAAAGTGACATAAATTGCAATGTTGACTAAATATTTAGACTCCATAAATTGTACATATTGAAAGATTAAAATTTAAAAATCATTATTATCACAGAATATGAATAAATACCAATGTAAATACTTGGCATCAAGCCTAAGCATGTGCACTTCGATGAGATGTATGTATCCAGTGAGCCTTGAAACTCACGAGTTTTCATGGTTGATTCTTCAGCAGTATGCCCTTTAAATAGAATTCGAGAACACGAAAGAAATTTGTGAATGACAGGATTTGGGAAGGTTGTAGGCATGAGAAATGAAGAGCATAGGGATCTAAGAATGAAATCCTCGGGTAAATTTATTATAGTGAGTCATCCACACATAGGGAGTCAAGAATCTATAAATATATCTTAATTTACTCATCCACTCCCATTTTGAGTGATATTTTATAGTTATTATACTTTTGTGTGCATGGATTATGATTATGCATTTGGATTTGCAAACTTTTCAGTGATATTTACGCCGTAAGGCGTTTCACAAGTGGGAACCTACTCCCTTGATTTTCTTTTTTGTTTAATGGTAGCGGTTAGATTTGTTGTCCGACGATTGCAACAAATAGGTCCATCGATTTCTCATGCAGCACCTGTAACTTGAATGCACCACTTCCCATCGAATTGAATGCAATGTATTCTAGTTGCAATGGAATGAATGCGGGAGCTGGTAATTAAGTGTGGATTGCATGTTTCCAGTGCTCCCATCGCATCCCTTCAATGTTAAGGTGGTGCATTGTCATTTCCACCTCCCTGCCGATGCATTTCTTGTTTCCATTTGTTTCATATTCTTGTCACACAATTTTCCACCTTTCCTGTTCCTGGTGCTGCAAGATTTTCATTCAGCTTTCTTGTTCCCGCCCTGCAATATTTTCAGCTTTCCTATTCCTGGAGTGCAATATTTCTCTGCTGATGTAAATCCAGGCAACTGCATTTTCAGGTATTTCACTGTCTATTGAACACTTCTTCAATTTTCGTAATAGTTGTACAAGTGAGTAACCAACCCCCGTTTTTTCTTCTGATGACACCCAAGGCATGCCAATCTTCCCCAACATTTGTTGTTTATCGATGATTTCAATGGGTTGTTATTGGATATTCAAATTAATAGAACTGACATCGCTTTGTTCAAATAATCAAACCTGGAATTAGACAACTTCTGAAATTAGAATGTTTAGGCACATTAAGAGTGAAATTTTAAAACTTTAGTCGTTTAAACTGTCAATAAGAAGGAAAGGTTTAAATTACACTTTGATGTTTAATGTCATTGTCCATATATGCCACCAACTGCTAACTTTCCCAAGCAGGCTTCAAAAACCCAATTGAGTGTTCATGCGTGGTTGTTCGAAAACCCTTTAGCTATACACAATCAAATTCATAAAAGTCCACAACTTTGCTATTAGTCTTAATTTTGAAACAATTTGTATACCTCTCATGTAAATGCTCTTGTTGGCTCGTGAACATAAATTGCATGGGATTAACAAAATAACAGGAACAACATCTCAAATTCCACACTTTCCAGACTGTCAAGAAAGAAGGGACGTTCCAATAATCAAACTTGGAATATGGCGTACTGAAAGTGAGAATCATATCCCCGCCCCTTGATATAAACTGGGTTCTAAGTTTGTGACTACCGCCGCCTCGTTGCATCTGATCGTGACCCTCTCATAGGCTCAGTAATCCCCACAATCACACATTTACACCAATTCCAACCTTCAATAAGCTCGAAAAACATAGTGCATTTCAACCAGTGATATCAGAGTGCAATCAAGATAAATTCATATATACCTTGCAACTTCGATTTCACTATCAAACAAGCCCAAGTAAATGCACCTTTAGAACTTATTCATACGGATCTGGTTGGACCAATGCAAACTCAATCGATTGGTGGAAGCTATTATTTTCTTACATTTATTGATGACTTCAGTAGAAAAACTTGGGTGTATTTCCTTCATCAGAAGTCTGAAACTTTTGGCAAGTTCAAGGAATTTAGGGCTCTGGTTGAAAAAAAGAGTGGTTATCAACTCAAACTATTGAGATCTGATGGATGGGGAGAGTATGAGTTAAAGGAATTTCATTATTACTGCAAAAATCATGGAATCAAGAGGAAATTCACTACAAGATATACACCTCAGCAGAATGGTATTGCAGAACGCAAGAATAGAACCATCATGAATATGGCAAGGAGCATGCCGAAAGGAAGAAATTTGTCCCATGAATTTTGGGGAGACACAGTGGCTTGTGTTGTTCATGTGATGAACAGATCTCCCACCAAAATTGTGAAGAACAGAGTACTAGAGAAAGCATGGTCAAGTATGACTTGTAATGTTTCTCATTTCAGAGTATTTGGTTGTGTTGCTTATGCTCATGTTCCTAAACAGTTAAGAAAAAAGCTAGACGACAGGAGTGAGAAATGTATATTTCTTGGATACGGTGAACAAACTAAAGCCTACAAGTTGTATAACCCTATTACCAAACTGAAGGATGGAAGCAGAAAATAAACAAAGATAATGCGGAATGAGCTACGACTCTTCAATCTTTATTCATAAACGGAGATCAACTGATGTAATACAAACAATAATCTAATGTGTATTTAAACACTTATGGAAAAACCTAAAAGCTCTAACCTAGCTTTTGCATGCATGCAAAGCATGCTATTGCATTTATCAACTGAACGTCTAAATAGGAACTGAACGTCTCAAAAAATTTCTTCCTTTCAGCATGCTCCTTGCCATATTCTTGATGGTTCTATTCTTGCGTTCTGCAATACCATTCTGCTTGAGGTGTATATCTTGTAGTTTGGTATCAGAGCTTAGGAGAAGATCAAATTGGTAGCATAAATTTCCGGAGAAGTCAAAGCCGTAGCTTTGAAGAATTTGTAAGTTTTTTAAAGAAGTTTCACACAATTTTTTTTTTGAGAAATTATAAAAAACAAAATTTTTTGGAATTACCGCGCCCTCCCTATAGTCCAAAGTGTGGTAGTTTAGGGACTTACGAGGTAAAAAATTTCGGCACTACCGCGGCCTCCGTATAGGCCAAAGCGCGGTAGTTAGTGAAGACGCGCGGCAATTAGGGCAGAAGAAGATATTTTTTGAGAAAGATATTTTTTTTAAGAAAGATATTTTCTTCATTATTTTATGAAGAGTGAAATTTGTTTTTACTTTCACAGAGTTGTTTTCTTTTACGAGATTCTTTGAGTAAGAATTTTTCTTTTTTACAAGAGAAGAAGATATTTTTTTTTAAATCTTGTTTAAGAGGGAGACATTATTTTGAAAAAGGAGGAAAGGAGATTATTTTGAAAAAGCCAGTGAAGGACACTGCAGCGTCTATGGCTTCTAGCAGCAATCAATCTCAGATTTCTCCTCTTACAGGGAAAAAGGACTATGATGTCTGGGCCACGAGGATGGCGGTTTATCTCAGGTCAGAAGATGCATGGGAATATGTCGTGTATGGCTATTCTGAACCTACAGATGATACAGCTTTTCAAGCCCTTTCAAACGCAGAAAAGGATGTCCTACGAGCGCACGGGAGGAAGGATGCAAAGGCACTACATCTCATAATGAACGCTTTGGATAACAACGTATTTCCAAAGATATCAGCGTCATTTCATGCCAAAGCAGCATAGGATACCTTGGCGACCAATTATCAGGGTGCTGGTAAGGTAGAACCAGCTACACTCCAAAATATGAGAAGAGATTTTGAAGATCTGAGGATGAAAGAATCAGACTCAGTAGATTCGTTCATGACCAAAGTCATGGGTATTGTTAATCAGCTTAATATCTATGGTGAAAAGATGGAAGATCAAAGGGTGATTGAAAGGGTTCTGAGATCCCTACCCACAAATGTGAGTCGAAAGTTTCAGCGATTGAAGAAGCAAAGGATCTGAGTACTCTCTCTATAGACGAGTTGACCGAATCTTTACTTTCATTCAAATCCTGACTCAACAGGAATGAAGAATCCTCTCTCGAGAATGCTTTCAAAGCACATGTCTCATTCTCAAGAGGCAGAGGAAGAGGCAGAGGCAGAGGAGGATCAAGAGGATGAGGCAGAAGTGGCCAAAGTAATGGCAATGGAGATCAAGATCACCATCATAACCATGAAGGCAGAAACTGCGACAAAAAAAGGTCAGATAAATCTAATATTCAATGTTATTATTGCAATAAATTTGGGCATTATGCTCATGAATGTAGAAAGAAAAAGTTTGATCAAGCTAAATCATAATGTTAATGTGACTAATACCTCTGAGGATAAAGATGATATGTTATTCCTTACATGTCATGCTGCACACGAAAGCCCAAAGGGACTTTGGCTTTTAGATAGTGGCTGCAGTAACCATATGACAGGTGACAAAGGTCTAATTGCAGACCTAGATGAATCAGTGAGGACAGAGGTCAAAGTTGGCACGGATGAGGTAGTTCCAGTTCTTGGAAAAGGAGTGGTCAACATTCTAACCAAACAAGGCCAACAAAAGACAATCTTAGATGTCTATTATGCTCCAGGATTGAAGCATAATCTGCTTAGCATTGGGCAACTCACTGAAAAGAAGTACAGACTTGTCTTTGATGGATCAGACTGTGAAATTTATGACAAACCCCCAAATCGACAGTTGATCATCAAAATACAAGTGACTAGGAACAGGATGTATCCACTAGTCATGAATTGCAGCAGCAAGGTAACCTCTTTTGCTCAAAAATCCACTTGCATGGATGATTATTGGTTATGGCATTTTATATATGGACATCTTCACTTTGGTGGTCTCAAGGTTTTGCAGCAGAAAGAGATGGTAAAGGGATTACCCCCTATGAAGGAGCCAGAAAGCAGTTGTGAGTGTTGCATCATTGCAAAGAAACACAAGGATAGCTTTCCTAAAGGTATGTCTCGAAGGGCACATGCACCTTTAGAACTTATTCATACTGATCTGGTTGGACCAATGCAAACTCAATCGATTGGTGGAAGCTATTATTTTCTTACATTTATTGATGATTTCAGTAGAAAAAATTGGGTGTATTTCCTTCGTCAGAAGTCTGAAACTTTTGGCAAGTTCAAGGAATTTAGGGCTCTGGTTGAAAAACAGAGTGGTTATCAACTCAAAGTATTGAGATCTGATGGAGGGGGAGAGTATGAGTTAAAGGAATTTCATGATTACTGCAAAAATCATGGAATCAAGATGCAATTCACTACAAGATATACACCTCAGCAGAATGGTATTGCAGAACGCAAGAATAGAACCATCATGAATATGGCAAGGAGCATGCTGAAAGGAAGAAATTTGTCCCATGAATTTTGGGGAGACGTAGTGGCTTATGCTGTTCATGTGATGAACAGATCTCCCACCAAAATTGTGAAGAACAGAGTACCAAAGAAAGCATGGTCAGGTATGACTTGTAATGTTTCTCATTTCAGAGTATTTGGTTGTGTTGCTTATGCTCATGTTCCTAAACAGCTAAGAAAAAAGCTAGACGACAAGAGTGAGAAATGTATATTTCTTGGATACGGTGAACAAACTAAAGCCTACAAGCTGTATAACCCTATTACCAAAAAGGTTATTCTCAGCAGAGATGTTTTGTTCAAGGAGGAAGAGTCATGGAATGGAACCATAGACAAGGGTATGGGATTTGCAATACCCCAACCAGAAGATGGAGAAGATGAGGAGTTGATTGGACAACAAGATCCAGTAGCATCTTCACCAGTAGAAAATACTCCAGAAAGAACACCTAGAAACTCAGTTCAAGGTGAAGCATCTAGTCTGCAATCAGGTAATGAATCTCATCACAGTAATAAAAAGACTAGAAGATTGACAGATATTTATGATGAATTGGATGCAAATACCAATTATGTTTTTATTGCTAGTGAACCTGTGTTTTATGAAGAGACTGTAAAACAAGAGCATTGGGTAAATGCTATGGACGAAGAGATAGATTCCATTGAGAGAAATGATACATGGGATCTAGTTGACCTGCCAAAGAATAAGAAACCCACTGGTGTGAAGTGGGTTTATCAAACCAAACTCAATGAAAAAGGTGAGATTGATAGGTACAAGGCAAGGTTAGTAGCAAAAGGTTTCTCGCAACAACTAGGAATTGATTTTGGAGAAACTTTTGCACCAATGGCAAGATTGGACACAGTAAGAGCAGTCCTAGCAATTGCAGCACAGAAAAAATGGAAAGTGTATCGGATGGATGTTAAGTCGGCATTCTTGAATGGAATTCTTGAAGAAGAAATTTATGTGGAGCAGCCACATGGGTATGAAATAAAAGAACATGAAGAGAAAGTTTACAAGTTGAAGAAATCTCTATATGGGCTCAAGCAAGCTCCAAGAGCTTGGTAGAGCAGAATTGATTCTTATCTCATCAAAAATGGTTTTAGCAGAAGCAGCAGCGAACCAACACTTTACACAAAGGTAAATCAACAAGGACAGATTTTAATAGTTTGTTTGTATGTTGATGATATGATTTTTACAGGTGACCTCTTAGTAGATGAGTTCAAGGCAGCTATGAAGAAAGAGTTCGAGATGACAGACCTTGGATTGATGAGGTTCTTTCTTGGCATAGAAGTAGAACAGTCAGAAAAAGGTATATTTATCTCTCAAAATAAATATGCTAATGAAGTTCTTAAGCAATTCAGAATGCTTAATTGCAAAACAACACCTACACCAGTGGCAACAAGTACTAAGTTGAGCAAAGAAGATGGCAGTCCCAATGTAGATCCAACACTGTATAAGAGACTTGTAGGAAGTCTCATGTATCTCACAGCTGCGAGACCTGATATTATGTTTGCTGTCATCTTGATTTTGAGGTTCATGGAGTCTCCCAAAGACTCACATTGGCAAGTTGGAAAAAGGATCTTACGATATGTTGCAGGTACTTCAAGCTATGGAATTTTATACTCAAGCACTGAGTATGATGTTTTGACAGTGGTTTTGCAGTAGGTTTGGATGACAGGAAGAGCACTTCCGGTCATGTTTTTCATCTTGGATCAGGGGTGATTTCATGGGCATCCAAGAAGCAGCCCATTGTGACACTTTCATCGGCAAAAGCAGAGTATGTAGCAGCGACATCAGCAGCATGTCAAGCGGTCTGGTTACGCAGAGTTTTAGAAGGTCTTCAACATAAACAAGAAGGACCAACCACAGTTTATTGTGACAACAATTCAGCAATCGCTCTATCCAAGAATCACATTTTTCACCAGAAAAGCAAGCACATTGATACCAGATATCACTTCATAAGAGAACTTGTGAACAATGGTGAAGTTCGTGTTGAGCATTGTAAATTGATTGACCAATTGGCTGACATATTCATAAAGCCATTGCCAAAAGATATTTTTGAAATTCATAGAAATAATTTAGGCATTGTAAAAGCTGCAGTAGTCAGCAATAGTAATTAAGAGGGAGTGTTAGAAATAGTAATTACTTCACTTAACTTAGCTTTTACATTCAGTTCCTATTTAGACGTTCAGTTAATAAATGCAACAACATACTTTGCATGCATGCAAAAGCTAGGTTAGAGCTTTTAGGGTTTTCCATAAGTGTTTAAATTCACATTAGATTATTGTTTGTATTACATCAGTTGATCTCCGTTTATGAATAAAGATTAAAGAGTCGTAGCTCATTCCGCATTATCTTTGTTTATTTTCTGCCCCCATCCTTCAATATCAGAGTGCAATCAAGATAAATTCATATATACCTTGCAACTTTGATTTCACTATCGAACAAGCCCAAGTAAATGTACCTGTAGGATATTAAACCATAATTTTTTTGAGTCACACCATCAACAAAATAGAGAATCCAGACCTGAATATGACGTAAGAAAGGCTTTAACATGAAAAAAACCAGAGAGGGTTTGATTTAGGGGTCAGGCATAACAAAGGCGTTTATGGTGTCTTACTCCTGCTGCTGCCTACAATAACAGAGATATGCCATGACAAGACTAACAACAATGTATTACAGATCTCAATCTCTGCAAAAATATATACACAATTCATACTTGATCTGTGCAGTAGAACCAGGAACCAGAGTGAGAACTCAGAATTGATTAGTCTCTCTGCATAGTGTGAGCCAGAACACTTGTAAAATTATGGGTTGCTAGATGTGTCATTTATATCCTTGAAGGGACGTTGTAATCATCTGTGCTCATGAATTGAATTTGATTTAATTTGGGGGTGATTGTTTATGAACAACGACTCTTTTAATGGATTTCTATGATTTACGACCCAATGCCCAAGCAAGCCTTCAATTGCAAATCCAACCTATATGCCAATATTACATTTGCTTGAACAATCTAGTCGAAGTCATGTCCTTGTTGCGCACCTTGCTTTGGATATCCAATGTTTCTGTTACATCTGCAACACTTGGCACTTTGGGTACTCTTGTTGATGTAAAATAAAGACAAGTGAAGCATCTTACTCAACACTTGTGTACTCGATCTTATGGTAGCTGAGTTCTCTGCCTATGTGTTGGCGTTCTTCAACACTTGGTGTCTCCATTTGGCATGATGAAGATTGTAACTTAGTGTTAGATTAAAAATTGGTGTAGACTCATAGCATATGTTCATTCCTAGTGAACCATGAGAAGTAGCATATATAAATAATATTTATATTTGTATGTAATTATGATATTATAATATTTATATTTATATATTTGTATGTAATTATGATATTAATATTTATATATTTGTATGTAATTATGATATTCATATAATTACAAAATAATTTATTTCATATTATGTAATTTAAAAATTTCAAATAATTATTAGATCATTTAAAATTATAACTTCACACATCACGATTTGAACAAAAGCACGGTTAAATGTAAGTGGGTAGAAGAACGTATGACGCAACGTCCATACATATTTCAACTTGGTAAACAAAACCATGGTTAAATGTATCTCGGTAGAATAATATATGATGCAAAGTCCGTACATATTTCAATTTGGTAAAGGTTTATTGCGTATAGATAGAATTCCACGTAAACATATAGTGATATTTTATTTTCTTAGCATGTGATGTAATAGTGTTTTGAAAATTATTATATTTAATGTTAAAATCTCATATAACATCAATCTCATATCTTGAAATGACATCCTTGTTTTAATTTCATAAAATCCATGTTTAATATGAAAAAGATATATAACTAGCATACCCCCAAAGCAAGGGAAATGAAACGCCGAGAAAAAATTCAATATGTTGTAAAAGGAGAGAAAGTTGTCTCTAAGTAGATAATATAATTTTATATGTTTGAAAGCAAGTCTAGTTAATTTATGGTAGGGATAGTAGATGAAATTGAAAGGAAAAAAGTGTTGCATGTACTAATAAGCAATAAATATAAACCCATGTAATCAATGGGAAGTAAAATGAATTGTACATTAATTTGTCATACAAAAAACTATACATATGTGAATAAAACATGAAAGGCTAAGGTAGTGATCAAGTTTGACTCTAAATATATTGGAAATAAACATTGGTATTTTCATTTGGTAGGGGGAGTTCAGGGATTGAGGATTGCAATTTTAAGCATTAAAGGGACAGAGAATGACAAGGATCTAGTCTTCCAAGGTTGGTGTAGCATTGTGGATGTTTGTCGATAGTTGTCGTAAAAGTGAAGTTGGATGGCATCACTGCCCCTTTGACCCAAGATTGTTTCCAAACTGATTACATTGGTAAAGTATGTCAACAAAAACATCCCAAGAGCTGCTCTTGCATATAGAGGTTTGTCCTTTATAGGAATCCAGAGCCCTGCATGTATAGTGGTTGCATGTATGTTAAATGTTGCAACTCCGGTAGGGGAGAGGAGTAGTAGTGGCCTATGGCTATAGGTTGTTTAAGAAGGTAGGTCTTTTTTTATGGTGTTTATAAGGTAGGATTTACCTATGCCCGCAATTCCTTGGATGATCATCCTCAATGGCTCTTTAGTTCATTGTGTTTGTGAATGTTGTAGGACTATGTCAAATGCAAGTTGTTGATTGTGAGATAATGTATTTGTCGAAATAGGTAGGAGAGTGTTATCATTTGCAGCTGGAAAACAAATCGCAATTTGTACACAACCAGTACAATACTAATCTACAAGAAATATGATGAGTTTGAAGAGTATAAAAGATCGCGAGAAGGCCAAACAATTTGAAAGAAATTAAAAGGATTTCAAATAAGTAAGCTCCATGAGGCACGCCACTCTAAAGTTAACAATGCATGATTGAAACAACACTGGAGCCTCATAATATGATTTAGAATTGGGTGTGAGCTGGATTGTGGCATTTCAAATGCTGAGAATCTCCTTGTAGCAAATGTCTTCTATCTGTAACAAATTGCCACTTAACCTTATGATTCTCATGATAATGAGAATAAAAAGCCAAGGATTTGAATTGATTCTTAGGTCTATCCATCAATGTGTGAATCGGGAAAGTAGCTGAAGAAGGAGAGTAAAAGAAGAAAGTTGAAGCTGAGGAAGGGAGATGGAGGTTAGGCACAAAGAAGAGAGTTGCAGAGGTGGGTGAAAGCCTCCACATTCTGGAAGTGCATATGGGCATGATTAAATTGAAAGGTAGGCTTGCTAGTAGCCATCAATTTCTTGTAATGTTGGTGTTTTAGATACGAGGATTAATGGTTTAAATTCAATGTTTTTATGCATATTTATTTAAAGCAATAATCTTTTATTATGTATAAGGATTAATCATTATAAAAAACATATTAATTAGAGATCTTATTCAGAACACACATCTCCTCACTTTTATAATTTCATTTCTTTATTTAGGTGATTAACTATAGTGCTAGCCTTCATTAATTTATTTTAACAAGAATATATGTAAATATATTTTATGGAAAAAATATTCTTTTATTTGATAAAGTATTGAGCTATTTTTGAGGGAGCGGTTCCTCTCGCCCCTTCGTCGTATGTCGACGGCGAATGAGGAGCCGCCCTTGTCGTCTGTCCGTAGCTTATCAATCCCTGCCACCTGTATTAGAGTACCTATGGTCCATGCGACCACGATATCCCTTCTCCCGAGCCTCCTGATCTCCTTTTCATTGGTAGCAACGACTATGAATCCCATCCAGTTGGCATGAGTGTTCCACTGCTTTTGTAGTCGGGGCCTCTGAAAAACTCCCTGCATATTGATTTTCGAAGCCGCATACAGATAATTAGCTAGACTTGCTTTCAAACACATGAAATTTTATTATCTATGTACATACAATTTTCTCTCATTTTACAACATATATTTCTTCTTGGCAATTTTCTTTCATTTCCCCACTTTAATGCTCTTATAATCAATGTTGCACAAAGGTTTTTCGGATAGCCGATTAATAAGGAGAAGACTACCAATTAAATAAAACCCTGGATATTTTTTTTACTTCACATAGGAAAGGAAACTACAGATCTACAGTCTTTTTGACATAAATATGGCCGGTGAATGGAGTTGATCTGCTACCTTCAAAGTATGCTCCAACGCCATCCAGTGAGTTCCATAAAGTAGACCAAGTAGTACCTAATTATGATTGGTGGGTGCAACGTGCAATGTTATGTTGGCCATGTCTGTTAGTATTTATCTGCTTCAGTTATTACAAGCTAAAAGTCTTGTCTCTATTAGTTTTATTTATGCAGGTCGTGACCAAGACTTTTAGCTTGCAGGCTGCACGTTAGATATTGGTGGAAAAGTAAAAGATATAGGAAAGGAGGAAGGAAGGTCATCCTCGTCGATAATTTGTTATTGCTATAAAAGGGTGTTCACTGCAAAGCATTGGTAGAGGCCTCTTACTCTTCTAGTTGTATATTGTATGTTGCACGCTACGAGCTGAGCATTACTCATTGCCGAGTCGAGAAGGAGGACGTTGGATCCAGTATGGCAGTGGTGACTAAGATGAAGATGAACAACCTGCTTGCTATTGTTTTGGGAGTGCTAGTAGCAACGGCTTTGTACTTGTCATGTAAATGCTTTGTTAAACCAAATTGCTATGAAAGAAATTCCTTTGAGAATTGTAACTATAAATTTGTAAAAAAAATTAGAATTAAATAGAAGCCTCATTAAAAGTAGAATTCAACCTAAAACTAATGCATATGTATAGATATTTTAATTTCTTTCTATTTCTAACTTGGATTTATTGTGCCATTGAGTAAAAGTTTATAAGAGTTCCAAAGCTTGTAATGCTCTTTTATTCGCATTGTCTGTATAGTGAACACAAGAAATCTACTGGTTGAGGCCCCTAGTTTGCATCAAATTATACCCAAATCTTTGATAAAAAAAAGCATCAACTTGCAGTTGCGCTTGATACCCCAGTTCTCGAACTTGGCTTGGCGCTTCGGCAGGGGGACGATGGTGTCAAAACAGGAAATAGTGATCTCTTCTCCTCGCTTGATGGGCTTGGAGGCATGAATAAACATAGCGCTCCCCACTTCTAGCCTGCATGAGTTCGGCAGGGAGGAATGGTTAATGAAGGACGGAAGCAGCCAGAAACCGGTAAAATAGTGGTCTCGTTGGAAGAGTTTTGATTTATATATTTTTTACTTTGAAGGCTATTCGGCTCTACCGAAAGAGTTCCGACTTATAATATCCGGTATACGTGTAACATCTACCTGCAATTTGTTTGTCTCTCCCTCCTGGCTTCGAGACATATGGCCATCCGTTTTAAACAAGTCTATGGCCAAAACATCCAGGCTGTTGGGCTATGAGGAACCAACTAAACTATAAAGCTTCCGGAGCAACATTTGCGATTTCATCATAGCGCAGGCGACAACGGCAACAACCTCATATTGGGACGCATTATTCATTTTGCCTCGGTGGTCCACATTGAATACGATGGGAGAGGTGCTCCAATCGTCCTCATACACAATTGCAACAGTGTTGTTTACCAGCAAAAAAGTTGCCCTGTACTTATTTCTCAGGTGGCGTGGAGCCCCCGGCCATGGCCATTTTCGCTCATCTTGATCTCCACGGGGCCAACGAAATCGACGATCTCTGGAGGAGGGCGGAATCCTGGCAAGAAATCCGAAATCCCTGATTTGTTTATCTCAACATATTTTGCAGTTTCAACTACTTATAAGAAACAACACTGTTGGGGTTATTCAGATTATGCGTCAGCCAGTTATGGTGACCGAGGGGATGATTGTGGTTTTTTGCGCAATGCTGACGATGAAACTGTTGAGGTAATTACCCAGATCCATCGACAAAAAGAAAAGTGCACCCGCTATGCTCCACATATTTTTGGTTAATTGACTATACATAAATTCAATCTGTCGGATTGCACTGAACGCTTTTGCCAGACTGGACACAAAATACTGAGGAACCATCCACAGTGCTGAGATTAGGATTACGCCTGTCGGTTTTTCCATAAAACCGTGTCTTAACGTCATGTTTCGCTGCTTCATTTCAACAACCGCGGCGAAGCTCATCGATAAGATGGTGAGGGCTAGTTCGATCCCCATTCTCTATAAAAGAGTTGTGTGCCTTTTCCTTCCTTGTTCAACCACCTGGAGAGGGAATGATAAATCTATCATAGATGGGAAAAAACAAGGTGAGAGCCAAGATCTGGAAGTTCTTGTCAAGGTGTCTGTCCATGTCTCTGCTTGCAAAACCGATAATGTGTTTACTGTGACAAACACACACAGATGGTGATTGTGCTTAACCAAGCGGACGGACCCGGTACGCGGCTTATGCAAACACGTGGCATCGTTTTATTTGGTCAATAGACGACTAAGATGTAAGGAAATCGCAAATTACTGGTATGACAGGGGGTGACTCCCCATAGGTTGTCGACAGACGACGAAAATTGGAGGGGAGCTGGTCCCTTAATATACGCCTTCGGCATAATTAAAACTAGCAATTGCCCCAAGAAGGTGCAATAATATGCCGATCGCAGTTAACATTTTAGAAGCATTGCAATGATTAATTCCTCTTGCAAATGCAAAGAAAACACCTTCAGGAATGAAAAGATTCAATTTAATAAAACTAAAACCAATTCAAGAAAGGGGAAAGAGGAAAGTGTATTTCAATTAAACATAGAACCTTTTAAGTAATTTTCTGCTCATGTAAACCATCTTATAAATAAGGACCAATAAATTCTAAAACATTGCAAGAAAAAAACCATTTCAAGGAAATAATTTACCATAGTGCAGAAAGCCAAGGTAAAAGTCATATAGAACCAAGGTACAAGTCCGATTGTGCCTCTTAACGCTACAAGAGAAAGCAAAGCAAAACTAATTAGATAGCTATAGCTGATATAATCACTTCAAACAATTAAAAGTAAATGGCAATAAATATCAGCAACCCTAACAATAGAGAAAATGAAATATCATCGAACATACGAAAAATTGGTAAGTACACAAGGCCAATGAATGTGTATGAAATGTTCATTACTCAACAATATACCCAGTTGCAAAATAGACCTGCTATGTTCTACTATCAAAGCTAAAGTTATCTTGAAAACTTCCTTCGTATAAAGTATAAACTCTAATATGTTGTTGTACGTATTAATCAAATTACATCAAATTGCAAAAAGAGAATACAATGAAATGTTCGACATGGAAATTTTTTCCAAGGAACTAATCTAAAGTGAGCCTCTGTGCTGCTTCCTTGGCCATGAATTTTTCCTTGGGCTTTGGTTTTGCCTGAGATTTAGTTCCCATAATGGAACCTCCCCATTGTCACCGATAAGTTAGCTTGCAAGAAGAGTACTAATTTATTAATAGGCTATATAATTTTGATCCATGTAGCCGTGATTGATGAATAAAACACATCGATTCGGAAAAACTTAATTGCACACCTTAATTAGTAAATTCCATAATGTCCTAATTTTTCACAGAAGTAAAGCACACAGTAGTTGTTGTCTTTTTGTGCACAAGCTGCAATAAATACTTACATAATACAAAAATTATGCATATTAGTTCCATATGAAAAGCAATTACACATTACTTAAAAATTGAACTCATGTGAGCTTTTCCAGGTTCGGGAACAATTAATGAAGACAATAACGATGATATTGCTCCAAGGCATGCTTTCCCCTTGACAACTGCATATGGGATGTTCAGTTTTCTATGAAGTGTAGGAAGCCACGCTACCAACTCCATTGGATCAACATCATGTGCAATAACTACCAATTGAGCTTTATTTTGAAAGCAAAATCTGCAATAAATACTTACATAATACAAACGTTAGATACATATTAGTTTCATATGAAAAGCAATCACACATTACTAAAAAATTGAACTACTGTGAACTTTTTCATGTTCAGGAATAATCAATGAGATATAAAGATGCATACTGCTCAAAGGCGTGCTTTCCCTTTAACAATTGCATATGGGATTTTCAGTTTTCTACAAAGTGCAGGAAGCCATACTAACAACTCTATTGGATGAATATCATGTGCAATAAATACCAATTAATCTTTACTTTGAAATCACATAAACAATCATTATCAAAACTAAGGACAAATAAACTACACAACAGTTAAAAACCTTAAAATGCAAGAGCTTTAAAGAAATCCATATCAGAGATACGTGAACAATTACAATTGCAAAACCTGCTCGATGAGGTAAGTTACATGAGTGATCCCATATTTCACAACGTTAGGCTTCTCTATTTCTGTAGTCTTCTCTTGTGCCTTAGCTTGGTTTTCTTCAGAATCCTTATAAACTAACAGAAATGAGAACAATAATTATAGTTATATATGAGCAAATTGTTTGAAAAAAATGTAATGTTCTTATTGTTGAGAGATCCATAAGAACTGTCTCCAAATTGACACTGTTTAGCAAATAGACAAGAGGATTAATAGTCTAATGTGGTTTGTGCACTTATGTTGTCCCAACCTGACAACTTATATTGATGAATATACTTCTCTTTAAGACCCAAATAGCCACTCAATTCAAACAGCAAGGAAATCAACTAACCATGGGCAGCATAGATCAATTTATGGGCATATTTCCAACACATAGTTAAGTGGATGAAAGCTGGGGTGAATTTAGCATAGCCGCGAGACACAAAAATGAGTTCCAAGCAAATTACAATAGTTGGAAGCAGTAAAATCGAAATGGGGACTGATATATAACTGTGGGGAGTATAAAAACGTTTTTTAGGTAGTCATGTGGTAGCTGGGATGTATTTAAGGAGCATCTTAAAAAGGTTGGCAGATGCATTAAAAGAGAAATAGAGTAGGAGTATAAATTACCAATAGTTGTTAAAGAAACAATCACCATTGATACACTACTTACCTTCTCCCATATTACACAATTCATATCTAACACCAAATGGACGGTTTTTTTTCATTTACTGACTATTGCCAAATTCTATTCCTATATGGTATATTCCATCATACATCTTTATATTCCAGTGCATATCTCAAGTGTCACGCACAATGGAATGGATAGAAGCTACAATTGCAAGAAAGGTGCAGAGTTCAATCAATGCACATGAACCCTGAACTTTAGAAAGTGTTGAAACTATACACAATTAACAATGATGAAGGGTTTGTCTGAAAGAAATTAGCACATGAGTTTCACATCATTTTTTTCGCAACCTTGAACTTCAAACAATAACAACTGTTAGGATATATGCCTATACATTGAGTCAAGAGTTAAGACTGATGAGTCTCAAGCAATGCTTGCCCACTAAGATTAACAATTCAAATTGTTAAAAGTCCGTAAAAAAGTTAGATGTGACCACCATGACTTTGTAAAGCATGGAATCTTCTTGAAACAAAATTATTAACATTAAAGTGACTGTAAAGGTGGAAAGAAAAATATGAATAATGCAGGGTTTTTTTTACGAGAAACACGTATTACTGATCCAATGCACAAAAGCTTTTCCAAAGTCTTGATTGCTATGGAAATCACAATTACACATATTGCCCCTCTCAATTAATGTTTGAGTAGGCCCAAAAGGGCATAGCATTTTCAGTGCTAATGCTATCTTAGACAACCTTTATCGATAGAAAAATCACTATCATCAAATCCATCACTAATATTATCATTCTCAATGACAGGGTCCCCAAATACCAAGGCATCAGGCACTGTTGAGTGAATACTGCCAAGCACATTACCAATATTGCTCTCTCTCTTCTTCTAACATTTTCCAATTTCTTTGTCGAACAAGATCTACTTTTGTTGGTCGAGCAAAAGGATGATCGAGTCTTGCATGTTTTTTCAACTGTGCATAGTTCTCGAAAAGTGGACAAGATCCCTTTGCACAACTCCTTGTCTCCCAAATATATTTGTGAGACTTGAACAACCGTCAAACATTTGAATTGTCCTCTTCAAAGTGGACAAGCCAAGTTTGGTCTCTCATGTATATTCAGTTCCACCCTTGCACCAATTTTATGAATTGATATAGGAAATTTGAGTGCCTATAGCTCGTATTGCAGATATAAGGACTATAGGCATCCTCATATATAAGGACGATAGTCGTCCTCATAGGAAGAACATAAGAGAAGAACAACCTTATGCAGAGGATACATACATATGGGGTAGATAAAATCTTCCCAAGCTCTTCCTACATCAGAAGAATTTACTTGTATCCCTGTGGTGGCAGGGTAAGGCGTTGATGCAGATTTTCTAGGCAGCATTAACCAAAAACTTTCTTCCTTAGCCATTGAAATTAAAGATACACCACTTGACAACAAAATAAAACCTACGATCGTGAAATAGAAGTGGATAAACATCAAATACAAGACAATTGCTTACAATAAAGCTTCATCTTGCCATAAGACTTGATTGATTGGGGGAGATTTGTTACTTCATGGGTTTGTTAGTTTTATATATAATATTCAACTAAGTACAATGAAAAAACTTGTATATCTTCAAACATCCACGCAAACTCTCAATGATACCACCACGACCATTAGAGGTGAAAAAGTTGATGGCAAAAGCACGAGTTCTTAGGAACGTCCTTCAAAGAAAATTGACTAAAGTGAATCCTGCATTGTAGGATCGTTCAACCTTTCATTGAGCAATCATATGCCAAGTTGCTTTGCCGACTAATGCAATATCATAAAATTTAATATTAATTTCCTATTAATAAGATAAGGAAACTACAATATAAGGATAAGTTCTTATCGCAGTATTTCATTATGAAGATAAGAAGAGACAAGATAATTGTAATAATGTCCAACAACTGACCACAAAGGAAGGCCAAGGAGAGCCAAGGGTTGAGGGTGGGTGTTTGTCATGAAAGAGTAAAAAAGAGTGGCTTGAAGAATCCATGATTTGATGTCACACTCATCCTAGTTTTTCATTGGTATCAAACAAGTCTTGGTTTCATTCCTAACATGTCCAGTTGTCAACATGGTAACATAGTGAAGTATTGAATTGCTTTTCTAGAAAAGGAGAGACAAGGGTTGAGGCTTGTTATCTAAGAAAGGGTGTTTGTCGTGAAAGAGTCATGTAGCTCAGTGGTAGGAGCAACTTCAAAACAAATTGCAATGGAGTGGGTAATACCTAGGTGGGATTGAGGAGCTAGATTACCTTTACTAACCCTGCAAACCAAAACTAGATGAAAAGCAAGGACAAGCACGAAAAAATCAGAAATATATAGTCCAATGCTTTACCTTGATTATGTTGACAGTAACGTAGGAGGGGCTCAGCCTCCGACACATGCTTTTTCATAAATTCAAGTGCTTAAACTGAAATTCTATCGTTGGCATCTCAATCCCAATTCTATAAAACTAAAACATTGCCTCCATCATCACAATTCTACGACATTCATATAATTTCACAATTGCAAAAACAACAATCGTGACGTAAGATCTGCTTTACCTCTCAATCCTCTAATTCAGCTTCATCAAGAACCGCTCGTTTTCCAATTCAGCCACCTGCAACACTCTCAATGAACTTCTTGCAAGTTTCATTGGAGAGCGTGGTGACATCCACATATTGATATCTAAAGCTCCCGATCTCTGCAACTTCGATTAGGACAAAATTCCTCAGACGATCATAAGTTGGGAGCTTCTCAAGAGCATCTCATTTGAGGGCCCGTTCATCGTCTTCCGCATGGGTGCTCCTACAGAAAATGATATTAGTCACCTTTTGATATTTGTATGGTGAAATCAATTTCAAAAGAATCAATGCATTCATGCTGTCAAAAAGTGATTTTGTGGTAGGACAACACTTAAATCTCTATCTCTCTCTAATCTAGCCCAACAATTATCTATTATTCACACAAACATTCCCAAAATCTCAATAAAAAAAGTATCAAAATATTGTCTCAGAGATGTAAGTGACAGGAAAGTCCTCCTAATGGAAACTTCACAACTTTTATATGTGACAGGATTGAGGATTTAGGTTTTAGAGCAGGCAGGAGAAGAAATATACCATGGATTTTTAGGATTTAGACTAGGGTTTCTGTTTCCCTTACACAACATATCTTATAAAGGCAGAGGAATTCCACAATTACAAGCCAAGACGAGAGGTACCGTAGGTTAAAATATGCGCTCTAGATCCAAAATAGATGGGTTTGGTTTAGTAGTTTGCCATTTCCATCAAGCATAACTATAGTGTCAGCTTGGTCATCAGTCTGAGATGTCAATCATTATAAAAAAAGAATTATTGGAAGAATATGCATTTTAAATTGGCGATTCACATAAGCTCGGGTTCTAAACTGGAATGTCTCAATCATCTGTACCATTTAACCATTTATCCCTGGCATTGTAATGTCTTTGTACCAGTTTAATTACATCTTTTTGTTGAATAATTACTATTTTTTTTTAAGGAAATGCTTCTTGATCTCATTTCAAAAAATGATATAATCACAAATAAGCAAACTAATGTTGAAAACTCTGCTCACTCAAATACTAAAAAATTCATATGAAATCCAACCACATTAGCCCAAATCCTCTAAATGAATGTCACATGAGTATCCATATTGACAATTGGCATCTAACTCTACCATGAGTATCTTAGAAAACATACTGGGCATTTACTAATTGAATCCAATAGTTCACACACTAACCATGAAACTTGAGAAACACTTAAGTTCAACGGCATAAATACCCTTCTTATGAAATGGCATGGCATAGCAATAAGTATCATATTCCATTATCCAAGTATTTCACAAATTAACCATACTCACAATCTTTGCAAAACTAAAAAAGGGACAGAAAATAACAAGTATTTGCAACTAAATCACTACTTTAAGTTATATTAAAAATGCAGTCACTGGACAAAAACTAGGAGAGAGAGTCTTCAATATTTCACTCCATGAATAAATCAAAATATGTCTCATTCTTCAAGTTCTCAGAAAAATAAGGAAATAGCTTATGGAAAACTGGAAAAAAAAATATACAAACTTATAAGTGAGGGATGAATCCTCTCAGGATCATACTGGGCATATATAAAATGAATCCAATAGTTCACACACTGACCATGAAACTTGAGAAAATATTAAGTTCAACAACATAATACCCTTCATACGAAATGGCATGGCATAGCAATAAATATTATATTCTATTATCTAAGTATTTCATGAATTAATCATACTCATGATCTTTGCAAAGCTAAACACAGGACATAAATGAACAAGTATTTGCAATTAAATCACTACTTTAAGTTATACTAAAAATATAGTCATTGGGAAAAAACTAAGAGAGTCTTTAATATTTCAATCCAGGACTAAATACAAATATGTCCCATTCTTCAAGTTCATAGAAAACCGAAGGAAATAGCTTGTGAAAAACTGAAGGAAATAGCTTGTGAAAAACTGAAAGAAATATACACAAAACTATAAGCTCATACAGGCACCATTTGTTGTTAAGTTTGAACATAGTAATATTATAATTATGAAGACTGAATAGTCTTAAAAATAGGTATAATTAAAGAGATAATTTTTTTTTTTATTACTACTACCAATGGAAAGACTAAATATCTATGTAGTGCATTGCTAATGGCAATTCTGGGCAAGAAACTTTATTCCATGAAACGATTGCAGCTTCGGAAACGATTTTGTTGCTCTAAATTCACTTTTTACTTATTGTATTAAATGAATTCAGCGTCCCTTCACATTCTCTCAATGAAGATCATTCTGGACCTTTTGAGTTTGGTTCTATTCTAACTGCAATTAACCTTGTTTTAGTTTTTCCTAGGCATAGGCATTCTCACTCCACGCTGCTAAAAATGGAAGGGCTACGCAATTATAAACCAATAATAAGTTTAAGGAGATCTTCTTACAGAGTAATTACACCCATAATTTATTGTCTTGATTATTATTATATAGATAATGTTTTCATAATATCTTTTACAAATGAGAAGTCATGGTTCACATAATATCTTTTCATAATATCTTGTTGCAGCTTGGGCAAGAAACGATTTTGTTATATGAGAGAAGGTTTGTTTTTTGTGGATTTGTTTGGTTGGACATAACCAACAAGATGAAAATAGTACAAACAAATTCATCAAGCCCAGTGAATATATCGAGCCGTTTCATATTTGTCAAGAAGGACAAAAACTCAGCAAAGCAAAATGGTATAAGCTGCAGCATGTAGTGGAGAAATTCCCTCACTTGTTACCAAAATAAATATGTTTTGGGGGACCAAAAACACCCAAATGGGGGAGGTCTGATCCATATGGATCATATGTAAAAGAAATATTTTCAACTTTGGGAAAACAGGGTGGGTTATTGAAATATTTTATTTTTCCAATGTTATGAAAAGTACGTAATGTTAAAACTGTCACAACAATGAAATGGTCAAGCAAGGAAGAAGACAGAGGGAACGATCTGTACACACAAAGCTGAACATTTATTTAGTTTTTAGATGGAAACACAGATCTGAGTTATTTCTATGTTTTTGAGACAGAAACCCAGAGCTGAATGTTTCTCTGTTTTGAGCCTCCTACACAATAGCCGAATGTACTATGTTCGAGTGCCTACTGTGTAATTTTGATGGCAATGCTATACACTCTGACAGAGCCTATTTTGTAGGTGGAATTTTATACCCCAATAGGGTTTTCTCCACATAAATTTATGGGTCATCGAATCCCTAACTGTAGTCTGTATCTATTTTTTTGATTTTTAAATACATGTTATACTGCAGAATAATTTGCTTGCAGGTAGATATAGAGACGAGAATTATTGCATAGATTGAGCTATACATGGAACTGAAATCTAGAATGACAAAACATTGAAGAATCCTGCTTTCTTCACTGCAAGTCAGATAATTTTTAAATCCTGAAAGTGGAAAGGTTAATATGTCTGAGGGAGAGCTATCATGTGAGTTGTAGTGTTAAATCGAAGCACTTTCAATGCTCAGGCCCATTTTCAAAGACCCCGAAACATGTTGTGCTGTCAATGCAGCCAACAGAGTGAACTGCCGCATCTGAAACCAGCCTTGACAGCCACATATGCAGTATATCCCAGGCAAATTTGCCACAATAGCCACCCCTCAGTTGTGGCATCTAAGTCGAATTTAGAGCCCACTTCCTCAACAAAGGGCCAACTAAAAAAGAGGGTCTTAGGGAAAGCTACTTTAGCAATGGAAAGCTTCGTGTACCTTGAACAAGGCCAGTGTAACTACAAAACTGTGCCCAGCTAGGGCAAATTTAGTGAACAAATGGATTAAATTTCACGACAATCGACTAGTTTGAAAAATCTCATTCAATAATACCCAATATTAGTTCACAACATCTAAAACTCTATCTCTGCTAAACGACATTGCATATCCTAAAAGGGTTATAAAATTATATTATCTGCCATTGGAATATATTGAACCTATATTATCTTCCGCATGGAATGTCACAGTACATAAACAAAGCAAAAACAGAGAATGTGATGCCAACATTCAAGGGAAAAGCCCATGACATCTATTATTATAAATAAAATTGCAAAAAAAACGGAAACTTGGTTAGGGGTGACTGACTTGCAAACATGCTAATTGATCCTCAAGTGAATCGAGAGCATCTCGAACGTTAATGAGGCTGTCGACCTCAATATCTCCGCTTGTTTCCAGCCATCTCCTCTACTATTCAGTGAAGAAGGTAGTCGCAGATCCACGTCCTCCCTCGAAGATTTCATCGTCCTCGTCCATTGTCGTTTGGGCCATTGCTTTGGCAATCTGGGTTTCCATTGAAGAAGGTAGTCGCAGATCTAGATGTCGCAGTGGAGGAAGACTTCTTGGACACACAAACAAGCGTTAAAACCTTATCACAAAACCTATCTGAAACGTGGCAATCTCTAGCTCGCAGACATGTGGTGGCTTCTAATTCGCTCGAAGGACGACAAAAGTGTACATTGTTTTTGAAACTCGACCTCGGGAAATAACGCCTATCAGCATAATTAAAAGAAAAATAATCCATAACACACTCAAATACATAACATGTAACTTTGAAAATACATAACTTGCAACTTTGAAGAGTTATCATTATGTCAAGACGTGCTAACATTATATTAAAAATCTAAAATATTTAATGATGGTTTTACAGTTCACCAACCGTATCTTTATCCATCCTTGATAAATACCCTTATCCACGCTCTATAAACATGCTTTAATATGAAAAACTTGTCGGAGTAGATAACCTCGCCACATTTGGATATAGTCCTTTCACGGAAATTAAACACATGAAACGACTCCAAGAAAAGTCTTTCAATATGTATTGATTAAGCTTGAATATATATGGATGAAGAAGGAGAAAAATTTTCCAAATATGAAAATAACAGTGGTTTTGAAAGGGTCGCAAGTTAAAGTTAAAGTTAAACATTACAGCTTTAGCAAGTTAAAGTTAAACATTACAAATTATTTGATCACGGTAAAATAAGTTTGCCTCTGGGTGATAGGGAAAGTGCAAAGGAAGAAAAATATACTGCAAAATTTAATTTGACAACAAAGAGAGTAATGATGTGAAAGATAGACAACAAAATTTAATTTGACAACAAGATGTTCGGGGAGAAATAATGATGTTAAAAAGGAAAAGAGATCAAATTATAAACTAAATTTAATTTGACTACCATACGCTTATGCTTATACCGTAATACTTATACCGTAATAGCAATAAAAATCTAAATCTTAATAATTATGCTTTTCTTAACAATATTTATTTATGTTTTTATTTATAAATTGTGATCTTATTTTTTTAATTTTGGTTGTCAAAATTGTTTTATATTTATTTTAAAATTAAAAACAAATTAAGATAAATGTAAGATTTAAATTGGTTTGATGGGTTGTAAGTAAAGAAACCATTTAATTATCCAAAACCCAAAAACATTTTGCATGATTCAAAGTTTAATCTTTATGGTTTGTAGGAGAGTAACATTTCTTTTTTTATTAAAAGGGCATTAAGTAACTTATTTTTCATTTTATATATTAGATTTTATATATTAGATCATTAATTTATATCACTTATGATAAGTAAAGATTTCAAATATAATAGAAAATATTTATAATAACAATTTTAAATGTTTAAAATATTTTGAAAAAATACATAATTTTAAATGAAATTTAAAAATTAAGTTAAAATTGTATTTTTAAATTAAAATTATTAAATTTTTATTATTTTATTTATATATATCTTTGAAATATATCACAATCAAGTTATAAAAAAAATTACAATTACGTTATACATAAAAAAATTAACTAATAATTATCTACATATTTTTAAATAATATAAAAAATACTATAAAATTTGATGAACATTTATTTTGAAAAATAAACTAATTCTTTCACATTAAGATAAATATTTTTTTTTCCCGCGAAAAAAAGCATACTATTGATATTCAAAATTTGAATCAAACAGTACATGATAAGGTCTAAATACAACCAAATTGTCAACAAGGCAATCCCATCAACAGGTACCCATGATATTACAAAATACATCAAAAAAGCCATGTTTCGTCATATCTAGGACAACATCAAATCAGCATCATATCATGAAATTGTAGGAACCATAAGCTATCTGCTGCTCCTCCCAGAATTCTTCCCAAAACAAGATGTCCTCTTCACCTTCAAGAGCCAACTTAAACAAACTATCCACCTGTGTATTATATTCCCTGTAAATATGTTCCAAAGAACGGAAGCTAGCAGCCCAAGTTCATCTTTAGTACGCCTACACCAGCCGATCAAACCCAATACTTTAATGTCATACTCCCCACGTACCCATTTGATACTCACCCGGGAATCCCCATAAATCTTCGAAGATACCAATCCAAAGATATTAGCCACACGGACAACACACCACAAAGCCAAGAGCCCTGCCTTCATATTTGAACCCCTGCCACACTTTAGACGGAGAGAAAAGTAATGAAACTGATTCAAAATAATAATGCCGCCAGCACCACATTCCCCCATATTTGCAGCCCCATTGAAAAATAAAACAGGCTCCCTAAAAGTGAAATGAAGCTCCCCAATATTCCTTGGAGCCGAAATAGATATTTCAGACTGAAACTGAGAATAGAGAACCAGGATACTGTTGACAACACCCTGTATATTAGGTAGCTGATCTTCAAATGTCGCCTTATTCCGATAATACCAAATGGAACAACAGATAAATAATGGCAGAGTTTGGTGGCTATTATCATACTGCATCCAATCCTGAAGACATGCACCCACAGATGGGCCACACCATCTATGTAGTATACCAAACAACTGATAGAACTTGTTCCAGAGCTCCACAGTAAATGAACACTTAATAAAAAGATGAGTAACATTCTCCTACTGTAACTTGCATAAAATACAACAACTAGGACCAATCCATCCAATATTCATCAAATTATCCCAAGCCTTCAATCTATCACATAATAAGAACCAGGAAAAACATTTCAATTTCAAGGGCACATGCCATTGCCAAAGCTTACAATACCACCAGTTATTTGGATATATACACCTTCTACGGATAATACATTCATAAGCTGATTTGGCAGTAATATAACCGAAGACCTCATTTCCTTCCCACACCACCATGTCATCATCAGCATTGAGCCGAATACCTGCAGCATTTAATCTCTAAACATAATAGTCCCATTCAGCTATCAACTCCGGCGGCAAATTTAAATCACCAGCATCGAACCAGTATCCCGAAACAACATTCTTAACAATGGAATTCAAAGTAATATGCCCAGACCTTATCAAAAAAGAAGTCAATTCATTTGAAAGCTGATATTGACCATTGATGCCAAGAACAGGATCAACACCAATTGCCACCTCAGATCCATTGCCTACTTTCCAACAAAGATAATGTGCAAACCAACAATAAACCTTCATAAAACCTCTCCAGACTGGAGAGACTCCCCGAACCTTTTTCTTTGAATTCCTTAGCCAGAAAGATATCTTGATATTGATATATTTATAGAATATAACCCATGGCCAAAGAGATCCACCATATATAGCCCGCCACATACTCTTAAGCCTTAAGGCATCACTAAAAGCATGTAAATCTTTTAAACCCTAACCTCCAGCCTTATATGGAAGAGAAAGTCTCTCCCATCCAACCATGGACACGCTGGCTCCTTTCAGACCTCCAATCCACAGGAAATTGTATAGAAGTCTCCTCAAAGAGTTAATGACAGAGCTCGGGACAAGAAGAAGAGAAAACCAATAAACCGGGGACCCCAACAACACTGATTTTGCTAGGGTAAGTTTTTCGCCAATGGAAAGAAGCCTATAAGTCCAATGTGAGATCTTAGCTTCAAATCTCTTAATCAACCACTCCCAGTCTTTCACCAGATATCCATTAGGCTTTAGACAAAAGCCCAAGTATGTGAAACCATCAATCATCAAATTGCAATTGTATGGGAGAAATGATAATATGTCTTAAATTATATCATCAGCTACCAAATTCTGATATAGACAGGACTTCGATAAACTAATCTTCATGCCAGAGGCTTTACAAAAGAGCTCAATAATACCTGAGACCATTCTCCATTTTGCAACAGTCCCAGTCCCAACGATGAGCACATCGCCAACAAATAGTACATGTGTCAAAAAAAGCTCTTTTGATATTTGTATACCCTTGAAGTTGCCTTGCTCATGTGCTTGTTTGATCAGTCGACTTAATCCATCAATAACCAGGAGAAAAAGAAGTGGGGACATAGAGCAACCTTGACGAATACCTCTAGAACAATAGAAGAAATTTGTGGGAGCGCCATTCACCAAGATAGCAATATTCATTGTATTAACACAAGCCATGATTCAGTTAATAGCTAAAGCAGGCACCCCAATCTGTATCAGAAGAATCCTCAGAAAATCCCAATTAACCCGGTCATATGCTTTCTCCAGGTCCATTTTAAGCAGCATAGCACTCTGTTTTTTGCACTTAATAGTATGAAGAATTTCTTGAGTAATGCCAACAGCATCATGGATCTGTCTGTCTTCTAAGAACCCAAATTGTTCAGGAGTGATAAACTTTGAAAACACAAGCTTAAGACGACCTGCAATTATCTTTGAGACAATTTTATAAGCAAAATTACAAAGTGCAATAGGTCTGAAATCTGCAAAAGTCTTCGGATCATTCACTTTAGAAATGAGGGTAATAAATGTCGAATTCAATGCTCCAAATAAATATCCCTGTGATCTTGTGAATTCCACCATCCTAACAATATCATCCCCCATTATATCCAAGAAGTGTAAAAATAGCTCAACAGTCCAACCATCTGACCCTGGACTTTTCTCTTTAGCAAACAATTTAAGGGTTCTTTCCACTTCTTCAATAGTGACCTCCGAACATAAGGATACAACATCCTCCCTATAAAAAAATAGAGGATATAATCTCTCCACTTTGAGTTGTGAGGACAAGTCACACAATTTATCATCTGAGTAAACCCTATGAAAATGTTTAAAAGCTTGAGCCTGAAGACCCTGAACACCAGACACAAACGAGCCATCCTCATCTTCCAATTTCCAAATAGTATTATTATTTCTGCGAGCTGAAGCATAGGAATGAAAGAATCTAGTATTCTTATCACCAGATTTAACCCATAAAGCCCAACTTTTTAATCTCCATTCCTTCTCTTCCATAACATATATCCTTTCTTTTTCTGCTTCTAACTTTTTCAACAGCTCCAATTCAGAACCAACCAATGGCTTCATAGTATTAAGCATATACAAATTCTGTAACTTTGAGTCCACATCCAACAAAACACCTCTATCACTTTGTTTCTTATGATGGATCCATCTAGATACTTCACCTTTTAGAATTTTTAGCTTATGGCACAATAGATCCACAGGATTCAATTCTAAATCAAAGGTGTTCTTGCTCCAAACATTTCTGACCAAACAGTCAAACTCCGGGGATGTTAACCATGAACAGTCGAATTTGAAAGGATACTTTGAGTCCAAAAACTTATCCTCCAATTGAAGAAAGATAGGCCAGTGGTCCGAGAGTTTGGACTCACCAACCCATGAACGATAACGACTGCATCTATCCAATAATGACGAATTCACCAGAAACTTATCGAGACGTTTGTGAATACCTTCACACCATCTCGACCATTTGACCATGTAGGGACCAACGCCCTTGTGCAAACATCAATAAGGTTATTGTCAATAAGAAAACCAGAAAAGAAAGGCGCCAAATCATCCATTTTAGCCTTAGCACCCCATACTTCTTGGGCCAATCTCGTAAAATTTAGATCCCCTGCAGTCAAAAGATTATTTAATTTCAAAATCCCAGAGGACTGTAAACCCAGCCAGAATACCTCCCTATTTTTATACGGAGCATAACAATTTAGTATTGAAAGAGAAAGACCAGATGCTTTGCATGTCCCTTCCAATAATATACCCCAGCAAGTCTGAAAAACACTGAAAGAATAAATACGAGGGTCCCAAGCAGCAACCAGACCCCCGGACAGACCATTAGAACCAACCACCGAGATTTCCCACCCCGGCAGAATCCCCGCAACTTTTGATACAGCAGAAAGATCATCACACATAGATTCTTGTAATAGCAATATACTAGGTCGAGAAGTAGCAATTAAATTAGATAGAGCCCTTACTCGAGCAACTCTACCCAGCCCACGAATATTGAGTGAACAAATAGACATTAAGAAACATTGAAATGGGGGGAACAAGCTCTAAGGCCCCCAGATTTAACAGTCACCTCCTCCCCGGGAATAACCCCCCAGGATGTGGTATGTCCCGCACTCCAACATCAAGCCTCAAAGAATCCACCATATTATCAGCCAACCCATCATTCAATCTAATTCTATCTAAAACAAGTATAGAAACATGATTCATCTCCTCTTCCTTATTCTTCCTATTCCTAGCAGAATTCTTGGCTTTCCGAATTGTGACATTTTGAAAACGAGTCGAAATAACATACTGAACCTGGGGATTAAGAGAAGGATTTTTAGAATAAATGGGTAGCGGGGTAATCACCTCTGGCGATGGCTTATAACCGGCCTCATTCAATAAAGCAGAGTCATTCAATGTATAAGGGCCCCGCTCCAAAACAAACGAATCAACCCTAGGACTCTTCAAAGGACCAGCCGAAACCCTAGACCCATACTCCTTACAGACAGAAGCCTGGCCAGGAGCTAGAGAATCTTCACAATCAACCTTATCCAAATTAGTATCAAGTCTTTTATCAAGAGAGTCGACAGCATCTACCTCATCCACCAAAGACACATAATTCTCCCCAAACAACCCCCGACAGGTATTAGACTTGATAGACTGGAAATCAGACTGAATAACAGGAGACGTGGCCATCCCATTCCCAAATTTTAACACAATATCACCAGAAGCAATTCTCTTATCAAGGATATCATCCGCAACTTTTGCCAACATCAAATCTTCCTCAGGAACAAAAGGAATAGGACAGCCAATACCACGAGAATTCTTACCCGAATTAACAGCGCCTTCATCAGAGTCCCCCTCCGCGTTGGCCGAAACATTTGATGGAGAACTAGATGATTCCAAAGAATGCCACCAGTGTGCCCGAACAAGTGTCTCCGGACAACATGCCTGAACATGTCCAGCGTGTTGACAAATATGGCAGCGAAAAGGAATGCAAAAATAATCCAACCTCTGACGCCAAACCCTAGACCCCCAGACCAACTCCACCTCCGCAGGCAACCCTTTTGCCATTTCAAACTCCAACATCACACGAGCCGAACGCCGATCAAAACCATGGAGAGAGGAATTGTCTAAACAAACGAAACAGCCCACCGAGTTAGCAATACCCATCAGGATGTCTTCAGACCATATCTCAATAGGGAGACCAGGAATGAGGAGCCAAAGGTGACGGATACTCTGTTTTTCCCATAGAGGGTCAAAAGCTAAATGCCATCTTTTTAGGCATAGGGAACCCTCTTTGAAACACCAAAACCGTTTAAGAATAATGCTCACATGCTCGGGCTTAGTAAAAACGAACATTAACCAGCCATTCAGGAGCTGCATAACTCTCGGCATGTCACCCACAACAGGTAACCAATGTCTTCGAACCCATTCCACCAAATCTTTCTGTTCTCCACTCGCATATTCCAAGCGGCCAACAACAACCCTAGAGCTCAACATTTCAATTCGAGATAAATTCGTATCCTGTGGAATATGGAACCGGGCCAAACCTTCACGCACCTTCAACGCCTTTGCTAAGCTCCGTTTCCTCGCCTTCTCCCCCTTGAAACGATGATGCCAACCAGAGTGTGTCTTAGGAACAACCTCCGAAACAGGATCAACCTTAGCAGAGATGTCAACAGGAATAACCTCAGTCCTATGTTTCCCCACAGAAGAATATGGTGGTAAACCCCCATTATCCGTTGAAGGGGAAAGACCAAAGTTTAAGTGTTGTCGTCCCATCAGGGACCAAACCCCCAATAATCCCGGCAGATGTCATACAATAGGAGAATAACTAGCATATGTCCACATTTGACAGAGAAAAGACTGAGGTTCATCACAATCACCAGAAGAAAGACCCCATCACCCGGTTCACTCCGAGTCACATGTCGGAAAGGAAAATAAAACAATAAGATAAGGGGTAAGTCAGGATGACCAGCCAGGCCCGTCGACGACTAAGAACCTCCAGCTGGCAATGTTCCAGGTAGTGAAGACACCTGGAACCCACTTAATAATCTGCAAAATAGGCCAAAAAACTGCTAAACCGCAGATAAAATAACCAAATATTCCGTAACCAAGCAATATCCATAGTGAACCGAGACAGATAACTAGGACCACCAAACCAATAACAAAAACTGTGAATCGAACTATCGAAGAAACAAATCTAGAGCAACACCGTACACCTATATTCCCTCTTTTTTTATACTTGGTAGGTACTGGGTTGGTTCAATTAGAACCAGCTTGACTCCAAGTCGTTGTATGCTCAAGAAATGTTCCTCCAGAGCCCATTCTCAGCCACCATCTGCAACAGCAACACAACTCGAAACCCTACGGCCTCCATCATAGCTCCCATCCAGACTGCCTAATCCACGATCAAAATGATTATCCATGTATTAGAATCACCACATTAAGATAAATATTATTATAAGACACATAAAAAATATTTGATATTTTTTATAAAAAATAAATATTAACAAAATATTTTTTTAAGTTACATGTTAAAGAATTAATATATTTTTATAAGAATTTTTGATGATATATTACTATATTTATTGAAATAAATTAAATCCTAATTTGATAATATAAAATATGATGAAATCAAAATACCAAGAATCATTAAAAATAATATATAATTTTGTAAAGATGTCTTACTTAATAACAATTTTATTCTTATAAATAATTTATTATCATAAGTAAAACATTGAATAATAAAATATAAATCTATTCTAATTTTAAAAAATAAAATATTAAAATATTTGTATTTGTTTTTTATTTTATTTATATTTAATAAATTTATATCGATTATAATTTAAAATATTTTATAATTTATTTTATCTATTATATATACTCAACCTTTTAAGATTTGATATTTTTTTTAATTATAAATAAAAAATATCAATAAATTGATAATAACCTTTTTAATTTAGAGTAACTTTTAAATTAATAGCTATAATGGTTGTTCTCATTACCACTTGTCATCATGATTTTGTAAATAGTAGTTAGTAATGATTGTTCTCATTGTTCATTTGACAACTGAGTTATAATAAATTTAATTATTTCTCACTAAAATATATCTATGCTCTTCACCTCACATGTCTTGTGAGTTCGATGAATCGGAAAAGAAGGCAATTGTGAAATAGCTCTCTTACACACCTTAATCAAAAGTATACCCTTAAAATCAACTTTGTAAATTGCCAACCAACTAAAATCCTCCACGGGAGGTCACAAAATAAAAATTAATTAGGTAGGATTGATTGGGATAGGCATCCATTAATGCCCTCCAACCTAGTTTCTTTAGGTGTTTTTTTAAACATAGCATTGTTGACTTATAGGGTGCTTTCCAAATCCTGCTATAAGAAAGTGTTCAAAGAAAACCCAGATCAAAAGTGCGACGTGCCCAAGGAGGTGAATGCCGAGGTATAGTTACCCTGCTCTCCCCTATGAGTCACTCAACTCGTTGTAAGGAGACAACATTATACCGTGCAGGCCGAACCACTAATCCACACTTGACGCAAGGTATCTTAGTGGCCAAACTTAAGACGTCACCAAGGAGAAATTGTGGGTGCAATTGACTCCTGAAGTCAGTTATTGCCGTTGGGAGGTGTTGCCAAGTCTTCTAGATTGGAACATTTTCCCCATTGTCGATAGAACTGCCTCTTTGTTACCTTCACTAGTCAATTGGTGTGTGGATTCCATTATCACAATCAGTTGTGCTTTTGGAAGGCCCAGTTACAATTGAGAAGAAGGACATAAGGTATTTTAGAGAATTTATACTTATTCTTCTTTATAAATACAAGCTACCTAACTTGTAATTAAAAATAACCTACATGTAGTGACTCTTTCACTTAACCAACGTTACACATATCGCTCAATTTTTTCACCTTATTGCATTTTGTGATTAACATGTTACACTTATAACATTAACTCCATGAAAAATACTCGGATGATTCCAAAATGCTATTCTTTGATGCGAGTTATGGGAGTCATGGTATTTGTTTTTGGATAAGGAGATTCATAGTATTGTTTTTTTTTGGATTTTAACATCTACTTTTTAACACTATTTTTTTTATTAATATTTTATATATTATGTTTTTTTATGGTATTGTGATTGGATTATATTTAACAAACAAATTTGTTCTATGTTTTTATTTTTTTTTAATTACTTATTATAGATTTTTGAAATAGTCTTAATTATAATAAATTAATATTCTTATAAAATAAATACATTAATGTATTTTGTTTTTAACTATTACAAATTTGTATATAGAGTTCTATTGATTTTTAATAGTACAAGCAATTTGCAACAACATTTAGATATTTCATAAAAATATGACAACATTTTAATATTTTGTTATTATGTTTTCAATGTGAGTTATCATTATGACCAATATTTTGGATATTACACTATGTCAAAATTTTCATTTACTTTACACTCTTATTGTTACTTTGCACCAATCAAATTTCTTACTTCACATGTGTTTGCATCACTAGCATACACTATGGGACCTATAAACTTTTCCACTCCAAGTATGCTCTTCGCCTCGCATGTCTTGTGATTTCGTTGAATCGAAAATTAAAGGAATTGTGGAATACCTCTCTTACACACTTTAATCAAAAGTATACCCTTAAAATCAACTTTGTAAATTTCCAGCCAACTAAAATCCTCCACATGAGATCACAAGTCTTCTAGATTGGAACATTTGCCCCATTGCTGATAAAAATGCCTTTTTGTTCCCTTCACTAGTCAATTGGTGCGTGGATCCCATTATCACCATCAGTTGTGCTTTTGGAAGGCCCAGTTACATTTGAGAGGAAGGACATAAGGTATTTTAGGGAATTTACACTTATTTTTCTTTATAAATGCAAGCTACCTAACTCGTACTTAAAAAGAACCTACATGTTGTGACTCTTTCACTAAACCAACTTTGCACATATCGCTTAATTTTTTCACCTTATTGCATTTGTTGTGGTTGACATGTTACATTGTTTTGGATGGATTACCTTAGCCACCTTCCGCAATGTCCACATTAGACCTAATATAGTCATGTGCACCCCAACTACATGCATTACTCAATGCACTCAAGGTCGTCGATCCTTTCAACTCCCTTGCCATGATCTTTGATCTTGACAAATTTGAGCTGCGACTGCACTCCTCAATCGCATTTCAAGTCCCCTTCACGGTTACTAAAAATATATATATGAATCATTGTTGTAACATCTATTAAGGCGCATCCACTTGCGTCTTCTCTGCTGATGTCCAATGAATTTTGGCTTTTTTTAAACAAAATGTTGTCTTTTTTTGTAAAACCCTTCCTATTTCTTTGTAAAAAAATTCATCAATTCATGGAATAATATGGTTTAGTATTGCCTTTATTTTATCATTTTGTAAAGATTTCTTGTGTCAATGCCTTCCTAATATTGACTTGATTTATTTTAATGTGTTCTATATTTAAGGCACTCTATACAAGCTTGTTACTCCTAATAAGAATGATCATTATTGGCAACATGTATATTTTTCATTTTATGGCTTTGGAAATCTCTATACTTGATAACTTACACTTTGTTTGTCTTTATACTTGATTTCTTTGTTTGTCTTATCACCACAACATCCTTTCACTTTTAATGCCTCTATACATTTGTGCCCCCTTTTTTAACTCCCCCCTTACACCTAAATGCCTTGTATTTTCTTGTTCCTCCCAGGTAACAAATTATGGCCACCCCTTTGACCGAACAATATGCCATTGAATTACTACTTGCACTATCCTCCGACATGCAATCGTTCCTCCAAATATTTGTTGTGGAGCAAGTCAAATCTATTCGCAGCTCAACCATGCGATACCGGACAACAATCTCTCATGGGACACACATGCACCACACCATGCTTCCATCAAAGTTCAATTCTTTCGTCTCTTTAGGAAGACTTCAACAAAGGTCTATTATACACCTTAAGACATGGACATGTGCAGTTCTTTTCCAATGCACGTAAGCTTCATTTTTCTTCTACTACCATGTTTTTATTTTTTCCATTTCATGAAATCATTATTTCTTTGTTTTCTTATTTGTTTTTTATCTTGCGCGGGTCTATCTTACTAGAATACTTTGACATCATCGAGCCCTCTGCATCATTGATTGGCCACCCAATCGCTATATCTCGCCCACCTTCTATTGAAACAAATGTCGCATGCTCTTCAATGCAAGAACCACCTCAAAAGAAACAATGCACACTTCTTCAAAGTGCTTCAACATCCACTGTTGAAACAACAATTCCTATCAATGCATTGATCCCCTACACCTCAAACCAGTCCATAAAGGGTCATGTTCAGGTTAAATCAACACTTCGCCACTTCAATAACCAAAAAGGCCCTAGGAAGGTGTTTGGATTTGACTTTATTGATAAGGATGGAGGCGAAATACACATCACTTGCTTTAATGATTCTGTAGATTCTTTTTATGATCAAGTGTTGCTTGGCCACGTTTAGCTCATTTCCAAAGGCACTATCAAACCAGCAAACAAGATGTATATCCATATTACAAATGAATGGGAAATATTCTTGCAACCAAGCTCCATTGCTCAACATTTTCCATTGGAAAGCATTCTACTTCCCGAGATGCATTTAAACTTCAAAAAAATTCAAGATATCAAATCATTTGCTGTCAACTCCAATGTTGACATTATTAGTGTTGCCACAAACACATCCCCTACTGCCCCTATACATAGGAAAGATGGTTCATAAACTATTAAAAAAACAATACATATAAAGGACATCTCAGGTTTTGGCATGGACATTACTTTATGGGGAGAACATTGTCGAGTAGAAGGGCAAGAATTATCTACCTTACGCTCTGAAAATGCCCAACATGTGCTTGCAATCAAGGGAGGTCATGTAGCCAAGTTTAATGGAAAGACAATTGGGACTACTTCCAAATTCGCCGTTCTCATAAACCCAGATATACTTGAAAAACACAATCTTTCATGAAGAGGTCTTGGTGAAGCACCTCCTTGCACATGACTATTGGTATAGGTCAACTTTCTTATCCCTTCTTCCAACAACAAATATATATTTTATTTTATTGTTTTTCCAGATTACTAACACATATTGCATGCATAGGTATGAATGGCAAAGTAGAGGCTCTGCACATATTCACAGTTTCATATGGTTACCAAATGCACCTCATATGGAAAAAATTGACTGGGGGAATGCTATTGAGGTTGATAAAGCTAAGGACTTCTTTGATCATTTTATTTCTACTTGGAACACACAAGAAAACCACCAACAAGCCCCCTTCTTACCCCACTCAATTGTGCCAGATCCATGCTTGCTATCCACTGATGACATTCTAAAAGAAAACCCTTTGCATGGCTATACATAACTACTTAATTGCATCCAACATCACACAAAATGCACAACAAATACATGCCTTTGAAAAAAAGGGTCTTCCTACACATGTCGTTATAATGCACCATTGCCTTTGCAAAACTCCTCTTCCATGTTCATTGATGCCAATGGCCAAAAAACATACAAACCAGCTCGCAATGATGACCGTTTGAATAGCCATGCCCCTTCCATCCTATCGATATGGCACGGAAATGTTGACTGCCAAACATTTCTCTCCATACATGCCGTTCAAAAATACATTGGTAAGTATGCATCTAAACCAGAAACAAAATATGAAAGATTTCACCAAACGCTTCAACGAATTGTCCATGTTGCACCACTTCTTAACCCTTCCATTGTTGCTATTCAAAAATTCCTTTTTGAAACACTTGTTGATCATGGCATTGGAGCCCAAGAAACATTGCATATGTTGCAAAAACTACCTCTGACAATTCGTAGACGCACTTTCTTCTTCCTCAATGTCAACTGCAAAATTTATAAATGTGTTTCATCAGACAATCCCACATCCTTCACATCAACAAACTTCATAGATTCCTACCTTTCACACCATCCCGCTCTTCATTCCATCTCTCTCATAGAGGCTGCAAGATCTTGGTCATATAATGCTCATCGAAAAAATGAAAAATGGAAACCAAGAGAACCCAAGGTCATCGTCCATGTTCTTCCCCATTACTATTCAATCCCCTCCATAAATACACCCTTGTTCATTGATTTCTATATATCTGAACTCATGCTATACAAACCTTTCCGCGATACACAGTTCGACATTGGAACTTCCAACGAAGAAATTGTTGCAAACTGGGAAGAACTAAAGTTGACCTATGCTCCTTGGCATGTTGATCAGAAACCATCTGAACCCCTTTCCTTATCAGAACATACCATGGATTCTGATGATTTGCAAAACCCACAACCCATGCAATTAGATGAATGGGAGTTTCTCTCCCAACTACACCCTACCAATGACATGCAAATAAGTGACCTTGAAATCCTAGGTCATTGTGACTTTGACAACAACCATGATTGGCATGATACGACCATCCTCCTCATCTTGCAAGAACTTGCCATTGACTTCGTACACAAAAATTGCTCACACCACCACCTCCCTCAACCATCCTACTCTAATACACCAAATTATGAAACATTATCCCCCACTCAGATGAAAGCCCTCTCCATTGTCATCAATCACTCCACAAACATCAAAACAAGTCCTCCACTCAGAATGATTGTACAAGGGATTGCTGGAACTGGCAAATAATTCCTAATTCGCTGCATTACAGAATCCCTTTCCTTGAACAACAACTTCTTTCAATCCCCGCTCTTGCTACTTTCCCCTACTGGTGTCGCAACATTCAATATCCAAGCATCTACTATCCATTCAACCCTTCATATTCCTATAAAACAATTCATGCCTCTGGAAGGGAATTCACTTTCAAACCTCCAAGAGCACTTGTACATGTGCACATTTTTCCCACGGAACTTCGTTGCTATTGCAACACTTGTTTGTTGCTATAGTGACGAACCTGACCCCATTATTTCATGGAACGGATTTCGTCGTTGTAGAAACACTTAAAAACGTTCGTCGCTATGGCAACAGGAAATAGACGACACGTGTTGTGCTAGTATACACTACAGTGCGTCGCTATAGCGATGGCTAATACTTCATTTGGCCATTCCCTTGACAAGGTTCTGTCGCTATAGCCACGGGTGTTCGTCACTATAGTGACGGCAGGTTATAGCGAAGTCCGACGTACTTGCTATACAAGCGATAGAATGTTCGTCGCTTGTATAGCAAATTCGTCGAAATTTGCACCAGCCTGCCATCACTATAGCGACGGAACCTTGTCAATGGGTGAAAACGCGAAGCTGGGAAACAATTCCGTGACAACGAAGTAAAAAAAAAGAGGGCGCGCGGATGAACAGGGGAAAAAAATTCAACCTCAAACTCTCGGTCGAGAATTTTGAGAGTTCAAACTCTAGGACGAGAGTTTGAACCAATTGTCGTGCTGTATTTTCAAAAAAAAAATCGGACAAGAGTTTGAACTAAACTCTCAATCAAGAGTTTGGAAGGTATTTTTTGGCCGAGAGTTTATGGTCAACAAAACCTGCGAAAATATCAGGCATCTTTCTAGAACTTGCAACTTCAACAAGCCCAAACCCTTGCAAATTTTAAGTATTGTTTGTCGGACTTGGTAGCAATAGATTCATCTCTAAATCTAGTTTCCAATGATATATTAATTGTTTCATTTCGATTTGAATTACTATTTATTAATAAATTTTTTCTAAACCTTATCCCTTAAGAATTTTATTACTCTAAAAATCACCCGAAATGAAAATTCAATATCATAACAAAAACAACACCAAAAAATTTGAAATTTCACAGAGATCATAATTGATTCGTCCTCTTCAAAAGGGTACTTTTAGTTTTTCCAATAAGAGTCACATTTGAAAGAAAATGTGAAGACAAAAACATGTGTCGATAATGCACCATTTTCTGAACATCCATTGTTTTGATAAATAATAAAAAATAGTTCCCAAGTCTTAAAAAACTCAAAATATAGTCCAGGATCAAGTGTAGTGTGTTTAGATTATGAGCCTACAATTGTTTTCCCTAAAATGAATAAACATCTATCAAAAAACCGTCGTCAATGCAAGTCACTCATTATCCATACCTAAAATTTTCAAGTATATGCGGTTGGTTGACAACAAATTTGTCAAATGGTATGTCCATAAAAAAAATTTAAAAAAAATACGAGTAGAAACCTAATTCAATTCTCTAAAACCTTTGTGTTTACTTCAAGTTGAAATTCCTAAGGGAGATATGGGTTTGAAGAGGTCGAAGTTGAAAAACATAAAATTTAGCAGTTTTGTTTGTCAAAAACAAGCCAAAATTGTTTCCCAACTTCATGTTTTCACCCCAGTGGAATGACCAAATGAAGTATTAGCCATCACTATAGCGACGGCATCTAGATGCACATTCCGACAGACTTGCTATATAAGTGACCAACATTCCGTCGCTAGTATAGCAAGTCCATCGAAATGTGCACTAGCCTTCCGTCGCTATAGCGACGAGGCTGTGTTTAAAAAAAAAAAAAACATGTGAGAACTAGCCATCTCACAAAGGATAACTATCCCATTACTCACTCTCAAAACCTACATATCACAAACTCTCAATATCAACAGAAAGGAGCTTGCACATTAGGAAGTATCCATTTGCGCATAAGTTACTATCCATATGAAAGATCAGAGAGCATGATAAACAAGTAGTATTAATATGTTTAAAATCTTTCCCTCTATTGTTATAGTGTGGACTAGGGGTACCCAGGATTCCTTCATATAACTAAAATACTTTTATCCATAAAGCGTGTTGATTAGCTGAGTGGCATATGTGTAAGCAACTTTTCAATTTGTCGTGGGATATCGCTTGTTATTTCTAGATTTGAATGTTCTGTCATCATACCAACCAGTAAAATGTTCGTAATAATTGTATGTACGGTAAAACTCTTGCACCCAATCGTTGGTCACGTATACCACAACCCAAGTTAATCCATGCATTCTTTCAAATCTTAGACAAACGCATTTTAAAAATTTCCTCCAATTCATAATGGTAGGGTTTCTAAATTCATCCTCTTCTATCTTGCTAGGTTTGATTAAATTTAAAGGAGCATGGGGACATCATTCTCCTAATGTGGGGACCTGCTCAATTCCTCAGCTACCCAACTCGGATATCATTCTAGATATCATATTACTGGAGGCATCATATAGGAGTAGACTATGGTGACTAGGAGACAGGATCACATTGTAGCATGGAATATTGAGGAGCACCTATATCGACATCCATGTTAAGTTTATTATCAATGTTGGAAGCATAATGTGTACTCTCTCTTCTATCAGGGTCGATTTCAACCTCGCTTTCATACATATCAATGCTAATTTTGACTCTCGTTGTTGACACCATAATTTGTTTATAATCCATGCCATCCTTGACGCCCCTAAAAATAGTCTTTCCATTCCTTGACAAGAAAACAGTTGATTTCTTAAACACATATTTAACATTAATATTCATCATCTTTCTAACTTTAAAGGTTATCCTTCATCTCTAGTAGATATAATTTTTTTTTAATCTCCATCTCTTTATCAACCTACAATTTAACCGACATCTACATAGGCATTTTCCCCATTTAATCTTTGCCCCTTTTATTACAGTTTTTTGGTATTGGGAGATCCATTTTTTGTTTGAGTTCATGTGTTGGGATGTCCTAGAGTTTATCCACGAGTAATCTTGGACCTCTCTTGTGAGAGAACATGTTGAGGATACAAAAATATTCTATGACTAACCACAACCATCCATTTCATTTCCTAAGATGACTTTGTATCCTTTTTATTCCATTCAAACCACTAGTTCTTCACATTTCCTTTGGCTTGACACTTACAGAAGAAAATGTTACTGTCCCCATTACACTAATATAACAAACCTAGTATAATGGGATGTTTGCAAATACAACATCGATCCTTCTATTTTTTCATTAACAATGCATTTCCTACTCTCCTATTGTAGCATTCTTAACCTCAATTTATTGACATCCAAGATATTGACCATGTTCCCTACATATATATAACAATTTTCTAATGCTTGGGTAAAATTCCAAGTATGGAATACACCTACTCTATCAAGATCCTCATACCTTCTAACGCCAATTGTTGGTTCACTATGGTATTCCTCTTGCACACAATATCCATTTTTTCCTATAGTTCTCTTGTTGTCTTCAACATATGACATAATATGTCATCATTGCGGTTCAAGATGAAATTGACTTGGGTCTCTCATCCTTTTTTTTCACAGAAATGGTTACTATTTGTAATAAGCAAAAAAGAGGTTGCGACTGAATCGGGCAACCTATGGATACATTCTTAAGCTTTTGAAAAAGAGTTACGAAAATAGCAAAGTCCAAGATCTCATACAAGAATCAAAGCACAAAAAATGCATAGTCTTCTAGATTATGACTGATACTATATTTTCTACATGTATAAATTCTAGAATACTGGACTAAAAACAAAATGCATTTATAAACCATAGAAAAACTTTATGTTGTTTTGTTGCTTAGTCCTTCGGGATCCTAATTCCTTTGTTCCGCCATGGGAGAGAGTGGCGAGATAGTGCTTCTCCTTCCACTGTTTGCACAATCCCAACTTGGCCAACTGAGCCCTCAAGGGATGTCAACTTCCTATCCAATGAAAAGATGAAATATTACTCATGTTCTATGCATATATGTAGCAATGGATATGAAAACAAGCAGAATGGAGAGTACTTCAGTGGCAAAGATCTGTGTGGCACTAGACCTTGGTGACGGTCTCACAGATGGGATAAATATAGAAGTTGGTAGACAAGAGTTAAAACAAATTATGGATTATATAAATATTCTTTTCAGATGTGAATAATGTAAAATATATTGTCATTTGAAAGACACTGGCCCCAAAAGATCATAAGAATATAACTTGGAGTATATGCATTTAATGCTCAGCCCATTAGGGTATGGCACACTCTCAATCAATTTGGAACTAAAGACCAATAGTAACAAGGGAATACAACTATGTTGATCTCTTTTTATCACAAGGGAAAAGGATTCAATGAAGATGGGAATATTTGTGGGGATCAAAGAGCGCCCTCCTTCATTTATAGGTGGTACTCCTCTGTGTGAGTGATAATATTTACTTATGAGCATTCAATGAGGTGAAAATATACTAGAAATTTCCACATGATCTTCAACTCTGATAAATAACAATGTTCTCACTATAAAAGAGAATACTTTAAGCACTCACAGATACTTGAGAATGGACCAGATAGTCTCATCATTTGGCTTGAGATTCAAAATATCTGTACTTGAACTGAATTGCTCAAACACGGTTCTTTTCTCCTCCTCTATCTGATGTAAGCAAATGGAAACAACCAATATTTTCCCATAAGAAATGAAACATAAAAATTAGATAGGTCTTGCAGATAACTTTGAAGGAATAATGCTTTATCATTCAAAAGGGTTTGAACAAGATCATATATTCAAAGTTCCACTTAACATTTTCTCAAGGCAGAACCATACAAATAATTTTATGCTTGGGTAGTTCTCTGTGGGGCTTTTCAAAAGTAGAAATCCCAAATAAGGATTGCTTAAAATGTTATAAATAGTTGTCCCAAATAAAAATTTAAATTAATGGAATACTAACAAGGAAAAAACAAGCGCCATACATAGTTCATCTGTGCATAGAAAAGCAAAATCCCCAATCCTCGGAAATCATATAAGATTGTTGAGCGGTAATGTCATAAAAGTATCTTAATTAATATATACATAAAAATTAATTTGTTTCAATATCAAGAATAGGTATTATCATTATACATTTTTTTCTAGGTGGTTATTATTATCATTATACATTTTTTCTAAGGTTTGAATTTTTTTTTTATGATCTGATTTTTGGGTTTACTGGATCACTGAGGCAGCCACAGGCATGAGCTTTTGGGAGCTTTCTGAAGTCTGATTTTTGGGCATAAGTTTGGCTTCTACAACAGTACATTATCAACAGTCGTACAATCTGATCTATATCTCTGTTTTCTCTACCAGCAGACAATGTACTATCCTTTGAAGTTCAAGGTTTGTAAAAGGAAGGGATCCAAGGTAGGCATAGTATAAATGATCTTGCAGACGAGTTTGAAAAATTGTTTGACAAATGGATCTGTCATATCTCTGGTAGCTACATTGGCTTAGAATCCATTTGTAAATACAGAGTTCTAGTACTACATGTTGCAGACAATGTCAGTTGATGTCAATGATACACAGTTTGAATTGTTGAAATAGTCAAAAGATTGAACTTCTCGAATAAATGACAGTCTGTATACTGAGTGGAATGATGATGATACCAATATATACATAGTGATGTAATGTATGCTTAGTATGCTACAGTGATTACATTGATGTGTTGGCATACATTAATTTGATGATTGCACAGTGATGTGCTCAGTAAGGTCTACACAATGATATACTTGTCAGTGATATGATGATGTACAGTGATGTATGCAAAAATACGCTAATTCAACTTGTTGCTAAACTTGCTCAAGCAAAAAGGTATTTGAGATAATTGGAAACCCCAAATAAAAGGCCTCACAAAGCGAAATTCCAAGTAATTTTTAGAAAGTGACAAATTAGGTCAAAAATAGGGCATCTTGTTTGTGAAGAACCTGTAATAAATAATTAATGAAAACACATGAAATAACAGAACTCAGAATCACTTTTATATTGATCGCAGGCCACTTCGAAGAGGCAACCTCCTTTAAGCAAGCTCAATACAATTAACTTCACAGTACCTTCATTGGTCTCAACACAAACTTATATACTAAGTCTAGGCGCCAATACCATGGGTCAATACCATGTGTCAATACAAACCATGGGCCAATACAAAATATGGATCAACAATTACTACGGGACGACTTACAAAGCATATGCGTCCAACAACAATAATACAAACTATGGATCAACAAATACTACGTGATAACTTACAAAGCATATGCGTCCAACAACAATATACTAACAAAGTAAATAGAAGGGTTGACATGGGTTCCTAACATCCCCTCTCCCTTAGAAAGAGCTTTGTCCTCAAAGCTTTAGATGTGGAAATTTATGCAGAATCCGAAGGAGTGGTTCCCTGTAGCATCCTCGGGTTGCATTCCGGGCCACTGACGCCTGTTGAGTTTCAGGAAGGATTGCTTGGAAGGCTGTAGACGAAGAAGAACCATATCAACTGCTTGAAAAGTGCGCTCAGAATGGTGTTGATCGGCTTGTTGTTTTAGGCGAATTCGTGCCATGTGAAGATTGTCCTGTAGAATGAGAAGAATATGATCATGGTTTCGAAGAACCGAGTCAATTGCCTGAACTGGGGAGCTGCTGAGCGTGTATGGAAGAAGAACTGGCGGTTCCTATCCAAAGACGGCTTCATATGGTGTCCTTTTAGATGTGGTATTGTACCACTGGATCGCTTCTAGGAAATCCATAGAAATAGTGGTCCAAATTTGTGTAGGGATGGGCCAGGGTTCGAGCAGTCCCGAAAGGAGTGTCGTTTCACCCGTGTTGACCTGACAAGTATCATAGTCAACCACCATCTGTTGAGTTTTCATTTGCAGTCCCTGCCAAAATAAGTTACATTATTCCCGGTCATAGGTTTTGAGGAACCTAGAGTGCCCTGCCGATGAAGAAGCATGAAGTTCATAGAAGAGATAGCCCTGGTGAAAAAATTGCAACCAATTTGGAACAAGCATAGAAATAGCTGTGAAAGAAACTGGGTCATCAAATGTGCGACAAGGAGCATCTGCCATCATATTTTCCTTACCCTTCTTATAAGTGATCGCATAGGCATAACCCATGAGTTGGAGAACCCATTTCAGGTGTGCCGGGGATGAGAGCCATTGTTCTAGGAAATTTTTCAGACTCTGGAGATCAGTCTTGATGCAGAAATAATTCCCTAATAGGTATGGCTGCCACTTTTGTACTGCATGCAAAATAGCCATCATTTCCTGCTGAGATGTAGATGCGGCTAAATTCTTACCGGAAAGGTCTCTTGAAGGCGACAAGCCCACTGGTTCAACAAAGATGCCTGCATATCTATGCAAGGAAGTAGAGGAGACCGTTGATGGGTGCATCTGAATGGAATGGAGTTGAGTGATGACACCATGTGAATTCTTCTTAAGGATCTTTTCCAGGCGATGTGAACTAATGATGCGGAGAGACCCGTGTTGTAAGCCCTTAAATTTGTGTTGTTTCCCATGGACTGAAAACTGCATCCAAAGTTCAGCAAAATCCCATAAGATGGGGCCAAGTGTGCGTAACCATTGAATGCCCAAAACCACATCACATCCACCTAGGGACAAGGAAAACATGTCAGAGCGTAGGTTATAATCTTCCAGAGAGATACGCACATTGTGACACTTCCCCTTGCAAGGTAAGGTGCCCCCATTGGCAACCATGACTTCAAAGTTGGAGCAAGGATGGACAAAACAATTAGCTTGTTTGGCGATCCGAGGGTCAATGAAGTTATGAGTGCTACCATAATCAATGAGTATTATAAGAGGAAGCTTCTTGAAGTAACCCCTAACCTGCATTGTTTAGGGGGTGGTGACGCCAGATAAATCATGGAGAGAGATCTTTGGTTGTTCATCCTGAGAGGGGGGGTCAATAGGCAGTTCCTGAATGTCGTCCTGATCATCCGTTGTATTTGGAGCTTCTTCACCAATTTTAAAGGCAGGCGGAGAATCCATATCCAAGAGATAGAGCTTTTGTTGAACACATCTATGTCCCCGGGTGAATTTCATCACCATTATAACGAAGCTCTTTTTCTCTGCGTGCCTGCATCTCTGTTTCAGACAAATGCTTGATAAGAGTTGGTCAAGGAGCTGGCGGGATGGAAGGTCGTTGAGAACCCATATTGCGGAAGGGAACAAAAGTGGGTTTGGAGGGTTGTTGGGCTGTAATCTTGTTTTCTGCCAACTTAGCCAACCCTAGGACTTCCATCATTGTGTTGGGACAGAACATTTTAACCTCTGAGCGGATTTCATCCTTAAGACCACTAATAAAACAACTCCTGTAGAATTCATCAGACAATCCTTCTGTGTGATTGACTAGTTTCTCAAATTTTGTCCGATACCCTCTCACAGTGCCACTTTGACGAAGTTTAGTGAGTGCTCTGGTGAAGTCATCAAAAGCACTAGGACCAAATCGTTGCAAAATGAGTTGGTAACAATCTGTCCATTTTGGCTCGTCATGAGCCTTAATGTACCAACGGTACCATTGAAGGGCTTCCTGTTCCAAATGAAAGGATGCAAGTGGGACTTTTTGGACATCAAAAGTATTATGCAAACTGAAATACTGTTCTGCATGATAGATCCATCCAGTCGGATCAGTACCATTGAAGCAAGGAAATTCAAGCTTCGGACCACGAAAATTGTTGGAAGAAGAGAACCCATTGGCTGCAGAAGATTCTTGCTGTTGGTTATTATTCATGGCTGAATGTTGAAGATGGAGGCTGAGAAATTTTTCATCCAGATCTTGGAGTTTGGTTACTCCTAGTTATGGTTGTCACCCGCGTAGGAGCAAACACCATGGAGGAATGAATATAAAAACACAAACAAAAGCTTATTTAGTAAAGAAAAATTTGGATTTGGGAAAAAATTGGATGGGTAATTGGGGTTTGACTGGGTTTTAGACACTTTCTGATGGACAGGGAAGCAAAAAATGGGGATTTCAGAAGAAGGGTGAAAGAATGAGAAAATTAGTCAAAGAGGGACAAAGAAGCAAAAATAGGGAATGAACACGATGGCAAAATTTGGAGATGAGTGGGTGAAAATTGAATAAGTTATGGCAAACTCTAAAAATAGACAAATGTGAGATTTCTGGCTTTGGGAAGTAGAATTGGGGATACGGTCCTCAAGAATGAAATATGCAGAATGGGATTGCAGGGGTGTCCAAGAAGTTTCAAGGGAGCGGAAACAGATGGATCTGCAACGACGCGGAGGTGATTGGAAATAGATAGATCTGAAACGGTGCCAAATGGATCTGAAACGGCTAGATTTGAAATGGCTCGGAATGGATCTAAAACGGCGCGGAAGTGATTGGAAACAGTGTGGTTGAAAATAGATATGGATCCCAGGTATGTTCGACTTCCTAACAGTTCAGGGTTTTCACTCGGGCACCAATGCTGTCTGACGGCTTGCATATTGGGGCAGTACCCCTCACTCCACGACTTAGTTAAAACTGATAACCGCTTTGCCACAAACGACAGCTCTTGGTTTACCTCACAAGTGGGAACTAGTCAATTAGGTAGGGGTCGTTGCCCTTTTCGCTGGCAGGTCCTCTCAATGGGCCAGCTACTTTGGGGTTCCTGTGGTACTCCTCACAATGAGTTTTAGGGCTTATGCCTAAGTACTTCCCACAGTTAAGTGGATAGGGATTATTCCCAGATCCGAACTTGCAACATATGCGAAAAACAATTTGGCAGAAATTCCACCCAACGAGCCCAAGAAAGTGCTATGATACCAGATGTGAAGAACCTGCAATAAATAATTAATGAAAACACACGAAATAACAGAAATAACAGAACTCAGAATCACTTTTATATTGATCGCAGGCCACTTCGAGGGGGCAACCTCCTTTGAGCAAGCTCAATACAATTAACTTCACGGTACCTTCATTGGTCTCAACACAAACTTATATACTAAGTCTAGGCGCCAATACCATGGGTCAATACCATGTGTCAATACAAACCATGGGCCAATACAAAATATGGATCAGCACAAACTTATATACTAAGTCTAGGCGCCAATACCATGGGTCAATACCATGTGTCAATACAAACCATGGGCCAATACAAAATATGGATCAACAATTACTATGGGACGACTTACAAAGCATATGCGTCCAACAACAATAATACAAACTATGTATCAACAAATACTACGTGATGACTTACAAAGCATATGCGTCCAACACCAATATACTAACAAAGTAAATAGAAGGGTTGACATGGGTTCCTAACATTGTTCTAACACTAAGGTCACTAGCATAGTAGAAGACAAGGAGAGTGGACATAACACCTAACATGATATGTTGGCTACTGGCACTAGAGTTGTATTGCCATGTATTTGTGCAATGTAACATGGATAGGGTTTTCAAACCCTAAGAATGCTATCACCTCAACTTCTATTTTATCTAAACTTAACTTTTCTAGAGATTTGCCCCATTGTGTTTGGAAATATCAATCCAAATCCATCCTTCACTAGTTTCTTTATGGAACCCATTTACAATTCCATGCTAATTGGAGTTTTTCTAGTAATGCCACCATAGACAAAATCTTGTGCTATGGATTCTTTGGCCTGCCCTATGTCACCTCTCTTTCACATTTGTGAAGACCTGTGATCACTAAGGTTACTAATATCTTGTTCTAAAACTAAGGCCATTTCCCTAGTAGAACACATGGAGAGTGGAGCTAACACCTAACATGATTTTGGATGTCAACACTAGATGGGACCTCCAATTGCAATGATATATAGAATAAGGAGATATTCCTTCTCACACCATCAATATTACACTCTTTTATTTGTAATTAGATTCATGGAGGAATTCACTATGGTTCATGAAAACACCCCTATGAGGATATATGAAGTCTAGGGGGGACAACTTGGCTTGAGCTTGATCCTTTTGAGATTCTAGGGTTACATCCCTTGGAGGGTTATGATTGGGGTTTTGTGATGAAACCCTAGGTGCATTTTCTAAATAAGAAGAAGAGAAGCAGATGTATTGCATTGGATGACTTGTTTTAGTGATTCATGCATGTTATATCTCCTTGGTTCAGCTAGGGATTTCATTATTTTCCCTAGCTAGTGTTTTGGAGAGCTAGTGAATTGTACTAGCCTTGTGATAAGGCTCTCATGCATGTTCTTGAATTGTAATTTATAGTTATATATGTATTGCTAATTTGAAATAAGTAAAAGATAATTTTGTTGAGTGATTTGACATCATCATTGAATAAGTTAAGGGTTGTTTTACTATTGCTATAATTGTTGTAAAAGTGAGTTTTCAGATTTGGTTTATGCATGATAAGTTTTGAATGCAACTAAATCTAATATAAGAACTAGGATATTTTTGTGAGGCTCCATGCAAATTCACTAAAGCACAAAAGTGATTGTGACTAGATTTCTCTTGTGCGATGCTAGAGTATAAGACCTAGGGTTTGAGGATTGAAATACCAGGATGGACATGTAGCCTTGGATGCTAGAAATAGTGTTATATTGTAGTGTACTTGTGTGATTTGACATGGCTAGGGTTTGCAAACCCTAAGAAATACAATCATTCTAGTGGGGAGATGTTGATTTACATAAGCTTGTTGTTGAAGCGAATTAGGACTTCCTACCTATCCTGGAGATTATAGGGTTCCTAAGCAAACCCTAGGATTTAGATTTTAGAGGTCACAAAGATATAACCACTAGAGAAGATAAGGGGAAGAGAAACGTCTTGGATGTTCTTGGAGACATTTCTCTTGTGTGATTCTAGAGTACAATACCTAGGGCTTGAGGACTGGAATACTAGGATCGACATGTAGACTTGGATGGTAGAACTAGATTTCTCTTGCGGTGTACTTATGTGTTGTGACATGGTTAGAGTTTGCATGACAAACGATTGTTTCCCCTATTTAGCATGTGTAATTCTCATCATAAATGTGTCATAATGTCTAAGAGTAATATGCCATAACTATGAAGCTCCTCTCCCTTCCAAAGATATACATGTTGAAGAATATATGTTGGCATGAGAGCATGTCATGATGGTGTTAATTATGATGGTTTGTTTAACATAAAATGGTGTCCAAGTTGATTGGGAGAAAAGTAAAAAAAATCATGAACAATTATTTACTCAAATTTGTTATCTACCTCTAATTCAAACTACAAAATTGTTCTCTATCTTATATTGTGTAATGCACACCTAATTGATGATAAGGGAAGGGGGTATGTTATATCCTATGAAACATCATGTATCATACTCAAAACGCATGTCCAACTATTAAAATTTCATACCAAGTGGTAAAAAATGCATTTCTCAAGTAAATTTATATTCCATTCGTACTGACCTTCGCTTGAAAATTGCAGTTCATTTATTAATATGTTTATATATATATATATATATATATATATTATATAATTGTCATGTCCTTCTTATGTGATTCTAGTTAATATTGAGGCAATATATGTAGCACATTACCTTATGAATCTAGGTCTTCCAAAATGGCATTTTCACTATTTTTTCCTTTGTAGACAATATTATCCAATTTCACTAAAATGTTTCCCACCATTCCCATGGAGTTTTGGGTCCAATTATATTGATCAAGCAAATAAAAAAAAATGTTGGAAAATGCCATCAACTCTAAATTCTTGCATGAATTATAGTTTAAGGGGGATATCTCATATTAACATGTTCATGTGCTCTTGCATGTAACCCAACGTTCCAAGAAAAAGAAATATTTGTATTTATTTGCAAGGCAAATTTAAGGTCTTGGAGATGAATGTAACCTTTGTATCTCATAATCACAAGCCATTGACATCATTGAAATATGAGATCATGGTTGTGGAAGAAGCTACAGAGGTGTTAGAGGCCCAAATATTGAAATAATTCAACCCCAACACAAAGCATCTCATTCTTATCACCAACCAAATGCATATTAGGGGTTTAATGCTTGAGTATAAGACCTAGGGTTTGAGGATTGAAATACCAAGATGGACATGTAGACTTGGATTCTAGAAGTTGAGATATCAAGTGGTGTACTTGTGGGATGTGACATGTCTAGGGTTTGCAAACCCTAAGGAAGAAAATAATTCTAGTGGGGAGAGCTTGATTGACATAAGCTTCATGTTGAATCCTATTAGGACTTCCTACATGTCCTGGAGATTATTGGGAGCCTTAGGAAATGCTAGAGTTAGATGTTAGGCATCATGAATATATAACATCTAGAGAAGATAAGGGTGAGAGAGACATATTGGATGATCTTCAAGAGGCTTCTCTTGTGTGATGCTAGAGTATAAGAACTAGGGTTTGAGGATTGAAATACTAGGATGGACATGTAGACTTGGATTCTATAAGTTGAGTTCTCTAGTGGTGTACTTGTGTGACGTGACATATGTAAGGTTTTTAAACCCTAATAAAGATAATCATGCTAGTGGGGAGACATTGATTAACATAAGCTTGTTGTTGAAGCCAATGAGGGATTCCTAGATGTCCTAGAGATTATAGGGTTGTTGAGGAAACCCTAGGAGTTATACATTAGGGATCATGAAGATATATCCACTGGTGAAGATAAGGGGAAGAGACATGGCTAGAGTTTGCATGAGAAGAGATTATGTCCTTGATTTAATAACATGTGTAATTCTCATCATAAATGTGTCATAATGTCTAAGAGTAATATGCCATAACTGTGAAAAAATATAACATAACCTTACATAGAAAAAGAGAAGCTATTAATTGTCATAATTGTAAGGAATCGATCATACTAGTATAAGGTAATCTATTCCACGTGGCTTTCCCAATCTAAAAGGAATATCCTTCAACACTCATCCTCACTTGTCCCGGGAGAACGTCTCAAAGCAACAAAAAACTAACAGCATAGCCATGGCCAAGGATTTGAGACCCACCCCTCATATACAAACCCTTCTAATAGTGATCCTATCCCACTTGGAGTCCAAATACCCCCATTGAGGGTATGTGTGGTGGTTCACGGATTCTAGGGCTAGATTAGGTTAATAGGGCTAGATTAGGTTTCTAGGATTCTAGATCAGTTTCCTGGGGTTAGATTAGTGTTTCTAGGGCCAGTTTAGGTTTCTAGGACTAGATTAGGTTTCTGGTATTCCAACTTAGTTTTCTAGTGTTAAATTAGTGTTTCTAGGGTTAGTTTAGCTTTCTAGGATTTCTAGGGCTAGATTAGGTTTGTAGGGTTATATTAGTGCTTTTAGGGCTAGACTAAGTTTCTAGGGATAGATTAGGTTTATAAACATGGTTTGGAGGGATATATTAAGTTGTAAAGGTATAGTGTCTAGGAATAAAGAATCCTAGAGGGAAATAGAGCATTTGAATTCCTCTCTCTCCCACATGGCCATGTTATCTATGTAAAAAGACTAGACATTGCCATGTTATCTATGTAAATTTTCCTTCTCTTTCAACTTGAACTCAAAAGTCCAAAGAGGTTCACCATGTATGGACACCAACCCATTATTTCTAATTGGGTTGGGGTTTGGTTAAGCCCATGGCTAAGAATTAAAGATTTATGTCAAGAAAACCTACCATCTAAAGTGTGCATCATATATAGAAGTTATCAATAGTACTTCAATCCCATATGTTTTTGGTCGTCTCAATTTATTCTACGTTCCATATAGATATTAGGTTAATGTGAATACTAAGATAATGCAAAGGTTGAGAGGAGTGTGGCTGAGCTCCAACCTTCACATTCCACATTGAGCCCAAGTATGGAAAACAATGTAGCTTTCAAGAGTAGTGTGAAGGAAGGATGTGGGCTGTAGAAGGTGGAGAAGTGAACATGTGGAGGAATGAATAATGTGAAAGGTGGACGAAATGGAATGCGAAGGAATAAGCAATGTGGAAGGTGAAAGAAATGGAATGTCGAACGTGGGTAAGTGTGGCTATAAAAGGATGGAAGTTTAAAGGAATGAGCAATGTGTAAAGTGGGGTTGTGGGGATGTGAAATAAAGTGAATGTGGAGGAATCTGAAAATTTATGACAGTAAAACTAAAATTCTAAGCATTTACAATTCCTTCTGAACCATACCACACTTCATTTCCATGGGTCCCTATATAGAATTGGGGATATCTTGGGCATAATACCTCTAATTTTAATGTTGTAAAATGATGGATGAAGCTAACATAAGATATTTAAAATGAGTGGGTACACATATCCATATTATTCTTTCTTAGCATCCTTATTTTCTTCATAAGCATACCTATTACTTTTGATGAGTTTGCATAATAAAGGAGAATTTCAATGTTGGAGCTCAATTCCAAATAGGTATTTAAATACATGGAAATACACGAAAGTCTCTTCAACTAAAAGCAGAGAGGAATACTGTTGAAAACTTGAATTCCAAGCTCAAGGAAGCAAAAGAGCTTGAAATTTATGTTTTAAGGCTTCTTGAGATGGTCATTGGCCCAGAGTCAAAACAAATGTCAGTAAACATGGAAAGCTGCCAATTTGTAGAGGATAAACTAAAAGAAATTTTTGAAGAACTTGTTTGGCTGAAACATGAAAATGAGAAACTTAAAGATTATGCCTTGCATATGTCTTCTAAGATTGATAACCTTGAAGATGCCTCAAGTTTAACAAATAAAGAAGGGATACAGAGAAGGGTTACTGGCATGGAAAATGTTGAAAATAATATTAATCTATTGGAAGAGTTTGAGCTCCTTAGAGAGATGTGTCAAATTTTAGAAATTCAAGTGCAGAAATTGAGTTAAAAGGCTGAAAATTTTGATACAAAGTCTCAAGAGGCACATAATTGGGCAATAAAGTTGGAGGAGTTGCAACCAACACTAGTTGACACACGACGACTTCAAAAGAAAATACGTGCTCTGCAAGCTTGAGTTAAAAACCCGAAGCAAGAAAATACTCGAATCAAAGGTGAGTCCATTCAATTTGTAAAGAATTTTACAAAGAAGTCAAGTTCTGGAAGAGACACATAGTGAACCAGTGATCGACAGTGGCTGAGTGTTTGCAGAATAGATTGAATGGTCGAATTTGTTTTTTTGGGAAGATCTTGTGGACAGAGATCCCAGGGTTAGCAGTAGACTCAAAGGTCGAGGTATGTTCTTGACCGAAGTGAACGCATAGACGAAGTTCTGGGGTGTATTAACGCCCGAAGCCCCGAAGTAATAAATAAGCTTGAAGGCCGAGGTAGAGATTGACCCAAGGTACGAGCGATGGAAGTCGACCTGGAAGCTTTGTGATTTCGATCGAGGTGCGCAAAGAGCTTGAGCGTCTGTGCGCTACATAAACTCACTCGAATACACTGGAGCATTGTTAAAAACTGTTAAGAATTCATTTTATGCAAGGTTTTGCACAATCATAACATGATTTTTAATGGATTTGCCTAGACTTTATGATATTTTGAGCATTTGTCAAAGGGTAAAGGTTTGAAAACAAAATGAAAATTTTGAAGCAGAACAATTTACCTAATTTTGATCCATAAAAGGGTAAAGCTTTGAGAACTTACCGATTTTTGAGGCATATTGACCTAAAATTCTTGCCCTTTATGCTCTTATTCACTCACGATGTTGATGTCTTCTTGTCTATGGAGCTTATCGTGCCCTGGTGTTGCAGGCCGGTAGAAGAGATGCCGGGAGCAGAGAGGCCGAGCGCGAGAGGCCGGGAGCAGCGAGGTCGAGCGCAAGAGGCCAGGAGCAGAGAGACCGAGTGCGAGAGGCAGAGAGCAGATAGGTCAGGAGCTGGTAACAAAGTTTGAGTGTGAGCAGAGTTCGAGGTTGGGAGAGGTCGGGAGCGGGAGCAGAGTTCGAGCAGGTAAATGATATTTGATTTTGTTTTTTTCTGTAGTTTTTAATGTTTTGTAGTTTATTTTATTTTATTTTGTTATATATATAATATTGATATACATATTTTATATATAAAATTTGTATGTTAATATATATAAAATATGTATATAATATAATATAAAATATGTATATTAATATAATATATAAAATATATATATTAATAATATAAATATAACAAAATATAAAAAAAAACTACAAAACTTTAGAAAACTAACAAATTAAAACAAAATTAAAACTAAAAAAACAAAAAACAAAATATATATATATATATATATATATATATATACACACACACACACCTTGTCATGAATGAATAATATCTTATCTATGGATCTAAAATCGATGGTCTAGATCTCATCTACGGGGGTCTCTGTCATAGTGTAAAACATTGTGGTCACGGGGGGAATAAAAAGATTGTTCCACTATCCCATCATTTTGGAAAATGAACCACATGAATTACAGAGGAACACAACCAATCCCATGTAAAGGTGACCAAGAACATTGACCCATGTACTACCAATGTATGGCATCATTCATGAAAGAAAAATAAATAAGGAAAAATAGATCATGTCCATGGGGTCTCTAAGTCAACATAAAAATACAAAACAACATGGTCATTATGAGTTTACGTCATCATCATCATCATCATCATCATCATCATCATCATCATCATCATCATATTCATCGTCATCAGCTCCATCTTCATCATCATCATCATCTACATCATCATCATCATCATCATCATCATCATCATCTTCATCAACATCATCTTCATCTTCGTCATCATCATCGACATCGTTGTCGTCGTCATCACCACCACCACCACCACCACCATCATCATCGTTGTCGTCATCGTCATCACCATCTTCATCATCATCATCATCATCGTTGTCGTCGTCCTCATCACCACCACCACCATCATCATCATCATCATCTTCATCATCATCATCATCATCGTCATCTTCATCATCATCATCATCTTCATCATCATCATCATCATCGACATCTTTATCATGATCTTCATCATCATCATCATCATCATCCTCATCATCATCCTCATCATCATCATTTTCATCATCATCATCATCATCATCGTCATCACCATTTTCATCATCATTATCGACATTGTTGTTCTCGTCATCACCACCACCACCACCACCATCATCATCATCATAGTCATCACCATCTTCATCATCATCATCGTCGTCGTTGTCCTCATCACCACCATCATCATCATCATCTTCATCATCAACATAGTCATCACCATCATCATCGTCATCATCACCATCATTGTTGTCATTGTCACCATCACCACCATCATCATCATCTTGATCATCACCATCTTCATCATCATCTTCATCATCACCATCTTCATCATAATCTTCATCATCAACAACATCTTTGTCATGATCCTCATCATCAACGTCATCACCCTCTTCCTCATCAACATCATCATCATCATCATCTTCATCATCATCATCATCATCATCATCATCATCATCATATCCCTCTTCCTCATCAACATCTTCATCATCGTCATCATCATCATCTTCATCATCGTCATCATCATCATCTTCATCATCATCATCATCTTCATCATCATCATCATCTTCATCATCATCATCATCATCATCATCAACATCTTTATCTACCTTGATATAACATTGATCTATCATTGAATTAGACAATTGGTACTAATATAGGTTATAGGATGGTGGAGCCACATATGCGATAGAATCACTACTACACATAGTTCCACTACATGAGAGGCCATGGACATGGGAGTGAGTAGGAGGTGCTAGCTTCCACCTATGATGACGAGTTTTACTACTTATAAGAATAGTAGGGAATATGAGTTTTCCCAAAAGAAGGTAAACTAAATGGTGGGATCTCACCACCAAAGTGATTACCATACATGTTATTACCACTAGGGTGTGGAATTTCACTATATGGGTGAGAGGTATTATGAAAATCCTCACAACAGATCTAAGAGCTGATGTATACCTCACAAGAAAGAGCATATCTAAGAGCTGATGTATACTTGACAAGAAAGATTAATATTAATCAGGAAAATAGAAGAAGAGTGGTCAATGCAGTGTAAAGGAGCAACATAATTATGATACAGGAGAACTCAGATAGAAGCATAATAACATCACACACTAATTCACTAATCATAATATGAACAATAAATAATACAATGATGAGAGAATTCGAATGCCAAGGTGGCAATTCGAATTAGCCTTCATGGAATGATCATCAGATTAATAGAGAGTCATCAAAGCACAACTAGAAGTCCTGATCATCATCAATGGAGTCATCAATGCACAAGTAACTGTCAACCAGATGTCAAACTGAGTCTAACTGAGTGTGGTAGGTGTAACTGGCACATGGAGGCACTAACTGAGTGAAGGAGGCTCAGTGGAAGGTGCATGAGGAGCTAATTGGAGTTAGAATAGGCAGTCTAGTCTCACTGGAGGTTCATCGGAGTGATATAGTCAGTTGAGAGTCAATCTATCCTTAAATCAAGTAAAGATATAAAGATAACTCAACTAACTGAAGTGCAACTGAGTGGTAGGTGAGAGAGGGCGCCTGGGATGCATGCAATTGCATGCAGGGCGCACTAAGCACTAGGAGGGCTAAAACTAATTAGAAAGAAGCTCCCGAGGCTAGCTAACTGAGGGCTAGGTGCTGGGACTGATGATTGGGATGCATGCAAAATTCATGCATGACTGAAAATGCAAAAATGGAAAATTCTATTAGGACTAGGATGGGGTATATGAATATCCCAACGCCCCCCCTTAATCCATCTTGCGCCCTGGTAACTGAGACCAAAGGTCACCCAATACAATGAATAATAATAATAGTCAATAAACCGAGGAAATGGGGAAAACCTCATGGGAAAAATACCCCCCCTCAAAATAGACTGTAGGGAACACACAAAAAATAAATGCTCCAAACTCAAGCATGTGTGATGCTTGGTCATATGTCTGGAGGTATCTTGTTCTTGGGAAGAAGTGGTTCATGCTCAAAAAGCATGTGCTTGTACTTGCTCTTCAGATCGAATGTGATGAGAACAAATCCAAAAGTATGAGGATGATCCTGGAACCTGTGATTCGAATCAGCTGAGGTAGGATCAAATCCATGAATGTGTAGATAGTCTTTTGTTTTCTCCTTCGAACCATCATAGGTGAGATTATGCCCAAAAGAACCATCACATGATAGTGAATGATTTGAATCCAAATCAGATCCAAGACTTGAAGAATGGTTTCTTGAGATCTCCTTTGAACCATTAGAGGTGAGATCAAAACCATGATATGCATGAGAAATTATCCCAAGTAGTGATTGCTTGGATTTTAAATAAGCTCCAAGACTTGATGAATGGTTTCTTGAGATCTCCTTTGAACCAGTAGAGGTGAGATCAAAACCATAAAATGCATGAGAAATTATCCCAAGCGAATGGCAATGCCCTACATCTTCAATAAACTTATGAGAGCATGTACAAATGATCATATAGTAGTACATAAGAGGTGAGTAATCAAGGAGAGTGAATGCATTACCTCTAATTGCTGATTGACCTCCGAAACATTCAATAGATCATGATGCAAACCAACAGACTCTTGTGCAAGAGAGGATTTAAGAACCTCTGTAGTTTCTAGAGTGTGAGTTGGCACATAATTCAAAATAGAAGAAATTTGGAGCATGAGTATAGAATCTGCAAGTTTTTCTTCTTTGTGGACAACTTCAATATGAGATATGTTTGATACTGATTCATGATCAGAGAGACCATCAAGGAGGGCGAATGCAACAGTGGGCTTGCTCTAGAAATGGTTTGGATCAATACCTTCATTATGTTTGCCAAATCTTTCATCCAGATGGGCCCATAGCTCTTTTGGAGATTCAACATAAAGGAAGTGGTGTACCATGCAACGAGACATAGCAAACATCATGGCTGCAGAGGCTCTGTAACCTTCATTTAACCCAGTCATTCTCTTCTTCAGAGGATTCAAACTCTCTTTCAAAATAATAATCAAAGAGACCATGTCTCTTCAAATGTGCTATCATCTTTGGTTTCCATTCATCATAGTTGAATGGAGAAAGAGGAGTAATTCCTTTTGGATTCATGGAAGTTGTTTTAGAAGACCTGCAAAAAATAATAAAAAATGTCTGCAACTGCTACTGCTGCAAAAGTGCAGAAAATGCTGCAACTGATGCACTCGAAAATCTTGATAATAGCCTGCAAAAACTTCTCAGGAATGGAGATAGACTATACTCTCAACATTCTCTGATACCATGTGAAAATCCTCACAGCAGATCTAAGATATGATGTATACCTCACATGAAAGATTAATATTAAGCAGGAAAATAGAAGAAGAGTGGTCAATGCAGTGTAAGGGAGCAACATAATTATGATACAGTAGAACTCGGATAGAAGCAGAATAACATCACACACAAATTCATTAATCATGATATGAACAATAAATAATACAATGGTGAGAGGATTTGAATGCCAAGGTGGCAATTCGAATTAGCCTTCATGGAGTGATCATCATATCAATAGAGAGTCATCAAAGCCCAACTAGAAGTTTTGATCATCATCAGTGGAGTCATCAATGCACAAGTAACTGTCAACCAGATGTCAAACTGAGTCAAACTGAGTGTGGTAGGTGTAACTGGCACATGGAGGCACTAACTGAATGAAGGAGGCTCAGTGGAGGGCGCATGAGGAGCTAACTGGTGTCAGAATAGGCAGTCCAGTCTCACTGGAGGTCCATCGGAGTGATACAGTCAGTTGAGAGTCAATCTAGCCTTAAATCAAGGAAAGATCTAAAGATAACTCAACTAACTGAAGTGCAACTAAGTGGTAGGTGAGAGAGGGTGCCTGGGATGCATGCAATTGCATGCAGGGCGCACTAAGCACTAGGAGGGCTAAAATTGATCAGAAAGAATCTCCCGGGGCTAGCTAACTGAGGGCTAGGTGCTGGGACTGATGACTGGGATGCATGCAATTGCAAAATCATGACTGCATGCAAAATTCATGCATGACTGAAAATGCAAAAATGGAAAATGATGTTAGGACTAGGATGGAGTATAGGAATATCCCAATAGGTACACGTGATTGACCCTATCACACCATATACTAAATGCTATGTGCCTCATTGATCTCTTTAAGAGGAATCATATTTAGGGGTGTAAAAAATAATAAAGTATGAATACCTAGATTGAGCATAGATAAAGTCATGTTTTTAGCCTTCATAACGAATTCCTCTATGATAGGTAAGAGGGAATTTAAAAACGAATTAAGAAAGAGAAAATCATCAATATAAATTTTATATAGGATTCTTCTTTTGCAACACTCATTAATGTGGTATGTGATGTGGGTAGTTGTGTTTTCATGGCATGACATAAGAATTTTGACTCCTTCATATCTAATTGGTAACCGAAAGAATGTAAGAAAAAATATGCTAAAGATACAAAGTTGGAGTGTATTCTTGGGGGTTTTGATATGTACCATCTTGTTGCAACTCCAATGAGGTTTCCTTGAAACAATTGTAATCAAACATAATCTCCAATGATATTATTCAAGGAGCACTAGAGATGAAAAGACATGATGTGATTGATTAGGTCATCCCAAGCCTTGCCTTTGAAATTTAGAATGTCAGAAGGCATTTTTTAGGTATAAGAGGCCACATAACATCATGTCAGATGGGATCATTTGTTAGCTGAGCCAAATCAAGCAGATTTAGATCACGCATGAATGGAAAGCATGGGATGCGAGGTGAATTCACATAGGTATTTCTGTTTGCATTCGCATTGGTATTTTCACTTTCATTTGGATTGGTATTAGCATTGAAATTAGGATTCGTGGAATTATTTTGCTTAGTCCTAGACAAGTTGGTTGCTAGACTTACCAGTGGGGTTGGTTCTCTAGGTGAAGATGATGAACCCAACTTAGAAGAGCTTCAATTTGATGATCCCAAGGGAGAACTAGGTGGTGAGGGAGGTTGATTTCATTCAATTCTCGCATGTTGAGGATGAGTAATAACAAGTCCATGGATCCGAAGGGTGGGATGTATACTTCTAAGTCTTCAAGAGTTCCTAAGGGGTACATGGGGTGCAATATTGACTAAGAATTATGCATAATCTAATTCAAATAGTAGCTCTAAGGTCGGCTAATGAGTGTTGTATTGTCCACTCCGAAGAGCGCATCTTTTGATAAACAAGTTTTGCATTGCACCTAAGAGAAAGGATTTTAAAAGTTCGCTAAAGGTCAACAACTATGTTTCATATGTGAATGACTGTGGAGAATGACTTGGATGCCTATCCCCACAACCCTAACCCGACTAAAATATTATTTTTGAGCTCTAATGCGAGGAATTTTAATCAGTTAATTTAGTTTTTTATTTTATCACTGAACTTATGACATGAACCAATAATTTTTAATTTAGAAGTAAGATGTGTTCACAAGTGGTGTGTACAACAAAAAAATTGCTAGAAATAGAAATTGCAATATAAGAAACTAATTAAATGCTCAATACTAAAGAACAAAGATATCTCTTTCTTTAAGCAAGAATAATTACGTTTCCTATTATATAGAAGGTATAATTTTAAAAAAATTCCAACTAAAAGTGCCAAAAATAAACTATTAAAATACAAGTGCAATCTTTTAAATGAAATGCAAGATGCACTAACAATTAAACTAAGAAACAAAATAATTTATTTTGTTAATCAATCTTCTGTAAACATATCATCATCAACAAACAAATGGAAGGATTTGAAAGCTAAAAATGTAATGTAATATGCAAGTTAAGCTCCATGATTTGCAAAGAAAAGAGATATAGACTATTAACTAACACCAATGGTATTCAATCAAACCAATAGAAATAACAACAAAATTAACTCAATTATGAAAACTATTGTAGGTGAAATAGAAAAAAGTTGAATCTCCATAAATAGACACCCTAAGGGTAGCAAGTACTAAAGCTCTAAATATTTTTCCTCACCTACCATGTGCAAAGAAGAGAAAATTCAATGATCGTTAAAAAGTCAAAAAAACATTTGTTGCTATAGCGACGCACCCATGTATGTTGCTATATTGACGAACATTCGTCGCTATAGTGACGTTATGGAGCTTGCATCGCTATAGCGACGATCATTGGGGACAAGATCATTTTTTTCCAAAATTTTTAACTGTTTTTCCACAAAAAATTCAATTTTAACTTATTCGTGGCAAACTGTCATGGAACTTTTGAGCCATATGTAGTAGTGGAAGAACTTCACCATATCCACTACATTCTCATTGATGAAATGAGCTTCCTAGGTCCAACACTTTTAAACCAAATTGATGAACGTCTCTGTGAAGCATTCCCTCGCCATAAAAACATCTCTTTCGGTGGTTGCTCATTTATTCTTGTTGGAGACCTTGCACAATTACCACTTGTTATGGATATTCCATTGTATGCATGCTCTTCCCATGGTACTCCACTTTGGCGCAACTTCAATACAGTTGTAACCCTTTCAACTACTTTTCGCCAATAAGGAAGTGAACCAGCACAAGTCACCTTCAGGAACCTTCTTAATAACATCAGAAATGCATTAGCTACTATAGAGGATTGGAAGCTTCTCATGCTCATGACAGACTCCTTCCTTTCTATGGATGAGCTATCTACTTTCAAAGGTTCCATGCACTTATTTGCAACCAACCAACTAACTTCCCTTCATAATCAACACATGTTGAAGTCTTTGCAAATTCCAATAGCACTCTCTGTTGCTGAGCACATAAAAAACCATGTTACTTCTCAAGTTGAAGATGAGCAGCTGGAGTGTGCAGTGTTTCTTTTGTCCTGGGCAACAAGTTATGTTAACATCAAACTTGTGGGTTTCAACAGGTCTCGTTAGTGGATTGCTCAGACAAGTGGTTGATATTTTCTACAAATCTAATTATCATCCTCCACAACTTCCAACATTTTTTGTTGTTAACTTCCAAAAGTACATTGGCCCTCCATGGGATACCAACAATCCTACTTTTCGACCAATTCCACATATACAAAGGGGGGGTCGTACTCAAATCCCAGTTAAAATGGCATGGGCATTGACAATAGATAAATCTCAAGGCATGACATTACCAAAGGCTACAATAGACAATGGTACAATGGAGCGTCAATGTTTGACCTTCACTGCACTTTCCAGAGTCCCTTCCCTTAGGGATCTTCACATCCCCCTAGCGTTTTCCTATGATCGATACAAACGTATACAGGATAATCCACATGTCAAAGTAAGGAAAAACGTAGAGACATTGCTACAATCAATGGAGCTCTCTTAACTATGTTCTATATGTAAGTATTTCTCTTTTTTCTCTATTTCATTTTCCTATACTTCCTTTCAAGATCTCTCTAACTTCTTCATTCTTACTCTACTTCTTTGTTTCACTTTCCAAAAACTTCTATTATACCCTTCTCCCCAACTACTATTCTACGCTCTACTGGTGAACAACAAGCTACACATATTGAGCTTTGGATTTTGTAATAAATCTCCATCTTCTATTTAGTGTTAACATATATGCAATCACATACATTGTCAATACCACTTTTACTCTCATATTTTTACATTCAAGAGTTTCACTTTTTATTACTGCGTTCGTTTATTGCATCCAAGTTGCAATTGCTAGTTTATAATTATTATACTTTCATATGCAAGGAATGAGACCCACTTATTTGTGGGACCCTTTAACCATTTGAGGGCTAAAGTCTAGGAAGATGTTGAGTATATGAAGTATTTTTGAGGCCCAAACAATTTGTGTATCAAATCATTGTGGATGAAGAAGTTTATGTTAATTAAGAGGTATGGACGATTTTATTTTAAACACATTGTACTAAAATTAAAATTCATATTGATCAGTCATTTAAAAAGTTACTCTTCTTTTAAAATGTTGCTATAAATTATGTCTTAATTAATTTTAATTTTTTTTCAAAAAATTATTCCTCCCTTCTTTGGAAATGTTGCTATAAATTATGCCTTCAGTAATTTTAATTTTAATTTTTTTTAACTTTACACTTTTAGAACATTTAAATAAACTAATAAGCACAAACGCGAGCCTGCAGTTCAACAAATTATGAGCTTCACTCTCCTCGGTGGGAGATGCTTGGTAGACTCCCCTCCCAACATGGTAGAACCCTCTAGAATGACTAAAAAAAGGTTCAAATTTGAACACTTAATGTGTATGTTTTTTCCCGACAAAAAATATTAATTCACATTTAAGAATAAATCTTATCCAAAGTTCTCAGAGTTTTAAAGCAAACCTACCGTGACATGATACATATAGTCCACTACGCAGTTGAAGGTAGATGACAACCGATGGAGCTTGAAAAGGGAGTTATCTTCGCCGACATGGGACGAACGATAACTGCATTGACTGGAAGCATGGTATAGCTAATAGTAATAATGATAATTAAATTCGCAAGTGGGATCTGTTGTACGAAGGGATTGATTTGACGTGAGGCTTACAACACATTTGATGTTCCGGATCAACTACGCTGATATACACAGGACAATAAATTCTAAGCAGAGGCTCTCTCTTCATTCCGCCATGGTAGCAGGTAAAATTGTACTATTTCAACTTTAAAAACCCCTATACAAGAAAAGCAGAACATAAATTCAAACTGCGCAGACTCGTCCGAAACCTCTCATCACATGCACTGCGCCTCAGACGAATTAACACCATACAGAGATACTCACCTGTAAATAATAAATTGCAACGCAAATCCAACAGTAACTTTGCTCACAGAAGGCAACCTGTTTTTACAATGGGTTGTTGGGAATGTACGTCGCTATTTAATCTAAGTGATAAGAATCGTTGAAATGGATTCAACTATAGACGGCCATTCTGCTCTAGTACGTGGAATACAATAAGTGACCTAGCATACCAGGCAGAGACTCTATGTTATATAAGGCCCTCTCGGGTCTCTGTCCCTTGTGAGAATCTTTAGTAGTGAGGGGTGAGTTGATAGAAGATAGTGAAGAAGATGGGTGGGATTCGGGCGGCGTTTGGTGTTCTCAGCGTGTTTGTTGTAGTGGTGGGTTTAGCGAATGGTGGTAGGGATCTTGCAAGCAAGAAGGCGGTGGTATACAAGCCTGATAACTTTCCCATTGGAGGCGGTGGTGGTTTAGGTGGCGGCGGTGGCCTAGGTGGAGGGTCTGGCCTAGGTGGAGGCTCTGGCCTAGGTGGAGGCTCTGGCCTTGGTGGAGGTGGTGGCTTAGGTGGAGGGTCTGGCATTGGTGGAGGTGGTGGCGTAGGTGGAGGGTCTGGCGTAGGTGGAGGCTCTGGCCTTGGTGGAGGTGGTGGCTTAGGTGGAGGCTCTGGGCTCGGTGGAGGTGGTGGTTTGGGTGGGGGATCTGGTCTGGGTGGTGGAGCTGGTTTAGGCGGTGGTTCAGGCCTTGGTGGTGGGGGTGGGTTGGGCGGAGGTAGTGGTGGTGGTCTAGGTGGTGGCCTGGGTGGTGGTAGTGGTGGTGGTCTTGGTGGTGGCTTAGGAGGTCCTGGCTGTGGTGGTAGTGGCCTTGGTGGTGGCGTTGGAGGTGGTCTTGGTGGAGGTCTGAAAAAGAAGCTGCCGGTTCCCTGAAGTCGTGGTAAAATTTTGTGCGTACATAGTTATACTTGTTCATTCAGTGTTTTTATATTTTATTCTTTAATGTATTCTAAAAGAAATCGTTGTGCGTACATAGTTATACTTGTTCATTCAGTGTTTTTATATTTTATTCTTTAATGTATTCTAAAAGAAATCGTTGCGTGTGTATCTTGCAGATTTAATGGAGATGCCGGCAGAGATTGCGTCTTAGATGCAGAATAATGTTAATGTTCTCATGTAGTTGATGGCATGGATCTGAAGATATAGCGATTGTGTCTTCAGCGATGCATAACTGATGTCTAGAGATGTCTTTAGGTTATAGTGTTCCACTGTGTAAGCGTATTAGCCACTCCTTTGTGGCAGAGTGTTTTGTTCGGATGAGGATTTTCAACTATCTGGATGTCTGTTTTGATATCTTTTTGTGTTGGTATAACTAATGTTAAGTCTAGTTCTGGCTGGTGTTTGAGAGCCATGTCTTTTGCCTATGTGCGTTCATATTCTGCTTTTGGCGAGTAATACATGGCAGTGGGTGTGGTGAATCTACTTGCATCTCCTTTATATAGTTGGGTGAAGTTCGTAGAATGTTTTGTGGTGGCTTATCGGATTTTTGAGTGAAACTGTAGATGTCTTTTCTGGCTAATAGCATGTATGAATAGTAAATGAATGATGTAATATGAGAAATGTGATGTGAATATGCTAAAATGGCCATGAGGTTGATAATATGTTAAACATCATTATCGTTGTGTGAAGAATGACTATCAATCTATATGTTGTCATTTTTGGAATACGAATTGAATCGTGTTGTTTTGAATGGTTTATTGTGATGAGAATAAATATTATATGAACGGGTTAAATGAGATCTATGTTAAATCGGAGGATTACATAGTTCATTGAGAGGAATGTTTAACGTTGGGGGTTTGTAGGTTTCATTGCGAGAAATGTTTAACGTTGGGATTTTAGGTTTCATTGCGATAAATGTTAATGATGTTGTGCGTAGACGGGTCTGGTAGAGGCTATACAATCAATCTGAATGTGTTGTCTTGAGTGCAACAAGTTGGCTGTAACTTTAGTAGGTTCTATAATAGTTATGTGGATTCTTGAGTGCAACAAGTTGGCTTTAACTTTAGTAGGTTCTATAATAGTGGATTCTATTGGTTTGATCTTGTTAGAAAAATATCTGATAATGTTTGATAGTGAACGAAGTCTCTACAATAAATGTTTATAGAACTTTGGAAAGAATATCCACTATAAATTATTTATCATTTGAGTGGTTTTCTATAATAGAAACGAGGGTTATCTGATAATGTTTGATAGTGAACGAAGTCTCTACAATAAATGTTTATAGAACGTTGGAAAGAATATCCACTATAAGTTATTTATCATTTGAGTGGTTTTCTATAATAGAAACGAGGGTTTGAGTGCAATTATCTTGATTATAACTGTATTTGGAAATTAAGTTCTGACTTATAATCTGTTTGGATTACTAAAATGTAATACATGGATGTTTTTCGAGGGTAATGTTTCAAGAGTTGTCAGCTAGCTAGGCTATATCTCTGTTTCGAAAAAGCCTTTGATTTGTTTAAACGAAATCAATTCAAATTATAAGGTGTTTTCCGCTTGATTTATGTCTTAGCTGTTGAATGGTAGCCTGCTGTATGCAATTTTGATTTAAGGGCTTTCGTAACCCAATATAATATCTAAAGTTCAATCTAAAGAATAAGAGTGTATGGAAATTTGAAGTTATTGAGTTTGACAGCTCTAATGTATTATGGTAACCGAATATAGTATTTAAATTTCAATCTAAAGGACAAATGTGTTTATGAGGATTTAAAGCAATTCATTCGAGTTTGACAGCTTTTTCATGAATTAAGATTTAAATGTGTATTTGAGTTCTGTGAAAAAAATGTGTATTTGAGTGATGGCTTTTAAATTATAAATGTTGTTTTATAATGTTTTGTGTATTTATTGATGTATTTGGGGTGAATTAATATGTTGTATAATTTTTGGTGTTTCTTAGATTAGATTATAAAAAGAAACTGAGAGTTAGAAGTTTAGATAACTAGGAACTAATGCATAATTTGAGTATGGATATGAATATGATATATGATTCGATATGGAAAAAAATTGAGTAATGAAAAAATCCAGTTTGAATAAAATATGAAAGTAGAATGATGATTTAGTGTACTTTTAATCAAATATTTACAAATACACCATAAACATATATAGATATTTATATAATAAAATCTTTTATCTATTTAAAAACAAAAAAATCAAATCTTAGGAACTTACAACACTGTTACTTTGAGAGGGTAAGTAGTTATTAAAAATTATTTTATCAAAGATAGTATTAAATTGAATTGTATTCTTGATTTGTAATATTTAAATAATTAAAGTTTGGTTGTTTTAAATTGTTTTTAAAAATTTCATTGTTCACCGGTAAAAACCCATATTTGTGTCACACCTACACTGAATATTTGGGTGAATTTGAATTATTGTGAATTTTTGCACATGAACTACCAATACAGCTGAATTCTGCTACTATATAGGTAGAGACAGATAACCTATTTAATTTACTTAATGAAAGCTTGATAATAACTTGTTTCAAGTGGTTGTGTATTAAATATTCGGAGTAGGGGAGGGGGGCCAGAAGTGGTGTGGCGTCACTTTGAACACATTGGAAGCTATGTGGATGCCACTTGTCGAGGGTTGGAGGTATGCATGTGGCTGCTCCATGTCGTCTAGAGTAGATAGCGCTTTAATGCGTTTTATGGCACCTTGGGAAGCGTGTCAACTGTCTCTTTCTCTCAAGTTGCTCCATGAGCCTGTTCATTCTTGCTAGAGGCTGGAAGGTGAGCGTTTGGCCACCCTGGAATTTGTCCGCCATGGCTTCGTTGTTGCTCCGATGTCGCCTCTTGCTGCTGTTTGAACGTGTCGTTGCTTGGAAGCTCTGTCGTCGTGTTTTGGTCCACATATGTTTGTTGTTCGCGCGGAGGTTGTTTCTGTTTGAGCATAGGTGTTTGTTGTTGTTAACCTTGTCGAAGCTCATGGTGGAGTGGCTTGCCTCCATGGTTGTCGCCGTGGGTTGGATAACTAGTGTGGTGTTGTTCTTGTTTTTGTGGTCCGTGGCGTAGGTTCCTCGGTGAGAATCTCCTGTTCCTGCTTGTTTGCGGGCTGTTCCTGGTTCATCCTCGGCTCTTGGTGTTCATGTTCTTGCTTCGTCCTCGGTTCTTGGTTCATCCTTGGCTCCTGGTGTTTATGTTCTTGCTTCGTCTTTGGTTTCTGGCTCATCCTCGGCTCCTAGTACTTGCTCTCCTCTTGATTCGTGCTCGACGGTGGCCACAGGTTTAGAAAACGTGGTAAGATTTCGATTTTATTGGCTTCTCTTGCATTGTGTTTTTCAACACAACCACTCTCTTTGTGTAATTTGCTTGCTTTCTCTGTCTGTGTTCGGTTTGTTTGGGTCCGGTTGCATCTGTGTTCTTGGTTGAATTGATTTTGATGAGTGCTCAGCTGTTGGTTCGTGCTCCGCAGTGGCGGCTTGTTCAAACGACGTCGTAGGTTATGGTTTTTGGTTTTTAATGGAGCACTATTATGGTTTTTTGTTTTTAATGGAGCATTTTTAGGGTTGAATTCGTTTATGAATGGAACATTGTTATGGTATTTGATTTTTAATGGAGCACTGTTAGGGTATTTGGTTTTTAATGGAGCATTTTTAAGGTTGAATTTGTTTACGAATGTAATACTGTTATGGTATTTGGTTTTTAATGGAGCACTGTAATGGTTTTTGGTTTTTAATGGAGCACTGTTAGGGTATTTGGTTTTTAATGGAGCACTGTTAAAGTATTTGGTTTTTAATGGAGCGCTGTTAGGGTTTTTGATTTTTAATGGAGCACTGTTAGGGTATTTTGTTTTTAATGGAGCACTGTAATGGTATTTGGTTTTTAATGGAGCATTGTAATGGTATTTGATTTTAAGTGGAGCACTATAATTGTATTTGGTTTTTAGTGGAGAACTGTTGTGGTTTTTGGTTTTTAATGGAGCATTGTTATGGTCGAAATTGATTATTAATGGCACATTGTTAGGGTCGAAATTTATTATTAATGATTGTATGAATTAGCAATGAATGGTTGTTAATTTGTTAATGGAGTTGATTATAGGATTAGGGTTTGAAGGTTGCCGGAAATTCTGACATAAAAAAAACACCATAACAGTGCTCCATTAAACCCTTCAGTGATTATATTGCTTTCAGTGATTGCTTGAATTTTGAAGGAATGGTTGTTAATTTCTTATTGGAGTTGATTATAGGATTTATGCATGCTTGAGATGAATAATTTGGGCATGCCAATTAGATGAATAATTTGGACTGTGAATTGAAGGCATGAAACCTTTTAACAAATTAGGGTTTGCTATGGTTCATTGATTGTTTCAGTGATTGTATGAATTTGCAATTAGGGTTTGGAGGTATGAAACCTTTTAAGAAATTAACAACCATTCATGTTAATTAGGGTTTGCTATGGTTCAGTTACTGTTTTAGTGATTGTATGAATTCGCAATGAATGGTTGTTAATTTGTTAATGGAGTTCATTATAGGATTAGGGTTTGATATGGTTTCATTGTTTCATCGGTTGATAACTTAGTATATTTTAAAATTGAGAGAAGGTTTAATGGTTATAGAAAATTCAGATATGGTTTAATGGTATGAGGGTTACGGGAAATTCTGACATAAAAAAACACTATAACAATGCTCCATTAAACCCTTCAGTGGTTATATTGCTTTCAGTGATTGCTTGAATTCTTAAGGAATGGTTTGTTAATTTCTTATTGGAGTTGATTATATGATTGATGCATGCTTGAAATGGATTTTGGCATATCAATTAGATGAATAATTTGGACTGTGAATTGGAGGCATGAAACCTTTTACAATTCTAGTATCCCTTTATTGGATGAATATGTGAAATAAGCATTGATTTCTAATGAGAGTGAGAGAATATGAAGGAGTATTTGAATGTTGGACATGCATATGTGTTTGTTCCATCTACAGTTAGCCCTCATTTTGTATTTTTCTAGAATTTTGGTTCTCATTTAAAAATTTGTCATTACTCGTCCAGCAGTAATGCAATATGCAACATGGAATTAGTGATACTACCTGCTTTCATGCTTGTTGTGTGCTCTAACCTAAGTAATCTTTAACTGTGTGCTCGGTGGTTGTTTGCAATGCTTACTATCAATCCAGTTCAAGTCGATTTTCATTCAAATCAGTATTGCATTCAGAAAAAAACTTGCATTCAATTTAAATGTTCAATCAGGTTGGTCTACCATCCAATTTAGTTTAACATTCAAATTAGTTTGCCAACCAAGAAATATAGCAATCAGTTTTAGTAAGGAATGTAGTCCAGTAAATAGACAGAGACATGAAGAAAACAATACTAGACATAAAGGGCATATTCTTGTTCAACATAGTAGCAATTCGAGATTTATACATATGGTTGGTCCATGGTGGGTTGGGACTTTATACATTTACTGTGGTTATCCCTAACATATATCGACTGTCACATTGGAATCAAACAAAAACTTAGGAAACCACCCAAAATTCCTCCTGCAACAAATTCTAGCTTAATCTAGCTATCATAGGTGTATGCCAAACACAAAACATCTATCATTCGCCAAACAAAAAACCCTATGTGTGAGGAGGTTGACTGCCTTCATTACCCAAACTAGTTGGGTTAGATACTGATGCTTGACCTGGTTGTGTTGAGCTGCAAACATTTGGTGCGGGCCAGGTTGCTCCTTGTAGCCAAGGAGGAATTGAGTAACCATAGTTATGACTTGAGCCTAATTGCCCTGGGTTCACTGGAGGTGTTTGGAAGGCATACACAGTATTTCCCCCTGCCTGGTGGTATTGGGGTATCTGTATGTTAATACGGTCCTGGAATAATCTTCTGTTCTCTGAAAACTGATCCAATGGGTTGTCAACCACCTCTATCCTTTCCAGACCATTTGGATTCCTATGATTTGCCTTTCTTTGCTCCCTTTCCTCCTTTGCCAATTGTTTCCGTCGCTCTCTTTCCTCCCTTTGTTTCACTCTTACAAGCCTTTCTTTCCTTCGATTTTCTGCTGCAACAATATTTGCTTCCTCCTTCTCCTTTGCTAAGGCCTTCTTCTTCTCTTTTAAATCCTGCATCTCCTTTTTCTTGTGCTCAGCCTCAATCAGTAGGGTGATGTAGTTCTCTGATGTTAGTAGTTGTGAGCTCCTGCTTAATCTAAGATGCTCAGCAGTGGGATTAGATAGTTAAGTTGCAACTTTCTCCACTGGCAACTTAAGGAACTGGCCAAGTAGTGGCTCATTTGGTGGGAGTGCCTCATCATCATTTTGTTGGTCCATTGTATCTTCATTTTGTTCAATCTCATCTCCAACACCCCCAAGTGGCACATAATAATGTATAGCTTCATTGTTAAGGACTGCTGGCATCGAAGGCAGGTTAAGGCTTTCATCGTTGGTGGGGGTGACAATGTGTCTGTTCATATTTGTCATTGCCTCTGCCAACCACTCGGGTTGTTCTGGCTGGCTTGGAAATGTCAACTCCTCGCTGTTGTTTACCACTGCTTGGTCACCTCCATTCACACTCAAATCGGCAACGTTGTTATGAACAATCCCTTGGCCATCTAATTATGTTTCTGTCCTTCCAACAGCTTCTATATTCTCCCCAACAGGTTCGGTGCCATACTGACTTTCACTTATGTGTTCATTGTCGTCATCCAGTGGTTGGCAATGACCTTGAGAGAGTGATATGATGTTATCTGCAGCATCTGCATCCTCTTTCCCCTGAACATCAAAACCCTGACTATATCCCGTGTCATGTTGAAGAGCATCAGAATTGAAAGGCCATATTCTTGTCCGCCTAAAACCAGCCCTGATATTTGATGCTGTGAGTGCCCCAGCAAAAGCTTTGCTTGCAAGTTCTGCTAATTCGAACCTTTTCACCTCTACCCCCGGGTTCTTTGCCATCCAGGACGCTCTCTCAGACCTGAAGTAACACTTGAAAGGCCCAAACACACTCACATCTAGAGGTTGCAGCCTGTGGGTGGTATGTGCAGGCAGTGTCAACAGATCAATGCCTAGCCTGTTTGCCTCCTCAATGGTTTGTATAGCAACGTGGCTTCCATGGCCATCAAAAATTAACAGGTGTCTGTTTTCAGGTGAAACACCGCTAGGGACAGAGGAAGCAAAGTGGCAAAGCCAACTCAAGAACAGTTCTTTTGTCATCCAAGCATGGGGGTGTGCAGCCATGCATGCGCCATGTTCACAGTTTTTAATGTAATTTTTGAGTTGATTCTTTCTCTTGAACAGATAAAAACCTGGAATTGATGCTCCAACTGCGTTGACACAACAAAGAATAGTTATCCACTCCCTACCTTTTGGCAGAATTTTGGGCACATTCCTGCTCCCTCTCTTGGCAATTACCCGCATGCCACAATTCCTCCCTGCCTGCAATCCAGTCTCGTCACAGTTCCATATATGGTCTCCTTTGTATGAGTGTTTCTCATATGCATCAGAGAGTGTCTGATATAACTTGGTCACAATTGTAGGGCGTAGATTGAAAGCCCTATCCTTGTCAAGCCCCTCTGCTGTGCGTAACACAAGTTCTGGATGCCTTTGTTTAAATCCTCTCCACCATGATTTCCCTGGAAATCCATCTTTGAAGGGGTTTGGCCTCCCTTGACAGATTTGTGCAACAGTGGATTTGAGTTGAACCAACTCCAGACCATGGCCTAGTTAAGCCATTTCTTCACACCAAACCACAACTTCTTCTTCCTCTTCTGCACTCAACACTGTAAGAGGTCCTTTTCGCTTGGTATGGGTCAGGCCATTTATCTAGTAATGGATTGATGTTGGTGGAATCCCATGTTTTTTAGCAGCTGCTCTGATAGAAAAACCATTGAACTCTATATCATCTATGGTAGCCTTCATGTTTTCTTGTGTCCATCCTCTGATGGCACTAATCTTCTTACTGGCAGTTGCACCTTGAACTGTGGTTGATTGTGGAATAACACCTCCAGGATCTGCATCATTTGCCTCTTCAACTGTGGTTGATGGTGGAATAACACCACTACGCTCTGCATCATTGGCCTCTTCACCATCTCTGTGTGCATTGTTATTATCAGCATCATGTGCTATGTCCTCATCGGACGAGGTGCATTGTAGCTGGGCACCCCTGCTGAGTCTCCTACTTGACCTCCTTGCACGAGTAGTGTTGACTCTTGCCATGACTGCAATCACCCACAGAATTAGAACAAACAGGGCCAAGGACAGGGCTAGGGACAGTGCTCCATTAAAAAACAAAAACCATAATAGTGCTCCCACCCACGGAATTAGAACTAGCTGTGTATCTTCACAGGGATCTGGAATATTACAATAGCTGTGTTAAAACAAAGTGTTAAAACGACCCTAGGATCTGGAGTATTCAAAAGGATCTCTTGATGTGATTTACATGTTCAATGCAGGTTCTTGCATAAAACTAGATATAGTGTGGCTACTTGAAAACATTATTGAAAGACAAGTTTATCTTGAATGCAATACCTGAACTCTGAATGTTGTCTTGAATTAACTCTGCAACTGTGTTTTGCTTGAATGCAATGCCTGGACTCTGAAATTTGATGCTTGGAAATAGAGGTGAGTTTAACAAGGTCTGGGAATTTCGAATAGCAGAAAAAATGGAGTTTGTCTGAAGGTTGTAGTGTCTTTATAGCATTTTGGTGTTTGATTTGATTGGCAAGTTTGAGAAGGCATGGATTGCAACTGGCTGGAGTTGGATGAGTGGCTCAAGATTGAGTTGGCCTCGATCCAATGGCCATTAATGGGGCTTTGTCGATCCATGTGCTATTCGAAATGCCTATGGACATGCTTCTGTTTGGTTTTGTGGTTGATTTGATGATTTTAATGGAGTTGGCAGCATTAATTGCATTGATTGGGCTACTTTGTTGAACAACAATGCACCTGGAGCTGACACTCATTCTCCATTTATTATGCAGGTGACATTTGATAAATGTGCAGGTGGGATGCCTTGGTGGTTAAGTGATTCTCGATATTGGTCTGGGTGTACCCTGAAGCTTGTTCGATGGGGTCCATGTGATGGGCAATCCGTCCTTGTAGATTGGGCTTCCTGGAGAGGGATGAGGTCCAATTAGATATTTGTGTCAGTGCATGTTGGGATTTGGAAGGGACATGATGGATTTGATTTTGGTTTTGTCAAGAGTGTTGAGTTGTCAACCTTTTGTCCTATAGTTGATAACTGTGGGCCTACTGTACAAAATGACACTTAATGAACTTAAATAGGAAACTTTTTATATATTTATATAATTATATGTGTTTGACAATTGGCATTTTCTTGGTCACTTTTTGGGTTGTAATAGTCACCGGTTCTATCACCACTACCGGTTCCCGTTCAACTATAGAACTCTCTCCCCTATCGATTTTTTTTTTCATTTTAAAAATATTAGATTTTAAAATTGTCTCATTAACAGAAATAAGCAAAATTTTATTTCATTAAATATCTTGTTTTATGTTGTACTATCTAATTAATCATTTGAAGCTTTTATATAATTTTATTTAAATTTGAAAGAAAAATGAGTGATCTCTAATAAAACTGTGTTGTAACTAAATAATAATCTTAATCTGCGCTGGTGAATAAACGCGTCTTATATTTTAAGTGCAGCACGACCCTTCGATATAACATAATTTTAAAATTTGAAGAGATGGCAAATTTGATGATGAAATAAAAATGTTAGCGACAAAGTTTGCTTTGAAATTTTCTTAAATGAATTTAAAAGAAAATTGGAAGGTGTTACAAAGCATACACGGTTTTTAATGGATCTGGTAATTTTGTTTTGTAAGATTCAATCTTTTGGGAGAGCTCTTATATGAACTTAAAAGAAAATTGGAAGGTGTTACAAAGCATACACGGTTTTTAATGAATCTGGTAATTTTGTTTTGTAAGATTCAATTTTTTTGGGATTGCTCTCCATTAGGTTCCACCACAAGAGACGATAATCCTTTTGGAGGTACCCTAAAGTGCCCTATGTACTTAGAAAACTTTGAAAGAGGTGCATAGATCTGCAACTCCCGCAAGTGCGATGATACCTCTTTGCCTACTTCGAAGGACATAACATGAAATAATATAATGAGCAAATATCTCAGTACCTAACTATGGCTGATCCAAGTGTTTGATATGATAATCAATATGTAATTAACGTGAAATGTTTGGACGAAATAATAATTTTAGAAGCAAAGGATTAGAGAAGATTTTATATATTGATACGATCGATTCCAGAACAATTGTACTTGCATTTAATATCACAAACATTAAGGTTAAAGCTATGCATTGAGCTGTAAAGCATTTAATGGGGCAGCTCAGTGCATAGGATCTGCTGGACCTGGAGTTTTTCGGATTCAATGGACCTTAAACATTGAGCTGCCACATTTAATGCTCTGCAGCGTAATGCTTAGTTTTAGCCAGTTTGATGTGTTTGTCATATCTAAATTTTAAGTACTGTTGTGTTTTATGAACAACTTGTGCCTGGCCCTGGCCCCAGATGCTAGTGGGTTTTGAAGGCAACAATGGAATACAACCTGTCAACTAGTTCCTTTTCATATTCATCTGAGATTGTTGTGTCTTTCAGCTGCGATATCATTTGCCTTGCCCCAAAGTGTATAATACAAACCCAGAACGATGACACTTGCTGCAACCACACTACAATTTTTATTATCAAGCTCAGAATGAATATTATACTTGTTTGGAATTTTGGAAATCTGAAAACCAATATTATATTCTTATAGTCCGTAGTTTACAAGAGCGTGGATTATTCGAAAGAGCTTCGAGAGAAAACTATCAATAATGTCAACGATTCTATGTATTTTTACCAACCTTCCCACTGGAAAATAATCATGAAGAAGATAAGCTCAAAAATTGCAGTGACCGTTGAGCGTACTGGACTGAAAATCACCGCGAATAGAGGTCCTCGTTTGCTTATACACCAAGCTTGAGCAAACATCTCCAATGCTGAACATATTATTCCCTAAAATATTCCATATATTTTATCCATGTTTAGTAAAGCAAATTCCTGTCTTCTGTTCCAATTAAAATATTGTTGATATTTAAATGTGTACTCATGGAAGCATGATATTCTAATGAAGATGATTTTGTTGAGTCTAAAAACTTACAGTGTACTCAACGCTGAGAAGCTCGATATTCCATACTAAGCCCAGAAATTGGATTACTTACCCTCCTAGATTTTACAACACAATTATAACAGATTCTACTGCTCCAGTAAGACGCATCAGTACTGTTAATGCTATGTGCGCTGGATACCGTTTCAAAACATTTTCGTGTATTTAATTTCAACGATCATACACTCAATGGTGAAGTTAACATTTGCGTGTATTTAATTTCGACCATCAATCAAATACTCATGGTGAAGTTACAAGTAAATTGATTTCAGCGCCTGAAATAAATGATAATGATAATGAATATCACCTGAAAAGCAAAAAGCAAGACATGCAGCTGTAATCACAATGCTCCCAAAGACCAGGATGGAGCCCAGTACAGTTGTTTGTAATCAACAGCGCTCTCTAAACTAGAGATACAAAATTAAGGATACGACCGCTATACAAGATCATCATCACTATTGCGCCATTGACACAAACAATTATGCCAAAAACCTTTGCTTGTCATCTTAAAGTTCAGATGTTAGGGTTTGCTACGATTCCAAAACATTGGGTTCATATGTTAATGTTAGAGCTTCTAATGAGGAATGTGGCCATGGAAAATGTCAAAACGGGTACTAGATTTAGTGCTGCTGACCAAAATTTACAGGAAGTGTCGTACAATTCTTGAAATAGCAACTTTGGACGACCTTAATTTTGTAACAAACACTTAAAAGATAATTTCATGTGAATGCAATACAATGCTGATTCTACAAAGTGAAATGCATTAGCAATAACATAGCTAGTATAGATAGCATCTTCTTACCCACTTGCAAGCAAGAAAATATGAAATAAGATTGGCCATGTCAATGGTGGGTGTTCTTTTATGCACCAATAGCCTATGTTGATAATAATTCAATAAAATATGAATGTTTATTTAGTGAAAAATGAAAAGCGAAATGAAGAATGAAGATTTCTTACTTAAAGGAGGAATAAACTTCTATTTTCATAAAAAGAGAGGCCAAGGAGATGGATAGAATATAGTTTTCATACAATTCCCAAGTTATATATATTTTTGGAGGAGTTGGCTGTAGGAGTTGAATAAGTGTTGTTTCTCAATCTTGAACAGAAGAATTTGGCTCTTTTGCATCCGAATCTCCATCACAAACATCCTTTTTTGCATGAAAATGTAAACCCCTATCTTCGTATGCTTGATTTCATGTTAATCCTGCCGTGTTTTTCTTTAAATGGCTTCTAACTTCCAAGGAACAAATATAGGGATCTAACATTGCTCTCCTTTGGTCGAGCATTCATGTGCATCATGGATATGCATGGATGGGATGGATGGATTGGCTTACATAGAGGAGATATAGCATCATGGACATGCATTCAAATAAAGAAGTATTCAACAACTTTCAGAGCACTTGCTTAATTATGGGAGGGTCCCAATATTTAGCGTTTCGGAACAAGCCAACGGAGACTTACTTTTTAACTACATTTATATTAACACTTAATCAGTCGAATAACGTATGACAACTGATCAGTTAAGTTAATGACGACCCTGAAATGCCTCTGAGAGCTTGTATTGGGTCGAATAATTGTTTGCCAAATACCTAGAATATAAAATAGGTCGGATCAGTCGATGTCGTTCATTCTTCTGTCGAACGACAGTGATTGCACCCTGCACCTTGCTACCCTATTCATTTCCTGGACCATGCTTCGTGTTGCTATCTCTCGTTATTGGGGATTGTTTGCCACGCCGACACCCTGGTATCCGCACCTTGCCACATTGGGGACCCTGCGCCGCGTTGTTAGCTTGTTGTTGGGCCATTGTTTGCCACGCTGGGCACCCTGGTACCCCCACCTTGCCACATCGAGTAGCCTGCTAGGAAAGCCCTACCATTCAACAATCACTAGTTCCATTTGAGCACCTTGTCCACTATGGGTCTCGTGTTGTTGAAATTTGGCCAGCAAGGGTCCCGTGCTGTCGGGTTTTTGGCCATCGTATCTTGTACGTGTTCCACTTCGGCTGCGGTCGCTGATTTAGAGTGTGTACATGAACGTGGACGTGGATGTGGACGTGGAACTTGGTTCAGGAGCCTACGGGTTTCATTTGTGCCAGGTAAGTTTCACTCCTAGGCTACCTTTCTTATCTTTTAACAACTTCATCAAAAATGAAAATCGGTTGACAGTTGCCACATAAAATTTGGTTTCTGAAAGATAAGAAAATTTACCATAATAGATGATACTTTTCGTTATTTTTAATAAAATTTGCAATATTAAGAAAATTATGTTATCATTTTTTCAATCAAATGAAATGAAAATAGAATGTTTATGTGTTTCTAAAATGTCATCTCTCTTAGGTCGTGGTTGGAGAAGATACGAGCTTTTTATGAGATTTTAAATGATATTCAATTCATCCATATACTCAGAGAGGTGAATATGCATGCTTATGCCCTGTCAGCTGTGGAAGGTTGTATTTTTTTTTCGAATTTTGGGCTTGTATGACGTCTGATTGTTGCGGCGATAATTTTTGGTATACTGCTGGTGCATTTGACTGTGTGGTGGTTGTTAGTAAGTTGGGAGATGTGGTCTACTGGTTGTAGCCTTTTCCTGTTGGTGCTTTTTTCTCTTTCTGCCGTGGTGATGTTTCACTATTTACCTTTGGTTGGCGCTTGTATCTCTCGTTCTTTGTCTTGGCAGACTCCTTTTGGTTGTAATTTCATCATATACTTAATATTAAGTCGTTCCCAACCTTCCCAACTTCCAGAGCGCATGCATACTAATATTAGCACTCTGCAGGGCTACCTCTACTCGTCATCTCGCATAACCTTCTCTCCTCTTCACCTGATAGGCCGTATCTGGTCAGGATCAGAACATCTATAATGGGAATAAGACCTGAGCTCCCCATACCCTTCCAACACAGATATTTTCTTTGAGGTCTCAGACTTCCACGATTACAGAATAGTAGAAGTAGCAAAGGCTGAAAATTGAATTTCAACCTACGTCTGCACCTATTCATCTTTTCTATGTCAACCGGTGTCTTGGTGTGCACTGTAGTTTCAACTAACCACACCAACATGTCTACTTGTGTCTGCCCTCTTCCGTGTGATAACATTGTTCCAACAACCACTAATTCTCTACACAAGACTACTTGAAATACATAAGTATCTGCCAACTCTTGCAGGCTTGAATCCTCCTTAACAAAAGTGTATATGCTAAAATCAAATGTATCATTGATCCTAGGAATATTAGCTACCCCATAATTAGTATTAATCAATGCCTGGTCAGTGATCGAACTTGTTTCCTAGAAAGTATGTTGAAGCTCACCATTAACAATGTATTTGTCACAACTTGAAGATGTGGTTGTCATGTTACTTGCTTCACTCTTTGTACAACAATCCGATTGCTTGAAATCAACTTTTACATCAATAGAAGGTTCGTGCTTCTAGTTTGAAGACACTGCTCAGGCACTCTAGCAACCTGTGCATCAGGTTCTTCTTGTTTTATTTCATTGGACCTTGGCTATTTTTGCTTCTCGGCTCCTTCTTCCATGATAGAAGTCATTATGTATGCATAGGCCTTTTATGACGAGACTATGAGCAGTCAGTTTATCAATATATTTGCAAAATATGACAGAGTATAAGATTCTTAGAAAGTATGAGAGTCGCTCAACCTCCTTGCTGAAATATTGTGAGCACAAGTTAAAGCCAAATTAGTTTTTTTTTTTCTTAATGCATATGCTAAATTAGTTTGTTTTTCAATATTCTTATGCCACATTCGCAGCTCTACAAAAATATCTTCAATGAGAAAGTTTAGACTTAATAACTCTAAACCTTATTAATAACTTAAATATAGACCTTGTCATTTTTATATTATGCTCATTTTCAATCAGACTGGTACATTACCAAATTTTGAGAACTGAAGTAAAATATTGTAATTATGAAACAATATATTTACACTTAAGATATAACAACTAGAAACACTTTTATATACGAATCAATATTTAAAAAAAAATATTGGTCCAAGGGATATAGATTTATGTACTCAATAATTCCAAGTATTAATTTGTTGTGAAATTGAGATTGTTGCACCTCTTTCAAGTTGTTTTTAAAGACTTCACTAAGTTGGAATGTAAAATTTTGTATGGATGTTAGTGCTTGGATGCTTAAATCAAAGTGTTAAATTTTGTATGGATGTCAAATGTTTGGAATATTTAAATCAAAATGTAAAATTTGAATATGTATTGAGTTGATAGTGTTGTTTAAATATATACATTTTATCAAATGGAAAGAGAGGGGTCTTCGAGGCAAAAGTGTGTATGGTTTACTCTGGTAAAAATGATTGGTCCAAGGGGTATAGATTTATGTACTCTATAATTCCAAGTCTTCATTTGTTGTGAAATTGACATTGTTGCACCTCTTTCAAGTTGCTTTAAAGACTTCACTAAGTTGGAATGTAAAATTTTGTATGGATGTCGAGTGCTTGGATATTTAAATCAAAATGTTAAATTTTGTATGGATGTCAAATGTTTGGAATATTTAAATGAAAATGTAAAATTTGAATATGTATTGAGTTGATAGTGTTGTCTAAATATAGACATTTTATCAAATGGAAAGAGAGGGGTCTTCGAGGCAAAAGCGTGTAAGGTCCACTGGTGCAACTACATCTACTAAGGGGAGTTCATCAAGGTAATCAAGCATTGGTGGCTCCATTGATAATCAAATATTTTCGGGTTCACCTCTAGATTCAAGCTTGTTGTATATATCCCATTCAGGTGATCACCAATTAGGTCAAAGGGACACAAATGATTCCCCCATATATTCTATGGGAGAACGTCAAGATTCTCGACCTTCTGCTGGTATGAACATTTATATGTTAATATATATCAATTGTAATTTTGCACATGTGTTTAATAAGTTTGTATGTTTACACACAAATTTATGTGTTTGTCTTTGAAGCAGAGCAAGGTTTAGAAAAGGGTCATACTTCTACACATAGGGATGAAGGTCGAGCAAGGAGGGTTTATGTTGAACAAGTTGAGGGTTGTACACCCATAACAACTTATCCATCCAATATACCCGAGGAGCTTCCGTGGGATAGTGGTGTTCAACAAATAACCCTTGAAGGTTGTAGATCTCACTATAACAAGTTGCAACAAGATCTTTCTAGTTTGGATCTCCCTCCAGAGAGCAAACAAAGTCTGGAGATTGTTTTTCAGTCATTAAAAAAATTCATTAAGGTATATGAGGGTCTTGGACCAACTACATATGGTTTTATTGAATTGATGAGCATGAGAAGGGAACAAGTGATGGGTTCGGACCAGGGTATTTTTTAATAATTATAAAAGTATATTTAAGTATAATATTATGGGCGATTATTTTGGATTGAGAAAAAACATATATATAGACTGGTAGGAGAATATTATTTATATGAAACATACATTTACTACTAAAACTTGTAAATTTTGATGAATATTAAAAAAAGACATATTTTATATAAATATAGGTGATCTTAGAGACTAAAAATGACAAAATAGCAAATTTAGATTTTGAAAAAAAGCCCCAAAAATAAGCAATTGACGAAATTTCACCCCTAAAAATTTCCATGGTCCGGACAAGTGGTTTGTTGTGAAGGAGAGAGTGAGAAAAGAACAGGTCAATCCAATGTTTAACATTCAAAGAAGACCTAAAGCAAAAAATGTTGAAAATTGAATATTTCAAGCACCCCGAACTTGCACATTTATTATCTGATCAGTTCCTTGCAACCTATGGTAGGTTTCCATGGAATGACGAGGTTCCTAATAATTTTGCTAGATTTTTTTATGTAGAGTTTTAAAAAAAACATGAAACCAAACTATACCGATATTCATTCTAGCTTTTATGGAGTTGGAAGGGGACGAATATATGATCGAAAATATGCTCTTCGAGATCCCACAACTCCTCGACCTCCATCCCATATATCTCGCCCACCTAGGCCTGTGAATTTAAGATAAGAGATGGAGTCCACATCCCAAGTTGGGAGAGCTGCAAGGGATTCTGTGGCTGAAGGTTTAATGTCATCATTTGTAGGATTTGATGTGGGATTGGGTTGATAGAGGGCCCGAGCCACTTTTCGTCAAAGGTTTGTTTACCAAAGCAATGATGAGGTGGACTCATTGAGCATTGAAGATCTCAGGGCCTATGCAAAGGATTGTCATGATATAGCCTCAGATGTCTTGTTCCTTGACACAAAGAGTAGATGAAAGCTTAGCTTTTAGATCATTTTTGTTTTGCACTCTTGGAGAGCTTTGCTTGTCCTTGCACGGTGGATGTTCATCCTCCCTACCATTGAACCAATTTCAAAGGTAAAAGATTCTTGTCCAAGTTGGTTGGAGGAGAGTCCATTCAGACCTCTTATCATAGCTTAATGAAGGTGTTTTGATGCAGGTTTGATTCCCCTTTTAGTTTGAGCTCATCTACCATGTTTATTTCTTCACTATCTCTTCTCAATCTTCTCTCAATGCCCATATTCTACTATTGATGGCGCACTCATAGTTGTGTAGTATTTGTGGAGAATGATTTATTGAATCCTTGGTCATTTTATTTGATGTATATATCTGCAATAAGCTTCACTTTGGAGCCATAGCTCGAAATACCATACCTTTTATGTAATATTTCCAACAAACTCTTGATTCGAGCTAGTTTCCCCTTTATCTTCATAAGGAGTTTTAGTGATTTTGTATTTGTTTTAGATCATACTTTTTTTCTGAGTTATTGTTGATATTTTGAGCTGCATGTTATGTGATATTTATGACCAAACTGTGATGTTCAGACCCATTAAGTTTTGATTAAATATTGTGGAACAAATCTCATGTCCATTGTTAACAATTTTCTCACAATTTCAATGTCTTATAACATACTATTTTATGGGAGTTATAGCAGACCCTAAAATCTAAGTTAATGTTGCATTTTGGTTTCCCTTGAGGTCCTCTATCACAGCCAAGTCTCTTTTTATAAAATAGGGAAGGTCGTACAGTGTTTGTGAAGCCCAAAATTTCATAGGCTAGTGGAGTTTTTAACTATTGAATTCACCTAGTATTTTCCTTTTCCTCCTTGAGAAATGGAAGCCCTGGATGTTTCTAATGAATGCCTTAGTGTCTAAGAGCTGCATTAGGATGTCTTGAGACCTCTCAAGCCCCTCCATACAAAATTTGAAATCATTTGGGACAATTTGGGTTTCAGTAGTCCAAGGTTCGAAAATTGGCCAAAATGGAGTAATTTTTCAAATTAGGGATATTACAGTCCCCAAATTTTGCATTGGGTCACAAGGGCCTAAGCCACTTGGCCATGTTCATGATAGTTTGTCAAATTGGTGCTAAGGGTCAAATAATTGCCAAGAATGATGTCCAAGTTAGTAATAATGTAAAATTAGAGCCAAATGGACAAGGTGGGTCACATGAAGAGAAAATTTCCAATTCAGTTTGTAATGTCCCCATCCAAATAAACTATCATGGAGAAAAATTTCCATTAACTTACTAGTTCCCTAGGTTGGGGGTGGAAGCATCAATAGTTGGAATAAAGGAGCTACAAGACCCAAAATGACCTTAGAATTACAAATTCACATTAAATGGGTCAAATATATAATAATGAAAAAGAAAATAAGGTGGCATCGGATCATGAGGGAACATAAGAGGTTGTGGGACCCACATGTGGCAAGATTCCCCACTACAATTGGCATCATTCTCTCACCAATTCAAGTTCAAGGTGGAGGGTAACGTACTTGGGTGATTTGAAGAGGCATTATTCATGGCATTAATCATGGCATGAATCTTGGAAGGTCGAATTGGAGTGGAAGAGTAACTCCCATGGAAGAGGAAGAGACATCATAGAGAAGTTGTGACACTTGTAGCTAGATTCTCGGGCATTTATGACAACAATGATGGAGAATCTATGACAAATATGACAAATTCAGACTTGATTGCAGACCTATGATGCTTCTGACATATCAGGGCTAAAAATAGCCACAAAGAGGGCGCATAGAGGGTGTTATGGTCAACCAAGATTCCCCATTCAAATTGGGGGAAGATGAATGCAAGAAAGAAGTGGACAGGTGTCTTCTATGAGAATCTCTCCCTAACTCGAGTTGAGTGAAGACTCTTGTATGGAATTCGAGCAATGGAGACCACATGAGGTTAGTAAAAGAGGAGGATTACAAATGATAGTAGTTTTTGGTCATGTTTCATTTGCATCTTTGCAATTTGGGAGAGATTAGCTTGTCCTTGCACGGTGGATGTGCATCCTCCCTGCCTTAGAACAAATTTCGTGAGTGAAAGATTCCTATCCAAGTTGGTTGGAGGAGAGGCCATTCATACCTCTCAAAAAATATTCATGGAGATATTTTGATTCAGGTTTGATCCCCCTTTGAGTTCTAGTTCATGTCCTATCTTCTTTCTCTACTATCTTTCTCTCAAAACTCTCTCAATGTCCATGTATAAGTGTGATGGCGCACTTGTAGCTGCATAAAGATTGTGGTGACTGATATTTAGAATCCATTGTCATTTTATTTGATGTATATCATTTTAATAAACTGCATATGAGAGGCACAACTCGAATTACCATACATTCCATGTAATATCTCCAAGCAAAATCAAGTTTCGAGCTAGTTTCCTCACTAGTTTTACATGGTGTTTTTGTGATGATTTTGTATCTGTTTGATATCAGATATTTTTTGAGTTTTAGCTTATGTTTCGAGCCACATATGAAGTAATATGAATGACCCAAATGTTGTGTGCATACCCTTGGATTTTTTCTAAAATGTTTTGCATTGAACTTTATGATCTTGTTGACCATTTTCTCACTATTTTGACGTCATACAACCTGCTATTTTTTGGGAGTTGTAGCAAACCCTAAAACCTTATTTAATGATGCAATTGGGTTTCCCTTGAGTTCCTCTATCAATTCCAAGTCTCATATCAGAAAATAGGGAATTATGTACAGTGTTTGGAAGGCCAAAAAGTCACTAGTCTAGTGGGGTTTTCAACTATCCACTTCAACTAGTTTTATTCCCCTTCCTCCCTCCTTGAGAATTGCGAACCCTGAAAGTTTCTAATGAGTGTATAAAGGTTTAAGGGTTGCATTAGGGTGTATTAAGTAATTCCAAGCCCCTCCATATAGAATTCAGAATCATTTTGGAGCATTTGGGACAGTTTGGGGTTTCACTAGTTCAAGTTTCGAAAATTGGTCAAAATGGACTAATTTTCCAAATTAGGGATATTACAATGGTATCAGAGCATGGTCCTTGCACCTGTGCATTGAGTCATCCATTGAAGAATAAAATTGAATCCATGTCTTATTCAGATTCATAGTATGAGTTGTATGGGCATGATGAACAATATGATGATGACTATGATGAGCAATATGAAGGGTATTGTAGACAGTATGAGGAACCCTTTTGTAGTACCTCTACCTAGTTCACATTTAGAGATGATGATGGTTACTATTGTGATCACTTGTACAATGAATATGAAGAGTGGGATATCACACCACCAAGGAAAGATCCTTTGAATGAAAGAGCATGGTCAAGGGAAATTTGCAAAACCATGCCCCAACAATATCAAGCCTATAGTGTTATTATGAAGTCATCCTTAAAAGTTTCCTTCAAATTTTTTGTGGATTATTTGTTTGGATATAGGCCCAAGGATTAATATGTGGAGTTAGTGAAGAAAGGTATGTTCCCCTATTGCAAAAAAACTTGGAGTGCGAATCATATATGTTTGAGTGAAAAGGATGAGCAAAATGAGGAGACCCATGAGCCACCTAGTTCTGTAGGTGGTGAAGCACAAGAAGCATTCCATGGAGAGGATCGAAAGTAACTCCCAAGTGACTCTGAAAAATATGAAGAAACATCACATGAGCACAAAGATTCCATTGAAACTACTGAAGATCATTCTGAGACACAGTCTACTTTGGACATGGATCAAATATAATCTACTAATGGATGCTTGAACCGTGAAGGAGTACCTATTGATGGGTAATCACACCTCTATGTTGGTGACATAGAGATCACTTTTGAAGGTGTTGCTACAATCTAAAGTTCCAAAGATCATGCATATGAAGACCTTGTAGTAGTTGAAGAATAACCAAGATCAACTTCCCCATCACGACTTGAGCTTCATGAAGTTGGTCCAATCAAGAAGGAAGAAGAAGATGACGTTAATTTGCAAGAACCTCATTTTGTTGTAGGGTCCTTGAAGATGGATGAAAAGAAGATTCAAGAGGCCTTGAAGACTCTCCATAACACACATGCATTGGTTTCAAAATTTTGTTGGTGTGTGGAAGAGAAATCTTCCCGTGACATTAGAGAAATTTTGAGGTAAAAAATGGGTCTCAAAACAAAGAAAATGTACTATAAAAATCAACCAATCACATTATAGTATATGACATCATCCCCCATGGTTAAGGTGGCATTGCATGAGTTAATAATGATTATTTGTCAAATTTTCTATGGTGGATAAAAACCCATAGTTAACCAAGGTAGTGGTATAAGTACTTTTAAGTCATAAAGTAAAGTACTCATAATGAAAGACCTTTAATTTTTTTTCATAAAATAATATTATTGTCATTTTCAAGTAAAGTACTCATAATTCATAAAGAAGTTTCTTTCACATTTTTTTATAAAATAATATATTATCATTTTCATGTTTTTAATTTTAAATTATATATTCACTCCATTCTATTTAATATCATAATGCCAAACTAATTTATTATATATATGTATATATATATATATATATATATTCTTTTCACATTTTTTCATAAAATAATATTTTTATCATTTTCATATTTTAAATTTTTAATTATATATACACTCCATTTTATTTAGTATTATAATTCCAAACTAATATATATATATATATATATATATATGGAATTTTAAAATAAATTAAATTCATGAATGATATTAATATGAAAAATGTATGTTAGTTATGCATATAAATTAAATTCATGAATGATAGTAAATTAAATTAAATTATATATTTTTACTACTCAATTTTTAAGAATAAATTAAGTCTTATATTATTTTCTATGAGAGACTAAAATATAACATTCATTTACAATAAAATAAATATCCCCCAAAAGTTTACGATTTTAATATTAATTTACCAATATAGATTTAATGAATACAGAATAATAATAATAATGCAATGTGAAATATAATAATATTATTAACATTTTACATGTAAATAAATTTTCAATTAAATCACATTATATTAAATTGATGAGAAACGTACTAAATATAAAAAGTCAACATAAATTTAAAAAATAGCTCTTAAAAATGTTTTTTATTATTTAATTTCATTTGCAAGTTCAAGACAAATAAATGCTAAAGGACAATAAATTTTTGGGAATTTACCATGAATCTTAGTCACATCAATGTAGAGTTATTTTATTAATTTTATTTCTAGTGAATTTTGAAAAGTAACTCAACCATGGTTATTTACATTGTGCATAGAAAATAGTGTAGGAGGTGACTTGTCATATATACCTACCCCATAAAACCCCTAACTCATAATATTTTAATATATTTCATTCTTTTTTAGTACACCTCTTAGGAGGTCATTTTTTTAATTCAAAATCTCTCTGATGAGACATGGAGAAAATCCAGAAGGCAATGTTGGACACCAAATGTAATTTTTTGAATTTGATTTCTAATAGAGATTATTTAATTGAGCTTGCTGGTTTGTATCATGGAATAAACTTGAAGGATGCATAATAGAATGGCAGGCTCTCAAATGAGTTGGAGTCCACGCAAAATGCACTCCAAAAATCTATGGTGCAGATTGAGAACTTCAATAGAGGTTGCAAAGGTCCTTTACACCCTCCTACATATCAGATAGTCAATCAATGGCTGAAAGCCTTTATGTTACAAAGGAGGAACCTTATGTGATGGTGGAACATGAGGTACATGTTGATATGCAGGTGCTTGAAAATGATACATTCAAACAAGAAAGAAGCCAAGCACTTGTTCTTGTTCATAGGGATTATGAGCTACCTCATGGTTAGAGTTGTAGAGCCTTGGAGGAGGCACATGATATCACAACAGTTGGACCACCAATGATGGAGAAGATGCATTCAAAATTTTGATGGGTAAGAGTTGCAAAGAGGTATGTTTGGTTCACAATTCTTCACCCCCTACTTCTTCTTCAACCACATCAATTGGGGATGAAAATTAGGTGAAATGTTTCTTTCTTATGGTGCCACATGAGGAGTATGAAACTCCTATCTCTCCTTTCAATGATGACATGATTAGAGCACCTTATTCTTTACATTTGCAGCAACATCATTCGTTACCTTATGATGATACACATCTACATGGATGCACCTATGATGTTCACTGGAGTCAATTTAAGACTCATGGTTTTCCTTTCTCCTTGCTTAGTTCATTTGATGTTGGAGGAACTTCATCCAATACTTGGGTGAAGAGATATATTATTTCAACACATTCTTAATGGAAGCAACATCCTTTTTTATTTCTTGATGATAGACATATTCATGGATGCACATATGAGGCTTCTTTGAGACACTTGAAGTCTCATTGTTTTCTTTGCTCCTTACTTGGTTAAGATTTTAGTGGGGGTTCTTCATTCACTTATTGGATGAAAGAACACATGGCTGATTATTTTGATGCATCTTACCTTCTTTTGGAGTAGCATTATAGGACATGGGATCCTCACTTATGTCATTGGAGCAGATTTGATTGGTCACCTAATGCTTGTATGCACTTGGAAAATGGTGGTCTACTTACTTGGAGGATGCATACAAGGCAATTGGATCTAGGAATTCTCTTTCCTTATGATATGTGTTGGAGAACACTCCTAATTGTTGGAGTGCAATACAAGCAATGAGACCCTGAGATCATTTTTTGTCTCATTGGTTTCAATTTTGGGGGCATCAAGCGGTATGGGATATTGAGTCGCCACTTAAGAAGGTGATTGTAATCAGAGTAGTGCAGCAACAAGCATGGTGGTTCCTCTCTAAAATTTTATTGGAATCTTTAAGACTCAAAGTTTGGAAACTCAGTGGAAACTTCAAATAATTATATAATGAGCAAAAGGGTTGAAAGTTCAGATAGGGTTTCCAAAATATGAAAGAGATAACAATTAATTGTGCAAATTTTGTTTTGATGGATTTAATTAATATTTTTGGTATTTAGTGGTGATGTCACAGGATATAACAATATGAAAAAAGAAAATCCACATCTCTTTACTCTTGGAAATACACAATTGCAGTACATGCATCCCACTACTCAGAGTTTTGGAAGGAAAGCAGGTTCTTCAACATTGATCCGGATTTATGTGGGAACGAAACAAAAGAGCATTTACAAAATCAAATACAGAGATAGATTGCAAATAACATAGTGATACAGTAAACACATATTCTATTAAATAGCGAAAAATAGAACAAACTGTAAAATACAATAGCTAGAATGGTGGTAGCTATCTTTGAGAAGAGATGTGGCCGCTATGCTCATTCGTGCCAAGATAAATACAAAGAGAGGCCGAAAGGCCTATTTATCATAAGCATGAGGGAAAGAATCCCAAACATCCAAAAACCTAACCCTAGAAGATGAGCTGTCATAAAGCTTGCGGCCCCAAGGTGGTTAATTGAACAGTCAACTTCCTGGGGTCATAACTTTTGCATACGATCTCCATTTGGGGTGCTCGGTAGCCCATTGAAAAGGGCTATCCAAGATTTACAACTCTCAAATAGGGCCAAATGCATGTCGAAGGCACCCATTTGGAACCCATTTGGCCCCCCAAATCGCCAAAAAACGTCGTTTAGGGCCTCAAAACGGCTCCGGAAGTTCACGACCCGAAAAACTGCTAAAAATAGTAATTTACCAAAATCACTAGAAGACTGTTTTGGGCCAGTTGGAAGAGGTGGGCCGCCACCAATATCCATGTGGATCAATTCTCCCTCTTTAGGAAGCAATGGTCTCCATTGCGTCAAATCCCTTATCCGTCGAACTGTGTGTTGAGTTGAGCTCCTGGTGCGGCGTTTGTTGAAGCGGAAAGGTTGTCTTTCTTTGAAATCTTAAGAGGGTTGTAATTGTTGTTGTTGGATGCGCTAGAGCTGTTCAACAGTTTCGGTTGTTGTGGTATCCTTGGTCTGCACAGGTGTGGATGGTTTCCTTTTGGAGGAGCACCTTGAATGCGTGGCCTTGCATTGTAGAGGTACCCAAATAGGCGATGCTGCACTGAATTTGTACTCTTCTTGTTTCTGCTGAGTAGAAGGATAATGTGTAGAGGTTGTGGATGTCTCTACGATCTGATGTTCTCCTTTAGTGGCAATTGTGAATAGGGAAAATTTCCCAGTGTGGGAGATTATCTTCCTTCCCTGCTTGGTTGGGGTAGGTGCAACTATCTCTGGTATCCGATAGAGTCGTCCTCCCAAAGTGACAATGACACTGTGAGGTCGTGATTCATATACAGCATGATGCTTCCACATATATGGTTGTCCTAAAAGAACATCACATACTTCAAGTGGGGCCACATCACACAATACCTCATCTTTGAAGGGCTTTATGCTGTATGGTAGGTGACATTGATTACTGACACGGATCCTTCGTCCTTGGATTAGCCATCCAATGGTATATGGTTGCGGGTGTGGTGTTATCGGTAGTTCCAATCTCCTGATGGTTTCTGTTGAGATCAGGCTCTTCTGGCTGCTGCTATCCACAACAAAGTGTAGGGAAATTCCTTTCACCCACATCTGTGAGTGGAAAAGGCACTCCTCTACCTCCGACTCTTTAGGTTCCTCTGCTCGAATATGTGTGGTGGCAACAACGACACTGGGTTCTGCATCAATGATCTGCTTCCCTTTTTGCGTAGTTGTGAAATTAGGTTCTGATTCAGAATCAGAACTAGGATATGATTCTGAAGCTTTGATCTCAGCCATTAATGTTTGTTTTGAGTGATATTCATCAGTGTTATGCCAAGGGCTTTTGTGGAACTCGCACCACTTCCCGGTGTCCTTCTTCGTCTTTTCGTTACCCTTCTTCGCTTGTGGTTGGGACTGGTTGTCCTTTCCCTGTCCCGTGTTCTGCGAGCCAGAGTTTCCCTTGCCCTGCTTCTGCGCAGGTCCGAAGTCACGCTTGTTCTTTTGCTAAAATTTCTGCTCGATTTTGACAGCATATTGATAAGTGGATTCGAGTGGAGATATTTCTAGGAAATCCATCTCTGTTTGTATGTACCGGTGTAGGCCACTGCGATATTTCAGTACTAGGTTGCCGTTCGGAGTCCTTGATACCCAGCTTTGTGCGCAAGGTATGGAAGTTGTTGGTGTACTCCAACACCGTTTGGTCCCTCTATTGGTGCAGAATGGTCCATTTTGTGTACTGGTCATCATAGTTTCCAATAGGGTAATATTGTTTCCTTGACGGCATCTGTAAAAGAGGCCCAAGTGGGATTGGAATATTCAAACAATCCAGACTCGTCTGATGAGTTTTGCTCACAATAAGTTTCCCACCAATTTTTGACATGGGGGACGGCCTTGAGGAGCGCAAAGACGATCTTTTCCCTGTCAGAAAAATTGTGGACAGAGAAATACCGTTCTAGTAGATTCAACCATTTATCTATGGCATCGGCATCGATCTGGCCTTCAAATGAGGGGATATCAAAGTTAACTTGTACCTTAAATGGAGTCGCATCTCCGAAACGACTGCTCGTTGAAGGTGTTTCTGTAGTTATCGGCATGCATCGAAGGATCTGGGAGAAATTATCCATCATCTCGTTCCTTTGTCGCGTGAGGGCTTCCTCGAGCAACAACTGGATAGGATCTACTGTTTCGTTGTCTCTCTTTTCTTCCACCACGGGGGGCCGTTTGGGGCAGCGAGAGTGGTCTTACCCAAGTGAAACTAGTTCGAGACCCAACTCTTTGTATCCTGACCTCGTCGGGGACATGCACTGAGAAACAATCAAAGAGCAGACCGCTCTGATACCACTGATCCGGATTTATGTGGGAACGAAACAAAAGAACATTTACAGAATCAAATACAGAGATATATTGCAAATAACACAGTGATACAGTAAACACATATTCTATTAAATAGCGGAAAATAGAACAGACTGTAAAATACAATAGCTAGAATGGTGGTAGCTATCTCCGAGAAGAGATGTGGCCGCTATGCTCATTCGTGCCAAGATGAATACAAAGAGAGGCCGAAAGGCCTATTTATCATAAGCATGAGGGAAATAATCCCAAACATCCAAAAACCTAACCCTAGAAGATGAACCGTCATAAAGCTTGCGGCCCTAAGGTGGTTAGTTGAACAGTCAACTTCTCGGGGTCATAACGTTTGCATACGATCTCCGTTTGGGGCGCTCGGTAGCCCGTTGGAAAGGGTTATCCGAGATTTACAACTTTCAAATGGGGCCAAATGGTTGCCAAACCATTTGGCCCCCCAAATCACCAATTGGTTGCCAAACCATCTGGTCCCCCAAATCGCCAAAAAACGTCGTTTAGGGCCTCAAAAAGGCTCCGGAAGTTCAGGACCCGAAAAACTGCTAAAAATAGTAATTTACCAAAATCGCCAGAAGACTGTTTTGAGCCAGTTGGAAGAGGTGGGCTGCCACCGATATCCACCTGGATCAAACATTCATGTTTGAAATTGCTTGAGGACACGCAATATTGGGAGGGGAGGATTTGTCATGTCCCCAAATTTTTCATTGGGTCACAATGGCCTAAGCCACTTGGCCGTGTTCATGATAGTTTGTCAAATTGGTGCTAAGGGTCAAATAATTACCAAACATGATGTCCAAGTTAGTAATAATGTAAAATTAGAGCCAAATGGACAAGGTGTGTCACATGAAGAGAAAATTCCCAATTCAAAGTTTGTAATGTCCCCATCCAAATAAACTACCATGGAGGAAAAATTCCACTAACTTACTAGTTCCCTAGGTTGGGGGTGGAAGCATAAAAAGTTGGAATAAGGGAGCTACAAGACCCAAAATGACCTTAGATTTACACATTCACATTAAATGGGTCAAATAAATAATAAAATAAAATAAAATAAGGTGGCATTGGATCACGAGGGCAGATAAGAGGTTGTGGGACCCACATATGGTAATATTCCCCACTACACTTGGCATCATTCTCTCACCAATTCAAGTTTAAGGTGTAGGGTAACGTATTTGGGGGAGTTGAAGAGACATTATTCATGGCATGAATCTTGGAAGGTCGAATTGGAGTGGAAGAGTAACTCACATGGAAAAGGAAGAGGCATCATAGAGAAGTTGTGACACTTGTAGCTAGATTCTTGGGCATCTATGACAACGTTGATGGAGAATCTATGAAAAATATGACAGATTCAGACCTGATTGAAGACCTGTGAAACATATGACATATCAGGGCTAAAAATAGCCACCAAGAGGGTGCATAAGGGGAGTTATGGCCAGCCAAGATTCCCCATTTGAATTGGGGGAAGAGGAATGCAAGAGAGAAGTGGACAAGTGTCTTCTTTGAGAATCTCTCCCTAACTTGAGTTGAGTGAAGACTCTTGGAGGGAATTTGAGCTATGGAGTTCACATGAGGTTAATAAAATATGAGGATGAAAAAAGAGAGACACTTTTGGTCATTTTTTATTTGCATCTTTGCAATTTGGGAGAGCTTAGCTTGTCCTTGCACAATGGATGTTCATCCTCCTTGCCTTAGAACAAATTTCGTAGGTGAAATATTCCTATACAAGTTGGTTGGAGGAGAGTAAATTTAGACCTCTTAACAAAGATTTATGGATATTTTTTGATTTAGTTTCGAGCCCCCTTTGAGTTCGATTTCATGTCCTATCTTCTTTCTCTACTATCTTTCTCTCAAAACTCTCTCAATGTCCATGTATAAGTGTGATGGCGCACTCATAGCTGCATAAAAATTGTGTTGACTGATATTTCAAATCTATTGTCATGTTAATTGATTTATATCATTGTAATGAACTACATATGAGATCCAAAACTCGAGTTACCATACATTCCATGTAATATCTCCAAACAAAATCAAGTTTCGAGCTAGCCTTCCTCACTAGTTTTACATGGTGTTTCTATGATGAATTTGTATCTGTTTGATATTAGATATTTTCCGAGCTTTAGATTATGTTTAGATATGCATATGAAGTAATATGAATGACCCAAATTTTGTGTGTATACCCTTGGATGTTTTATAAAATTTTGTGCATTAAACTTTATGATCTTGTTGACCATTTTCTCACTATTTCGATGTCATACAACCTGTTGTTTTTTGGGAGTTGTAGTAGACCCTCAAACCTGATTTAATGATGAAATTGGGTTTACCTTGAGGTCCTATGTCAGTTCCAAGTCTTATATAAGAAAATAGGTAAGGACATATAGTGTTTGGAAGGGCAAAATGTCACTAGTCTAGTGGGGTTTTCAACTTAATCCAATTCAACTAGTTTTATTCCCCTTCATTCCTCCTTGATAATTGCTAACCCTGAAAGTTTCTAATGAGTGTCTAAAGGTATAAGGGTTACATTAGGGCGTCTTAAGTACTCCCAAGCCCCTCCATATAGAATTTGAAAGCATTTTGGATCATTTGGGACAATTTGGGGTTTCACCAGTTTAAGTTCGAAAATTTGCCAAAATGGAGTAATTTTCCAAATTAGGGATATTACAGGTTTGTTGTTTATATACATACAATCTATAATTGTTTAAGTCATTTTGAATTTAAATTTTGGTTGTTATATCTATGGCTTTGTATATTTTTTTATATAGTAATTTAAATGTTACGTAAATGTTTATTGATTGCAGTTTACTAGATTGTTGAATGAACATGATTTTCGATTCTCCACTAGTGAAAATGTAGAAGAGCATATTAGAGAGGTATATTTATTAAATAGATATATATTTTTATGTTTTAAATTTATATTGTATGATTTGTTAAAATTTCATTTAGGTAATTTATGTACATATTATTGTTAATGCATGGACACATTTTGAAATTGAAAATGGTTTTGTCCACATGTTCCTTTGCGTTCCAACTTTTTTGATGATATTTTGTCTCATGTAAGCATGTTTTACAAAATTCAATTTTTTAGTTTTGATAAATAAAGAGTTACCTAATTTTAGTTTATTTTACTCTCATAATGTTTTATTTAATAACAAAATTAAAATTTCAGGATACACAGGGTAGTATGGACATTGGCGGTGAGGTAATTGTTTATATTTTTTTTATTATTTTCATTTTTATTTTCATAAGTTTATTTTAGTTTTTGAATTTAGTTTAAAATTGTTTAATTAATATGAGATTCATAGTTGAATTTATACATGTTACATGTTGGGACTCGTCGAGAAAGGAGGAATACCGTAGCATAGGATATTGGTCCTATGATGGACATAGACATTGGTAGACTTGAGGTAATGTTGTTTATAATTTTTATTCTTTTCAATTTTATTTTCAAAAGTTTATTTAAGTTTTTGAATTTAGTTTAAAATTGTTTAATTAATATGATATTCATTGTTGATTTTATACATGTTATAGGTTGGGACTTGTCGAGACAAATGGAAGACCATAGTGGAGGATATTGGTGGACTCTGATTTAGAGAAAGTTTTTATTGTATTGTTTTGTTATGTTTGACTATACTACCATGTTGATTTTTCCATTTCAACTTTAGACTATAAATTGCATATGTATGTCTTGATACAAACATTGTAGTTGTTTTGGACATTGAAGAACTTTATTTTTGGATTATATATATGTGTTGAACTTACATATTGTAGTGGTTTTGGCTGAGAATTGTTTTTGGATTAATTACATAGTATACTTGTTTGATGAATGCATATCATAATTTTGCATGATGTCCATGGATGTATGTATTAAATTAAATGTATGAACTTTATGATTTTGTTTCATAATGATAGTCAATCTTATATCTAGTTTAATAGTATAGTTCAATTTTGTTAGGATTGAATCTCATTAAATGATCCAAAGCTTGTAGTAAATGGTTCTTGAGTGTTGTAGATAATTTCATCTAGTTGATAGTCATTTTTTGACGAACTTCTATTTTTCCAATTGTCCTTAGATACAATGTCTAGTTAAGTGGTTTAGTTCAAAAGATCTGTTATATACTGCATTATGTAAAAGATTGAATTTAATGCAAATGATTCAAGTACAATTTGAAACATATGTTTTAATGTTTGTTGTTGTTTAATGTTCAATCTTGAAATGTTATGAAAAGACATGTACATGTATATGTATGTTTAAATTAATTCTCTTATGTAAAAGATTAATTTCATTTTATAAATGTTTGTATAGGTCTAGTACATGTGTAAGTTTTATGTTTAGTGATTAATGAACTCCAATTTTTCAATTATTTCGTAAAATATGTACATGCTTCGTAAAATATGATGTCATCATAACTATGCTTAAATGGAAAATATATGGAGGTCATAAATTGAATTCAAGTTTGTTAAGTTGATTTGTAAGTGTGTTGTAGATTATATGTAATAAAAAAATATCATATAAATGGTTCAAAATTACAATTTTTAACTGATGTACGGTGCATGTTCAATTTTCAGGTAATAGTAAATAGTAGTTTGCGAACTATATATGTGGTTGAGATCATGGCAAGTGGGGATATAATTTTTTTTGTTTTTTAATCACAATCAAGGATTCCAAGTTTGTGCAGCTTATGCTAAATTAGAGAAAATGATTAAACAACAAACATATGAAAATTCATCTATTTGTTGTTTAATCATTGCTTCAATTTAGCGTAAGCTTCACAATCCCGGAATCCTTGTTTGTGATTAAAAATAAAATGATCATTATCTCCATTTTCTACGATTTTAGTTATGTGTTCAAATCATTGTTCAATTTCATGAATGAAATACGTACATACACTTGATTGACAATTAACAATATACAAATTTCAAATAAACATACACATTCTCTTCATACAAAAGTTAAATGTTGACAATATTTTTTTTAATAAATTGGAAATATCTATCATAAAATCACCATTTAAATTACATAGGAGCATGTAACATAGATCAACATTTAACAAGGATTAAGCAAGGACAAGATTAAAAATATGTCACACATTTGCATGAGTTCTTTCAACAATATACATTTCAAATAAACGTACAAATTTTCTTCATACAAAAAGTTAAATGTTGACAAAAACATTTAACAGATAAAAAAAAACTGGATCATGTAAAAGAGCCATTTAACTTATCTAGGAGCATATACCATATACCAACATTTAACAAGGAGTAAGCCAGGACAAGACTTTATAAGTCACTTTTTTGCAATCTTGAGTTCTTTCAACTATTAATTGACACAATGTAAAGTATATGAGAAGGTAGGACTATTATACGACATATTCAAGTAAATCTAATTAAATACATATACACAATCGACGATCAACAATATACAATTTCAAATAAAGATACAATTTCTTCATGTACAAAAGTTAAATGTTGACAAAATATTTTAACAAATTAAAAAAATCCATCATTAAAGCACCATTTAAATTCTAGCTTTAAGAGCATTCCAGACCAACATTTAACAAGAAGTAATCAAGTACAACTTTATGTCACATGTTTTTGGATGCATTATTCCAATTATTTTTAATTTAAATCAATGTACATGTACAAAATCAAACTTTACAAACCATCTTGATGTATTCATTTTTCAAGCTAGAAAAATCATCCCAAGAAAAGTGAGCATCACAAATTAGAGACTCATGGAGTAGGAGAAAACGATTAAAGAATGTATATTTGAACCGTTATCTTATAATTTAATATTTTGAATCTACAAGCCAACAATAAAATAACGAATTGAAGGGGGGCGTCATACCCCAACTAACCCCAAAATGTTTTTTTATCCCTCAACGCCCCCGTTGAAAAGCTTGTAGGATCAGTTTTTGAAAGATGATGTTATAGGCAATAAATCTTTGCTCTAGGTTTGGCCTTGTAACACTGCAAAAATTCTGTGGCTTGACAATCAACTCGAACTGCACAGGCCATGTGCTCTTCTAGAGAGTATGAAAAACTCTTACAATATTTTAGGTACCTATAAAATTACACACACATCTAACAACAAGGACATCAAATGCATCCCGGAGGCAAACACTTTTGTCTTGCCTTGTTCAAGGAATATTAAACAATGTTTGGTTGAACATTCAATTCAAATCTAATAACAATAGAATAAAATATATATCCAATATATATGTAATGCATAAGATGGATAGAGTTTGTAATATTTTTTAAAAACATAGTAATGGAAGGCCGCCCTCAATTATTCGTTCATGATCAACTTTGGACATTTTCCATCTCTTAGTTTTTAATCTTTTTTTCGATGGAACTTGTGTTAATTTTATTCGAGATACACATACTAAATGACTAAATTGACAACATATGACATCAGGTTCATAATCTTGAAAGTAAATATAATTTTTAGTTTCGTGAGTTTGTTGGAAAAAAAACATTTTAATATGATGGATCCTCTCTCATATGTAAATCCTTTGTCGTCGTAGTCCTTCAATAAATTCATCTTTCTTTTAGTGCATCACATCAAATAATATTTCACCTTTTCTTTGTTGTCTAAGGGTGCAATCACAATGAAAACATCTACTGTAGTCAAATTGATACATTAGGGTTTTTAAATGCATTACCAACTTGAGAAATAATTTGTATTCTATACAATGAGGAAAGGAGGGTACACTATTTATATTTCTATGTATCTAGAGTCGATGCAATCAGTGATCAAAATTGACAAATGCAAACTTAAAAAAAATATAAAAATCGTCTTTATGGCGGTAGATCAAAGCTCACTCTTTATCGGATAAGTCATCCGAGCCATATGAAGGAATATTCTAGTACATAAGGGGATCTAACAATGAAAAATCAACAAATAATTTGTACTCTAGATATACATATTTTATATGAAATGAACAATGAATGTTTTTAGTTTATTATATTACCTTCTCTGACAAGATCCAAAATTCTATCGCCGTCAGATGATACTGCTATTTATTCTGATTCTAATTCTTCTAAGCTTGCAAGTGGCATTTCCCCCTTTGGATTAATTTCTATGTGTTTCCAATTTTTTACATAGTTGTTCATTATGTTTTCCTAGACTTCCGTAGATTCAACGTTTTCAATGCAAATATGACAAAAGCATGATTGCTTTCTACTGTCAAATGCAAACACGTTTTGGAAGTATTTTGTTTGAATAGAGTGTAAATCTCTAGTCCCGTGTATGGTGCCAGCTTCGTATGGGTTTGATCTATCTATATATTGGATTCCAATAAGCCAAAAGAACCTGTGATATGACAAATCACAAAGGACAACTTTTAATGTTAGTGTATATAGTTTAATGTTAGACTTGCAAATGGCATTTTTTTTAAATTAACAATTAATAGAAATAAAAAAGTTGTGTACATACTTGCGCACATCTTTTGAATGTTAATTATAGTCATGGATTAGATGTAATTGACACCATTTGACAACTTCTACAGTTGAATGAAATCATGCGGAAGAATGGTTCATTTTCCATCTTCTAAGTGCTCTTTTTACACATGCTCCTACACCATCGACATGTTCACCTTTTCCATGTCCAGTTTCAAAGAAATTCTAACGATGTCTAATGTTTGATGCTTTATGAAGCCGACATAACCAAAATAATATCCGTGAAGATTTAAATTTTCCTGCACATTCATTCGATCATATCCAATGTTCATTGAATTTAACTTCACGTCTTTTTAATGATACATAGAAAATATTTTCAATATAATGCTGTACAAAATATGTATCGTGTGTACGATCATCGCTGATATAAAAATGATATTCTTTAATCACATCTCGATTGTCACACGTGATTTCAATGCCATCAACATTGTGTTGAGAATGTCTATATAGAACATGGACAAATATTGAAACTTGATTAGAATGATAGTATTCACTTTGTATATCCTTTTGTGTAACAAATGTGTAGTTTTCTGCAAAATCAACCACAAACAAAATTGTTTCGGGTGGAAAAACTTCGCGAGATTGTTTGAATTGAAGGTATTTCCATCGTTCTCTATGTGAATGCTTGGTGTATTTATAAATTTCATTTTCAAATTTCTTCAGAAAACCTGTCACACATATTTTATCTTCTCGCAAATCAATCCGTCTGGAAAGCGCATCACTGGAACTTGTAGCATAATTGATGTATTCATATCTTCTCCAATCAATGGTTACATTTGACAGTGACTGATCATTATCAATAGTATATTTATTGTGTAATAAAGCTAGATTTCCGCAACTATCACAATGTTTTCCATTGACACATTTCTTATTGTAAAATAGTTCATCGTGATCTCTTTCACATAGAATTTCAGATATGAATTCACGTATTGTGGGCGGAGGTGGTGAATTTGGACAAAATGTTTTACCAAATTCAATAAAAGCATCGTAATATTATTCCAATTCCACATGATAATGACAACAACATCTGTCATGAATAGTAATAGGTCTAACATACCATGGTTTTTGTTGCACACATTTAGTGATTGGCATACTAATTCCATGATGATCCTCCTTGAATTTATTGAACAATTGTACTTGTGTCATTTCCATTATATGTTTGGCATGGATTTCGTATTCATTTCATGATACTCTTTGTCGTATCACATCCCTTGCATTTGGTGAAACTGGAGCATGTGCCAACCAATATTTATGTACAATATCTTTAACACCTTTTCTCATTATATCTTTGTAAGTCTGTCTACAAATAATTGCCCAACAAGCAAGTTCATCATTTTCATCTATTTGCAATATGAATTTTTTTTATGTTTGTACAATGTCTTTCTTGCGGTTCCTATTGTTTTTTCTAGTTGTGTTGTCAAACGTTTTTGTCTAGTACTAGCTGGAATTATTGTTGTTTGAATTGCTCTACATGCAACTTTGGTATCTTTCTTCTTGGATTTTCCAATTTTTTTTATTGAATCGCTTATATTTTCTATCACATTATGTTTCACCTTCGACACTTTTGTTTCCTTGTGAATACCCAATAATGACGTAGCACCTCTTAACTTCTTGGACACTAATAAACATCTCAAAATTTGCGCTTGTCCTACTATTGAATATTGTTGGAGAACATCATCATAAATTTGCGTAGCATGATATCATGCAATGTGTATGGCTATTTTTTCCCAATTTTTGTCGCAATCAATATTTTCCAACATTTCATCATCAATGGTGAAAGCACTTATACATTCCAGTTAAATTTAATTTTACATAAGTCAAAAATTACAATTCCTTATAAAAAGAGAACTTGGAAAATATATGATATATACAAACCAGGTCCAATTTCTTGATCTTGAACTTGATCTTCAATATTGAATTCATCAACATTAGCATGTAAATTCCTATTTACATCTTCAACAATGGTCTCTTCAGGTTCAATTTGTTGTTCTTGTACTCGATTTTCAATATCCATTTTATCAACATTATGAAGTAAATCTCTATTTACATCTTCAACAACTGTCTCTTGTGTATGTGCAAGCCTTGCTTTTTTGGCATGATATATGAGTCTTTCTCTTTCCCTATGAGCCTCATCATCTTGTTTACGATCACTTTTGGTTTGGTGGTTTCTTTTACTGCCCATGATTGTTTAATTTGTAGAGGTTAAATTAAAGAATCAACACTTTATAGTAAAAAAAATAAAAATCTAAGATTAAAAAACAACTAATTTTTTTTAGTCTTTCAACCATTTATAAAACACATGAAGAGAAATTTCCTTTGACACTTTTACCTTTTTTTTTATAGAAAAAAATCATCTTAAAAAAAATCTAAAGTGTCCTTGAGTTTTGACAAAACACCTTAACATAATGTCTTTGGGATTTTGACCTAAAAAATGTTTTTGACAAAAAAAATAACCTTAAAAATCCCCTTAGAGTCTTTGAGCTTTAAGAAACAGTTTAGAAGAAATTATTTTCAAGAGCATTTGACTTAAAAAAATGAGAAAAAATTCACCTGTCAAATAGTCACTTAGATTCTTTCAACCTTTGAGAAAACACTTTAAGGGAAGTTGTCTTTGAGTCGTTCACCTAAAAAAAAAGTCATTGAGAAAAAAATCAGCTAAGAAAAAATGTTTGACTTTTTCAATGTTTAACAAATCACCTAAAGAGAAATTGCCTTTCAACCTTTCACAAAAATATTTACCTATGAGAAAAATATCATCTTGAAAAAAGTTCTTATCCAGTCTTAGAGCGTTGAAAAAAAAAAGGTTTAAGAGTTCAATTGTCTTTGAAGTTTTGACCTAAAAAAAAGAATTAGAAAAATATCACCTTAAAAAACTCTCTTAGAGCCTTTGAGAGAAATTGCTTTTGTGCCTCTATGAAAAAAATATTCTTAAATAAGTAAAAAAATAATATTTAAAGAAGTCTCTTATAAAAAAATCTCTTTAAATAAATCTCTTACAAAATTTATCTTTAAAAAAAAACCTTAAAAAAAATCTCTTCAAAAAAGTCTATTAGAAAAAAAATCTACTTACTTTCAAGAAGTTTCTTAGAAAAAAACTCCTTAAAGAAGTCGCTTAAAAAAAACTCCTTAGAAAACAATCTGCTTTGAAAAAATACTCCTTGGAAAGAAATCTCATTTAAAAAAAAACTTCTTGAATAGAAATCTCCTTTGAAAAAAACACCTTTGGAAAGAAATCTCCTTTGAAAAAACCCATTAAAAAATCTTTTCTAAAGACCTATATGAAAAAGAGAGATGCTAAATTATGACCTCACTTAGTCTTTATTTATACAATTTCAAATAATTTAATTTCTAAAAGTGAGGCCCCATTTTTCCCGTCCGACGGTATTTTTTTTGCGTTATATTTTTCGTTCGAACAACTGATGTTAATTTTAACGGTTTGAAAACATAAAATAGTTGTTCAGCCAAATAGTTGTTCGTCTGAATAACTGATGATACCTGAAAACTTCATTTTTCCAAGATTCTCCAATTTCAAAAGGTAAAAACAATCTCCTGCACTGCAAATCAACTATCAGAACTGATACCATTAGTTTCGTCATTGAATCTACTTTCCGTAGGTATAGATTTTGTTGTGTTTAGTTGAGATCTGATAATTTTTTATTTTTATTTTTGTTAACATGTGTCCATTTTGGTTTCATTGCTTTCAAAATGCAATGAAATGAAAAATCAATAAATTGAAAAATACACAATAAAAATATTTGAAACAAATATGGGGCAATTCATTGGAGTGTCTAATTCAAAAGGGTATTCTTATATTTTTTAGTTTTCGTGTAAATTGAGAGAAATGTCCCGTCAAAATAAACATGTTGAAATTTGACAAGCTTTCTGCATTGATCCAATTCAAAAAATTATAATAATTAGTATATATATCCATTGGTTAGGAAATTTTAGTCATGAAGTAATACATTATATGTAGATTGTCGTAGCAAATTTTGTTTTTTACAAAACACAAGTTTACCAATGATTTCAGGCGCGTAAAAAAATATGACTATTTATTAGTCCTTTCATTTTATAAGAACATACTATTAAACATTTTCCAAATTGACATATCAAATCTGTTGAACTTTGGTTGTCATTGATGTCAACTAATGTCAAAGAGGATGTCAATTGAATCAGTTTGAGTCATTGATGTCAATTGATGTCAAAGTGGATAAATATTCCTACAATAGTTTGAAGAAGTATATGGAAGCCACTTTGAAGTAGTATATGTGGAAGATGGTGAAGGATATGGATGCCAGCCTAAATAAGTATATCTAGAAGATGCATCCATTCTGAAGGTGTGTGTTCAAGGATACATCATAAAGAAGTGCATGAGGAAGAAACATCATGCATGTCCAGTGTGAAGAAATACGTAAGGAAGGACGTACATCATGCATATCTAGTTCAAAGAAGTACATAAGTAATGTATCCTACTACATGTGGTACCTGTGCAGATATCAAGTCCACGAAGTCATACTCTCTCGAGGTAGCAACCAAGGAGTTGGTTAAGCAAAGGTACAAATGTGCAAGCAAGCTTGAACATTGTATGGTCAAAGATCAGGAGTGCACAAGCAGTATGAAATGACTTATGGTTGAACAGTCATGAAAGCATGCAAGTCTCACCAATCAGAAGATACTTTCAGTTATTGAAGTAGGCACAGGTTCCAAGAAAGGTGCTGTGGTTGAAGTAAGCATATGTGCAAATTCCACAGCAGATGACACATCAAGTGCGCAATAACCACAAGTAATGGTACCGCAAGGGTCAAAGTCCCACCAAGTAATGGTACCGCAAGGGCCAAAGTCCCACCAAGGGTCAAAAACCTATTTGTAAAAAGAATCTCCCTGATTATATTCATATATTCTATAACTGAGTCAGATTTCCTCATGAATGAAAAATCCTCACAGAATTGTAGATACCAACACCCAGTCTGTCTTCGTGTTTTTTCATGTAGATATCGAGCTTTTAGAGTATGTACTAAATCATGAATAAACTGGTGGACCCAAAATTCTAGATGTAACCCATTAGCTTCCCACTGTTGCTCACACCGATCAATATGGACCAAATGGTCTATATCTCCATTATAAATTTATGTATCCTAGTTGGTTCCCCTCGCTGCTTTGGAGGAAACAAACTAGTTTGTCATAGTAGTTAAAACCACACCTGAATTAGGTAGGTTATTCCAATGCATATCCCACCATCTTGTTGGATACCCCATAGTTCCAGATCCGAATTAGATACTTTCTCCTCTTCCATAACATAGGTGTTCAGATATTCCAAGAATCCTTCTAAACTGGGGACACCATCATATACTAGAGGGTATTTAACTTCTACACCAATCCATCGAATTGACTTTATCATTGCATAATTTTGAGAGAAGAGATCATGTTTCATGTTTTTCCATTCATTCAAAGCTTCCTTGGAATCACTATCAAAAGAGTGGATGCTTCTCCAACTCATTGATCCATCCACTGCATGATTCACGTAGTCGTCCCTTTTTCCCGTAGTCAACCTGTAAATATTATCCAAAATATCCCTCTCGATGATCTCCTGAATAGGTTTGATATGCGTGGGGCCTTGATGAAGATCAAGAGGTTGTGTAACCCTCATATGATCTGCCTCAAACACCATAGTTTCTCTTTTTAGTTCTATCACACCATAATAGTCATATGCCCATTCCATTCCTATCAAGGCCAGATAAGGGTCGATTTAACCCATAATCTCGATCACTTCAAAATCAACAAATGTCTTAACCCCTGCTAAATCCACTTCTACATTCTCTAGGAGGCCTATAGGAAAGATGTGATACTGTTTCTCCATTCACAACTGAATAGGTTAGTAGACTAGGGGGGATTCCCATAGTCTCCAAGGATTTATTTGGAAGGAATTTGACATTAGATCATAGATATAGCATCACGTTATTGATATCATGCCCATCCACCGGGGCATCAAGCCTGAATTCTTGGTCATTTCATTTCTTTCTTCTCATTCTAACAATAATGGTATGCCTTTTCGGAAGAGGAGTGTAGATCTCCACCTCTTCATCTTCAACATTAGAAAGAGTGTGTAGAGTTTTCGTCAACTTACAATTCACACTTTCATTCTTCAAATTTTCTACAATAAGGTTGAGCCAAAGGGTGAAGGGGTCGATTTTCCTTGAAGACCTCAGATCCAAATTTCTCCTGCAACTGCCTAGGGTTGGAGTGCCACTTGTACCAACCTCCTAGAGTGTCTCTGCAACATCCCTTTCCTTTGGTGTATAAATATGCTGGAACATATCTATAGATTTAGTAAAAATATCCTTTAATTGTTCTGGGTCGAATCTAGGTGCCTTTGTATCTGCTCTCCGAATGTATGGAGAATATGGATTAGTCATGTCTACGCCTATTATAGCCCCTCCATGGGTGATAGCAAACCCAACATCATTAAAACCACTATAGGGCGCCTCAAAGTTAATCAAATTAGTTGGTCGTCGCATCTGGTCTTCTCATATCGTGATAAGCTTTGGATAGTCTTCAGTGTTGTAGTTGTTAACTTTACAATAAGTACCAACCATGGTTTTCTAGGAAGGGGGAAATCCCTCGCAACATGTCCCAAGCCATTAGAGTTATAACATTAGATGGCACCTCCTTGTCCTCCTCCTCGTCCATGTCTTCCTTGACCTCTTTCTCCGCTACCTCCTCCTTGCGGCTAATGCTGATCATATACTAAAAAAATGGATCAATCCAACCTTTCATTCAGGGAATCCAAGGCTTTGCATTTGTTTGTACTATGCGCATTTGAACCACAATATTCATAATGTACTATATTTGGAATTGAGGAATATTTTTGTAGGATGGGTGAAAGTCACGGAGGATGACCAAATACGTTACAGATATCACAGTATTCATTCACAGAATAAGTTTGATCTTGTGGAAACATATGGTACATGGGCCCATGGAAGGGGGTTGTTGATAAAACTTGTGCAACTCCCGCAATCAACCTCCCTCGAAAGGGATCTTCATATGGGTTTATTCTTCCCCGTAGTTGCAGAAATTCTTACACATGGTGTCCTTTAATCATGCATCTCATACACCAAATTTTCTCTCGATTTGGTTTTGGTGTAGACAATTCCTAGATCTTATTTATTAGTGTGGTGATCTAGGTTTGTACCTAGGACATGTCCAAGGTGGAAGAAGAAGCCTCCATATGGGATCCACCTAGGTAACTAGCCATAGATTCAATCTTCATGGCTTGTTCAAGATAAGTTATTGGCGAATCGATGACTTGTTGTGATAGAGGAATTCAATTTAATGACAATAGACCAGGGATGAACCACTCCTTGTGATGTGAATCATGCACAGGGAATGAGAGTTTCACCAGGACATCTTTGAATCGTTGTGCGTCTTTCTAGGAAGAATCTCCCTGTATCTGACATATTTCCTTAATTTCCACAATCCTTTATTTTGTCCGACTTTGGCAATTGAAATTAATCCAAAAAAACTATTTTACTTCTTGTAATGTCAATGGAGGGGTGTTGGAATCCCACCTCTCTACCAATTTCATATACCACAGGATTGCTCTGCCTTGCAATGTGGTTTGAAATTCAATCAACTTCGAAGTAGCTAGTGTCCCTCTAGAGTTCCAAATGGATTCACATAGGGACCAGTGTTGTCCTTCATTAGCTTTTCCCTAGAAATCTGGGTAGTTCATAAATGAACCTCCTTGTAACTTGACCATTCTAGTGACTAGGGATCCCACCAATATAAATCCTCTAGAACCATGTTGTAATACTATGTTTGAGGCCACGCTGTATATGGAATGACTATTACTATTTTGACTATTTGCGACTAAAGGTTAACTGTTGTTACTACTTCCACTTACTTTTGCACCTACTTGTATACCACCTATTTGATCGTACCACGGTAAATGTACAAAAAAACTAGAAAAATAAAATACCATATTATGGAGAGGTGATTGGGGAGTAGCTGAAATCATACTAATGTTGTTGCTTCCAATTTCTCCTTCTGTGATCCAAAAATCAACTAGAGAAAATAAGTACACAATCCACACAATAACATAAGATATACCATGGGAAAACCCACTATGGGGAAAAACCCATCCACAAATTAGGACTATGCCTTGTTCTTTATGTAAAAATGAAAATACAAAGGAAATGGTACTCTCTATGGTGTTACATATGACTCTACGGCTAGAATGGCTACTGCATGATCTCCTATCTCCTGTTTTCTGCTCTAATATCCACTCCAGTGTTGTTTCTCGACTATGGAACAATACAATACATCAAATGAATGGAAGTTGTTCTTCTCCTAATGGCTTGCAACATAGCCTGATAGATATCTAGGGTTAATTTTAGGGTTTTTGTATGCCCCAACTCCTAATTAGGGTTAGGTTTTTGGACCTTATAGATTTTTTTTGAAATTCCACATGTGACTAGATCCATATGTGTTGGAAATGAGAGCTGATGTAGAATCCACTCAGTACCATTATGGTTAACTGGATAAGTCAACTTGCGGGAGGCATAACTTCTTCCTAATGATTCTGTTTGAGGCGATTTTTGGACCATTGGAAAGGTCTTGATGTGAAGAATATGGAATATTTGTACAAAGTAAGGTTTGAGAAAAAATGCCATTTAAGACCTCAAAATGGCCTCAAAAATTTTCAGATGGTTTTTGACCCCAAATCTGAAAAGTGAGACTTGCCCCTAAAATGGGCCCTACAAGTCGATTCATCCAATATTCCAACCCGCAAAGCTCCAAATAGGTGAAAAATTATGTATTGATCCATTTCAAATAATTCCACAACAGAGGGTGTTTCACTCTCAAGCATTTCACCTTTTTTCATAGGTTAGGATAACTATGACTATTCCATAACTTCTTCTCTAGCTAATATGGAAGGTTGAGACTACAAGCTTGAGTTCCACAACTCATCTTTTCATGTTTTGAAACTTGCTCCATCCATCTTCATTATTATCACCACTTTGTAGCTCGTCCTCTAGCTATGTACTTCTCTTTTTTGCATTCTATGTCAACCTCTCCCAACACTTTTCACACATTGTTTCTCTCCTAGCCATACACTCAACCCTTGCGAGATCACCAAAGTCACCCCTTATATCGCCAAATTTTTATTTTACACGACTTCATAGCATCGTTCTCGATCACTCTCCTATGGTGCGAGGGTTTCCTCGACCATGTAGATAATATTTATCAGTAAAAACCCGAATTCTATCATTCTAAATTTAATCCACATTGGAATCTCCTTTAGTAGTATTCCTCGAGCTCCTTTCTTGAGATATTCTTCTGCCTTTGAAACTGAATAATTATTTTCTTTTGCAAACTCTACATCATACCCAACAAGGGTGTATCTACCTAGAAATCAATAGCTCATGTAAGTGCGGTATCAAGCTGATGTAGGGCTGCTAGATCTCATGTGGTCCACTGAATGGTTGTCCATTTTTGTCCTTCGTGTTAAAGGGCTTCCGCAAGTCTCTTAAACCACTTGTATATAGTTATAGGGAACTCACACCACGAGACCAGCTCGTACTGATTGAACTCAGGTATCTCTCAAATATTAAATATATTCCACCCTCGCAGTCGAGCTTCTTGCACTGTAAAATATTCAAAACTTTTCTCCCACCAATCTTGTATTTGTCTCTTCAGGATCAATGTATCCATGTAACTAATAAGCTCCCATTGATAACTAGGTCTCAACAATAGAACCATTTATTGGCACAAAATCTAGACGAGGCGAGGGTTCTTGCACACGTGCCAACAAAGGGGATTGTTGTAGTCTTGAGTGCTTGAATTTTCGATCATCCCAAGGGAATAAAGTCTCACATAAATTACCTCCCAGACTTGTGTGCGATAAGGAGGGTTAGCTTCAAAGGTAAAGTGAGGGTGTTGTTCGCAATACTTATTGGGCTAATCTCCTACAACACATATTCATCATATCACGTAGCCATCACATGTAAACATAAGTACACATCAAGAAAATAACAATAGATATAACCCGCATTCATATCATAGCACACACATAATTTTGAAGGGGGACCAAACATCTTATATTTCTTTATTCATATAAAAGGGGGTTCATACAATAACAGTCTCTACGACTGTTCACATTCATTCCTAGTCCGCGGAATACAATCCATCGCAGATCTACCCTGGATACATATATCAAAACCCACATGACCCATAATAACCCATTACATTACCCATATGGATATGCTAAGATACAATAGGAACTTGAAACAACACCATGCAACATCCCTCAATTACCAATAGCCGTCAACTACAATCAACAACAACAACAACCATAATAACGATCCTTTCTTTTCCTTGAGCCATGCTTTTATACTTGCTAGTGTGGTTGTTTTTGAGTTTGTCAAGATGGTTATGGGCTAACGGCTTCTGAGATGGAATCTTTATGACGTTCTTTACCTTGCACCACACTTGCTTCTGCAATATCCGCGTTGTTGATTACATCTTTCTTCCACGGGTTATCCTTACCAAAAACGAAGGAGCCAACATTGAGAATCCAAAAGGAGTCTGATTTTCTTTGAATTGATATAGTATTTCCATGTACTAAGTTATCAAAACCATTAAGTTGATCATTTAGCCAATGTGACCTCCCATCGTGAAGGTGGAACTCTTAGAACAAAAGAGGGGTTATCCTTTTCAATAATTCCTTCATTTGTCAAGAATGAATAAACCAAAGTTTTGCAGTCCTAAGTTTCTAAATCCAAGCCAAGTGGTAGGTTGAATTTAAGATGGGATGAGTGACCTTCTCAATTGGGTATTATTATGGATTTGGGTGCAGGTGGGATAATGGAAAAGTGTTGGGTTGCCTCTATTTCTTCTTGGTGTCTTGGAAAGTATCAATCCATGCATGATCTAGGAGGTGTTGCATTTTATTGGGAGTGGGAATTTGAATATAGGGAGCCTAGCAATGGTAGCTTTTCAATTCTTTTGAGCTGCATGATTTTCCATCATTCCCATCTTTGCCTTTCTCAACCTTTATCTAGTGTTTATTTGGAGGTGTCCCCTCTTAGTCTTAGCAAATGTGGAGGTTAGTTAGATTGATCCTTAGCATAATTATAAAATTTTAGTGTGTTTCGTGGTGTTTTTTGTATCAATTTGGTATAAGAATTTCAATGGTACCTAATGTTGGCAGAGGGCCTTAAAAGGGGAAAGTGGAACTAGTTTTGTTAGTCTCGATGGAGTTTGGATCTCATGAAATTCATAATAACCTAGGGCATAACCCTTTGTGTGAAATTATTGCCATCCACTGTGTCTTATGAAGATAAGAGAACCTTATAGTAGATAGTAGGACTTCTATTTTCTATACTACATGCATAATTCACGCGGAGGAAAATCACATCAATGGGTATATAGTCATGATGGATACCTTGTTATAATAGAAGAGAAAAATTGACGCATTAGACACTAAATGCAATATGTTATGACACTTGGTTTCAAGTCTAGATAGGAGTTCTTTGTCAATTGTCTCCAATTTAAAATGTCAATAAGCCTAGTTGTTGAAAAAATCAAAGAGGAGGAGTTTATTCACTAGATGCTTGGTGATGGGGACATAGTTGACCAGGACCCCAACATTCTCTTGTGGAACAAAAGAAAACACGCAACACAAATGTTTTTCACTGATTTAAAGTTTTACCATGTTTTGCAAAGTAATTGCTTGATTTTAGATGTACTATTGGTTTTATATTAGTAAAATCTTTTAGACATACTTTACCGGAATAGAAAGTCCTCCTATGAGGTGCAAATACTTTTTAATACAAATTTTAACTATTTTAATTTAAAAAAACATATTATACACACTTAACTTTGAAAATAAATTTTCACATGAATATTTATTTATTGTTTAAAAACACAAATCCAAAAGTTATAAATAAAAAAATATTCTTGTGCAATTGATTCAAACTTAATTAACATTAATTTTGAAATTATAAAATAGTTCTATTTTACCAATTTCAAACAAAATACAATAAATTATAACTTCAGGAATTGATTCAAACCTCAAACGACATAAAAATTACATTAAAAGCATTAAAAAAATTAATTAACAAAATCTATTTAATTATGACATTGATCAAACTTCCCAAAAAATAATATATTTATTTTTTAATCCATTTAAAAGAAAATAATAAAAAATATTAATTAACAAATTCAGTTTTAATCATGATATTGATCAAACTTTTAAAAAATATTACACTTATTTTTTTATCCTTTATGATTCATAAATATAGGACTAAATAATTTTCTTTTGAGAAATGTGAATCCCACGCCGATTAAATGGAATATTTTATCCCATGATTGAGAATTCTAGGATGAGAATTTTTTGTCGCTTTATCATTATTAATACTACATCTTTGGTTGAATGAAGACGTTTTATTCCTCCCATGATCAATAATAAATCTTTGGTTGAAAGAAGATGTTTTATCTTGTCTACTACTTCGTACATGGTCGGTCTACATGATGGGTTTTGCTTAACACATGTATCCAACCTCTTTTAGATGGATTAAATGTCGTAATTTCCACCCAGCCTCTTATGCACGTTTTAGAATTTCATTAAATATTCAATATCTTATTAAGAAGTCAATTCCTTTTTAATATAGATGCTTTAAAAATGAAGAATCTTATTCCTCTAATGCTACCAAGAAACCAAAATAATTAATAGATTGATTAAAATTAAAGCGACATGTTAGGTTAATTAAGTGATATTCAAGTAGTTGAATCAAATAGTACATGGATGTTCAAGTCTTAAAAGACTTATTAGCATAATAACTTATCAAAGCTCAGTCTTCTCTAAATCAAACTTTACAAAAAAAGACAATGTAACTTTCAAAACCATATTATCAAAATATGACATCTAGTAACAGTCCCCGAATAGATTATCATTCATAAATACTTAAAGATCCCATATCAAATATGTGATGCCCCTGAAATTCTTCCCACACAATGGCTCCTTCCTCGCCTTCCATAGCTTGTTTTGACAGTTTGTCCGCCAATGAGTTATGCTGCCTGTAGATATGCTCAAAGGATATGTTATTGAAAAGTTGAATTTCTGCCATGATCCTATTGCACCAGTGAAGAAGAGAGGTAACTTTTAAAGTGTATTCTCCACAAGCCCATTTTATGGTGACCCTTGAATCCCCACAGACTTTAAGGTCCCCAAGACCAAAAATATTTGCCACTTTCAATACACACCAGTGAGCAAGAAGCTCTCCTTTCATATTGGAACCAATTATTAAAGATACTAGCTGGACTCAATTTTATGTTTTATACTATATTATATTTGTATTAAGGTACTTTCATTAACTTATTATATTGTATATTAATATATTTTATTTTTAATTAAATTAACTAGGAAGCAACTCAATCATGTCATATATCAATCTTAGGTTGTTTGGATGCTTAATTATTTTTATAGCCTTCCTGAATCGTCATTTGTAGTACCGATCCTCTTTTGCAAGGATCTTGGTTTCTTCAAGGCATACTTGGTTTTTTCTCTCGAAGGAATGCTCTACTAGTGCTGAGGTAGAAATTTGTTCATTCTTGATGTCTGCCCCTATGCAACGAGTGCCATGTTTCGCCAACATAGCATTTCCCACAAGAGCACATAACCTTGTAGACATCTTTGTATCAACAATATCCAATGGTGTCTTTCATGGGTTTCATTTTCTATCTAAAAGTCTATGTTGGTTTGAATGCGGTTGAAACTTTTTCCTTCTTAGAACCTTTGCAATTTTGTCACTAACCCCTCTAATGTAAGGAATGTAGGCTCTCTTATTAGAGTTTTGACCATTTCGAGCGTGAGATTCCGTTTCTTCTTTCCCAACAACTCTTCTAATTTCCTTATTCGTATAGCCTAAGTTTATAAACACTTAGGTTAGATGGTTTTTCTCTTGTTCACGATGTTCCTCTTATAAGATTTTTATGGCTCTCATAATTGGGGTGTTATGAACCCCAATATTTTGATAATTGTGGTGATGTGAGTCTGCATGAATATAGTGAGCTAAGTGTTAGTTTTATTCCCAAAGACTTTATGTCCAAGAGTTCCATCTTGCTTCCTAATAACGAGTACATGTAGGAATGGAATGCTTCCATTTTCTTCCAACTCCATGATGAATTTTACGTCTTTAGAGCAATTGTTAATGTGCTTCAAAAACTTGTTCAATTCTTATTTTCCACATGGCCATTTTACATTAGTGTCATCCACATATCTTTTCCATCTTGTTGGCCTCAAGGAGTAAGTTTCAAGAGCTTTCTTCTCAAACTAATCTATGCAGAGATTGGAAACTATGGGAGAGACGGGGGAGCCCATTGCTACAACATTGGTTTGTTAATAGAACTCACCCTGGAAATTAAAGGTGGTCTCTGGGTCCATCACATCGAAACTTATGAGCATGTCCTTAGAATCTACTTATTCATATTTTATGAAATTCATGGATTCATTGAAGTCTTTTACAAATGAATATGTGCTACCTACCAGGGGATCAACAACTTTTGCTATATATTTTGTTAGCTCTTAAGTTTGGGATCTAATTGTGTTGACATTTGACCTACAGGGCCCAAAATATGCACTCTTCCAAAAATCCATAAAGAAGGGGTTCCCTTCACAAATCACTCCCAGAATCTACGATCTTCTAAAAATCCATAAATAAGGGGTTCCCCTTAGGCCGACTGTCAACACAATCAAATCCCCAACTTATGAGCTAGCAAAATATATAGAAAAACTATTGGGTCCCGTAGAAGGTAGCACATATTCATTCGTAAAAGACTCTAACAAATTCGTGAATCTCATAAAAGATGAGAAAGTAGAGCCCGAGGACATTCTCATAAGCTTTGATGTTGTTTCACTCTTCACAAGAATTCCTTTGGATGAGGTCTTGCTAATAATCAAAGAGGTGACACACCCAGAGATGGAATACTAGCAGAAGTATGTCTTTGCTCAACCTTCTTTAGTTTCAAAGGTGAGTTCTATGAAGAAATCAATGGCATAGCAATGAGCTCCAGGGTGTTTTTTAAGGGTTCTAAAAGTATACCTAAGTAGTATTCTAGGTGATTATTTCAAATTTGAAAAAATAATTTATATAGATAGGTAAGCAAATATTATATATGAAATGTACAGTTTACTACTGAAATCTGTAATTTTTTGTGAATATTATAATAAAACAACATAATTTATGGAAATACAGGTGATATTGGAGAGCAAAAATGACCAATTAGCAAATTTATGTTTTGAAAACAAATCCAAAAAATAGTCAATTGGTGAAATTTCGCCCTTACAAAATACCCTGATGAGCTCTTCCCTCTCACCCATAGTTTCTAATCTCTTCATGGAGAAGTTCGAGAAGAAATCTCTTGAAACTTACCCCTTCCGGCCAGCAAGATGGAAAATATATGTGGATGACACTAATGTAAAATTCCCATGTGGAAAAAAATAATTGAACAAGTTCTTTGAGCACCTTAAAATCCGCTTTGAAGACATTATGTTCACTGTGGAGTTGGAAGAGAATGGAACCATTCCATTCCTAAATGTACTCGTTACCAAGAAGCAAGTTGGAACTCTTGGACTTAATGTCTCTATGAATAAAACTTGTTGGTTGTGGAGCCTGATCTTCCAGTCTCATAGATGGTGTTGTTTCAGCCATGTTTGTACCCCAGGTCTGGTTATGATCCCAGCACGCGCAACTGGGGGTCCGCGGGGGTTTGGGGGGCAACGCCCCCGAAAGAATTTTTTTTTATGGGTTGTTTTTTGGCCAACAGATTACGGGCCCATGGTTTTGGGTATCAAGTGGTATTTTCCCATCATATTTCCCTTTTAAAAGGAAGACATTGTAATACGGCTGTGTATGTATTGTAGCATTGTAAGATCTATGATATCGTGCAAGAGAGACTGAGAGAGAGTGAAGAGGAAGTTGCAGCGGATGTGCTGCGGGTTGTATCCCTTCATTTGCTAGATGGTATAATAACAAGGATTGGAAATTTCTGTGTGGACGTAGCCCATCTTGGGTGAACCACGTTATATCGGTGTCTCTCTTGTGATGTGTTTGTGTAATTTATATTTGCATCTTGTTTATTGTTATACCTCCGTGATCCTGTTTTTCTAACAAAACTAGCATTGAGATCTATCTTCATGTAGACTTGCATCACCACCTTTCTCAAAATATTGGGGTTCTTAACACCATAGTTATGAGAGCCATGAGAATCTCATACGGGGAGAATCTTTTTTAAGCCCTATATATTGTAACATTACATTTATATTGTTATATTTGTATTATCTTTATTGGTAAGCTAGGACCTTAATTGTAATTGTAGGGTTGCCTAGAATTTTAATTGTACCCTTTGTCACACACACACACACACACACACACACACACACACATGAACCTTCTTTAGTATTATCTCATCTTTTCTTGTATTTAGTACATTGTATAAGGAGGTTGCCCCCTCGAAGAGGCTTCTTATTCATCTAATTCTTCCTTATTAAGGTGTGGATTACTCTCTCTTGGTTATTTTATGTTCTTTTGGGGAATTTGGTGCATAACATTTGGTACCAAATCTTGGATGCTTTCAAAATGAGTCACCTTGGATTTTTCGCTATAACTCTTTTTTGGGATGTTTTAGACAAAAAAAAGAGAGGAGCCATATAGGACATACTTAAATATCCATGGTATTATTTTCAGATCCCAATTCATTATAGTTTCGTAGTTATACCTTGTAGAAGTTAGGGTTTATGACTAGTCCAAAAACTAGTCCCAACCATGTGTTCTGGGTAAAACTGTTATATATGAAGCATGGAATATCTGAATTGAGTGAGACTTGTTTCATATGAAATAATACGTATATTAGTATTTTTTGTATGATTTTCAGGTCTTGATTAATTACAGGTGCTAAGTTATACCCCGTGGAAGGTAGGGTTTCTAACTAGTCCACAAACTAGTCTCAAATAGGTGTTCTGGGTAAAATTATTATATCTGGAGCTTGAGAGATCCAAATTAAGTGAGACATATTGCATCAAAAATAATACCAAACTTATTATTGGTGGTATCAATTTCATAATCATATCTAAAAAATTGGACACATGGCAGGCCGTACACTATGGCTCTCCCGAATAGGAAAAAATAACTAGTTTTGGGAAAGTTACCACAACTTTTTCTTGGCACGTCAAAATTAGCTAAAACCTATAGAATTGTAGAGAATACATACCATGATACTATAGGACATAATTTCAGACTTAGATATGCCAAAATTGCGGAGTTACCAGTTGGAAGGTGGGTGAGCAAGATAGTCTCCAAACCAGGGATTTTAAAGGTATGTTAACTTGAACTTGCATAAATTTTGAGTGGAATATCTAATTTGTGTGATTTGAAAGGTGTGGTAAACAATAAATAGAGAAGAATTGTAGTAAATATCATTGGGATCAAATGGAAAAAGGTGTGGAAAAAAAATTTACACCCATTAAACCTCTTGAAAGCTCAACCATGCCTCATGAAGGAAATGAATAAAAGAGTCACGATCTATCCAAATTGAATGAAAAATGAAAGGAATTGAATGATAATTTAGTGAAACCTTTTCAATTGTTAACAAAAAAAGTGATTTAGAAAAGGAGTTGAAAAAGAATCTTGAAAATATGGCTAGTAAAGAGGCCCTTAGGGAGATGGCTGGCAAAGAGGATCTCAAGGAAGTGGCCAAAAAAAGGATTTCAGGGAGATGGACATGAAAGAGCATCTTAGGGAGATGGACATCAAATAGGATCTCAGTGAGACAGTTGGAAAAGAGGATCTCGAAGTTATGAAAAATGAAATTTTGAATGTGATGGGGCTTGGCCTATTCATTGCCAAGATAAGAGGTTTGAGTCCCCGACATTTGACTATTCATTGCATCATCATGAGTTCAACTACAGACCAAGGAATTACTTCATTCCCAAGATTGATATGATAATTTTTGATGGAAATGACCCAACAATATGGATATTCCAGATGGAACAATTCTTCGATCTACACCAAGTTCCAACTTTACAAACGGTAACTATTGCATCCTTATATTGAGAACCTAATCAATTTGTTTGGTACCAATTATTTTCTGAATGTAAAAAGGACTCTATTATGTCTTGGTCTATATTTATGGACGAATTGATATCACATTATGGGGATATTAACAATATCACGTTCTTTAGCTTATTGATAAATATCAAGGAAAAAGGTCTAGTTGTAGAGCACCTTAAACAATTTTAGATGTTGAGTCTTATTGTCAAGAACATTCTTGAGGATAATTTGTTGTATCTCTTTATGGGAACTCTAAAGGAGAGCATTCAACATGAGGTGCGTCTCTTTGAAGCTAAATCATTTTAGAATGCTTTTAGTTTGGCAAGGAAAGTTGAAACTAAAAATATGGCTACTAGAAGGGCTGCTACTAACATCTATAGAGAGGAGGGTGTTTCCTCCCCCAACCATAATAAACCTAGAAGGTTGATGTCTCAGCAATCAGAGGAAAAGGGAGCAAAGGGACTATGTTTCAATTGTGACATGAAGTACAATGAAGGGAATACATGCAATGAGAAGAAACTATTCTACATAAATTGTGAAGAGGAAGATGATCCAGAATCAGAACAATCTCAAGAGTTAAATCTAGAAGATACTACTCCAACCATATCTTTCCATGCATTGGTCAGCATTATCATGTCTCAAACTCTTAAGATAGAAGGATATATCAAAAAGAAAAAAGTAACATTGTTGATTGATTATGGTAGTACCCATAACTTCATTATCTGCAAATTAGCCAAACTTCTCCATTGCTTTGTATATCCAACACCGAAATTTCAAGCAGTGATTGTAGATGAAGGTACCATAAATTGTTCAGGGAAACACCATAGTTTTAAGCTTACTATGGGGGAATATTTATTGGATAGTCTAATGATTGCAATCCAAATGGGTGGTTTTGATGTTGTACTAGGGGTCCAGTGGCTATAATCATTGGGAACAATGACTCTTAATTTTCATGAATTTTTCATGAGATTCCCTTCAGAAGGAAAGGAAATTGAACTTAGAGGTATCCCATGGAAAGCCTCTAAAGTGATAAGCTCTAATATCATGACAAAATTGAAAAAAGAGGGACACCATGGAATAATTGCACAATTGTGTTCACTAGATGTGCAAACATTGAAGTCCTCTAATCCAGTGGATCTCCAACATGTTATTGACAAAAAATACAAGGTATTTGGAGAAATTCCTAAAGGAATTCAACCTACTAGAGATCATGACTATGATATTCACTTGCAACCAGGTAGTGTACCACCTAACATCAGACCCTACAGGTACCCATATGCACAAAATAGTGAAATTGAAAAAAATGGTTCAACCTTCTTTAGTTTCCAAGGTGAGTTCTATGAAGAAACAAATGGCATAGCAATGAGCTCCCCCCTCTAACACATAGTTGTTAATCTCTTCATGGAGTAGTTCAAGAAGAAAGATATTGAAAATGTTACCCCTTGAGGCCAACAAGATGGAAAATATATGTGGATGACACTAATGTAAAATGGAAACATGTACAAGAAGAATTGAACAAGTTCTTTGAGACCCTTAAAAATTGCTTTGAAGACATTAAGTTCACCATGGAGTTGGAAGAGAATGGAAGCATTCCATTCCTAGATATACTTGTTACCAAGAAGCAAGATGGAACTCTTGGACATAAAGTATTTAGGAAGAAAACTAACATTGAGAGCTATCTTCATGAAGACTCACATCACCACCTTTCTCAAAATATTGGGGTTCTTAACACCCTATTTATGAGACCCATGAAAATATCGGATGAGAAACATCTTGAAGAAGAGACAAAACATCTAACAAAGTGTTTATAAGCTTAGGCTATAAGAACAAGGAAATTAGAAGAGCTGTTGGGAAAGCAAAAAGGGGATTTCGCTCTTGAAGTGGTCAAAACTCTAATAAGAGAGCCTACCTTCCTTACATTAGAGGGGCATCTAACATAATTGCAAAGTTCGTAAGAAGGAAAAAAGTTTCAACCTTGTCCAAACCAATGAAGACTATTAAACAAAAAATGAAGTCCATAAAAGACACCATTGGCTAGTATCAATACAAAGGTGTCTACAAGGTGATGTTCTCTGGTGGGAAATGTTATGTTGAAGAAACAAGATGCTTTGTTCGATATAAGGTTAAAAGAGAACAGAACAAACATACAAAAATGTGCGAATTTGTACCTCAATACTAGCAGAGCATTCCTTCAAGAGTATACACCAAGTATGCCTGGAAGACACCAAATAAATGTTATCTTCATAAGTTGGGAATGTTTATTGAAAACTTGAATATTTAATAAATAAAAATTATAGAATTATTATTTTAGTAATTTTTTAATGAATACAAATTAAAAAAATATTATTTTAATAATTTTTTAACTAATTTTTTTTAATAGAATTAACATTATGATGTATAGACTAATATGTGTATATTCAACATTTTTACTACTAATAGTTCTCTTAATAAACTAGTTCATGTTTATTAAAATTTTGAATATTTAATAAATAAATTTAATAAAATTAGCATTACATGTATGAACTAACCTTTGTTTATTCACATTACGCCGAGAGGCGCTCTACAACCCAGTATGAGGGAGATCTTGTTAGTCGAGTGTTTGTCGATATTGTCGGCCACAAATAACATTTGTATGAGGGAGATCTTGTAAGTCGAGTGTTTGTCGATATTGTCGGCCATAAAAAAATTAATACAAAGTAAAACGTAAGAAATATTATGTCCGCCATAAACAAAAAAGAATAATACAAAGTAAAAAGTAAATATGAGACTTAAACTAGAGACTTTAGAGCTTAGGATTATGTGATAAATATTATGTTGGTCATAAACAAAAAAAAAATACAAAGTAAAAAGTAAATATGAGACTTAAACTAGAGACTTTACTTTTTACTTTTAATACAAAGTAAAAAGTAAATATGAGATTTTAAAGTGTTTGTCCAGTTTGTCGAGTAACAAAATAATACGAAGTAAACAAAAAATAATAATACAAAGTAAAAAGTAATAAACATTATGTTCGCCATAAACAAAAAAGAATAACACAAAGTAAAAAGTAAATATGAGACTTAAACTAGAGACTTTAGAGCTTAGGATTAGGTGGCTCAGGTATTGCACTCAAGGAGTTATTCAAGAAAAGGTTTGCACCTCGGGAGATTTGATCCCTCTCGACACTTAATAGCAATAGCAATACCACTTAATCTACAATAGAGCCTAGGATTTGGATCTATGCTGGTTATTAATGATTTGCTCTATCCTTCAACTGGATCCAAATTAATAGCAATTGTAGATAATCTTATCTCAAATTACATTCCACATAAATTATCATACAAACTTTTTCTTTACTTAATTTTTTTAATACCATATATATAATAATAATAATAATATTGAACATATATAAAATTATATTTGTTCAGATAAGTAATATATATTTTTATATAAAATTTAGATTTTAGTTTTGAGATAAAATCTAAAAATTTAATCCAAAACCACGTTTTATTGACCAAGAGGTTGGTCGCAAGAATCTTGAACTTGTGAAACTCACCCTTCAAAATCTTTATTTCCAAAATATTTTGACGAATGCTTGCTAACCAAGTATTTGAATAAAGGCTGATTCACATTATGTTCGCGTCTTTCTTTTGGTAACACATGTTTTCGGGAATACTTGCGTATTTGAGATCAAATTTCTTTCTCATTTTGTATTATAATAAATGAAATTTAACACGTCATTTGTATACGATTAACTGTTACAATTCTTTGCAATATTAAAATTTGAAATCCAATCCACTTGACTATTACAATGGTTAGAATCATTTTATTGAAGTTTTCACTGATTTTGAGGCTAAGATTCAATGGTGGGGTTTAAAGGTTGACCCACCCAAGTACCAACTGTGCTGTGCCTCAAAACCTCAAAACCTCAAAACCTCGTGTCAAGATTGGTCTACTTCACAGTGACAGTCCTACTTGCGACTGGACCATCCTTGTCCTAAGACCACTAAGACTGGGCCTGTTCGTGGCTTTGGTTAGTATACGCCCAGTCGAAAGCCGGCCATTATACCACCGCGACGCGACCTTAAGCGATCACCATTCACTTGTTATGCGTGCGAGTCCGACTATAAGTGGGGCATCTGTGCGATCTCTAGGAATTTAACAATCTTACAATACTGCAACGATGGAAAAGACGGGTCATGCCAAATGGGCCGTTTGGACGCTTTTGATGCTCTTGAGTTTATTGTCTCTGAAAGTCTTTGCTCAACCAGGTATTATTCATCATTCTAAAACAATTTACAGCGATCTTACTTGCAGTTTTTGGGTGGTGTTTCCTTCCTTTTGTTTAGTCTTGATCATTGAATCGTGTTCTACGTGCTCATTTAGTGTTGATATTCATTGATTAACAAGATATTCTTTGATCATTTAATTGAATTTTGGGGTCGCAGGATTCTTGAGTATTTCTTGCGGAGCCCGAGCAAATCACACTGACGGAAACAATATAACATGGGTCCCTGATGAGAATTACATAGACACTGGCGAACCAGGATACACAGGCGAGTCTTCTCAACAAGCTTACGGTTCTTACTGTTAGAAAATTACGATTCTTTACATGCGGAATAAACTTTAAAGAATCGACAAGAATGAATAATGTATGCTGTCAGGATCATACCTCCAGCCATTGATGCTGCTCACACTCTGGTTTGAGACTTTGCTTAAGGCAACCGTTCCGTATGGCACTTCCAAACTCTGCTCACTCTGGATTGATGGTGTAAAAACTGAAGGAGATTGAGCTAGCGAGCTTGGGACCAAACAGAAGTCTTTATAGCCCAGCTTCCATCAAGCTTCTATTGGCTATGTGTCAATTGTTCCACAGATCAAGATAGAGAACCGTTGAGGGAGTTATGGACCATTCCAGGAGCTCTCAACGAGAAATCAGTTATTTCCTTAATCAGTTGAGGAGCTGTTAATATTCGTTAAGAGAGCTTACATTCTCCCACTTGGTCCATACTTCCAATCTTAATGTCTCATCTTAAAACGCATTGATAATCTGTATTGAAAATAGATACATGAATCATGGCGATAAGTCCTCTTAAGACGAGTATTATCTTCCATGTATTACTATGTATTTATTTCTATTAGAATTTATGTGGCAACAATTTCTTAATGAATAAACCTTATGTTTATTCTTGGTCCTATACAGATGAATTCTCTCAATTAAATTAAGGTACACATAAGTATGAGAAAAAACATCACAATAATAACATTGTCCATACAATGAGAAACTACATAATGGAATCAAGTCCCATATTCAATACATGATCCTTGAATTTAAACAGTGGCATGCCCTTAGTCAAAGGATCAACAATCATCAACTCAGTGCTGACGTGCTCAATGACCACTTTCTTTTCTTTAACACGTTCCCTTATAGCTAAATACTTAATGTCAATGTGTTTATTTCGACTCCCACTTTTGTTGTTTTGGCCATAAAAATAGCAGCTGAATTGTCGCAATACATTCTTAATGGCTTAGAGACAGAATCCATAATTCTAAGCCCAGAAATGAAACTCTTAAGCCATACACCATGTAAAGTAGCCTCAAAACAGGAGATGAACAAAACAACAAATGCAATGTCAGATCTTGTGCAGACTTGAGCATACATTAGGCTTCCGACAACATAAGCATATGGAATGTTCTTCATTTGTTCCCTTTCAAAGTCGTTCTTCGGGCATTGGTTCAAATTGAACCTATCACCCTTCACAATGGGAGCTATACTTGGTGAACAATCCTTCATCCGAAATCTCTCTAAAATTTTATTAATATAGGTTTCCTGAGATAGACCCAAGATGCCTCAAAATCTGTCTCTATGGATCTTAATGCCAATGACATAAGATGCCTCAAAATCTGTCTCTATGGATCTTAATGCCAATGACATAAGATGCCTCACCCATATCCTTCATAGCGAAATTTTTAGGGAGAAATTGTTTCACCTCATGCATAATGTTTCACCTCAGGTATATACATTGATCCATAATGTTTTCTATAAAACCGAAAGAAGAAATTACATTATGAAATTTCAAATACCATTGGCGGGATGCTTGTTTTAAATTGAGGCCTTAAAAATAAAATTTCATGCTTTACCAATGTAAATTCATGCTTAAAATTGAATCTAATGACATAAAAATTCCCTGTGGGCTAAATTTTCAATTCAAGCAGATTCAATGATTCTTTATGATAGAATTGAACTTCATGATAAAACTATTAATTCATAATTCCTGTGGGTAAGTTATGAATAATTTAATATTTTATCCTAATTAATTATATAAATATAATAAAAATGCCTGTGGGATAAAATTTATTACATTTAGTATAATTAATTACAATTAATGTCTAAATATTCTTTATGTGATCCTACTCAATCATAATATATAACATTATTTAATTAGAGATGCTGTGGCTATTCTCTAATCACTAAAAATTATATGGATCACTAGACATTACTAAAATTAACTTGATACTAATCATGCAAATGAAATATATATTCAAGTGGTTTAGGAAAAATTCCTAATTAGCACCCTAGCATCATTACACAGGTTAAAATAAAAATAAAAATGCTTGGATAAACATATAGATAATACACATGAAATGTAAGAGATGCGATCGCCCCTGCATAACATGCAAAAATAAAGCACACAGAAAAAATCACAAATGAGATGCAATTGCTATCGAGCAATGCCATCGTATATTGAGATCGAACTTCGACCAGTCGGTATAATCAAATCTAGGATGCTCCTATATCTATAGTTCTTGTAGCTTCAAGAAAAACTATAGAAATAGGAGCATCCTAGATTTGATTAAAGAAAAGAAAGTGGTCATTGACCATATCAGCACTGAGTTGATGATCGCTGATCCTTTGACTAAGGGCATGCCACTGTTTAAATTCAAGGATCATGTATTGAATATGGGACTTGATTCCATTATGTAGTTTCTCATTGTATGGACAATGTTATTATTGTGATGTTTTTCTCATACTTATGTGCACCTTAATTTAATTGAGAGAATTCATCTGTATAGGACCAAGAATAAACATAAGGTTTATTCATTAAGAAATTGTTTCCACATAAATTCTAATAGAAATAAATGCATAGTAATACATGGAAGATAATACTCGTCTTAAGAGGACTTATCGCCATGATTCATGTATCTATTTTTAATATAGATTATCAATGGGTTTTAAGATGAGACATTAAGTTTGGAAGTATGGACCAAGTGGGAGAATGTAAGCTATCTTAACGAATATTGACAACTCTTCAACTAATTAAGGAAATAACTGATTTCTCGTTGAGAGCTCCTGGAATGGTCCATAACTCCCTCAATGGTTCTCTATCTTGATTTGTGGAACAATTGACACATAGCCAATAGAAGCTTGATGGAAGCTAGGCTATAAAGACTTCTGTTTGGTCCCCAAACTCGCTATCTCAATCTCCTTCTGTTTTTACACCATCAATCCAGAGTGAGCAGAGTTTGGAAGTGCCATATGGAACGGTTTCCTTAAACAAAGTCTCAAATCAGAGTGTGAGTAGCATCAATGGATGGAGGTATGATCCTGACGGCATATATTATTAATTCTTTTCGATTCCTTAAAAGTTTATTCCGCATGTAAAGAATCGTAATTTTCTAACACTTACTTGAATAGTCTGCGCTACTTCCCAAAGACTCTCAACAAGTCTTGCTATCAGTTGCCTGTGATCCCCAATGTGTCTTACCTCTTAAGAATATGGTTTTCCATTGGTAATTACAGTGGATTCCAAAATTTACCCGAGTTCGCTGTGTCTATTGAGACGATGGGTTTTCTGACTCATATGAGCGGAAGACAACATAGTCAAAACCCATCAGGTTTAGAGCTAATCTTGGTTAGATCTGGAAGAGTGTTGTATATTTGTTTGATCAGAACCTCCGAGACTGATGATCCCTTTATCTCAGCTATCGAGCTGAGGTCCCTCCAAAATGGAATGTATCGCCAGGCTAAACAAGGAACAACATTGTATATATTAACCAGGAAAGATCTCGGCGGAAATTCATTGATTAGGTGAGCATTTTGCTATTATGTTTTACCTACGTAACTCTAACCCTAATATAGTAACACAATCACATAAATCATACTTTAATTTAAGTGTTATTTTTTTAAAGTTATTATCAAGTTGTTTATATATATATTGTTTATTTAGAATTTGGAATGACTGTCATGAAATCAATCTCAATTTTGACAATAAACTTGTCTTATCCTCTTAAAATTTTAAAATTTAGGAAATGTATAGATACTAATCCATCCAAAATTCTAAGATATAAACACCTATAAGTCTAACCAGTTATAGTATTGACATTTAATGCAATCAGAAACTCATCTCTGTTTTGACACTCTGTTTTGACATAGTGTCATGATAAAATATTAAAGTAAGGTCTTTAGAGGTAGGTTCAAGAGTTCAATTTTTTCTTAAAATTCTTCTTATAATTTCAAACTCTGGTATCTCTTCTTTTAAGCGATTTTTGTGTTTCTCTTTATTGGTTTCTTATAAATGTTACAAGGCTTAGGAAACCTTTCACACCGATACCAGATATCCCGAAAAGAAGTTTGATGTGTGTGAAGGTCAATATTGATACACTATCAGTTGTGATATTAGGTTTTTGTTATTGATTCAGCTGAATAGCTTTGTATGGTGATTTAAGCAGGTATCCTCAAGACAACTTCGACCGTGTCTGGCATGTAGTTAATAATTCTAGTCATGTACAGTATGTAATCTCTCATGAGTCCATTTCATCAAAAAATACTAAAGACCTTGCTCCAAATGCTGTCATCCAAACGGCCTGGGTTATGAACGTGGACATCTTTCCAATCAATGTAGGAAAAAGCTATGGAAAGAAATCGTTATTGATGCTATATTTTGCAGAGATCGAGAGGCTAAATATATCTGAAACGAGATCTTTTTACATCAAAATACATGGGCGAAGGCGGTCTGATATAATTACTCTACTGCCAAGTCGCTCTGCCTGTAGAGCTAACAATCCAGTTGAAAGAGTCAGATGAAACGGATGACTTGAAATTTTACCTGGTTAAGGCCACTAACTCCATCAGCCGTCCTATAATTAACGCTTATGAGCATGATTTGTTAATTGATACTGAACGGGAAACATATTCACACAATAGTAAGTGCCCTTACTGGATTTTTCATTGATCCTGATATTATTATTAAATGTCTAATCAGATCGTTCTTAAAATGCAGTTGTAGCTATTGATGCTATCAAAAGCAGGTTTGGGATAAAAGAGTGGATTTCGGATCCATGACTTCAAATTATGTATATATACCACGATTTTCTTCTAGCTGAATTAATCAAATTATGTATAAATACCATGATTTTTTGTTGACCCAATTCACTATACATAAGCTATAATAGCCCGGGGTTGTAAATTAAAACCCTTGAATAATGTAAATCTCTTGCGCAAGAGTTGAATAAAAATAAGGAAATTATGTATATGGAAAGAAGGATTCCCCAATGCAAAGAGAAAAAATGTTGAATTCACATTGGATTGAAACCATTCGACTTTTCACTTATGGGCGGGTGCACAAAGTTTCTCCCCAAAAGTGTTTCAACGGGGCCGCGCTAGTAGGGAGAAAACGATGCGCACATGCGCTCCTGTTAAAATTAAAAAAAAAATAGGGTACAGTCTTTGTAATTCTACCCTTTGCAGCTGAACGCGAATCACTCTCCGTGTGCGCGTCGTTACAAGCCACCAAACTCACCATTTCCACTCCAAAACGATCTAAATAATATGGTTTCATTGTGATTAGAATACAAGATAGGGTTTACGCTACCAACTAGGGTTTTTAGGATAGGCTCTCGTGTTTCTAGGATAGGCTCCAAGCTCTGGGGTTACCAGCTTAATGTTGAACTCCACTATCATGACAACATTGTCACCAACACCATGCCCACTACTACAATCACCATCAAGCCTCGTCATCCTCTTGCTCATGGTGCCACCATCCCCATCCCCATAAATCATCCGTCATCCACCATCAACCTAATGCACTTTGTCTCATTGTCATTGTCACCATATCTATGCTCATGGCCATTATCACCATCGTCATCATTGTACTCATTGTCACCATTGTCGCCATCATGCTCATTGGAGTCTAGGCCATTTGGCCTCTTTGCTTATGTATTTTGGGTTAGATATGGATTGCACTTGATTTGTTTTTAGTTGTATGCACCCTTGCTATATACATGTTAGAAACTTTGCATATAAGTGCATAATTATTTGGATTCAAAACTAGGTTTTTTAGGCTAGGGTCTGGGTTTCTAGGGTTTTCCCATAGACACTTGATAGAGACCCTTTCAACCAGGAGTGTCTCTATCAAGTGTCTATGGGAAAACCCTAGAATGGACGTGGAGTTGGGAGAAAGGAGTCGATCTAGGTCAAGAACTTATGGAGTTCCCCACTATGTGTAGAGTCAATGAGACAACATTGTTTTTTTTTTGCATTTGAACTTGCCAAGATGGTAGGCACATGGTAATCCCCACATATATATAACTTATTCTCTTACATTTATTGCATTGATCAAGTAACAGCTCACCATTGTGTTATGAAAACATTATCTTAATGGAAAAAAAAACTAATAATATCTTTCAACAGTTCAATGAACTTAACACATGCATGCTAATTTGATATCTAATTTAAAATTGTGTTTTTTTCAACTCCAAGGGTTCATACCCATTGATCAGGATTATGGTTGCAAGGAAACTATGTTGCAAGGAAAAAACAAAAGTTAACAAAATAAGTCAAAATTTGTTTGAATAACCTCTGTCATAATAGTAACATGCTACACATATCATCAATGTAAGCCTATGAAATTTTCACAAACTAAGAGGAAGTCTAATAGATCCTACACATTTCATCAATGCTACCGTATTTCATCAAATGACACGCACATGAAATCTATGAAGTTTGGCTGAAGTGTGCCTACTCTAGCATGCTACAAACAATGGAAAAGTATCAAGTACAATGGCAAGGAATGCATAAATAAAGTGCAACAAATTCATTGGGCCTTCATGTACATATGGTCAAATATATGTAACACATATACCATAGTTTGTAAGAACCTAGTTTGTTCCAATATGCTAACCAATAGCTGGTCATTAATTCACTCTCATAAAATCGTTGAAGATATAAACCCTATCCTTACTAAACACTAGTATGTAAGACCCTGGTTTGTGCTTTACCTCTTTCATATGTCCATTTTCCACTTGTCACAATGCAAAAGTAATCATACAGAATCCATGGAAAATGAAATACCTAACTAGTTTAATGATATTCCTTGATAATGTTGGTTTGATGAAGGAAAATAAGATGTTCATGGTCCTATGTTTGTAAAAAGGATAAATTATCCTCATATAAAAATGTATTTAAAATTGAATGTTCTTGATTGATACAAACAATGATGTAATGGTTGTTCATTATGACTTGGCAAGTATTCCCCATAACTTGATGGAAAAGTTTCATGGTGACTTTGATCTAACAAAGCTAGCAAGGATCAGAGGGATATCATCGATGAAACATTTCCTCCATTTTTTATTTGGAACTTTGAATTCTTAAAAATGACATTAATTACTCAAAATCCAAATATAGTGGAACAATAAGGAGTTTTTAAATGACATGGAACACTAAGGACATAGAAATATACCAAGGGTGCAGTGTGGTAGGTTTGATTTCCACTCTTTGAATGTCTAGTTTTACAATCAAAATCGAAATTTTTCAAAGTTGACCTCCATGTGCAAAACTGCACACTCCCTTACAAAGCAAAACCCTAGTTTCAAAAATTGACCTAAAAGTTGACACTTGGGCCATGGGACCGGAGGAGAGGGAAACCCCTAGCACTATCCTGATGTCCCAAATCCAATGGATTCTATGGTTTGTCGATACGAGCCACAGTCATAATTCTATGGCTCATTCCATCTCACATCCAAAAGGCCTTCAGGGACACCTGTTGGATACCTACCGAGGCCATATAATTCCAAATGTGCAACAAAACCTGGTTCCAGGGAGTCCTGCAAGTGTGAATAGGAAGGTTCCAGCTCGGAATGCTATCCATAAGTCTTCAGTCGATGATTTTTCAAAGTTGACGCCCATGTGCAAAAATTGCACAGTCCCTTACTGAGAAAAACCCTAGTTTCCAAAATGGACCTACAAGATGACACCTGGACCATGGGACCGAAGTAGAGGGGAACCCCTAGCACTATCCCGATGTCCTGAATCCAACGGATTCGATGGTTTATCGATCCAAGACATGGTGGTCATTCTATGGCTCGTTCCATCTCATATCCAAAAGACCTTCAGGGACACCTCTTGGATACCTACCAGGGCCATAGAATTCCAACCGTGCAACAAAATCGGGTTCTGGGGAGTCCTGCAAGTGTGTCTAGGAAGGTTACAGCTCGAAACACTAGCCATAATTCCCCGGTCGATGATTTTGCAAAGTTGACCCCCATGTGCAAAAATTGCACACTCCCTTGCTGAGCAAAACCCTAGTTTCCAAAATGGACCTACAAGTGACACTTGGGCCGTGGGACTGTTAAGATCCTAGTGGGCGGCCTTCACTAACATCTCAAGTTTTTGGTGTAATGGTTCGTATCATCTGGTATCAGAGCCTCCACCAAGGTTCAAGTCACAGAGTGGGTGGAAACGTCAGCATTGCAGTGTTCGCCCGAGGCTCGTACGGCTCAAAGGGGACACCACCGTACGGGCGCACATCCAGCCCAGAGTCTGGACTGCGGAGCGTGGTGGGATGTTAAGATCCTAGTGGGCGGCCTTCACTAACATCTCGAGGTTTTGGTGTAGCGGTTCGTATCATTTGGTATCAGAGCCTCCACCCAGGTTCAAGTCACAGAGTGGGTGGCAACATCGGCATTGCAGTGTTCGCACGAGGCTCGTACGGCTCAAAGGGGACACCACCATACGGGTGCACATCCAGCCTAGATTCTGGACTGCGGAGCGTGGTGGGATGTTAAGATCCTAGTGGGTGACCTTCACTAACATCTCGAGGTTTTGGTGTAATGGTTCGTATCATCTGGTATCAGAGCCTCCACCCAGGTTAAGGTCACAGAGTGGGTGGCAATGTCGGCATTGCAGTGTTCACCCGAGGCTCGTACGGCTCAAAGGGGACACCACCGTACGGGCACACATCCATCCCAGAGTTTGGACTGCGGAGCGTGGTGGGATGTTAAGATCCTAGTGGGCGGCCTTCACTAACATCTCGAGGTTTTGGTGTAATGGTTCGTATCAGGGACCAGAGGAGAGGGGCACCCCTAGCACTATCTCGATGTCCTGAATCCAACAGAGTCGACGGTTTGTCGATCTGAGCCATGGTCGTTATTCTATGGCTCATTCCATCTCACATCCAAAATGCCTTCAGGGACACCTGTTGGATACCTATCAGGGCCATAGCATTCCAACCGTGCAACAAAAATGTGTTCTTAGGAGCCCTGCAAATGTGTCTAGGAAGGCTCCATCTCTAAATGGTAGCCATAATTCCACGGTCGATGATTTTGAAAATTTGACCCCCATGTGCAAAAATTGCACACTGCCTTACATAGCAAAACCCTAGTTTCCAAAGTGGACCTACAAGTGACACTTGGGCCATGGGACCAGAGAAGAGGGGATCCCCTAGCACTATCTCGATGTCCTAAATCCAATGGAGTCGACGGTTTGTCGATCCGAGCCATGGTCGTCATTCTATGGCTCATTCCATATCGCATCCAAAAGGCCTTCAGGGACACCTGTTAGATACCTACCGGGGCCATAGAATTCCAATCGTGCAACAAAACCATGTTCCAGGGAGTCCTGCAAGTGTGTCTAGGAATGTTCCAACTCAGAATGCTATCCATAAGTCCCCAGTCGATGATTTTGCAAAGTTGACCCCCATGTGCAAAAATTGCACACTCCCTTATTGAGCAAAACCCTAGTTTCCAAAATGGACCTACAAGTGACACATGGGCCATGGGACTGGAGGAGAGGGGCACCCCTAGTGCTATCTCAATGTCGTGAATCCAACGGAGTCGACGGTTTGTCGATCCGATCCACGATCGTCATTCTATGGCTCGTTCCACCTCGCATCCAAAAGGCCTTGAGGGACACCCGTTGGATACCTACTGAGGCCATAGAATCCCAATCTTGCAACAAAACCATGTTTCGGGGAATCCTGCAAGTGTGTCTCAGAAGGTTCCATCTTGGAACGCTAGCCATAAGTCCCCGGTCGATGATTTTGAAAAGTTGACCCCCATGTGCAAAAATTGCACACTCCCTTCCTGAGCAAAACCCTAGTTTCCAAAATGGACCTACAAGTGACACTTGGGCCATGGGACTAGAGGAGAGGGGCACCCCTAGCAATATCCCGATGTCTTGAATCCAATGGAGTTGACGGTTTTTCGATCCGATCCACGGTCGTCATTCTATGGCTAGTTCCATCTCGCATCCAAAAGGCCTTCAGGGACACCTATTGGATACCTACCGGGGCCATAGAATTCCAACCGTGCAACAAAAATGGGTTCCGGGGAGTCCTGCAAGTGTGTCTAGGAAGCTTCTAGCTCGAAACTCTATCCATAAGTCCCCGGTCGATGATTTTTCAAAGTTGACCCCATGTGCAGAAATTGCACACTCCCTTACTGAGCAAAACCCTAGTTTCCAAAATGGACCTACAAGTGACACCTGGGCCATGGGACCAGAGAAGAGGGGCACCCCTAGCAATATCTTGATGTCCTGAACCCAACGGAGTCGACGGTTTGTCGATCCGATCCACGGTCGTCATTCTATGGCTCGTTCCACCTCGCATCCAAAAGGCCTTCAAGGACACCTGTTGGATACCTACCGGGGCCATAGAATTCCAACCGTACAACAAAACCATGTTCCACGGAGTCTTGCAAGTGTGTTTAGGAAAGTTCCATCGGGAAATGCTAGCCATAAGTCCCCGGTCAATGATTTTGCAAAGTTGACCCCCATGTGCAAAAATTGCATACTCCCTTACTGAGCAAAATCCGAGTTTCCAAAATGGACATACAAGTGATGATGTGGCATGTGTGATGAAGCTGGAAAGACACATGATGGTGTTCTGGTGCAATCATTAAGTCAGTTTTGCAATATGACATCATTCTTGAAAATTTTGGCAAGTTTGTGAAACTTTGGAAATTGACTAAGTATGGAAAAAGTAGTAAAAAATGCTCTAAGAGAATGCCCACCATAATTCATGGTTTGAGAAAAATGCACGCACCATCATATAAGGCTATAACTCGTTGAAGTGGTTATCTAGTCATGGTCTTAGTTATGCATAAGCATGTATGAGGAGAAAGTTATAAGTCTTCCAAAATAGGGTTTCAGGATAAACTTTGGAGAAGCTCTTGAAAATGGCTGTGTTGGAAAACTAGTCCAGGTGGCCTTGGGAAAATGCCCGCCATAATTCATGGTTTGAGAAAAATGCACGCACCATCATACCAGGATATAGATTTTTGAAGTGGCTATCTAACCATGGTCTCATTTTCCCATAAGCATGTTTGAGGAGAAAGTTATAAGTTTGCCAAAATAGGGTTTCAGGATAAACCTTGGAGAAATTCTTGGCAATGGCTAAATGTTGGAAAACTAGTCCAGGTGGCCTTGGGAAAATGCCCTCCGTACCTCATGGGAGAATGATAAAAATTATCTGAAACTATCATGCTCTAGATTTTCAAATAGGCTATCTTGCCATGGTCTTAGTTTTCACAGAAGGTGTTTGATGACAAAGTTAACAGCCTACCAAAACAAGGTTTTGGGTTGCTTTTACACCAAAGTAGCAAAATTGTCTAAGTGGCCTTAGGGAAATGCCTGCCATAGTTTTTGGGTTGAAGAAAATGCCCGCACCATATGGTCATCCTATAGGTTGTTGATTTGTATATCTTGTATTTGGAGTTCCTGAGGAAGAAGTTATGGATCTGCCAAAATAGTGTTTCAGGCAGATTGGACCAAGTCTAGGAAAGTGCGAAAATTGTCTAAGTGTAAAATCACTGGTAATGTATTGGAGGTTGATAAGAAAATGAATGGAACTTACCTACACCAAGAAGAAGAATCACGACAATTCCTTTTGATTGTCACTTGTCAGGAGCCATAATTCATGGGCTTGACTCCATTGTACACCACTATTTTCTATTTGCTATTCCTACCTATTTGGTGAAGCTCCCCTTGCAATTCCACATGATCAACAGTCTCCATGGAGATATCTCCTTTTATCCCTCACTACTGCTTGTGAATTTGATTTGTATTCAAGTGGGTAGGTTAAAACTTCCTGATGTATCTACACTAAGGATATAAGTCAACAAAATAATGAAACTACTATGCTTATGCTCTATGGTTTAATTACCTCTTTCTAATGGACAACATGAAACAAAAACAATCAATCAAACAGTAGAACCAAACACACACAAATTGTATATAGTGCATAGAAAAATTGATAATGGAGAGACAATTGTGGGTTGACAACTCTGATCTTATTCAAGGTTTGTAGGGAACATGATGATGCATGCAACTACACACTCCTCCCTATGTATTTTGGTGTTTGCAACACTTGTATTTTGGAGTGTGCAACTCCTGCAACACCTCTCTTACAATATATTTATTAATAGATAATGGTATTAATATGTATGATACAGATCATCCACCCAAGTATATTAATAATACACAGCTGTCATATCAAGTTTGAAATATAAATTTAGACTAGATTGAAGAAGATCAGTCTTCGAAAAAGGAAAATGAGATACTTCATCATGTAATGGCCCTTGTGGGTGGAAAATTTTTAGAGGTGTGTTTAGTCATTCTTCCATTGCAAATGTAATAGTTGTGTCGATTATTGTAACCATGCTTTCTTATTTCAATTGAATCTATGTGTCAAGGATGAAAATATTCTATTATATAGTACATGCTTGCATAGTAGAAAGCATAAATTATTCCTAGATCAATGAAATCGCAATGATAAAGAATGGATGCCCAAGTATTAGTTTGTCAACAACTTTAGTCTTTTATCTTATTTCATAAATCTTAAACTCAAATCTATTCTTATTCAAATTGTTTTTTAGGAAGTTGATTTTAAGCTCATTGCCACTTCAAGCTCAAATTGTATATGCCAATGTTAACAATATGAAAGCATCATGGACACTTACCATAGAATCTTCGAAATATTGTTCATGTTTCTTGTTCTAATGTTTCTATACTGAGAATTTTTTAAAAAGACATTTTTTGAGAGGACAATGATTTATTTATGTCTGTCTTGCAGAATCAAAGAGAATAGGCACTTAGATATTTGGATAAAATTTCCACGTGTGGGAGTTGAGGGAACCCAAGTCCGCTCACCGGTTTGGGTTCCGTGACTTCGGAGCAATTCCTCAAAGTGTCCCTGAATGGCCCCGGTGTGCCTGACCAAAATTCCTGTAGCAACAAAATCGTGACTCTGATCGTGAATCCATCAATTCTGATGGATCTAGGACACCGGTTTTCAACTAGGGGACCCCCCACACCGTTCCTCAAAGTGTAAAAAATGGTGCATTGTGCCATCTCCAGAGCTAGGGTTTTGCTCAGTGAAGGCCATGCCAATCTTGCTCAAGGGGGTCATTTATCATCCGAAGGCTCCTGGGCATGCGTGGCCATCGTGAACATGTCCAAAATGGCCATGTGCATGTGCGGGAGCTGAGGGAACCCAAGTCCGCTTGCCGGTTTGGGTTCCGTGCCCCTGGATCAATTCCTCATAGTCCCTGAATGGCCTTGGGGTGCCGAACTAAAATTCCTGTAGCAGCAAAATCGTGACTCCAATCATGAATCCATTGATTCTGATGGATCCGGGACACTGGGTTTTAGCTAGGGGACCCCCCACACCTTGCCTCAAAGTCTCGGAAACGGTGCTATTGTGCCATCTCCGAAGCTAGGGTTTTGCTGAGTGAAGGCCATTCCAATATTGATCAAGAGGGTCATTTACGATCTGAAGGCTCCCAGGCATGTGTGGTCATCATGATCACATCCACAATATCCACGTGCACGTGCAGGAGCTGACAGAACCCATGTTTGCTCGCCGGTTTGGGTTTCGCGCCCCCAAAGCAATTCCTCAAAGTGTCCCTAAATGGCCCCAGGGTGCCGGAGCAAAATGCCCACATCAGAAAACCCGTGAATCCGATCGTGAATCCGTCGATTCCTATGGATTTAGAACTTTGGTTTTCAGCTAGGGGATCCCCCACATCTTGCCTCGAAGTCTCAGAAATGGTGCTATTGTGCCATATTCGGAGCTAGGGTTTTGCTCAATGAAGGCCATGCCAATATTGCTCAAGGGGGTCATTTCTCATCTGAAGGCTACTGAGCATGCGTATCCATCTTGAACACATCCACAATGGCCACTTTCACGTGTGGGAGCTGACGAAACCTAAGTCCGCTCGCCGATTTGGGTTTCATGCCCCTAGAGCAATTCCTCAAAGTGTCCTTGAATGGCCCCGAGGTGCCGGACCAAAATGCCCACAGCAGCAAAACCGTCACTCCGATCATGAATCCGTCGATTCCTATGGATCCGGGACGCCGAGTTTCAGCTAGGGGAACCCCCACACCATGATTCAAAGTATTGAAAATGGTGTTATTGTGCCATCTCAGTTACTACGGTTTGCTCAGTGAAGTCGGGTTTCAGCTAGGGGACCCCCCACACCGTGATTCGAAGTCTCGAAAATGGTGTTATTGTGCCATCTCAGTAACTAGGGTTTTTCTTAGTGAAGACCATAACCCGACGTCCTGGGTCCATCAGAATCGATGCATTCACAATTTGTGTCATGGTTTTGCTGCTGCGGGCATTTTGGTCTGGCACCCCGGGGCCATTAAGGGACACTTTGAGGAATTGATCCGGGGGCACAGAACCAAAACTGACGGGTGGAATTGGGTTATATCAGCTCCCGCATGTGCACATGGACATTGTGGACGTGTTCACGATGGCCACACACGCCCGGGAGCCTTCGGATTGTAAATGACCCCCTTGAGCAATATTGGAATGGCCTTCACTGAGAAAAACCCTAGCTCCAAAGATGGAACAATAGCACCCTTTCCGAGACTTCGAGGCATGGTGTGTGGGGGGAGTTAGCTGGAACCCGACGTCCCAGATCCTTTGGAATTGATGGATTCACGATCAGAGTAACGGTATTGCTACTGTGGGAATTTTGGTCCGACACCTTGGGGCCATTCAGGGACACTTTGAGGAATTGCGCGGGGGGCACGGAACCCAAACCGATGAGCAGACTTGGGTTCCCTCATCACCCGCACGTGCACGTGGCCATTGTGGACATGTTCACAATGGCCACGCACACCTGATAGCCTTCGGATCGTAAATGACCCCCTTGAGCAATATCGGAATGGCCTTCACTGAGCAAAACCTTAGCTCCGGAGATGGTACAATAACACTGTTTATGAAACTTCAAGGAAAGGCGTGGGGGGTCCCCTAGCTGAAACTCGGTGTCTCGGATCCATTTAAATTGACAGATTCACGATCGGAGTCACGGTTTTACTGCTACAGGCATTTTGGTCCATCACGCCGGGACCATTCAGGGACACTTCGAGGAATTGCTCCAGGGGCACGGAACCCAAACCGACGAGTGGAATTGGGTTCCCTCAGCTCCCACACATGCACGTGGACATTGTGTACATTTTCACGATGGCCACGCACGCCCGAGAGCCTTCAGATTGTAAATGACCCCCTTGACCAATATTGGAATGACCTTCATTGAGCAAAACCCTAGCTCTGGAGATGGCACAATAACACTGTTTTTGAGACTTCGAGGCAAGGTGTGGGGGGTCCCCTAGTTGAAACCCGGTTTCCCGAATCCATTGAAATTGACGGATTCACAATCAGAGTAATGATTTTGTTGCTGTGACCATTTTGGTCCGGCACATCGGGGGAACGGAACCCAAACCGACGAGCGGACTTGTGTTCCCTCAGCTCTCGCAAGTTCACGTGGCCATTGTGGATGTGTTCACAATGGCCACGCACACCCGGGAGCCTTCGGATCGTAAATGACCCCCTTGAGCAATAATGGAATGGCCTTCACTGAGCAAAACCCTAGCTCCGGAGATGGCACAATAACACCGTTTCCTAGACTTCAAGGCAAGGTGTGGTGTTAGGAACCCATGTCAACCCTTCTCTTTACTATGTTAGTATATTGTTGTTGGACGCATATGCTTTGTAAGTCATCCCGTAGTATTTGTTGATCCATAGTTTATATTAGCCCATAGTATTGACCCATAGTATTGGACGCATATGCTTTGTAAGTCATCCCATAGTATTATATGTCCCATGGTTTTGACTCATAGTATTGGGCATAGACTTAGTATATAAGTGTGTGTTGAGGTCATTGAAGGCACCGTGAAGTTAATTGTATTGAGCTTGCTCAAAGGAGGTTGCCTCCTCAAAGTGGCCCGTGATCAATATAAAAGTGATTCTAAGTTCTATTATTTCTGATATCTCATGTATTTGCATTAATTAATTATTGCAGGTTCTTCACATTTGGTATCAGAGCACTTTCTTGGGCTCGCTGGGTGAAATTTCTGCTAAATTTTTTTTCGCATCTGTTGCAGGTTCGGATTTGGGAATAATCCCTATCCACTTAACTGTGGGAAGTACTTGGGCATAAGCCCTAAAAATCATTGTGAGGAGTACCACAGGAACCCCGAAGTAGCTGGCCCATTGAGAGGACTTGCCAGCGAAAAGAGCAACGACCCCTACCTGATTGACTAGTTCCCACCCGTGAGGTAAACCAAGAGCTGTCGTTTGTGGCAAAGCGGTTATCAGTTTTACCTAAGCCGTGGAGTGAGGGGTACTGCCCCAATACGCAAGCCGTCAGACATCATTGGTGGCCGAGTGAATCCCCTGAACTTATAGGAAGCCGCACATACCTGGGGTTCATATCTATTTTCAGCTGAACTGTTGCCGATCACTTCTGCTCCAGATCCAGCCATTTCAGATCTATTTTGAAAGTCATTCCAGATCTAGTCGTCATTTCAGATCCGGCCGTTTTCTATCATTTCCACGCTACTGCAGATCCCTTCCGCACCGCTGTTGCCGATCCATTTCTGGAAAAAAAAAAAAATCTATTTTTCGGCCATATCTCCCTTGTTTCAACTCTATTTTCCCTGAAACTTCACTGACATCCCTGCAATCCCATTTTGCATATTTCATTCCTGAAGACCCTATCCCAAATTTCACTTCCCAAGACTAGAAATCTCACATTTGTCTATTTTTAGGGTTTGCCATAACTCCTTCAATTTTCACCCAAACGCTGTCAAATTTTGCCACCGCGTTCCTTTCCTAATTTTGCTTCTTTGTCCCTCTCTACCAAATTTTCTCATTCTTTCACCCCGCTTCTGAAATCCCCATTTTTTGCTTCCCTGTCCATCAGAAAATGTCCAAAACCTAGTCAAACCCCAATTACCGATCTGAGTTTTTCCCAGATCCAAATATTCATTTACTAAATAAGCTTTTGTTTGTGTTTTTCTATCCATTTCCAAAAAAAAAACCCATGGACGAAGCACTTGCAGCCGTCCAAACCAAACTCCAAGATCTAGATGAAAAATTTCTCAACCTCCATCTTAGGCATTCGGTCATGAACAATAACCGATAGCCAGAATATTTTGCAGCCATCGGGTTCTCTTCTTCCAGCAATTTTCGCGGGCCGAAGCTTGATTTTCCTCGCTTCAATGGTACTGATCCGACTGGATGGATATACCGAGAAGAACAATATTTCAGTCTGCATAATACTTTTGATGTCCAGAAAGTTCCACTTGCATCCTTTCATTTGGAACAAGAAGCCCTTCAATGGTATCGTTGGTACATTAAAGCTCATCCCGAGCCAAACTGGACAGATTTTTTCCAACTCCTTTTGCCACGATTTGGTCCTAGTGCTTTTGATGACTTCACAGGAGCACTCACTAAACTTCACCAAATTGGCACAGTGAGAGAGTATCAGACAGAATTTGAGAAACTGGCCAATCACACAGAAGGATTGTCTGATGCATTCTACAGGAGTTGTTTTATCAGTGGTCTCAAGGATGAAATCCGCTCAGAGGTCAAAATGTTCATTCCCAACACAATGATGGAAGTCCTAGGGTTGGCTAAGTTGGCATAGGACAAGATCGCAGCTCAATAACGCTCCAAACCCACCTTTGTTCCCTTCAGAAATATGGGTTCCCAAGGACCTACCATCACGCCTGCCTCGCAACCAACTCCTATCAAGCATTTGTCTGAAACAGAGATGCAGGCACGCCGAGAAAAAGGGCTTTGTTATAATTGTGATGAGAAATTCACTCGGGGACATAGATGTGTTCAACAAAAGCTCTATCTCTTGGATGTGGATTCTCCGGCTACCTCAGAACTTGATGAAGAAGCTCCAGATACAGTAGATGATCAAGTCGACATTCAACACCCGCCTGTTGACACCCCATCTCAGGATGACCTACCCGAGCTCTCTCTCCATGCTGTAACCGGTGTCATCACCCCACAAACAATGCGAGTCAGGGGATACTTCAAGAAGCTCCCTCTTACCATACTCATTGATTCTGGTAGCACTCATAACTTCATTGACCCTCGGATTGCCAAACAGGCTGATTATTTTGTCCATCCTTGCTCCAACTTTGAAGTCATGGTTGCCAATGGGGGCACCTTACCTTGCAAGGGGAAGTGTCACAATGTCCGCATCTCTATGGAAGATTATAACCTACGCTCTGACATGTTTGCCTTGTCCTTAGGTGGATGTGATGTGGTTTTCGGCGTTCAATGGTTACACACACTTGGCCCCATCTTATGGGATTTTTTGGAACTTTGGATGCAGTTTTCAGTAAATGGAGTACAACACAAATTAATGGGCTTACAACCAGGGTCTCTCTGCATCATCAGTTCACATCGCCTGAAAAAAATCCTTAAGAAGAATTCACATGGTATCATTGCTCAACTCCATTCCCTTCAGATGCACCCATCAACGGTCTCCACTAATTCCTGGGATAGATATGCAGGTGTCTTTGCTGAACCAATGAGATTTCCGCCTTCAAGAGACCTTTCCGGTAAGAATTTAGTCGCATCTACCTCTCAGCAGGAATTGATGGCTATTTTGCATGCAGTACAAAAGTGGCAGCCATACCTATTAGGGAATTATTTCTGCATCAAGACTGATCTCCAGAGTCTGGAAATTTTTCTGGAACAATGGGTCTCCTCCCCAACACACCTGAAATGGGTTATCCAACTCATGGGTTATCCCTATGCGATCACTTACAAGAAGGGTAAGGACAATATGGTGGCAGATGCTCCTTCTCGCACAATTGATGACCCAGTTTCTCTTATAGCTCTTTCTCTGCTTGTTCCAAATGGGTTGCAATATGTTCAACAGGGCTATCTCTTCTATGAACTCCATGCTTCTTCATCAGCATGGCACTCTGGGTTCTTCAAAATGTATGACCGGGAACAATGTAACTTCTTTTGGCAGGGACTGAAAATGACAATTCAACAGATGGTGGCTGACTGTGATACTTTCCAGGTCAACAAGGGTGAAACGACACTCCTTTCGGGATTGCTCAAACCCTTTCCCATCCCTACACAGCTTTGGCAAACTATTTCTATGGATCTCCTAGCAACGCTCTGGTGGTACAATACCACATCTCAAAGGACACCATATGAAGCAGTCTATGGAAAGACTCTGCCAGTTCTTCTTCCATACACCCTTAGTAGCTCCCAAGTTCAGGAAATTGACTCGGTTCTTCGAAACCACGATCAGATTCTTCTCATTCTGCAGGACAATCTTCACATGGCCAGAATTCGCCTGAAACAACAAGCCGATCAACACCGTTCTGAGTGCATTTTCTGCGCAGCTGATGGGGTTCTTCTTCATCTACAGCCTTCGTAATCCTCCCTGACACTCCAAAGGCGTTAGTGGCCCGAAATGCAACCCAAGGATGCTACCGGGGAATCAATTCTTCAGATTCTGTAGTAATTTCTCCAACCAAATCTTTGAGGACAAAGCTTTTTCTAAGGGAGAGGGGATGTTAGGAACCCGTGTCAACCCTTCTCTTTACTCTGTTAGTATATTGTTGTTGGACGCATATGCTTTGTAAGTCGTCCCGTAGTATTTTTTGATCCATAGTTTATATTAGCCCATAGTATTGACCCATAGTATTGGACGCATATGCTTTGTAAGTTGTCCCGTAGTATTATATGTCCCATGGTTTTGACTCATAGTATTGGGCATAGAATTAGTATATAAGTGTGTGTTGAGGTCATTGAAGGCACCGTGAAGTTAATTGTATTGAGCTTGCTCAAAGGAGGTTGCCTCCTCAAAGTGGCCCGTGATCAATATAAAAGTGATTCTAAGTTCTATTATTTCTGATATCTCGTGTATTTGCATTAATTAATTATTGCAGGTTCTTCACATGTGGGGGTCCCCTAGTTGAAACCCGTTGTCCCAGATCCATCAGAATCGGTGGATTCGTGATCAGAGCAACGATTTTTCTGCTATGGCCATTTTTGTCTAGCACCCCGGGGCCATTCAGGGACACTTTGAGGAATTGGTCCGGGGGCATAGAACCCAAACCGACGAGCGGACTTGGGTTCCCTCAGCTCCTGCACGTGCATAAAGGATCTTTCAAACTATTATATATGACATTTTTTAGGGTTGTTTGGCTCCCAAGTGTTGATACATATTAAAAATGGCTAGGTAAATGTTGCTAATGAGATTAAATGAGGATTGTGCTTGCTCAAATGTTGATGTATATGTAACTTCGAAATGTATTTCATCTATGTATTTCATATATATTTATTGTACCCTTATAAGAGATTTGTTATTCCTCTATAAGGAAGTGTCGTCATGTGTATTGACAAGTGTCGCAAGTGTGTGTACTTGCCGATGGGTTATTAGACCACCATGTGTGGGGTCGGCCCTGAAATATATATTATATTGTGGATGTGCCTAGCTAGACAAGTCGGCCCCATAGTGTAACTGGGCAAACAGGTTAGTATAAATAGAGATCGGGAGATCTCTATTTTGATAATTCGGAAACTCACATTTCTCTCACTCAGAAAGTGGCGCATTAGTGAGGAGGAGGATCATCTGCTACTAGGAGACTATCTCAGTGTATTTTGGTTGTACTTTGGTTGAGCCATTGCTCTCTCTATCTCTAAGGAAGTTGTGGGGTTTTTCACCTTACGGTTTTCCCCACGGAAACTCTGTGTCTCTTGTCTCTCATGCTTTTGATTCTTGTGATGTTTGTCATGCTTATTGTGATTGTTATACATTGATATACTATATATGTTATTCTCTTAGTGAAGATCCTAGAGTGTGAATTAATGCTCAAATTTTAACATGGTATAAGAGCTAACCCGAGAAGAAGACATTTTGCAGTGACAGAAACTTGAGTTTCTTGTTTATTGGGTTTCTTTCCACAGATTTTGGAAAAGCAGTATAGTAGATTGACTCTACTCATCAAGGAGAATTGATTTGTCTAATCAGAATTCAGTTCTAAGCATTTTAAGATTTGGCCCTAAAAAAATTAGGGTTTCCACAAAAATAGGAATTTCTGAAATATGAAGACATAGCTGGAAGCTCCTTTCAAAAATAGAAGTTTAGAGATTTGGATCGATATTTTTGGCTGGGTAGATCTCCGGGAAACTCAAACCCTAATTCAGGGCTCTCCCTAGTGAACCCGGGAGGACAAAAAGGAAAATCTGAAGGGTAAAGCTTTGCTGATCTCAAATTCTGAATACACTAGGCTGATCAGCTCATCAAGGTGGATCTTTCTATCCTTTCAGAAATTTGAAATTCACATTTTGAATTTTTAGGGTTTTTTCGACAAAACCTAATCCGAGACTAGATCCAGTTTTTAGCAATTCAAGTGGTAAGACCTAAATATTTTCTATTTCCATTTGAAGTACTCTTTAAGATGTTTCACCACACCAAGCTTGAGGATAAGATTGAAGGGGATGATAACTTCTGAGCTTGTAAGTATAGGATTGGGTTAATCTTGGAAGAGAATGAGTTGGACTCATATATAAAAGAAGACATCCCTATCCTAGAGGATGAAGAGGCTAAGGTATTGCATAAGAAGAACTTGGTCAAGGCAAAGAGAATCATTGCTGATTTTATGAAAGACCATCTCATAACCCATGTGTCTTCTCTAAAGACACCCAAAGAGATGTTTGACTCTTTGACCAAGTTATTTGAAGGGAAGAACATAAATCGGAAGATGACTCTACGGAACCAATTGAAAGGGGTCAAGATGTTGAATGGAGAAACCATTCAATCTTACTTCTCCAAGGTATCTCAGATCAAGGAACAACTTGAAGCTGTGTATGAAGTAGTGGACAATGGTGAAATTGTTATGACCACTCTGAATGGCCTACCTAGGTCATGGGACTCCTTTATTCAAGGAAACTGTGCAAGAAAGAAATTGATCTCTTTCAGTAGACTGTGGGAGGAATGCTCTCAAGAAGAAGCTAGGCTTGTGGCCCAAGAAGAAAAGATGGGAAATGAAGATCAAGCTCTCACAGCACATGCCAGGAAAGGCAAGTCCAAGAAGGAATCATCTCATAACAGGAAATTCTCACACCACCATTATCATAAAGATAATAAAGATCTCAGATGCTTCAATTGCAATGAGAAGGGACACTTTGCTTTAGATTGTCCCAAGAAGAAGAAAGACAACAACAACAACTTCAACAAGAAGAAGAAGAATAACAAAAGAAGATATCATGCTCATGCTGCTGAGGATGATGAACCCCCAAAGAAGAAGGCTAGGGCAGAAAGTGATGATAGTAATGATGACTCATCAAGTGAAGACGAGTATGTTCTAATCTCTGCTCTGACAGGTACTATCTCCCATGGTTGTAATGATTGGTTGATTGACAGTGGGGATTCCAAGCACATGAATGGGTTTAAAGAATATTTTGTAAATCTGTCTGAACATGAATCACCCCATAAAGTGAAACTTGGGGATGATTATCAATACCCAATCAAAGGAATTGGTGAAGCCTCCTACAACCTAGATTCTAGAAAATCTTTGAAGATGAAAGAAGTCCTTTATGTACTGGGCTCAATAAGAACTTACTCTCCATCTCTGCATTGGATGCAAAAGATATGAGGGTTGCATTTGTGGATGGCCAAGTCCTAATGTGGCCAAAGGGAAAGACCATAGATGATGCAGTAGTGATTGGAGAGCAAGAGGGAGGTTTGTATAAATTGAAGGGACAACCTGAACATGCCATGGTGCATGAATCCATGGAGCCAAGAGAACTTTGGCATAGAAGACTTGCTCATATGCACTATAGGGCACTTCCAATTGCAAGCAAGGATGTAGAGGGTCTTCCTGAAATCAAGACCAAACATGAAGGTGTTTGCAAAGGATGTGCAAAAGGTAAGAACATTAAGAAGGCTTTCCCAAGCAGTGAAAGCAAGGCAAAAGATATACTGGAGATCATCCACTCAGATGTATGTGGTCCTATGTCATCCAGTTCCCTAAGTGGGTATGTTTACTATGTCTCATTTATTGATGACTTCTCCAGGAAGACTTGGGTATACTTCTTGAAGAACAAAGATGAGGTGTTTGATAAGTTCAAGGAATTCAAAACCTTGATGGAGAATCAAACTGACAAGAAGATCAAAACATTCAGATCCGACAATGGTGGAGAATTCACCTCAGGTGACTTCAAGAAGCTTTGTAGTGATTCAGGGATTAAGAGGGAGTTGACTGCTCCTTATAATCCTCAACCGAATGGAGTTGCAGAAAGGAAGAACAGAACGATCATGGAAGCAGCAAGGGCAATGCTGCATGACCAGGATCTACCTATGCATCTATGGGCAGAAGCAGCTAGAATAGCTGTATATGTGCAAAACAGAACACCCCACAAGATATTGGACAACAAGACACCAGAAGAGGTCTTTTCTGGTAAGAAACTTGAAGTCAGCCATCTCAGAATATTTGGTTGTCTAGTATACACTCATGTCCCAAAGGGAAAGAGGACCAAACTAAATCCTTCAGGAAAGAAGGGTATCTTTGTGGGTTACAGTGAAAGCTCAAAGGCTTACAGAATATACTTTCCAGGGTTCAAGAAGATTGATGTCAGCAGGGATGTAACATTTGATGAAAACTTAGCATTCATCAAATCAAGGAAGGCACCTATCGAAGTTTATGAAGAACCTAAGGAAACTAGATTTCAAGACACTACCATGACTAAAGCAATTCCAGAAGTTGTTCATGAGTTTGAAGATCCGCAAGAACTTGTAGATCCACCCTGTGAGGATAACTCTCACATGAGAAAACCTGCATGGGGTAGAGAGATCATTCAAGATGTAGAAAGATTTGGCATTCCAGAAGAAGAACACAGAGCAAAGAAGAGAACTAGATCACATACCAGCTATGTTGCTTTACTCTATGACATTATGAACAAAGAACCTTCCAGTTATGAAGAAGCAACGAAAAAGAAAGAATGGAAGGATGCCATGGTCGAGGAATACCAATCAATAATGAAGAATGATGTTTGGGATGTTGTCCCAAGACCTAAAGAGAAGTTTGTTGTGACTTCCAAATGGATCTACAAAATCAAGCATGCTGCATATGGTAGCGTAGAAAAATACAAAGCAAGATTCGTAGCTCGTGGCTTCTCTCAGAAAGAGGGAATAAATTATGAAGAAACTTTTGCACCTGTAGCCAGGTATACTTCCATCAAAACAGTACTTGCCCTGGCTGCATCAATGAAATGGAAAATACACCAAATGGATGTCAAGACTGCGTTCTTGAATGGTGTAGTTGAAGAGGAAGTATATGTGGAGCAGCCACTCAGTTTCGAAATACATGACAGGGAGTCATATGTGTGCAGATTGAAGAAAGCCTTGTATGGCTTGAAGCAAGCTCCCAGAACTTGGTATGGTAGGATGGACAGTTTCCTATCTAGTTTGAGATTTACCAAGAGTAAAGCAGATTCCAACCTTTACTACAAGGTTGAGGAAGGGAATCCTGTGATTCTACTCCTGTATGTGGATGACTTATTTGTAACAGAAGACGACAGATTGATTGCAGATACTAAGAGGAAGCTGGCTACCAAGTTCGATATGAAAGATTTGGGAATGATTCATTATTTCCTAGGTATGGAGGTGTGGCAGAGTGCATGTGGGATCTTCCTTGGTCAAGGGAAGTACACAGTAGATATCCTGAAGAGATTCGGGATGATGGATTGCAAGGCCATGGCCACACCTATGGCATCGAATATGAAGCTTCTATGTGATGCTTCATCTGAGCTGGTTGATGTCTCTATGTATCGCCAGATGATTGGGTCCTTGATGTACCTGACGAACACGAGACCATATATTTGCTTTGCGGTGAATACATTGAGCTAGTTCCTGACGGATCCGAGGAGTGTTCACCTGGTTGCTGTAAAGCATGTTCTGAGTTACCTGAAGGGTACAGTGGATTATGGGCTCAAGTATGAAGCGAATCAAAAGTTTAACCTGCAGGGTTATGTTGATTCAGATTGGGTTGGCAGTGCTGCAGATAGGAAGAGCACATCTGGGTGCTACTTCAGTATGGGATCAGGTGTGATCTCTTGGTTCAGCAGGAAGCAGTCCTGTGTAGCACTGAGTACAGCTGAGGTAGAGTATGTTGCAGCTTGTTCAGCTAGTTGTGAGGCAATATGGCTACAGAAGCTACTGTCTGAGTTATTTGATCTCCCATTGGATGCTACTGGTATCTTCTGCGATAACCAGAGTTGTGTGAAGCTATCTGAGAACCCAGTGTTTCATGACAGGTCGAAACACATAGAGATCAAATATCACTATATCAGGGATATGGTGCAGAGAGGAGCTATGAAGCTCCTGTATATTGCGATAGACGAGTAGATTGCAGATGTGCTGATGAAGCCACTAGCCAGGGTGAAGTTTGAGTACTTCAGGGAGAGGCTTGGTGTTCTTCAGATTGATGACACTTCGAGGAAGAAGTGATGGACACATTTACAGAAGCCATTCCAAGCATGTTGGAAGGAGGATCCTTCACATGGCTGTGGATGTAAGCGCTGGATGATGAGCATCAAGACGATGCTCTAGTTACTGCTCTGTATATGCATCATGTTGGATGCTGGATATGATCAGTTGGATCATTTATATGTATATGTATGTACGCATCATGTTGGATGTTGGATATGATCAGTTGGATCATTTATATGTATATATATGTACACATCATGTTGGATGCTGGATATGATCAGTTGGATCATTTATATGTATGTACACATCATGTTGGATGCTGGATATGATCAGTTGGATCATTTATATGTATGTACGCATCATGTTGGATGCTGGATATGATTGGTTGGATCATTTGTATGTATTTTGTGTACGCATCATGTTGGATGCTTGGACCATGTATCTGTATATGTATTAGGTGGATCATGTATTTGTATTTGTATCAGGTGGATGCATTGTATGATCAGGTGGATCATGTATGATGATATGTATCAGGTAGATACTTGGTATGCATCAGGTAGATGCATTGTATGATCAAGATGATCATGGATGACAAGCTTCAGGATGTTGCTCCAGATGACATGCAGCAGGATGTTGCAGTGATGATGATCAGGATGATCATGTGTACATCAGGATGATGTATGTTGAGTATCAGGTTGATACTCTGTGGCGGTGGAACAGGTTGTGCAGATAAGCATGTAATTTGTGCCCTGGGATATTTGCAGATAGTCTTTCGAGGTTTTTTCTATGGCATGTAATTTGTACCCTGGGATATCTGGAAAATGCTCTTTCGAGGTTTTGCTTGGGAGGACATATAATTTGTGCCTTGGGAGATCTGTAGATAGTCTTTCGAGGTTTTGCCTATGGCATGTAATCTGTGCCCTGGGATATCTAGCAGATGCTCTTTCGAGGTTTTGTCCTATGGCATGTAATTTGTGCCCTGGGAGATCCGATAGGTTGAGTCGTGTGCTTGTAATCAGTCCTGGGATGCTCTTTCGAGGTTTTTCCATGACCACATGTAACTTGTGCCCTGGGAGATCCGATAGGTTGAGCCTTGTGCTCGTAATCAGTCTTGGGATGCTCTTTCGAGGTTTTGTGGTGACCACATGTAATTTGTGCCTTGGGAGATCCGATAGGTTGAGCCTTGTGCTCGTAATCAGTCCTGGGATTCTCTTTCGAGGTTTTGTGGTGGGGTCACATGTAATAAGTCCTCGAGATCTGGATAGGATGAAAAAGGCCTCAGATGCTCTTTAGGGTTCTTGCTAGTCAAGAGACTCTTTTAAGGTTTTGTGACGCATGTAATAAGTCCTGAGATATCTACAGTATGGCCAGTGATGACGAAGACCTGCAAGTGGTGGGCCTACATCCAGTATGAAAAAGGATTGGCTCTGTAGAACTTCCTATGATGAGTAGAGTCAGAGATTGGTTGAGATAGCAACAGCAGTGACGATGATGATGACGATGCATCGATGACGATGATACCGAGAAGAAGACTTGTCTAGCAGAACTGTGTCGAGAAATACCTTCCTAGTTAAGAGGGAGTGTTGATGTATATGTAACTTCAGAATGTATTTCATATATATTTATTGTACCCTTATAAGAGATGTGTTATTCCTCTATAAGGAAGTGTCGTCATGTGTATTGACAAGTGTCGCAAGTGTGTGTACTTGCCGATGGGTTATTAGACCACCATGTGTGGGGTCGGCCCTGAAATATATATTATATTGTTGATGTACCTAGCTAGACAAGTCGGCCCCATAGTGTAACTGGGAAAACAGGTTAGTATAAATAGAGATCGGGAGATCTCTATTTTGATCATTCAGAAACTCACCCTTCTCTCACTCAGAAAGTGGCGCACTAGTGAGGAGGAAGATCATCTGCTACTAGGAGACTATCTCAGTGTATTTTGGTTGTACTTTGGTTGAGCCATTGCTCTCTCTATCTCTAAGGAAGTTGTGGGGTTTTTCACCTTACGGTTTTCCCCACGGAAACTCTGTGTCTCTTGTCTCTCATGCCTTTGATTATTGTGATGCTTGTGATGCTTATTGTGATTGTTATGCATTGATATACTGTATATGTTATTCTCTCAGTGAAGATCCTAGAGTATTGTGAATTAATGCTCAAATTTTAACATCAAATACCTAAGGGAACACCTCACGCAAGAGGTCATACGCTTATAACCACATCGTGATGCTCCCTAAGCTATTGAGACAATATTGAGAATATGTGAGCCATTATAGAGTAACACCTTTGACCTCCTAATGTTATGTAAACACATAAGAAAGTGTTTTACCATAAGTCAATTAGAGAGGATATTCCATAACACTAGTACCAACTGGATCTCCCCATTTTTATATGGCATATGGAAAGGTACACTAATTAGATTGAAGGTGGACTAGGGGTATCTTTGAGATGGTTGAAAGTGTCTCGATCCATGGATAATTCCTTAAAGAATAATAGTTGATCTCTGAAGGGTATCATTTGCCTTTGATTGTTGACCTCGATGCAATAAGTAGGTTGTGAACATTAGGTATGGGACTTGGGACCATGAACATGTTCAATGGAGGAAAGATATGCCTTATGCCCTAAACAAGGCTTCTTGCACTTGGGACTAAGAATGATGTGTCAAATCAAAACACATCTAGGATCAAGGGATATTTGGCCTCCATATGAGCATATTCAAATATGATTAGGAGGTTATGAACACCAAGTGTTGGTGTTTAAGGCCTAGATATGACTGTGAATATTTATCTTATTGGTGAGGATATGGACACTATTCGGAGGTTTTGAACAAGATCAAGAAAGGAGTTTTCAAAAAAACAAATAGGACATGTATTAGGGTTCTTTTGCTTCCAAGTGTTGATACATACTTCAATAGGATATTTTGAGAACCATTTATGGATATGAAGGCCTTGTACATGGTTGGGAGGAGGACTGCAAACCTTATTAAAAATAAACCTTCTAAGGGAAGGGAAACTTGAGGTTTCAAACTTACAGGTGTATTAATTACATAGGTTCACAACAATGAAATAGGACTCAAATGACAAGGATATGTTTATCCTCAAATAAATGATATGGGTGCAACTAGGAGTATTTTAGCACTCAGTATGGGTTTTATGGCACTAAACATGGTCAAACGATGAAACCTTTACCATAGGCTCTAAAGGAAGTTTCCAACGACAGGGAAAATATGAAGCCTTAAACAACCACATAAGATTGGTCTAGTATAACTTAAATATTTGAATGCCAATATGGACACCATTAGTAAGTTTTGAGCTTTATGGGTGGAACTCAAATCCATAAACATGATTAGAAGAGGGAGACCAAAATATCAAGGATAGAAATATATATTTATGGCTTGATATGAACTGTTACACCAAAACCTCGAGATGTTAGTGAAGGTCGCCCACTAAGATCTTAACATCCCACCATGCTCCGCAGTCCAGACTCTGGGCTGGATGTGCGCCCGTATGGTGGTGTCCCCTTTGAGCCGTACGCGCCCCAGATGAACATTGCAATGCCGACATTGCCACCCACTCTGTGACTCAAACTTGGGTGGAGGCTTTGATACCAAATGATACGAACCGTTACACCAAAACCTCGAGATTTTAGTGAAGGTATCCCACTAGGATCTTAACATGGCTTGGGACCAATGATCCATTTGATGGGTCATTTGTAATGCTTCAGGGCATCATTCATGAACCTTGGTCCCTAGAAGGTGCTTTTAGAGCCTAATGCATAATTCAAAATTCAAAATATTTGAAAGTGATATTTAGGTGTGTAATTGTGTTTGAAAAGATGATGTTGTGTGTTATTTTATACTAATATTTGTATGGTTTTCTTTGTGCAAGTGTGTATTTAAATCTTTTCCTATGTGTGTTTTTTATAACATGTAAATTTTTGTATATGTGCATAGATATTTGCATGTGTTCATTGTGATTTGTGAATGAAAAATGTGTACTCATTGATGTGTATTGATTCTAATTTCTATTGAATATTGTGAAATGTTATAATATAAGATGAGTTTTCAATCTTGGTTAAATGCATGTGAAGTTTTCCTAAATGGATGGCAACTTGAATTGGAGTGGTTGGTGTAAAACATCAATGTATTGTAATAGTAGCTTAATCATAACTCGAACATCAAATAAACGATATCAGATAACAATATCAAATAAACTATCTAACATGAATAACATTAGACATGCATGAATAAACAATCACATGACTATACTATGCACCTCAATCAATTAGGCCTTCTAGATCCTCTCGGTTTTTTATTGTCTCAAACAACCTCTCGTGCTCTGCATGAGGTAGTAAGTAGAGTACCTTGTTTGATCTATTCGTTGACATTTTTTGTAGTTGGATGTTTGTTACAACGATCAAGTGCGTAAAGTGATACACCCGTGAACCTCGTCTATAATCCGTGTATGTGTAGCCATTGCTCTTTGGTCCCTTTCCATCTATTGTAAGATATTCCCCCTGAAAAACCATCGATCCAGTCAGAAAGGTAATGCCTTCACTATCGGTTAATGATGTGAGGAGGGTTTGCTTCCCCTTGATGCATCGTTCCAACCAATAATTTGTCCCACTTGCATTGTCTATCGGGGCGACAACTGCGTAGATGTGTCCTGGAAAAATGCATTTTATGGTCATATTCCAACAAGTAGTGGTTTGATAACTTAGATAATTAAAAAAACAAGGAGGCAACTGGGATATGCATGCATAAATATTTACCTAGTTGTACAAGATAAGATATATGATCATATTCATTCGAAATAGAGGACTAGCCTTCCTCTAACTGGATTGTTTCAACAACTGCACGTGGGTCCATTGCAAGTGATACATGATCCCATTCATCAAACCAATCCATTGATTCACACTCATCCCACTCACAAATGCTGCAAGGCCCACAAAAGAAAGCAATTTTCCGCGTCCATATTTCAAATAAGGGGTTGTTTGAGCTTCGAACCGAATGAAATCCACGAGTGCCTTGTGTTGGACACCATTTTTCACCTATTTTGCCGTATAAATGCCTTCCAGTTTTCTCCATAAACCTTCATGCTTGATCCATAAAACCTTAAATTCATCCACAAAACCTTGGTCAAAGGTATAAATGTTGTTTCTTTTTAATAAATTGAATTATGTGACTTTTAAGGCACTTAAATTTAGGTTTGATTCAAAATTACAGAATTTGCTAACTTCCCGTAATTTCTCCTAGGTTGGATACTTGCAGGCCAGCTGGGCACAAACTGAGAGATGGGAGAAGATCCTCGATGTCCAAGGATGGATAAATTTCTAACAAACTTATGATGTGGCTCTCATAGGTGTCGAGTCAATGTCGGTCAAAGACAACCACCTGTGCTGCCACTTAGCATAAAAACAGGGCAGTTTCGATTTGGTCTATTTTGATGGAGCTGATGGAGGATATCGAGGGTAGAGAGATATTAGGAGAATATCATTATGAATCTTCCAGAATTGTAGCGTTTCAGTTTTTTTAAAATTGTATAAGTATTTGATAAAGAGGAAAAACTTCTTGGATGATAAATGTATGATTTCGAAATAAAGATTCAGAATTTTGATAATTTGTTGTGTATGTCCATCTCCATATGGTGAAAGAGATTGAGTATTAAAGTTCTGTAAGTTTGCCTGCGTGTGTAAGCGAAGCATTGGAGGGGCCCCTTTTCCAAGCCTGCATACACATTTATGCATTATTGGGTGTTGGTATGTTCTAGTTGTATTCTGTAGAAGTTGTTTTTGATTATTAATTCATACATTGCAGAACGAATTAGATTATATGAATGCACAGGATTTCATTACAATATAGGGTTATGAGCTCTTTTTGTTAAATGGTTAAACATTGTAGGAGCAATTCCAATTTCATTTCTTTATTTGATATTAAACTGTTGAGAAGAGTTAAACATTGCGAATTGTTTTCTTGTAAGGGAAATCGATGGTTGTCTATTTTCAACAGTGAGGTATTAGGCACTGTGATTCATTTTTAGGATTTAGGTTTTAACATTTTAATCTTAGAGTATTCCATATTTGAATTGCTGATTAAACCAAGAGATCAAATAAAGTTACTTCTGTAAGGGAGGTTTTGTGTTTCAAAGTTACAACATTCTAGCATCCACTAGATTTATTTCACAAGTAACTGAATTTTCGATTAAGTCTAGCTCTGAGTCTCTATATTTGGGATATGCCTCTAAGTATTACAAAATCCAGATTGACATAAACTTAAGGTCTAATTTACACCAGTAGATTGGAACCCAACATTTTGGCGCCGTTGCCGGGGAGGCATTTTAGAAGCAGATTTAAGAAATTTAGTTCTCTTATAAATTTTATTTTTTTCAAAAACAAAGAGAATATTCTAGTTTTATGCCAAGACAAAGAGACGAAAAAGGAAGATTTATCAAAAACCCCCCAAAAATAGAAGTAACAGGAACTTCTTTATCTAATAAAAAAGGATTCATTACAACTGTTGATACTTTTGAAATGACTGAAGAGGAAACATATAAGAAAGGAGGACTAACCTTCGAGCAACATAGGGAATACGAACGTAGGATGGATATTGAAAATAAACGAAGAGAAATGGATGAAGGAGAAACATTAAAAGGGCCAACTGCAGAACAACGAAGGGAGTATGAGAGAAGGTTAGAAATTGAAAATAAACTAAGAGAAGAGAGAAGGGAAGAAGAGAGAAGACATTAAAGGGAAGAAGAGAGAAGGTATGGAAGGGAGGAAAGAGCAGAAGAAGATCAGGAAGCCACCTTTAAATTCCCAATTTTGGACACTAGTATCATCCTAGGGGAAGAGGTAAGGATGAAAAATATTCCACCATCTGTTCTACCAAATTTCTATGGCATGACTTCTGAAGATCCAGATTCTTTCTTATTCGAATTTGATATCTTATGTCGTACCTATGGATATATCGATGACACCCACAAACTTCGTCTCTTCCCTGCTACTCTTAAAGCAACTACATTGAAATGGTTCATGGTATTAGGAGAGCATTCTATAACTAGTTGGGATGACATGAGGAAAAATTTTCTTAGGAAATATCAAGCATATTGTAGGTCAAAAGATTTAAAAGATGATATTTTTAGGATGTCTCAGCAGGAGGATGAAATCTTAGAAGAGTATCTAGAAAGTTTCTCATATAACTTGCAGAAATCCAAATACAATTCCTTGACATCTGAGATCACTTGGACAATCTTTTTGAAAGGAATAAGAGAAGAATACCTTGATATTTTGAATGTTATGGGAAAAGGTGACATCTCCTACTTACCATTTGATGAGATTAAAGACTTATGCCAGAAGTATTCAAGGGGAAAGGCCAGAAATGGAAAGAGGGATGTAACTTCCAAAGTAACCAAATCTGCAACCAGTGGCATATCCAGAGCTAAACTTGGCAACTTGTTAGAAGATTTTAAGACTGATATTTTGAGTACCTTGGGAACAAAGGTCAAAACATAAAAAACCAAGAAAAGACAAGAACAACAAGACCAACAAGATCAAGCTCTATCTATTTTCTGCCCTAAATGTAAAAAGAAACATTCATTAAAGGAATGTCCTCTAAATACTGTTCAAATTTGTGGCTTATGTACTTAAAATCATAAAACTGATGATTGCCCCAGATTGAAAGAATTGCAGGCAGCCCGAATGGAGGAGAATCAAAGCATGGAGTCTCTCTATCTTATGGGACAACGAAGACCTTGGCAGCCACGTTTTTTAGGTATGTCTCAAGATCCTATGCAGCAGTTCCATTCAAATGATCAAACTCCTGTTCAAAATTCATGGAGTGCACCCATGCCCTGGAAAAATTGGTCTCCTCAGCAACAACCAGCCCAACCTGCTCCAAATTGGTGAGGGTATACTCATGGTAACTAGACATATCAACAGGCCTATCCATAGCGCTATCAACAACCTTTTGCATATCCCCAATACTAGCAGAATCAAGCCTCATTTTTCCAACAACCTAATCTTGCTCCCCAACTAGGCCAACCACCTCAACAACTTCAGTTGCCATCCAACCAAACTCCATCTCGACCAACACAGTTTCCAGCCCAGCCTATACCAAATCCTAATAATAGAATAGATAAACCCATGTATCATGTTGAAGAAGGAACGACACTCTCCTCCTCCATCCTCCGACTTCAAAATATCAACTTGAGATTTGGAAAATTTTTGCAAAAAGAATCTCCTGTTATTTTAGAAGAACAAGCAGAAAATGAGAAAACTCCAAAAAAATCAAATATATAAAAAGTACAGTAAGATAATCACAGTCAGAAAGGAAAAACAATAGTACCTCATATACCTCCCTTTCCAGAAAGGTTGGTCAAGGAAAAACTTTCAATTTCCCTACTTGATTTTGATGTTTTGAATGAGTTAACCAATGTATATGTCAAAATTCCCCTACTGCCGGCTATAAAGGATATTCCAATATACACAAGAGCAGTTAGGGAATTATGTCTCAATAAGAGGAAGAAGGATCCACCAACGTCCATGTGATAGGAAAATTAGCAGGTTTAATGTCTAACACTGTTTTTATTGAGAAATATGTTGATCCAGGAATCCCAATGGTCACAATAACTGTCAACAATTTTTCAATTTCAAAAACACTGATTAACTTAGGTACTGCTATCAATGTCATGACACTAGAAACAATGGAATATCTTCACTTGAAAAACCTCAGACCAACCACTACAGTTTTAGAGCTAGCTGATAGGTCTAAAATTACACCTGAAGGGATCCTAGAAGATATCATAGTTTCCTTAGATTCCTGGGAGTATCCTGTAGATTTCGTAGTGCTGCAACCAAAGTCTAATCTAGGAGGGCATCCATTGATTCCTGGAAGACCCTGGTTGGCAACAACTGATGCTTTTATAGGGTGTAGATCAGGAAATATGCTCATTTCACATGGGACAGAGAGAAAACAAATCACACTTTATCCTTCTTCCCAACGACCTTCTATATTAGATCAATTATCATGGATTAATGAGACCAAAGAACAAGAAGAAGAAGTAATTCAGCCTGTCTTAAGTATCAATCAGTTCTTTGATTTTCAAGAAGAAAACAATGAAGATTTGCTAGATTATTTCATTGCTGAACCTGATATTTCAGAGGAATTAAGAGACATGTAGTATGCTATCGTAGATCAAGTTTTGGGACATAATTTTCAGGAAAATTGCACAATGAAATCTCTGGCATTAGCACTTCATAATATTTTTAATGTTCATTCAATCACTGATGTCCAAAACAAAACAGTTGAAATTAGCCCAGGGAAACACTTGAATATCCGTGCACATCTTACCTCATCACAAGACGAACAGTTGATTGCCTTACTGAATAGATATCCCCATGCATTTGCTTGGGAATACACTGACATGCCAGGAATTCATCACGAAACATGCACTCATCACATTTACACAGATGATAAAATCAGACCTCATAGACAACCTCAATGTAGAATGAACCCCGTAGTGAAAGAGATAGTTAAGGAGGAATTGCAGAAATGATTAAAGGTAGGATTTATCTACCCTATCTCTGATAGCCAATGGGTTTCCCGGTTAGTTGTTGTTCCTAAGAAAAATGGCAAATGGCGGATATGTGTAGATTACAGAGAATTAAACAATGCAACACTAAAAGATTATTTCCCATTGCCATTTATTGATCAAGTGTTAGATGCCTTAGCTAGGAAGAAATATTTTTCATTTTTAGATGGTTTCAGTGGATATAATCAAATTAGCATTGCCAAAGAAGACCAGGACAAAACTACTTTTACATGTCCCTGGGGTACATACGCCTATAGGGTTTTACCTTTTGGCTTATGTAACGCTCCAGCTACCTTTCAGACAGCAGTCTTGGCCATTTTTGCAGATCTAATTCATGAATGTGCTGAAGTCTATATGGATGATTTTTCTGTGCATGGAAATGCCTTTGAGGATTCCTTGGCAAACTTGGAGAAAATCTTAAAAATGTGTGTTGAATCAAATCTTTCCCTTAGCAATGAGAAGTTTTTTATGATGTTGACTGAAGGGATAGTTTTAGGACATCACATTTCTTTATCTGGAATAAAAGTAGATCCTGCCAAAATTCAAATTATTGTGAATTGATATGAACCAACAACTCAAACATATGTGAGAAGTTTTTTAGGATATGCAGGCTATTACCGTAGGTTCATTGAAAATTTCAGTAAGATAGCTTTGCCATTGTTTAAATTACTTTCAAAGGATGTACATTTCAATTGGGATACTAACTGTCAATTTGCATTTCAGAAACTAAAACAGAAGCTCTCAACTGCTCCCATTTTAAGGGGACCAAATTGGACATTGCCATTTCATATTTCTATTGATGCATCCGATACTGCAATAGGGGCCTCTTTGGGACAAAAAGAGAATACCATGACTTATGCTATTTATTTTATCAGCAAAAATCTAACCCCTGCAGAATTGAATTATACAGTTACTGAAAAGGAGATGTTGGCAGTAGTTCATGCTGTGAACAAAATTCATCATTACATTACTGGTTATGGAATTTTTGTCCACACAGATCACTCCGCTTTACGATATTTGATGAACAAGTCTATTACTAATGGCAGGATAACCAGATGGTTATTATTAATGCAGGAATTCAATATCACTGTTTTAGATAGACCTGGACGAGAAAATCAAGTGGCAGATTTCCTGTCTCGCTTACACAATTCTGGTGAGGTTGTTCCTGTTTTAGATAGTTTCCATGATGAACACTTGTTTTCTATTTCTGTTATTGCTCCTTGGTACGCTGATATAGCCAACTATTTATCACCAGGACAACTAGCTCCATCTATGTCATCCAAAGAAAAGAAAAAAGATTATTAAGCAAAGTGCTAGACACATATGGGTCAATGGCGATCTCTTTTACACAGGATATGATCTTATTATTAGGAGATGTGTACAACAATATGAGGTTTTATATATTTTGAAAGCATGTCATGATGAACCGTGTGGTGGTGATTTTGCAGAGAAAAGAACAACATACAAGATACTCAATTTGGGGTATTACTGGCCTTCTATTTTCAAGGATTCTAAGAAGTATGTTAGGAGCTGTGATACTTGTCAACGGATGGGACGACCAATACGATCTGATGAGATGCCACTCCAGCCACAAGTCCTCATAGAACCATTTGAAAAATGGGCTCTTGATTTCATTGGTCCAATCAATCCACCATCACAAGGAAAGAAGTACATTTTAGTATGTACTGACTATGTTACAAAGTGGGTGGAAGCCAAACCATTACCAAGAGCCAAAAAAAAAACAGTGGTAAACTTTCTTTTTGAAGAAATATTTGTTAGATTTGGGGTTCCTAGAGAGATTGTTATTGATCAGGGTGCACAGTTTACTTCTAAATTGGTGCAAGAGATAGCAACCAAGTACAAGATAAAGCACAGAAAATCTACACCTTATCATCCACAAGCCAATGGCCAGGTGGAGTCTACAAACAAAACTTTGGAAGGAATCATCACCAAAACTGTCCAGATGCATAGAAAAGATTGGTTAGCTAAGCTTATTGAAGCTTTATGGGCATACCGAATCACTTGGAAAAACAGTACTGGTTTTTCTCCCTATCAGCTCGTCTATGGTAAGCAAGTCCTCTTGCCAATAGAATTTCAAATTCATACTTTTAAGTTAGCAGCTGATCTAGGGATGAATCTTTCTGAAGCACAACAAGAAAGGATACTACAGTTAAATCAATTAGATGAGATGAGATAGGTTGCAGTAGAACACAATATTTTGGTACAACAACAGAGAGCCCAATGGCATGACAAGTTCATCAAAAAGAAACAATTTCACATCAGTGACTAGGCCTTATTGTTTGATTCAAAGTTCAAAGACTTCAAAGCCAAATTCACAACTCATTGGCTTGGTCCATATGAGATTGCAGAGGTATATGATAATGGTTCCGTCAAAATACAAACAATAGATGATGAAGCACGAACATTTGTGGTCAATGGCCATAGGTTAAAACTCTACACTAAGCTTGTCAACAAAGAAGATTTCATCCATCAGATTTCACAGCAAAGGGAGATGGAAGTGCTGGATAAACACACTAGTGTTTCTCCTTCACTTTCTTCTTAGCCATTTTCTGATTTGATTAAAAAAAAAAAAAGGGAGTTTAGTTGTGAAAACCAGGCAACTGGCACAACATAAACTTGAATTTTCCTTGGAAAACCAAGTTTACTTGGCCATTGAAAATTCACAAAAACAATTTCCACTTTCCGGTAACAGTTCTTTCATGGCTCATAAGCAGTTTTTTTTTCGTTTCTATCAACAAAATAAAGATTTTTGTTTGACTTGAGGACAAGTTAATAAATAGGCCTGCGAGGGATAAGCATTTCATGCTTTCTATTTTTTTTGAAACCCTCCAAGCCTCCTCCAAATGCTAGAATTTCATTCCGGCATGAAGTTCTATTTCACAGATCTCAATCCTAGCAGAGGGACCTGACTTCCAGTCTTGCAGAAGGAATCCGAGACATTGTATCAGAAGACAGCAGAAGGGACCTGAAAAGAAGTACATTTTATTGGAATTTTTGCACAAGAACCGGAGATAGTAGACAATTTTTAATAGAAGACATCAGAAGGACATATGTGGACCAGGAACATGCAAAATTCTCTTTTCAACAGACAAGAAGACCAGCTACATCAAGCAGCAAGAATAACACAAGGGAATATCAAACAAAGTCTGTAAGGATTTTAATTTTTATTCTTTAAAAGTTTGCATGATTCTTTATTTTTAAGTAATGACATACCTACCTATCCTCATAAACTTGACTGTCTACTCTATCACCTTCACAATCCATGCCAGCAGCCCATTCACTTCTCATTATCTTACCCTAGGTGTGAAAATGGTGGCCAGGATCAATATCAGAAGCAATTTTTTTGACCAATCAAAACCTAGACTGCATTCTACAGGCAAGTCTTTTCAACAGGAAAAAAGAAAAAAAAGAAAAAAAGATATGTTTTGTTTACCAAGGAAATTTGAATATTTTCATGTTTTCCTTTATATACTCTAAGATGAAGATATTATTGCATAATATGCATTAAGTTAAAAAGAAAGTGAGTATATGAAAGGGGTCATGAAACATGGGTGAAGTGGCAAATCAATGAGGATGAAGTGGCCTATTCAAAACATCATTGCGCTAGAAGGAGGGAATCATTGATCTTACCTCCCATGAATTTTGCCCATGTATAGGGAAACACAATCTACAAATTCAAAGTTTGAAGAGATGTTTCATATGTCAGAGGTTGTCCAGCCAACTTGCTCTTTCCCAAACTTCATATCCATGTTGATTAAGAGAGTGGGCAGGTTTTTGTTAATATAAGGAAGAAACACCGGTTGCATTACAGTGGAGGAAAGTGCAGTCTCTCAACACAGAAACTCGAAGCATTTGTTCTTTCTTTAAAATCCTCATCACAAATTTTGGATTGGTGTGGTGAAAAGAAACACATTTGTATTACAGAAGAAGAAATATAGATATGAGGATGCGTATTTCATTCAGAATATGCAAATCGAGGAACCACGCAGGATAGGTAAGCTTGAAACCCTAGTTTTTTTTTTCCTAGCAATTCAGATTTCCAGAGGAACGATTTGAAAAAAAGAGAAATCTTACAGTGTTTAAATTTGAAACTAGAATTACAAGCTAGGGATAAATCTTATTTGAAATTTTCCATTGCATAAAAGAGGGATTTTTCCTGTTAAGTCTACATAATGGTGTCTAGATTAGAACCAGAGAAATTCGACCCCACTGTCATTAATGAAAGATGCATGGAAATTTTTGAGAAGAAACAGTGGGTGCCTTTTTTTGAAAAAGTTTGATGGGCATAATGACAATGTTAGCCTAGCCTTTGCTGGTTCATTTGATGGAGAGAGGGCTACAGTAGGAAATTTGACTTTCAAACTGTCTAAAATTTTTTTGGCACAGATCATTGGCTTACCACAACAGGGGGAGATATTCTTTAAGACAAAACAATTTAAGGAGAAGGCATGGACACCCTTCTTATGCACATCAAAGGAAGGCTCAGTAAAATGGAAGAAGGGAGTACCAAGGAGTTGGTTGATTCATCCCTGGGATGAAATAGTATATATCATCCAAAGATTCATCACCTGTAAAGGAAGGTTTAGTATTGTATATCTTTATCACATCAAGATGTTGCAGCATTTGAGGGGTGATTGTGAGATTAACATGCCCCATTTTCTATTACAAAGCCTTTCCAAGATGGCTAAAGATGTTCAAAAGCGTGCAAAAGACAAGCTAACAAGCCTCTTTCATTGTGGGCTCATCAAAATAATCATCACACATGAGTTACAAAGGCAAAACCTGACATGGAAACAATTTATAATTCATAATCAGTTTGAAGAACCAGAGGAGCTGCCTGAAGAAAGCTTGAAAGAAAATGAACTGTTGATGATAACATACACCAAGGATGAAGAACAGAGCCCTGAAGCAACAAGTTCAAAACCACTTAAGGGAGGAATGAAAGAAGATGAGGTATTGATGATAACAGATAATGAAGATGACTCTGAGTCTGAGGCAACAAGCTCAAAACAACCTTAGAGAAGGATGAAAACCAGAAGCATGATGAAAGAAGAAAGAAAATTCCAAGAGCAAGATAAAATCTTCAGCACCTATGAGAAAACGTCAAGGAAACGCAACAGGCTCAGAAAAATCCACCACTAGAAGAAGATGATGAGAGTCCGCAAAAACAATATGCATACATTCAATCCTTCGAAAGTCAAGAGGGAATTCCAGTAGGTGAGATAGGACAAATCTATGAAGAAAGAGAGACCCAAGAAACTGAAAAGATTCCAGATGAAATAATAGAGCAGAGCAATGAAATTTCTCCTTTCTTTGAACAACAAGCCAAAGAAAAAGAAGAGAAAAGGCATCTAGGACAGGAAAATGGAGAAGATTCTCCTTTCTTTGGACAACAAAAAGAAAAGGAGTATTCAGGGAAAGAGAATGAAGAATTGGGGATGGACACAGATTCTGATCAGCCTTCAATAAAGATGAAAAAGAAGAAATCTTCCAAAATTAGTAAGAAGATTAAGAAGTTGAAATTGGAAGTGAAAGAATTAGAACTGAGGAATGAAAAGTTAAAAGAGAAGAACAAGAAGCTTCAAGTTCAGAAGGCACAGATCTACAAGCATGCATATAAATGGCATAAACAAAAGAAGACTTACAAAACCAAGTATGAAAAACTGAAAGTCCTTTATGCATCTCGAGCTTCTACAGATGCATCATCACATATAGGAGGTACATCAGAGGATTAGAAGTAGAGGTTTAGCAACAAATTTTTGTGCATGATATAAGCAGGGTCAAATTTTTGGAAATACTTTCTACGCATGAGGACATGCAACAACTTCCTCTTGGGGGAGATGTTGGACACCATTTTTCACCTATTTTTTCGTATAAATGCCTTCCAGTTTTCTCCATAAACCTTCATACTTGATCCATAAAACCTTAAATTCATCCACAAAACCTTGGTCAAAGGTATAAATGTTGTTTCTTTTTAATAAATTGAATTATGTGACTTTTAAGGCATTTAAATTAAGGTTTGATTCAAAATTACAGAATTTGCTAACTTCCCGTAATTTCTCCTAGGTTGGATACTTGCAGTCTAGCTAGGCACAAACTGAGAGATGGGAGAAGATCCTCGATGTCCAAGGATGGATAAATTTCTAACAAACTTTTGATGTGGCTCTCACAGGTGTCGAGTCAATGTCGATCAAAGACGACCACCTGTGCTGCCACTTAGCATAAAAACAAGGCAGTTTCGATTTGGTCTATTTTGATGGAGCTGGTCTATGTTCTAGTTGTATTCTGTAGAAGTTGTTTTTGATTATTAATTCATACACTGCAGAACGAATTAGATTATATGAATGCATAGGATTTCATTACAGTATAGGGTTATGAGATCTTTTTGTTAAATGGTTAAAAACTGTAGGAGCAATTCCAATTTCATTTCTTTATCTAATATTAAATTGTTGAGAAGAGTTAAACATTGCGAATTGTTTTCTTGTAAGGGAAATCGATGGTTGTCTGTTTTTAACAGTGAGGTATTAGGCACTGTGATTCATTTTTAGGATTTAGGTTTTAACATTTTAATCTCAGAGTATTCCATATTTGAATTGTTGATTAAACCAAGAGATCAAATGAAGTTACTTCTGTGAGGGAGGTTTTGTGTTTCAAAGTTACAACATTCTAGCATCCACTAGATTTATTTCACAAGTAAACTAAATTTTCGATTAAGTCTAGCTCTGAGTATCTATATTTGGGATATGCCTCTAAGTGTTACAAACTACGGATTGAAATAAAATTAAGGTCTAATTTACACCAGTAGATTGGAACCCAACACCTTGCACAGTACTACAACTATAAGAACGCGATTGATCTATATCAACCACATGCCAAAAATTTCTGAGAACATGTACTCTACCTGTTGGTCTATGTTGCTTCGTGGTTCGATCTGACATTTTTGTAGAGCACCATTGTGTTGAAATATTGTAGCTTCTAAGAATATTATATTGTGTACTTTATTATTCTGGAGATGTTTCATTCCTCCGACAGGACTTTGTTGTATATCCGGAGATGTTTATTCCTCCGTGGAGATTGTGGTAACTTGGGTTATTAGACTTCCCTAGTGGGAGTCGGCCCTATATGAGTCATGTGGGTTAAATGGTTATTAGACCACCCTCGTGGGGTCGGACCTGTCACATTATGTAAAGTACTTAAGTTGGGGCCGACCTAGTTAATATAAAATACAAGTCAGAGTTGTGTATAAATAGAGGAGGTGTGTTCCTCATTTAACACACATTACACTCACTTGTGATTAGCGCATAGGTGAGGAGAGAGATATGCTATGAAGGATAATGAGATCATGTATATGGTTTACATCTTTTTATTTGCTAGTCATCTATATTGAGGAAGCTTTGCGGGGTTTTCTACCCCATGAGGGTTTCCTAGGATAAATCTGTGTCTCTTGTGTTTATGTTGTGCTTGTTCTTTTAGTGATCCTGTATATGCTATTGTTGTGAAATGGAATGTAATGCTGATATTTTCTATCTTATCATATTAAATATTAACATGGTATCAGAGCTAGCTTGAAGGAAGGAAATGTATGGCACTTATGACACTTGCTTCACTTGCGACAATTTGAAGGTTAGGGTTTTATATAGGAAAAATCAGTCATCATGGAACTTTCACTATAAATCCATTTTGGCGAAGGTTCAGGATCTAAAACATTTACATGTCTTAGAAAACATCCCCCTGTACCTTGTGTTCAAAGGAAAACCTCTAATTCGTTGTGCTTTGTGATTTATGATTAGTACAAGTTAGGGTTTTTGCCTCTTCCAGATCTTAGTCATAAACAAGTGACCTAGGAAAAAAGGTTGCAACTTGGGCTAGGATGCTCCAAATGAAATTTCGTAAAAAGGGATAGGTAGAGCATGGGCTGTAGTTTCTCAAGTAAGGTTTTCAGAGGCCAAAGTTGAACTAGTGACACGTGGCACGCCGTAAAAGTTCGCTCTCCTATTTTATCCCATAAAAAGGTCACGTTGCGACATGTGGAATAACTCTCTCTTAGAAAATCCAATTGAGGTCAGACCTATGGGGTTGGAAAGATGACAGGTCAGGCGACCAAAGGTAGAAGTTTTAGACCTTTTGGATTCGTAATCTCAGAGAAGCATCAGAAACAATCAGGTGCATATTTCTGTCAAAACAGAATTGTTTTCTAAGCACCTTCATTCTTGGATTATCACTGCTGCAAGAATTTAGGGCTTTGGAGAAAGTTGGAATTTTTGGAATCGGAGTCCATGGCTGAATGCTACTCATCAAAATCAAAATTTAGAGACCAAGATCAAATTTTTTGGTTGGGCAGAAGGTCGGGCTTGATCAAACCCTAGTTTGGGATTTTGATCGGAAATGTGGAAAATTAGGGCTTCTGCAAAAGTTGGAATTTTTGAAGTCTGTGACCACGGTTGGAAGCTCCTCAGAAAAATCAAAGTTTAGATCTTTGGATAGAAATTTTTGGTTGGGTAGAAGGGCGGGATTTATCAAACCCTAGTTCAGGGTCCTGTCTAGTGAATCCGAAAGTTTCAAAGGCAATTTTGAGGGGTCAAATTTTGCAGTTTTCAAAATTGAAGTATACCAGCTTGATTAGCTCAGCAAGCCACATCTTTCCATCCATTCAGAAGTTTGAAATTCAAAGATTGAATTTTTAGGGTTTCTCTGACAAACCCTAATCCAGGTCCAGATCCAGTTTCAGCAAATCAAAGTGGATTGGGTTAAAATAAATCTCGACAAATATGACTTAAGGAGATACAGGTATGTGTTGAAATCTGTTCATGATTAAGTTTATGATATGTTTGTCTCCATATTATTGAGGTTAGTACAATCTTGATTAATCTTAGAATTGTCTTATCACCCTAGTAAAAGTACGAATGCATGTGAATGATAGAAGACATTCATTGATTAGGGTTATATGATTGTACTAATGCACCTGTGGTATTGTATGAGGATGATGTTGTCTACTAACAAGATACAGGTACATCAAGAAAGACAAATCAAGTGATCATGATGACATACAGACAAAGACTCATCCATAGTATTTGACCACATAGAATCTCTACTTATGAGGTATGTATGACTTTTTTCTACTATGCTTAACCTATGAGATATGCAGGTTCTAGCACAAGGTCTCTAAATCATTGAAGAGAACAAAGAAGATATTGTTTGGGTATGTTAAGACATAACCAAGCTTGATAATCTAGGTATGTTTTCCTATATCAAGTTAGAATCCTACTTTGTTAGGATCTCAGGTAAGTATACCTATGTATGAAATAATCATGACCATACATACTTAAGATTATTTAGAATTATAATGTTTTGATAGTATTGAGATTATGCTAATGGATGTATGTTTGTGTATGAGATCATGAGGATGACACTAGTGCACACTTAAGCATGCATAGTGGTATAGAATGAATAGAAGTTCAAAGACATATACAGATCAAGTGGGAGGCAACCACACAAACATAAAAGATAAGTATTTGAGTTGTTATTTGAATCTCTGAAATAGTCAATGATATTGATCGTAATAGTTGTGTGCTTATTTGTATTCCTAGAATATATCATGCTGAGTGTAAGCAATCATATAGCATTGAACAGTATACTACTAATATGTAGATGATTGGTAAGTTGGAAAAACATTCCAATGTTGCTTGTCTAGAATGAAACCTCTTTGCTGACATGCTGAGAGCTGTGCATGCTCTTGATAGTATGTTCTGGTAAAGATGGAAGGAATCTAGATAGCCACTGTATGCATACAGGATATGGAAAAGTGTTGTGCCAAAGTATTGGTCAAGATAGTTGCATAACCATGTGAATCATATTTTTATGCATAGTAGGTTATCATGTCAACATGATTTGATTATTATGAAGTATTACTAATCATGTATTTAACTTTGATTGTAGGAAAGATCATGTGATATGATCTACAAAATAAGGATGATGAACACCAAACAAGTGATGAATGTTCAACAAGAAGACTTACAAATCAAACATACTATAGAAGGCTCGTGGATAGAAGATTCTCTTAGAAAGAGGAAGAGGATCATGATGAGATGTTTGCTCCAAGTGGCTAGATAAGATCATTCTCTTAATGATGTAATTGAAGAAGAAGTGTGAATCGAGAAATATCCCAGGATTCAATTGAAGAAAGCTCTGTACGGGTACCCAGGATCGATAGTCATTTGATGAGCTTAATGATCACCATGGGTGATGCAGATTTCAACCTTTGCTACAAGGTTGAAGATGGTGTCTTTATACAGATGAATTGCTTCTCTTAGATGGATGCAAGAAGGAACTCACCACAGAGTTCGGATGATCTTGAGGATCATATCAATAGACCCATCTGACGAGAGATGGCACAGATAGATATGCAAAAGATCACTCAATGCAGAGTGTGAATGATGTTCAGTCACAGAGGGAGAATTGATAGTTTCTTGACAAGCTTGGGCTTTACCAGAAGTAAAGCTGATCCTAACCTTTACCTTAAGGTTATGGATGATATTATTATTGTATGTGGATGATCTCTTTCTGATAGGGAATGAGAAATAGATCATGGAAAGAAAGAAGAAGCTAGCTACAGAATTTGAGATGAAAGATATCGGATTGATGCATTACTTCCTAGGTATGGAAGTATGGCAAGGCCCAGAAGGAATCTCTCTTGACCAGGGAAAGTATGCTGTGGAAATATTGAGAAGATTTGATATGTTGGAATGTACAACCATGGCCACTCTTATGGGTTCCGACTTGAAGTTGTTAGATGATGACTCATCAAAGTTAGTGGATGTAACTTTGTACAGACAGATTATTGGGTTGTTGATGTATTTGACGAATACCAGGACAGATATATGCTTTGCTGTGAACACCTTGAGTCAGTATCTAGTGGAACCTAGACGAGTTCACCTGATAGCTGCAAAGCATGTGACGAGGTACCTAAAGGGTACGATAGATTTTGGTCTATGATATCTTGGAGATCATGACTTCAGATTAGATGGATACACAGATGCTGATTAGGAAGGAAGTGTATTAGACATGAAGATCACATCGGGTGGATGTTATTTTCTGGGATATGCCATGATATCGTGGTTTAGCAGGAAGTAGTCTAGTGTGGCTCTCAGAACAGCTGAAGCGGAATATATATATAACTGCTTGCTCTACTAGTTGTGAAGTGGTATGGCTTCGGAAATTGTTATCGGGATTGTTTGAATTAGAGATGGACCCCACTGTGATCCTGTGTGACAACCAAAGTTGTATCAAGATAATAGAGAATCCAGTGTTCCATGATAAGTCAAAGCACATAGAGATCCGATATTTCTATATACGGGATATGGTGCAGAAAGGAGCTATCAAGCTCGAGTATGTGAGCACTGACGAACAAGTTGTTGATGTGTTTACCAAACCTCTATCTTGAGTAAAGTTTGAGTATTTCCGAGACAAAGTTGGTGTGGTTCAGAAGGACCCTCCTCGAAAGGGGGAGTGATATGGTCGATTATGATATTTGGATACTGGTATCGATATGGATACCTGTATCGATGATGAGATTTCCTATATCAACGGTAAGGTTGATGATATGGATACTGTATTGATGAGGATACTGTATCGTTGATGTGGATACTGTATTGATGAGGATACTGTATCATTGATGTGGATACTGTATTGACGAGGATACTGTATCATTGATGTGGATACTTGTATCGATGATGAGGTTACCTGTTCCGATGATGAGGTCGATGATGAGGTTGCTGGTTATGACGACGAGGTTGATGCATGGTCCTTAGACTTTGTATATGAGGACGAGGAGGGATTGTATCATCCCTAGACATAGGTCCCTGAACAGATCCATAGACTCTTGTCTTCAAGAAAGATGTTGGTGAATGATGTAATGTGCACTCCTGGACTACTCAGCATAGCAGTAGGTGATCATTCACAAAACCTGTAATGATGTAATGTTCACTGCTAGATTAGCAGGTGATCATTCATAGGTTGTAAATCCTAGATCTGGTCTAGGTCACATCCCAGTTGAAATAGTACTGGCTCTATGGTTGACTGGAATGATGTAATGTTCACTCCTGTACTGCTCAATGTAGCAACAGGTGATCATTCATAGCTCCTGTAATGATGTAATGTTTGCTCCTGGACTGCTCAGTGCAGCAGTAGGTGATCATTCACAGGTGATAAAATCCTAGATTTAATCTAGGTCACATCTAGTATGAAAAAGGATTGGCACTGTGGTTGGGATTGCATCATCCCTGAACGCTTGGTTCAAAATGTACGTGATGGGGATTGCATCATCCTGGAACCACTAGTTCAAAATGTACGTGATGGGGATTGCATCATCCCAGAACCACTAGTTCAAAATGTACGTGATGGGGATTGCATCATCCTAGAACCACTAATTCAAAATGTATGTGATGGGGATTGTATCATCCCCGGATTTTGGTCCCTGAATTGATCCGTAGACGGATGTCTCCGAGAAGTGATCCCTAGTGGACGAGAGGGGATTGTATCATCCCCGGACTTCGGTCCCTGAATTGATTCGTAGATGGATGTCTCTGAGAAGTGGTCCCTAGTGGACGAGAGGGGATTGTATCATCCCCAGACTTTGGTCCCTGAATTGATCCGTAGACATATGTCTTCAAAAAAGAGGTCCTTAGACTCTGTCTAAGTTGACAAGTGGACTGCATCATCCCTAGACATGTTATGGTGTATTGAATGGATCATGTGTATTGCAGGGTATGCTGCTATGATACTATTGATCGTGATGATCTAGATGACGATGCTGTTGATCATGATGGTCTAGATGATGATGCTGGTCTAGATGACGATGTTGCTGATCGTGATGATCTAGATGATGTTGCTGTTGATCGTGATGATCTAGATGACGATGTTGCTGATCATGATGGTCTAGATGACGATGCTGCTGATTGTGATGGTCTAGATGATGATGTTGATCATGATGGTCTAGATGATGATGCTGCTGATCGTGATGATCTAGATGACGATGATGTTGATCGTAATGATCTAGATGGCGATGTTGTTGATCGTGATGATCTAGATGATGATGTTGTTGATCGTGAGATGACGATGTTGTTGATCGAGAGGATCCAGATGTTGATGTTGCTGTAGCTGTTCAATTGCTGTAGAAGATGAAGATTCAGTACTGAAGATGTTGATGTTCCAGTATTGAAGATGTTCCAGTAACTGCTTGAGTTACTGATGATGTATAAAGAAAGCTTCCAATGATTTATAGACGTATCATGTATCATGTAATTGATGACTCCTTGCTCCTGCAGATGTTGTTATAATATCCTTCTCGTTAAGGGGGAGTGTTGAAATATTCTAACTTCTAAGAATAATATATTGTGTACTTTATTATTCCGAAGATGTTTCATTCCTTCGACGGGACTTTGTTGTATATCCGAAGATGTTTATTCCTCCTTGGAGATTGTGGTAACTTGGGTTATTAGACTTCCCTAGTGGGGGTCGGCCCTATATGAGTCATGTGGGTTAAAGGGTTATTAGACCACCCTAGTGGGGTCGGCCCTGTCACATTATGTAAAGTAGTTAAGTTGGGGCCAACCTAGTTAATATAAAATACAAGTCAGAGTTGTGTATAAATAGATGAGGTGTGTTCCTCATTTAACATACATTACACTCACTTGTGATTAGCGCATAAGTGAGGAGAGAGATATTGTATGGAGGAGAAGGAGCTCATGTCTAGGGTTTACATCTTTGTATTTGCTGGTCATCTATACTGAGGAATCTTTGCTGGGTTTTCTACCCCATGAGGGATTCCCAGGATAAATCTGTGTCTCTTGTCTTTATGCTGTGCTTGTTGTTCTTTTAGTGATCCTGTATATGCTATTGTTGTGAAATGGAGTGTAATGCTGGTATTTTTTGTCTTAGCATATTAAATCTTAACACATTGAACTATGGATTCTGCATCCCAAATATGAGGGTTTGTCATGCACCTCATCTCTTCCCTTCATAGGGAAGTTTTGAGACATGCTCCAACCCCATCATGCTCTCCCTTTCCATGCCCAGTCTCAAAATAGTTCCATATATGCAACACATCATAAGTATTGTGCAAAATAATAAACCACTGGAATACACGTGCATTTTTGAACAGGCCTGCACAACCATCTGACCATATCCAATGCTGATCCATTTGTATACCTCTCTCCTCAGCTGATCATAGATAATTCCTAAGCAATGATGCACATAATGCAGGTCGTGGCACTTGTCATCACTGATATAGAAGTTGGTCTCTTTCAATATTATCCTCATGTCATTGCTTCTCTCTGGCGCATGCCTATACGTGATATGGACCATTATTCTAACTTGGTCTGAATGGTAGATTGACTTTGAATCTCATTTTGTGGCTGCAGGGTGTAGTTTTAAACAAAGTCCACAATCGAAAATATTGTGCCATTGGGAAAGGTGTCCCTGCACTGTTTGTACTGTTCATCCTACCATCGTGCTACATGGACATGTTGTACATACTGCTCGGTCTTTTTGTAGAATTCCTTCTTGAAATCGCAAATTTGTACCTGGTGCGACAAAACCAAGGGAACTAATACAACGTGACATTTTCAATCTGAATATATATGTACAAATTCAACATGTACAATATGAAAGTATGCAAACTTAGATTACCTGTGACTTCACCAATGCAATTTTTTTGCTTTCCTTCGCACTATCTACTTGATATGTTATGTACTTGAATTTCTGCATTTCTACTGACATCCTCCCAAATTCATGCTCCTCGGTTTCTTGGATGCAACATCTCAATAATGAAAATCCACTGCACCTGGAACATGTCCCATATAAACATGATCTTTTATAATATTTTTGTCCTTCAAGTCTTGGACACATTATGCTATGTATAAATTCTTTGGATGCATTCGGTGGTTGTAATGATGGGCAGCCCTGCACAATGTTAGTATGCAAATCACAAAATATATGTCTATATGCATCATAATAGTACTCAAATTCTACATGGTATCTACAGCAACATGTGTTGCGATCAATCCAAATTCTAACATACCAGGGTTTGCATTTTCCAAAGGACTTTTGGCCCAAGTTCAATTGTGTGTGCTCATTCTTGAACCTCTCATAGAGTTCCGTTTGTGTCATTTCAAGGAAGTGCTTAACATGGAGTTCACACCCCTTAACACCTTTTCTCAACTTTAACACATCTCTTTGATTCGATGATGGTCTAGTGTTATCATGCCAAAACTTATGTACTAGTTCTTTAACAACATCAATAAGCTTCATGCCTGAACGAGGTAACTTAACAAAAAAGGCCCAACAATATTTTTGGCCTGGGGTCTCAAGTTTTTCTCTAATAACATAATACTTTTGAAGAGTCTTTCTATCTACTTTAAATATTTTACATGTGTGTGATAGTAAGCGATGTTGCCTTGTGGATTTGTCTACAATCGATTGTGACAGTACACGACGGGCCGCATTAAAATATTTTGTACGAGAAGTTTTTCCAATCAAATTAAATGGAGACTATATATTTATAACGACATGATTGTTGGACTCTAAGATTATAACTACCTTTATGCCCAAAATTCTCCTAACATGAGCTAGACAATGGTATTTTAACAAATCTAGAAACAATTGAAATTTTGCTGCATCGGTTTTGGATTCAAAAAATTCTTTGATTATCCTGTTACAATGGAAATCAATATTGCATTTGGGAAACTTACCTTCAAGTCCCGAAAATGAAATTTCATCCACATGAATACGTCTGGGAGTTCTTCATCGTCTACTTGATAGTCGAGGCAAGGGAGTCGGAAAGGAAGCACAAGTCTCGTCACCAGTTTGTTGTGGCCCTTCGTTCACAATTTGGTCTTGCAAGGGAGTGTGTTCGACATGTGTGTGCTCTTCTTGAGGAGGTTTCCAATTAACGATTTGTTCAACATCCATCCCTGCAAAATCGACATCAAGCAATATTTGATTGACTTCAACCACTTCGTCATTGCTTGTTGATGGATCTAAGGCACTAACATTTTGATGTCTATGGTTTTCCATGTACAACCTGGCCTTTTCTCTTATCTCATGGGCCTTTTCAGGGGGCAACTCCTTCCTTCTAGACTTTCTTTTATTATTACGTCTTTTTCCCATATTCAATACGTTTTTTTAACAAAACAAAAATATCACCCCTGCAAGAATGAACAAAAAATAAGATATTAAAACTCGATGTGCATGATTATTAAAACTCGATGTAGCAATTGATTATGTACATTAACATCTAGTGAGAATGTTTTCAGATAATCTTAAAAGCTATTGAGAATTCCCTAGATATGACAACAAGAACACCTCCAGGAACTCAATTGGATGGTGGTATGGGATGTTAGTGGGAGAACATTCCCTACAAAATGAGAAGCTCCTACTCACTTCATTTTCATGTTTTGGATGAAGGAAAATAGCCCCAAAATATTAAGAGTTTTCAATTCTTTAGGTGTTTGTATGAGTTGTTGTAGTGAAATCATTAGGAATTCAACAAATTTTTGTGTACTAGGTGGAGTTATGTGATTATGAAAGGTTATTGGTGGTGATGCAAGCAAGTTTTTTTTATTATCTTCATGAAAGGTTGAAAGCATTGCTTGGTGCATGTTGTAGTTTTTTTGTGGTAAGATGTTTTTATTGTCTATGTTGAAGATTAAGAAGACTAAAATACATCTATCATACAATTCATGAGGAAAATATAAAATAGATACAATTCAAACAAAGTGAATGAAGACTAAAATACATTTAACAAGAGGAAGAGGTCACCATAACTCAAGGATTATGATTTCTCTTTGCTTCAAATGTAAAATGCTCTTTTGATGTATCCACTATATGTAAGAAGAGTTCAAGTGTGTCCAAGCAGCATGAGAATTCAATCCAAGGATCCAAATAGAGTCTAATTGTTGTGTATTCAATCAAATAATCCAAATAGATCCCAACTGGTGTGTATTCAATCCAAATAGCCAAATAGAGCCCCAACTAATGTGTATTCTATCCAAATTGTCAAAGAAACACCAAATGGTGTATGAATTCAATCCATAATGCAAATGGTTGTCGGACTGTGCATGAAAACAATGAAAAACATGCATGGAATGAGAGAAAAAATGGGAGAGAAGAGCGCAAGCTATTTTCTGAATTTTATACTCAATAGGGACACGCATGCGCTCCTAAAGCGTGCACGCTAGATGCGCGTGCGCGTTGCTAGGGCATGCATGCCCCTGCTGAACGTTGAATAGTTTAGTGGGTAAAATTTACTTCATTTATTTCCTAATAAATAAATATGTGTTGGTTTATTCCTAGAGCCCCTCCCCCATTAAGGCCTTTAGGATCTCTTCTAAACCATAATCCCTAAGTGCATAAGTGATTCTAGGTGTTTAGGGGTTTTGGGGTTAGGGTTATAAGGATTGTAGGTTAGGAGTTAAAGGTTATAGGGATTGTAGGAAAGTTATGGGGTTAAATGTTATATAAAATTAAAAATCTAAGGAGCTTCTCTAATTTTGGATATAAGGAGCTTCCTCATCATCATAAGGAGCTTCTCTAATTTTGGATATAAGGAGCTTCTCTAATTTTGTTGAATCATTACTAGTGTGAGATGATGAGGATGATGGTGACGATGATGATGATGATGATGACGATGACGATGATGATGATGATGATGATGATGATGATGATGATAATGACGTGGAAGAAGATGATGAAGAGGAAGAGGGTGATGAGGAAGATGATGATGATGAGGAAGAGGGTGATGACGATGATGATGATGAAGATGATGATGATGATGATGATGATGATGATGATAATGAAGATGATGGATGATGATAAGATGGTGGTGATGATGATGATGATGATGACGATGATGAAGATGAAGATGATGTCGATGATGATGATGATGATGATGATGATGATGATGATGACGACGATGATGATGATGATGATCTCGATGATGATGATGGATATTATGAAGATGATGGTGATGAGAACGATAATGACGATGATGAATATGATGAAGATGTAGATGATGATTATCATGATGATGAAGATGATGATGATGGAGATGTTGATGAGGAAGAGGGAAATGACAATGATAATGAAGATGAGGATGATGATGATGATGATAATGATGATGACGATGACGATGACGACGACGACGACGACGATGATGATGATGACAACGATGAATAATATGATGATGATGATGATGATGATGATGATGATGGTGATGATGATGATGACGACGATAAAGATGATGGTGATGACAATGACAATAATGATCATGG